>BPTQ01000002.1:7909082-8509082 GCA_019973895.1 Chrysanthemum seticuspe | reverse complement strand
TATGATGGTCAATATAACAACTCGTAAATTTCCCTACCGATTTTTCACGGCTATTTTTTTTTCTTTCGTTTCAATCTATATACACGACAAGTCACGGGATATTTTTTTTTCACATCGACATCGATAATAAAAATTACATAAAATAAATATAATAAACTTTTATTTTATTTCTTAACGGGCCTTCTTA
Organism: Chrysanthemum seticuspe; assembly: GCA_019973895.1. Lineage (NCBI taxonomy): Eukaryota > Viridiplantae > Streptophyta > Magnoliopsida > Asterales > Asteraceae > Chrysanthemum > Chrysanthemum seticuspe. The sequence goes on along the minus strand of BPTQ01000002.1, from coordinate 8,508,895 downwards.
ACCCAAACCCGATCCATCACCTTTTATTCTTACTTGGGCTTGCAAGTATTAACATCCAATCCAACTCTTTTCTCACCTTGGGCCTAGCCCACCCGACTTCCCCTTTAAGCCCAGCGCACCACTTAAATATAGTTAGTCAAAACTTTGGTCAAGTTAACATGTGCATGTGAGTATGTGTGTGATCAAAAGTGGAAACAAAACAAATGCCCTTTTGGCTTCTGTGATCCTAGCGAGCATCAAAACAACACAAAACAATAAACACAAACACAACTTTTGATTTCTTGCGTGTAAGATCAAATCAAAGGAGACAAGACTCCTCTTTTAGCCACCCTATGTATTAAACAAATGCCCTATACCATGCTTGGACCATATTGACTTCATCACCCATTGTATAATATGTTTCTTGTCCACTCTATTGACAAGACTAAACTTTCTTTCCTTCCCTTGTTTTCAGCCGAATGTATGCATGCATGCTTACATTCACATTCTTTTTTTTGACTTGCTTGAATTTCATACAAAGAGAACTAAAATATTGCTTAAGGCCATGCTTGGTCTTGGCTATATAAGCCATCACCTCTAGTTTCATTTCCTCACAATACTCTAATCCTTTTACTCAACACAAAAACAAAGCACAAGAGTCCTTCATGCTCTCTCACCCTCGACAGTAGCACAAGAAGGAGATAGAGAAAAGAAGCTTGGGTAATATTGGGTTATATTCGGCTCGTGGGTTCGACATCTTTTAACTTCCTTTGTTTTCTCATTCAACTCGACATCCCACCTACATTCACTGTACGAGTGCTAGAAGATTGTGGGTAGTCACAACGGGTCAATAGTGTTGGGTTAACGACATTGTTCTTGTTACTTGGCTTCTTTCTTTTCTCATTCGACTTACAATCCGAACTCACTGTAAGCCTCGACCACATTCTTAGACTTGGATATCATTTATTTTTGTTTTTCTTTTATGTCATTCGTAAATGTTAAATCTTAAAAGCATAGCAAATGAATTTTCTTAAAACCTTTACACTCGACAAACATACCAACATATATACGTTTGACTTACATGGACGTTTCTTGGTTGTGTCTTAAGAGTTTGTGTGGCCATACCATGTTTGTTTAAAAATGTCTAAGCATAAGCCGTAAACTCCTAAGCTCGACATTATTTTCTTAAACCAAACCGAAACCCATAACGAGCCATAAGGCACGAACTGTTGGCCAAGTGATTATAAATAAGCTAAATTGTAAAACTCATTTTCATAACTTAATGTTGACATGAATAATTGAAACAAACATTTAGAAGATGGAATACATAGAACTTTTACATGCAAGTATGCATGCTTGGCTACTGAGTAGGAAATTATTTACAAAAGAAAAACAGTTAAGTTGTGTCCTTAAATACATTTAAGTTGAAAAGGTTAACACGAAACACCCTCTAGCTCAGGTGGCAGACTCGTTTACCCCTCAGCTAGCCCACCCAAGTTCGAATCCCAACAGTGGCAAATGGCATATATTTTTTTTTCTTTTATAACTTTCGCGAATTGGCAGATTTAGCCCTCCAAATCTAAACCACTTTACCCTTTTGTCTAAGAATTTTATAAGTCTTAAAACTAATATCAAATGTTATATTTTAAACCCTTCAACTTTAAATCACTTGACAATCTTCTCAAAACTTTTATAAGTTTTATATATTATATTAAACTATACATTTTCAACCCCTCAAAGTGAACACTTGATACTTTTCACCAAAAACTTTTATAAATTTAAATAACTTATATTATTGTATCATTCTTCGTTTAAATAAATATGTTTAACATATATTTGTTTGACGACCTCATTCGCGTAAACTTTAAATGATATAATTGTCCTAATATATTATTTCCCCCAACTTCAATAAATATGACTTATATACACTTAGACCCTCGAAACCCAAACAAATTTAATAATTACTTGTCTACTTATATTTATTTATCATTCGACAATACTTGAGCCAATATTTACAAAACATTTTGAAACGATTTAAACGTAAGCATTGCCACACAAGCAACACTAAACACAACCACTTGTAAACACTTGATTTTATTTACACACTTCGAGTCGTGAGTACACAAAACTGCAAACTGAGTCTTGCCATCTCATTCTTAGGTTCCGGGTAGGAGCCACTACTATATCACACTTGATCTCTTTGTGCTTATTCATCAAACTGCTAAGGTGAGTTTATAGCCCCACTTTTACTCTTATTTACTTGTTTTATAAAACTTTGGGGTGAGAAACATGCAAAACTCTTTTTCGGACTTGAAACTGAAAACACTATTACGTGAAACAACCTTGAATCCCAACTATGCTACCGTTAGTTCCCTTTGGGGAGGCGCGATTGTTATGAATAGATCTATTGGGGATGACACCCCCGTTCGAGTTTGACCGGATAGGCAAACGTCGGGCGTATATCATATCGTATTGATTGAGTGTACTGGAAATACACTTGCTGGGCTTTTATTTATCATGCTTCTAGATGCATGCACACTGTCGTAGTTTCGGTCGCATGAACTTGGTACTAGCGTAATAGCCCTTTTTGCATATAGTGTCATTCACGGAGATGCTATATGTGCAACTGTGGTCCAACTTGATTTCCTAAACTTAAACCTATGAACTCACCAACCTTTGTGTTGACATTTTAGCATGTTTTTCTCAGGTTTACTTATTGGCGTGGGCAATGGCAAAGGCATTTGTTGAGTACTGGCATCCGAAGTGTTTCCAAACATTTTAATACAACTTTTAATGGGACAACATATATTTTTATGGGCTTTACTTCCGCACTTTGAAACAATGATGTAAAACTATTTCTTAAATGAATCTATATTTTGAAAATGGAATAGAATTTCCATTCTTTATTACCTTATGTTGTGTATATTGATTTAGTAGCACCCTATGACCCGAAGGCTTCCGCTGTGAAATTTTGGGGGTGTTACAGTCAAGCTTACAATTTGTTACTGAAGTATGAGAAATTTCTTAAATCTAATAAGTGTTTAGCTACATCCTCAAATTCAGGTGTTTTGAGCTTAAAGGAAGCTTGAGAATTCTATTTGAATGTATCAAGTTTAGGGGAGGATTGTTGGGTTTTTGGTTCCTTGGATCAAGAATTATTCTAAGTGTTGGAACCACGGACAGAGTTGGTGAAACCACGGACAGAAGAATGAATCCACTGCTGATGACAAACCGTGGCTAGTAGTATTGTGTAACCACGGATATTTTAATGTAACCACTGCTAGTCTTGTATAGTCGGTTTAATATTTTGTAGTAGATAAATATGGAAAAGATATTTATCTTGTAGGTTACGTATTGTATTATGTAAAGGACTCCTTAGCCTATAAAAGGAGGTCCTAGGTTAGATTAGATATACGTATGTTTTATATCTAAGGTCGATACACTTCAAGGTTGTAAAACCCTAATACTGGTTAGAGTATTCGTATTAATAATAATATTGAGGTGTTGAATGTTCATTGTTCTTCTTCTTAAGATTAAGTATTAAATTCCGCGTGATACTTAATAAGTCTTTGTTTAAGTCAGTTTCTATATTAGATCGTTTGCTCAACTGGGATCAACAGTCTGTTAAGCGAGTTGTCATTTAAGTGAGTTGGTAAACAGGGTGCGAGTTGTCTTGTACTGCGACTTGTCTTATACTGCGAATTGTCTTGGGTGCGAGTTGTCTAGGGTGCGAGTTGTCTTGTACTGTGAGTTATCTTGTGCTGCGACTTGTCTTATACTACGACTTGTCTTGGGTGCGAGTTGTCTAGGGTGCGAGTTGTCTTGTACTTCGACCAGTCTTGGCTGCGAGTTGTCTAGGGTGCGAGTTGTCTTGGGTGCGACTTGTCAAGTGTGCAACTTATCTATTGAGACTTGTTATTTCTTCGTGTTACGTTTTACGGTTTTCTCTTGACTTAGTAAAATCCTGTGAAAGAATCTATTTCCCGGTTTAATCAAGGAGTTGTAAAATCCCGTGGAATCTGTAATCATGTCTACAAACATGTCTACAATCATCTCTTCCGTTGCTGATGACGTTCAAGCTGCAGGATCTGATACTCGTCCTCCCATGCTGGACAAAACCGATTATGACTCGTGGGCTCAACGAATCAAACTGTACTGCTTAGGCAAGGAAAATGGGGTTAACATCCTCAAATCAATTGATGAAGGACCGTATCAAGTTGAGACTACCAGAGATATTCTTGAAACTGCTACTGATGGTTCAGTTATATTAGGATTGGATAGACCAAAGACGTATGATGAGCTTAATGAAAAAGAGAAAAAGAGATATGATGCTGATATTAGGGCTTCAAACATTATACTTCAGGGTCTACCTAAGGACATTTACAAGCTGATCAATCACAACACTGAAGCCAAGGCAGTTTGGGACAATGTCAAGATGCTTCTCTCTGGTTTTGAATTGTGTTGTTCCCTATTCACTATCATTTAAAACAATTAAGTACTTAAAACATTTTAACAGTGAATAATGACTGAAAGTAATGTAAGTAAAACACACAAAGTAATTTTCAACGTCATATTCTTATTAGAAATAATTTAAAAGAATACGTTACCCAAGTACTTGCGGAATAGTACTTGGGATTGAAATGACAAAGTTTGGGGTGACTCCTCTCTAAGCTCAGGCTAAGTCTGAGCACAACTCTTAGAACCCACTGAGCTAGCTCAAGGATAAAGTTGTATTTGGAGGAGTGAAAAGTTGGCTTGTGTGTGTGTGTTTTTACAATTCACAAGCTTAAACTTTTCACTCATTCTCTTATGCTATTTATACAAGTATGATATTTAACTTTAACCTAGAAGACAAAAACATCGATCACAGTAATCACGAATATAGAAATATTCGATTACTGTTTGCATTGCTATTTGTAATCAGGCGGCGAGTCTTCTTTCCTTAACAGGGAATCCTTTAGTATCGCCGCTTACTATAAATGGGAAGATATGGCTTTAGTAGATAGGGACTTAGTTTTAGCTGGGTAAAACACTTGGGGACTTAGTTTTATCTGGATAAACTTTTCCCCCTAGTCTCGCTCATTCTTCAGTCTTCAAAGCCTTCAGTCTCTTCCTTCAGTTTGTCTTCAGTGTTAAGAGTTGGAGAGGAGTCTTAGGGATTCAGTGAGTTATTGTCATCACTCACTGAATCCACCATCTTCTTCTTGACTAAGTCTTCACCCATTAAGTTCCGCCTTGCTGAGTGGAGAGGCTTCTTCTTCGCCTCGTACTGAGTATCCTGAAGATGGCTTACTGAGAGACTATGCACTCAGTGACCTGATAGTGTTTAACGGATTAAACACTTAGGATATTTTCTATTCAAATCCTAGATTAAGGGGTTTGGGTATTTACTGAACCCAACAGTCTCCCCCTATTTGGATATACAAATAGCCTAAGTGTTTTATCAGTGTAAGTGAGCAAATGGCTTCTTCTCACACTGTGTACTAATGAATACAATATGGAACACTGAGTATTTTTACAAAAACATACATCTTTATTAATCATTTTACATGGTTCCTATCACTAGTACAAAGAAAAGATAACATGATGTCAGTCCAGATGAATACCCAGGGCTTCAAGCTTCACTTTCTTGGTGATGAGAGTTTCTCTGTCAGGATGGTCTCTAATCTTGGCATTCAGGTCTTGACAGAACCTGATGTTTACTGGGGATTGGATCTGAGAGGCCACTGGAATATAGCTGATCATCGCAGCTACACCAGCCTGATCAATATCACTCCATCTTTGGAATGCTGGGTTTCCATAGACATCAATGTGGAATATCCCTCTTTCAGGCTCTTCGATCACTAAGCAGTTCACAAATTTTACACCCTCAGGAAGTTCTCTGTTGCATTCTAGGCCAGGCACTTTGATCTCTGGTTGGAACTCAACTCTTTTCCTTTTGCCAGTGGATGGTTGTGGTTGAGATCCTTGAGGTGCAGTCAAGGCAGGCTGAATTCCCAGTAGAGCTGGTGCATCCCTCAGCCTTTCATATCTTTTGCTGAGCATTTTCATCAGCTCCTTGACCACCTTGTTTTGCTTCTTTCCAATGATCGGACCAAGTTCATCAAGTTCAGTTATCCCAAAGTCACTGAACTTTAAGAGATCATGAACCTCAAAGTGTCTTTTGTCATCCCCTCTGTAAACATTCATAGTCAATGGTTTGGTGTTGGGAATAATCTTGACATCAGTGATTTTTTCAGGAAGCCTTCGGCTGGTCATTGTCCAGTTGTATTCCTTAATTCTGCTTTGCTTAAGAACTTCAGCTTTCTTTCTCTTTTCCTCATACTGCTTTCTCATTGCAGCCATTTGAGCAGCTTGAGCATCCTTGAACTTTTGACCTGCCTGACCCTTTGGGAGCTTACTTGCATCTAATCCCATGTTCTCAGCTTCTTTGGCGACAACCTTTGCCAGTGCTTCTTTGGTCTTCTTATCATCCTCAGCTTGTTTCAATTTCCTTTCTTCTTTAGCAAGGTGTTTGGTTAGCTGTTGAGGAGTGAAGAGGTATTCAGTGTCACCGATTTTGTAGGGAATCTTCTCAGGCTCAGCCGTTGTCATTATGCCTTTGCCCTTGTCCTGGCCTGAGGAAGATGATGCAACTAAGGGTGTTGTTATTGTTGTGACCGTCAGTGATGTTGTTGTTGTTGTTGTTGTTGTTGTTTGAGGTGGTAGTGAGGAGATGGGAATTGCTGAGACTGGTGTAGATGATGTTGGAGCTACTGAGACAGGTGGTGTTTCTCCCCCTCAATGTGAAGAGGAGTTTCTTCAGCAGTATTCTCCCCCTCAACTGTTGCCAAAGCTTCAGTGAGGGCAAGAGTTGGTGTTGGTGCTGAGGGGGATTGAGCAGCTTGACCCTTGAAGGCTTGATAGATTTCAGTCATCATAGCCTTAATCTCTATAGTATCTGCCTGAATACCAGTGACCTTTTTATCCAAGTTAGCCTGAGAAAGCTCCAAAGGAGTCATCCGGGGACCAAGATTCCAGGCCAGGGAGGAGGATGCCTGAGCCATTGTCGCCACCTGTGTATTCAAAGAGTCCATTGTAGCTTGAAGAGACTGGACTGAGGATGGAAGACCCTGCACATTAGCAGACTTGAGCAGATTGTAGCAGTTCATTAAGGCTTGAGGATTGTTTCAAGTACGCCTCAGTAGCCTTTAGCACTTGAGAGTTAAGTGCTGGATCTTCTTTGACAAACTCCCTGATTTCATCAACCTTTGTGCCAACATTCTGAAGGTGTCTTAATAAGTTAGCCAAATTTTCATCTAGTCGGAAAAGTCTGTCATACATCAAGTCCCTGTGCTCATGAACATTTTCATCAAAGCCTTGTACCTCCGCCCTTAGATCAGCATAACTTGCAGCAGCCTCAGTATGTTGTTCCCACAACATTTTGGTAACCCCTGAGTATAGCTTCCTTGAAGCTTTGGTGATCCACTGAGCCAACTGCCTTTCAGTGAGGGGAAGAACATTATCAAACTCTTTGAATTCATCAGAGCTTGAGGAGGATTCAGAAGCATGATCATCATGTTGAAATGGGGATTCAGTGTGCTCCTTTGGATCAGGCTGAGGCTCTTGTTCAGATTGAACCTCAGCGTCCGCTTCATCCCCTGCTGATAAAATTTCTTCATTACTTTCAGCAAGGTCATTATCAGATTTTAGCAGCTCAGCAACCTCAGCAACTGTTAACAAGGGAGTGGGAATGGGTTCCATATCAGCGGGTGGTTTTGATCCCTCTGAGTATTTGTCCCCCGTGGACCCCTCGGACACTGGTGGGAGTTTCCCAGCGTCTTCTCGGGAGTCAGGATTGGTTTTGGGTTCCATATCGGTGGGTTGTTCCTTTCCCTCCGAGTCTTTGTCCCCCATTGACCCCTGAGACACTGATGGGTTTTTCCCAGTGCCTTTAGCAGAGTCAGTGAATGTTGTATCCCTATCAGTGGGTTGTTTGTTTCCTCCTGAGTCTTTGGGATCGATCAGTGTGCCCTCAGACAAAGGCTTGGATTTGCTAATGTCCTCATCAGGCGTAGTGGAAGGCGCTCCCCTACCAGCGGGTTGTATGTTTCCCTCTGGATCTTGGGGAGTAGTAGGTGTGACCAAGGGCACTGACTGTGATGTATCAGTGTCCTTCGTTGTCACAGGGGTGGTTTTTGCCTGGTCAGTGGGTGTCTTTTTGGTCTCGGGCTTTTTGTGCCTCTTAGGCTGTGCTCCTGAAGCCTCAGGGCCCTAAGACTTTGGTTTAGTCTTAGTCCCAGTATGAGACTTCCCCTTTCTCTTTTTAGGAGCAGGGTTTGGAGACACTGATCCCTCCTGGTTGTTTACAGCAACCATGTGGGCCATCAATTCTATAGGAGTGACAAGGGATGGGTCCTTTTGAAAGTTTGATGGGCTCAGGACGCCAGGTAAATTTCCAAATTTTTCATCCTGAGTATAATTGGAACCTAGTAACGATTGTAAAGCACAAGAGATAAACCTAGGATACGAAACATACTTCGTCCTAGACTTACTCTGTAGCTTCGTTACGAGATCACTGTAAATGATCTCCCCTATGTCGACAGTGACCCCATTCATCAGGCAGTATGCCATCATCAACTGAATAGAATTAACTTGTTCAGTGGATGAGTGGTTCCCACCGAGGACCTGAATCACAAAAGTGAACAGGATCCTCCAAGCCACGGGGAATGAACTTTTTGTGACTGGGGTCTTGTCCAAGAGAGTTGGATTTAAAACGATTTGTTTTAACCCATCCTTCACTGTGGAGGGTTCAGGATGGGCAACATAAACACCTTTGTTGTAATCTAACCCTGTTGAAGTGCAAAAGGTTTTGTAATCCAGGGTGTATTGTTGCCCCCCATTAAGACTAAACCTAATGAGATACTCCCTGAGAGGTCTAAGGTTATTCTCATCAGTAGAAGGTGTCGGGTCAAAGGCTCTAGCTGTAGCCCAAAACTCCCTGAGGTAGTTTGGATATAGTACTGAGGGACATTTAACAAAGGCCGTTTTGAGTGGGCAGTTGAATAAAAATTTTATAATGTCTTTATAGGTTGGGACATTTTCAGGGTATTCAAAATTACCTATGACATTATTTGTTTTGAATTCAACGTTAGTAAGATCCCCTACCCACTGAGGTGCAAACTGGAGAGATTGTGTTCTAGCCATTTCCATTAAAGATGATTTTAGGTTTTGAAAAAAAATGTTTTGACTAGAACAGTCAAAGTGTTTATATCTCTCAAGTTTGTGATGAAAAACTTTTGTAGATGTTTACAATGAGGGTTTTCCAAAAGAGTTTTTAATGACTTTGAGAACACACAAATTTTTCTGAGTTTGAGAAAGGATTTTGACAGAGTTTAGTTGCAGAAAGTAATTTGTGTGTGTTTTGTGGCTTTTGAAGGGGGTATTTATAGAGTGGTGAGAGGGGTGGTTTTTGTATAAACGTGGATATGTAGAGACCAATTTTTGAAATCGTTTGATATTCCACATTTAATGCTACCCACCCCATCAAGCAGTAAAAACCCATCTTTCAAGGGAAACAGTTGTGATGCACAGTAAAAGTGCACTTTTGCATCATTAAAATATCCTATGGATATTTTATGTGTGAGAGGGCATTTAATGCCAAGTGGGTAAGTGATAAGACCCCTGACAGTAAGACATATATTCCTATATTAAATTGGTGGGATTACCAACCTAGGACATTTAAGTAACTAAAACTTGGAGCATTTAGTTACTCATTCAATGCATTATGTCAGGGACCCTGATTGAGTCCTACTCATTCAGTGGGAGGTTGATTTTGGATGTTCAGGGAGACGAACCGTTTCACATAACTCACTGAGATTGGTTTTTAGATGCCTGACTTTCAATGTCAAGCATTCCTAATTCAGCTTTCAGTCTCCTGAATGTAGGTTCATCCAAAGGTTTGGTGAAGATATCAGCAAGTTGATATTCAGTAGGGATGAAATGAAGTTCTATGTCTCCTTTCATTATGTGATCCCTGATGAAGTGATACCTGATATCAATGTGTTTGGTTCTTTGATGGAGGACAGGGTTGTTGGAGATTGCAATTGCACTGGTGTTGTCACAGAAGATGGGTACCATTTTGTAGTGGATATCATAGTCACTGAGTTGACTCTTCATCCACAAAACATTGGCACAGCATCCTGCAGCAGCGACATATTCAGCTTCGGCTGAATACATAGCCACTGATTGCTGCTTTTTAGCACTCCAACAAACCAATTTTCCTCCAAGAAATTGACAGGACCCTGAGGTACTTTTTCTGTCCATGTTGCAGCCAGCATAGTCAGAATCAGAGTAACCTTTGAGATCAAACCCTGAACATTTAGGATAATAAAGTCCAAGGCGTGGGGTTCCTTTCAGGTACCTGAGTATTCTTTTGGCTGCAGTGAGGTGGGATTCTTTAGAATTGGACTGATATCTGGCTATGAGACAGACTGAGAATTGTATATCTGGTCTGGAAGCAGTTAGATACATCAGTGAGCCAACAATCCCTCTAAAATGGGTTTGATTTACTGATTTGCCAGTGAGATCAGGTCCAAGATTGTTAGGTGGAACCATTGGAGTCTTCACTAAGGCACAGTCAGATATCTCATACTTCTTCAAGAGATTTCTTGTGTACTTCTCTTGACTGATGGAGATTCTTTTGTCAGTTTGCCTGATTTGTAGTCCAAGGAAGTATGTTAGTTCACCCATCATGCTCATTTCAAACTTCTTTGTCATCAGTTTTTCAAACTGTTTGCAAAGCTTGTAGTTTGTTGAGCCAAAGATGATGTCATCAACATATACTTGGACTAGTATCACATCCTGCTGTGTTCTATAGACAAACAGTGTGTTGTCTATCTTTCCTCTGACAAACTTGTTTTGTATCAGGAAGGCTGAGAGAGTTTCATACCATGCTCTGGGAGCTTGTTTCAGTCCATAAAGGGCTTTATCAAGCTTGCAGACATAGTCATGAAATTCACTGCTCTCAAAGCCTGGGGGTTTTTGAACATAAACATCTTCCTTGAGTTCACCATTTAGGAATGCACTTTTGACATCCATTTGGTAAACTTTGAAGTTCATGTAGGTAGCATAAGCAAGGAAGATCCTGATGGCTTCCATTCTTGCAACAGGAGCAAATGTCTCATCATAGTCAATGCCTTCTTGTTGACTGTAACCTTTGGCTACGAGTCTGGCTTTGTTTTTAATGACTGTGCCGTTTTCATCAGTCTTGTTTCTGAAAACCTACTTCATTCCTATGACAATGACATCCTGAGGACATTTGATCAAGGTCATGACCCTGTTTTTGTCAAACTGTTGAAGTTCTTCTTGCATGGCCTGAACCCAACTTGGGTGTTTCAAAGCCTCAGTGACACTTTTGGGTTCTATGTCTGATAGGTAATCAGCATATAGACATTCATTGGCTAAAGTTGCTGATAATCTAGCAGCCATGCTTCTAGTGAGCATGCCCTCAGTGGGTTCACCAATGATGTTTACAAGCTCAATGTCCTGAGATCTTGTCCACTTACTTTGTGGTCTAGGATCTGAGCTCGAGTAGGTCACTGGGAGTTCAGGTGTAAGTTCAGGTGCAAGAGCCACATGATCATTTAGAACATTTGTTGAGATGTCCTGTTCTGGTGGAGGTTCATAAGTTGCAGGTTCCTGATCAATTGGATCAGTGCTACCTATCCCAGCAGGGACTGACTGATTATCAATGAATTCACTGATAGTTGGTTGTGACAGTTTGTGAGGTAAGACATAATATGAGATGTCAACATCAGCTTGGTATGAGGAATTAGTTTTAGTGATGAACTCATCAGGAGGATATCTTGATGAGTTATCAATTCCTATTTCTTCCACTGAAGTGTTGGAGAACCTGATGCTTTCAACACTTTCATCAAAGGTGACATGATAGGTTTCCTCAACTTGTTGTCTCCTTGTGTTAAACACCCTGAAAGCTTTGGATATTAGTGAGTAACCTAGAAAGTATCCATCATCAGCTTTAGCATCAAACTTGCCCAGATGGTCCTTGTGGTTATGAATAAACACAGGACATCCAAACATATGGAAATAGCTGATGTCAGGAAGTCTACCCTTGAATATCTCATAAGGGGTTTTATTATGTCTTTTGACAATGATTGACCTGTTTTGAGTGTAGCAGGCAGTTTTAACTGCTTCAGTCCAGAAATGCTTTGAGAGGGCTGAGCCATTTAACATGGTTCTTGCAGCCTCAATGAGAGTTCTGTTTTTCCTTTCAGCTACCCCATTTTGTTCAGGGGTATAAGGAGATGAGAAATTTTGAGAGATTCCCTTCTCATCACAGAAACTCTCAAGCTCAGCATTTCTAAATTCAGTACCATTGTCAGTTCTGATTTGTTTCACTGTAATGTCATTCTGGTTTTCAATGTTTCTGATAAATGACATTATAGTATCAGCTGCCTGACTCTTTTTAGAAAGAAAGTATACCCAAGTGTATCTTGAGAATTCATCAACAATGACAAGTGTATACTTCTCATGCTGGATTGATCTAGGACTGACTGGTCCAAAGAGATCCATATGCAAGAGGTGAAGGCAGCTTTTGATAGAGAAGTTTTGCTTGGTTTTGAAAGATGCTCTTTTATGTTTGCCTTTTTCACAGGCTGAGCATGGTTTATCTTTTGCAAATACTAGTGATGGTAAGCCAAGGACCTTATTTTGTTTTGCCAAATTTTGATGTTTTTGAAGTTTAAGTGTGAGAGTCTCTTGTGCCACAGCCAATTGATGGTTTCAATGGCTTTGGCAAAAAGACATGTTCCATCTTTGGAGAGAGTTGACTTGTCTAAAAAATAAACATCGTCCCTCCTAGGAGCAATCAACACAACTTCCTTGTTGGCATTGAAAATGGTACCTTGTTTGTCATTGAATTGAACAATGTACTTAGCATCACATAGTTGACTGACACTGATGAGATTGTACTTGAGACCATTTACATAGGCAATCCTAGAGAAAACTATTCCATTGCAGTTTACTGAACCATAACCTTCAGTGGGACATGATGAGTTATCACCAAATACTACCTTGGGTCCTGGTTCCTTTACATACTTGTGCAGATATTCCTTCACACCAGTCATGCTTCTTGAGCATCCACTGTCCAGATGCCAGATAGGCTCCCTGGCATGCCTCTGCACAAGTAGTAAACTGAATTAGTTTCTCTTCGTGACCCACTTACTAGTGGGTTTGGGTCTCGTGGTCTCTTTGAATTGAGCAATTGATTCATGGTTAGTGGTGGAGTGTAATGAGCTGCCACATGTTTTGCATTTAGAGACTGAGGATGACTCAGTGGATTTGTGTTGCTTTAAACTTCTCCTTGCATGAATGACATTGTCATGCTGGGATGTATTGTGAGCTGTGTTACCGCAAATATCACAGCATATGTTCATAAGACAATCATCAGGGCGATGATCATTAAACCCACAGTGTGGGCAAGGAGGAAAAGGTTTAGCTCTCAACTTTTGAGCTGATTTGGATGAGGAACCATACTGATGACCAACATTGGTATAGTTTGCTTGACTTACATATTGTAAGTGGTCAGCAGTTCTGTGATCATCCTTTTTGCAGATCATGCAAAAGAGGATTCTATAACAGTTGTCAGTGGTATGACTTGTATAGTTGCACAGATCACACTTCTGCTTGTTTTTGGTAGTGGCTTTTGACTTTGAGGAACTGGAGGAGGCTGGCCTTGTTTCCTTGATTGGTTCAGGGACCTTCTCAATGGATTCCATTTTGTCAGTTAGCTTCCTCACAAGTTCAGTCAATTGCTGAATCTGATCAGCTTCATTGGGAACAAAGGATGTGGAAGTTTCAGTGGGGGTAGATTCTTGTTGAGTTGGTTTTGATTGTCTTTTCAAAATGGTTCTACCAAGTCCAGACCTTTCTTTGGGAGAGTGAGGATTGTATTGTAATGGAGTAAGCTCAGAGCTAGGATCAGCACCCTGAAGAGGTTCCAAAGGTGGAAGTGGTGCTTGAGATTCATCTTCAGACTCAGAGATATGTTCAGTGCTACTGGGCACATCAGGGAGTCCAAGCATGCTCTTTAGAGCTTGACTTTCAGGCTCTAGAATTCTTCCAGAGTCAAAGTTAGGAAGCTTACTATCAGGATTAAGTCTTTCAATCCATTCACTGGGCTTGGGAACAGACAACATGTTAGTAATCATGCCACCAGACACAAATGGTTTAGGATTCTGGTCTTTGTTGAGAGAGTCAGTAAGATGATGTTCACCTATGACTCTCTTTTAGCTACTGGGGGCACCCACAGCATCAAAGACCCTTGGATTTTTGGTGGTCCAACTATTAATGATATCCTTTTCTTTCTTAAGTTCTTCTTGAAGAGCCTGATTTCTTTTAACTAGTTCAGTGTTTTGAATTTGTAAGGTAATAGCCTCAAGCTTGTTTTGTTTTAATACAAGTAACTCATCCCTACACTTGTTCAATTCAAAACTTAACTTGTTGTACTTAGAAAAAATATTTAGTCTTTGCTCCTCTACAAACTTAAGATCAACATTGATATAGTTCATATAGGACTGCCAATCAGAGTTATCATCCATATAAAGTAGAATATTTACCTTCTTCATAGTGATGTTAACCCATTCTCCATTTCTGGCATGATTCTTTCCAACATCTAGCTTGTCTTCCTCTGAGAGGGCCATCAGTGCGCTGACATGCACCATTTCATCATCTGATGAGACTGGCTCTTCATCCCAGTTGAAGGTTTCAGCAACAAGACCTTTGTTTTTTCCCTGCACCGATGGAACACTTTTTGGTTCTGAGGGACTGGCCTCAAGCAATGCAAGCTTAGCCTTGATTTTCCTATACTTGGCTTCAAAATCAATTGTTTTGTTCTGGTCTGATTTATTCTGAAAATTTTGATGAGACTGATAGATTTTAGGTTGAAATTTGCTAAAACCTAAGGACTGATTTGACCCTGACGGTCTGTAAGAGGGTTCAGAAATTGTTTTAGAAAAACAGTCTTTTGCAAAATGACCTCTTTTGTGACACTTAAAGCATTCAGTGTCCTCGTTAGCTTTAGCTGTTGAAAAACCTTTGTTTCTTTTAATGAACCTGCGAGAGTTTGCAAGGAGTGCCCTTTCCTGAAATTCAACGTTTAGGTCATTCAGGTACTCCTCACTTGATCTCTCATCAGGCTCGTCTTCATAATTTTCTTGAAAATATTGAACCGCATTGTTAGAAAAGAAGGCAGTTGATATAGGTGAGGTGATGGTCAGGGACTTCTTGACTTCCTGAGACTTCTTTAAGTTAGGGTAACGTCTATTGATGAGGTTTTCCTCATAGATGAATTTCCCATAAATTTCAGGAAGTTCAAGATTTTGGATGTGATTTGCATTTCTAAGTCCCTGAGAGAAGTTCAACCACTTCTCAGGAAGACAATTTACAAAACCAACATTTATCTCATGTTTTGACAACTTGACACCATCATTAGCCAGTTCATTTAAAAGAGTTTTGTAACGGGTGTAAGTTTGTGAGAGTGTTTCAGAATCCCTAGCCCTGAAGGTATTAAACTCAAGTTTCAGGTCCATTATCCTGTTTTCCTTGGTATCTGAAGGACCTTCATGGCTATGGACCAGGTCATCCCAGGTTTGCTTAGCCGTATTCCAGCTTATGACTGACTCCATTATATCATCAGGGAGACATGATATGATGATACTTTTGAATCGTTGGTCCTGGTTGACCACTCTCCTTTCATCATGGGTCCACTGAGCTTCAGGTTTGGGCAAACCTTCAGCCGTCTTTGGGACAAATGGACCCTCATTAATACACTTGATATAATAAGGTTCCATCCCAATCAAATAGCAAAGCATACGCTTTTTCCATTTGTTGAATTTGCCAACTTCAAGTCTAGGGGCAACAGCTGAATAAGCACCACCCTTTTTATCGACTAGTTGGGGTACATCAATTTCAGCCATAGGAATCCTGATTTAAAAACGTTTTAAAGTGGCTTAGAAGGTTTTATAATCAGCCTCGCTCTGATACCACTTGTTGTTCCCTATTCACCATCGTTTAAAACAATTAAGTACTTAAAACATTTTAACAGTGAATAATGACTGAAAGTAATGTAAGTAAAACACACAAAGTAATTCTCAACGTCATATTCTTATTAGAAATAATTCAAAAGAATATGTTACCCAAGTACTTGCGGAATAGTACTTGGGATTGAAATGACAAAGTTTGGGGTGACTCCTCTCTAAGCTCAGGCTAAGTCTGAGCACAACTCTTAGAACCCACTGAGCTAGCTCAAGGATAAAGTTGTATTTGGAGGAGTGAAATGTTGGCTTGTGTGTGTTTGTTTTTACAATTCACAAGCTTAAACTTTTCACTCATTCTCTTATGCTATTTATACAAGTATGATATTTAACTTTAACCTAGAAGACAAAAACATCGATCACAGTAATCACGAATATAGAAATATTCGATTACTGTTTGCATTGCTATTTGTAGTCAGGCGGCGAGTCTTCTTTCCTTAACAGGGAATCCTTTAGTATCGCCGCTTACTATAAATGGGAAGATATGGCTTTAGTAGATAGGGACTTAGTTTTAGCTAGGTAAAACACTTGGGGACTTAGTTTTATCTGGATAAACTTTTGCCGCCTAGTCCCGCTCATTATTCAGTCTTCAAAGCCTTCAGTCTCTTCCTTCAGTTTGTCTTCAGTGTTAAGAGTTGGAGAGGAGTCTTAGGGATTCAGTGAGTTATTGTCATCACTCACTGAATCCACCATCTTCTTCTTGACTAAGTCTTCACCCATTAAGTTCCGCCTTACTGAGTGGAGAGACTTTTTCTTCGCCTCGTACTGAGTATCCTGATGATGGCTCACTGAGAGACTATGCACTCAGTGACCTGATAGTGTTTAACGGATTAAACACTTAGGATATTTTCTATTCAAATCCTAGATTAAGGGGTTTGGGTATTTACTGAACCCAACAAATTGACTAAAGAAGACAGAGAGTCTCAGCTGTATGATGATTTTGAGAACTTTGAGATGAACCCAGGGGAAATTGTCACTTAATACTACGTGAGGTTCCACAAGCTTGTGAATGACATGAGGAATATAAAAATGACTATGCCAAATATCTAGCTCAATTCAAAGTTTGTGAACAACATGAATCCCGAATGGCACAAATTGTCACTGCAGTCAAGCTAAACAAAGGATTGAGGCACACAAACTACGAGCAATTGTATGCTTATTTGCTTCAGAATGAGAAACATGCTGTGTTTGAACGAATGATCTTGGAAAAGTTCAAAACCAATTATGGTGATTCAAGCTCGTCAAATGATTCAACTGCATTCTACACTAATGTAGGAATAACCACCAAAGCATCTCAAGTCATACCAACTGGTAATGGTAATCACAAACTCATTCCAGATCCAGGGTATAAGCCTCCAGATTCAGACACATTCATGGAAAATCTTGTCAATCAACTGGCTCTTATGGTTAAGCAAAACTTGAACCTCACTCCACACACCAACAATAATCTCAGAACGGCATCCAATCTCCACAATCATGCTACTGTTAGAGATGGAAAGGTAGTGGTACAAAATGTGCAAGGAAGATAGAATGAACAAGGAATGGCAGGAGCAGGTTATGGAAATACATGAGTAGGTGGAGGATATGTGGGCAATCAGAATCGAGGAAGGAACATGACTCAAGGTCAAGGGAAGCCAATCAAGTGTTACAACTGTGGTGTCGAAGGACACATTGCAAGGAACTGCACCTCTCCAAAACGTCCACAAAATACAGAGTACTTAAGGGACAAAATGCTGCTGGTACAAGCTCAAGATAATGGAGCAGTATTGGATGAGGAAGAATTGCTATTTCTTGCTGAGGGAAATGCCAAAACTTACGATGCAGATGTTGATGAACAGCCAGTGTAGGGAATAGGTCACAATCATCCAAATGCATTTCAAGTTGCAGATTGTGATGCATTTGACTCTGATGTCTATGATGAACCTACTGCCCAGACCATCTTCATGGCTAGTATTTCACCAATGGTCTCTCCAAAGGTTCCGTCACCACAACAAGCAAGTCCCTCCAAGGAATCAATCATATCAGAGGTATTAAAACTATATGATGAAGTTGATGTGCAAAAGATACATGACAAGGTACAATCAACTGAAATTATTGAATCATATATTGAAAAAATAGGTAATAGCAATGTTTTCCCATATGATCAATATGTGATACAAAGTGAAAGTGTGATTGTACCAAGTGATGCATCTTCTGCAGTCAATGGTGAATATTGTTTTGATGAATACACTGCATGTGCCCCTGATGATTCTATAATCTCTGAACTAAAAGCCTATAAGGAACAAGTAGCCATATATGAACAACATGATAAGTTTGAATTGACTACCCGTGAGCAGGAAATGGATGACCAAATGCGTACAATTATCAGAAAAAGTAATTTTAGGGAAGAAATGTTAAAACAAGAGTTAGATTCTTTACAAGAAAAGCTCAAAAAAACTGTTAAGCAAAAACAAGAACTTCAAGAAAATGTAAAAGTGCTTAAACAGGAATTTAATGCTAAAGAATCAAAACTTTTAAATGAATTTTCCAACCTAAAAACTTTAAAGAACAAACTTGAAAATAAGTTGTACGTACAAGGGAACACCTTTCAGACTGCTCACATGATCACTAAGCATAGAGTTTTAAGTGATAAGCATAGTGTTGCACTGGTAGAAGAACCAAATCCTGAGGTTTGTATTAAAGTAAAAGCAGCTCAAAAGGTAATCTATGATGGGAATGAGATTCTTAAGCCTAGACAGAAACCTACTTGTGTTGACTGCACTGAGGAAGATAGAAAATTAGAAGAAGTCACTAGAGAAAAATTAGATGATAAACTTAAGGATCCTTCATGCATAAAACACAATATCACTTTTAAAACACCAAATTATGCGAAGGAAAACTGGATTACCTTTAATAAGTTTAGACCTCAGACCCAGCTGACCCCTGAACAAGTGTTCTGGAAAAAGGATATGGACAAGAAAAAAAACTGATGATTTTATTGAAAAGAATTCCCCTTGTAGGAAATTGCTTCCAGCCACTGTGTATCCCCCCAAATACACCTATGCATTTAGTGCCTAGAACTCTTCCCACACAAAGCAAAACCTTAGTCAGCTCATATGTAGTTTATCAACTATTTGGTGACTTTGAAAAAACATGTAAGAAGAGAATCACACCAACTGGGATTACTGAAGGGGAAAGGGGTTTTGAGCAAACAAAAGAATGTTATTTGACAGAAGTCATGCCTTTCTTTAAACAACTAAAAGAACAATTTGAGTCTCTTCAAAAGGAAATTAACACTGAAGTGAAAGACATGAAAAGAATGTTAAATGAAATGGAAATTGAGGCCAGTGATTATGAACGTGAATTGAAATGTAATGAAATTGAAAGGAAGAATCTTCATACCTTAAATGAGAATTTGATTTCTGGATGTATTGCTCAAGATGTGTTTTACACTGTTACCAATTATTCTATTACTGTTTCTCAATTTCATGAATTATCTGTTGCTCTGAAAGTTTCTCACGATCGTGTCATTGAGCTTGAAAACACAAACTCTAAACTACATCAGAAAATTGAGCAGGATGATCATGATAACTTGGTAAAACATTTTTCTAAATTTGAAATTGAACATCTTGCTTTGCAGTTAAAATATCAACATCTAAAAGAAAATGTTAAAACCTCGAATATCAAGACATCTTTGGATGCTCCTAAGTTTGATGCAGTTTTTGAAATAAGCAAACGTGATGAACAAATTCGAGCTCATTATAACACGATCAGAAGATTGAAAACCCAAATTTCACAATTGTAGGGTGAAAAGAATAATGTGAATGACTCCCGAATGCCTCCTCCTTTAGATTCTCAGAACTCTCAAAACTTTCATCTTCAAAACATCATTAATGTTTTACAACAAGAAAATGAGAGTTTTCTTGAAGAAAATGAAAAAGTTAAACAACATTTCAAAGAGTTATATGATTCAATGAAAGTCACTCGTGACAAGAACAATGAAAAAATAACATCTTTACAAAATGAAATTGAGAATCTGAAGAGTCAGGTAAAAGGGAAAATGCTACTTGTCTGTGATGGGAATTTTGTATCAAAGGCATCTGTGGATTCTAAGTATGCTGTAACTGTAAAGTATATTCCTCCTCATCTTAGAAATAATGAACTTGTGTGTCAAGAATATTTTTCGCACCTTAAGAATAGTCTAGAATGTCTCCGTGAGATTGTCGAAGAGGATAGCATAAATAAACCACTTGATAGAGAAGTTAGGTATGCATGCTTATACGCCAAACGATCTCAGGAGCTTTTAGAATGTTTAAGAGAAACATGCCCTAAATCCTTTTGTAGGAAAGATAAAGTCGCTACTAGAAGGGAACCGTGGGATCCGTGAAGTCAGAATGTTTTTCTTTATCACATTTGCAGGAATTGTGAATTATACTTGCTTTCTAACCTTTGTTTTGTAGTATTTCAATTCACTCATGAAGACCTTGACATTCTACAGCTAGGGGGAGCTTTATGTCAAAGCAATACTTTGCAAATTACTTGCAATACTAGATTTACTTTTCATAACTTCCCATTGCAAAGTTGCAATCATCTAGGGGGAGCAAACCTAGTTGCAAATGATCTAGATTAGAATTACTTTCTTGACGCCCTTACTTAGGGATGGACTCGTCAAGGGGGAGTAAGACGAGATCTATTCCCGTTACTTACTCTTTATTTTTCTCGTTCACATGTTTTTCTTTAAAAACAATGTGTTGCTTTTCTTCAAACACTTTTTGTTTCGACAAAAAGGGGGAGAAGAAAGTAAAAACTACAAATTCAAACGTTTACGAATTTTAGCTTTTCCTTAAAATAATTTTATGTTTTGTCATCAACAAAAAGGGGGAGATTGTTAATACAAATAAGCCGTAAAAACATTTATTTATATTTTACGATCTTCTATTGTTTTGTCGATAACAAAAGTAAAATCATATTAATGAAACAAATAAAATACGTAAATGGTTTGAACTAATAGTTTTATAACACACTTACGTTTTCACATAAAACACTATAACAAGATTAAGTGATTTTATATTTTAGATACACATGTACAACAACTAGTGTTTACATATTGGCTTAACAAGTTTAAGTAACTCTATGAGTTAGACACATATGTACAACAACTAGTGTTTACATATTGGGTTAATACATACTTATATTAAGTACACTAAAATGGGTAAAACCAAGTATATACTAAAATGGGTAAAAGTAAGTATATACTAAAAAGATAAAAACTAGCAAATGGTTTTTGACCCATAACCCATGGTTTTATATATACCACTTACACAAGTTCAATGTATCCTTAAGGTACATTGTATCTAGATTGAAAACCATGGATCAACCCATAACCCATGACCCATGACCCATAACCCAAAATACCCATGGGCAAAAGAGGAGCGGACCACGGATCCCTAGCTTTGTGCTAGCCGGATCCCAAGTGGAAGGGATCCGTGGGATCCGGGGAAACAATAGGTTTTTCCTCTATAAATAGTGAGCCATTTCTTCATTAGATCTCACCCCTCCCCAACATACTTTCTCCCCTGAGTTAAATCTCACTAACCATAGATCCAAGAGATCTATGTTTGTAGTTTTGTTTTTGTGTGATCTTGTAGGTTCCTCTTAAAGGGAAGATCACCACCTTTGAAGTCGAGCAAGCTCAAGTCCATGAGTTGCCAAGCTTCCTCATCATCAAGGCTATTGAAGTCCTCTTGTTGATGATCCCTTTCTTTCTTCAAAGAAGCGTAGTGTTAAAGACATTAGTGAAAGATGTCTCAAGTGTCAAGACGAAGATATTAGTGAAGGGTATCTATCGTCCATAAGATAAGCACTTGTGGTAGGTGCTTAGAAGTCAAGACAAGAAGCATTAGTGAAAGGTGCTTAGAAGTGAAGACACAAGACATTAGTGAAAGGTGTCTTGTAGATCTAATCAAAGACATTAGTGAAAGGTGTCTTATAGATCTAATCAAAGGCATTAGTGAAAGGTGCCTTAGATGTACATTCGATATGGTGTGTTTCGATGTACTAGATAGACTAGCATTAGATCCAAGGATATTGATGTCCTTG
This sequence comes from Chrysanthemum seticuspe, assembly GCA_019973895.1. Lineage (NCBI taxonomy): Eukaryota > Viridiplantae > Streptophyta > Magnoliopsida > Asterales > Asteraceae > Chrysanthemum > Chrysanthemum seticuspe. Next base: position 8,486,744 of record BPTQ01000002.1, on the reverse strand, counting down.
ATGATGTTGTAAAGGAGTAGATCTCCTTTGGGATTAGTCGTTGGTGTAGTGTGGTAGTAGTTCCTCCATTGCAATGGAACTAGGTGCTTAGCCTAGTACCTAATAAAGGGTAGGCGACGTTGTGAAGGTGTAGTTCACCTAAGGTGTGAAAGAACTCGGTGGTTAGCCTAGCACCGTATAAAGGGTAGGCGACGTTGTGTTAGGTGTGGTTCGCCTTGGTGTGAAAGAACTCGGTATTTAGCTTTGTACCGGAAAAAGGTTAAGCGACGTTGTGAAGGCTTCTCCGCCATAAGGAGATTGGTGTAGTGATTACAAACTCTCGAGTAGGTGACTCGGGGAGTGGAGTAGGGCAAGGAAGGTGTCCTTGTAGCCGAACCACTATAAATACTCGCGTTGTGGTTTTGTGCTTCTTACTCTTATCTTTTCATTACATATCTTTATATGCTTGTTTATCAACATCCAACACACACAACCAAATAGATTGACATAAGTCGATCTAAATAGTTTAAAAGGGAGTTTTAATTAGTAAAACTATTCAACCCCCCCCTTCTAGTTTTCCACATGATGATTTTATTGAAAAGAATTCCCCTTGTAGGAAATTGCTTCCAGCCACTGTGTATCCCCCCAAATACACCTATGCATTTAGTGCCTAGAACTCTTTCCACACAAAGCAAAACCTTAGTCAGCTCATATGTAGTTTATCAACTATTTGGTGACTTTGAAAAAACATGTAAGAAGAGAATCACACCAACTGGGATTACTGAAGGGGAAAGGGGTTTTGAGCAAACAAAAGAATGTTATTTGACAGAAGTCATGCCTTTCTTTAAACAACTAAAAGAACAATTTGAGTCTCTTCAAAAGGAAATTGACACTGAAGTGAAAGACATGAAAAGAATGTTATATGAAATGGAAATTGAGGCCAGTGATTATGAGCATGAATTGAAATGTAATGAAATTGAAAGGAAGAATCTGCATACCTTAAATGAAAATTTGATTTCTGGATGTATTGCTCAAGATGTTTTTTACACTGTTACAAATTATTCTATTACTGCTTCTCAATTTCATGAATTATCTGTTGCTCTGAAAGTTTCTCACGATCGTGTCATTGAGCTTGAAAACACAAATTCTAAACTACATGAGAAATTTGAACAGGATGATCATGATAACTTGGTAAAACCTTTTTCTAAATTGGAAGTTGAACATCTTGCTTTGCAGTTAAAATATCAACATCTAAAAGAAAATGTTAAAACCTCAAATATCAAGACATCTTTGGATGCTCCTAAGGTTGATGCAGTTTTTGAAATAAGCAAACGTGATGAACAAATTCGAGCTCATTATAACACGATCAAAAGATTGAAAACCCAAATTTCACAATTGTAGGGTGAAAAGAATAATGTGAATGACTCCCGAATGCCCCCTCCTTTAGATTCTCAGAACTCTCAAAACTTTCATCTTCAAAACATCATTAATGTTTTACAACAAGAAAATAAGAGTTATCTTGAAGAAAATGAAAAAGTTAAACAACATTTCAAAGAGTTATATGATCCAATGAAAGTCACTAGTGACAAGAACAATGAAAAAATAACGTCTTTACAAAAGGAAATTGAGAATCTGAAGAGTCAGGTAAAATGGAAAATGACACTTGTCTGTGATGGGAATTTTGTATCAAAGGCATCTGCGGATTCTAAGTATGTTGTAACTGTAAAGTATATTCCTCCTCATCTTAGAAATAATGAACTTGTGTGTCAAGAATATTTTTCGCACCTTAAGGATAGTCTAGAATGTCTCTGTGAGATTGTCGAAGAAGATAGCATAAATAAACCACTTGATAGAGAAGTTAGGTATGCATGCTTATACGCCAAACAATCTCAGGAGCTTTTAGAATGTTTTAGAGCAACATGCCCTAAATCCTTTTGTAGGAAAGATAAAGTCGCTATACCATGATTTATGCCTAGTGTTAAGCATGCGACCCTTGATATGCCTTGTTCTGTGCCGAAAGTCAAGCATGTGAACTTTCATGTGCCTGAAGTACTTCAGTTCCCAGCAATTCTAGATCAGGAATGTAAAAAGTAGCAAAACCAACTAATGTTCCCATCATTACCTCTACAGGAGTAATCAGTGATACAAAAGCAAGCGGGTCAAAGCCTCCAGGCAATACAAAGCAAGATAGGACATCGCAAGCTAAGAGTGTTCAATGGAAGAAAGTAGAAGACCACCCTAGGAATAATAAGTTTGTGTTGAATAAGACGAATCGTGTTGATTCTAGTATTAGATATAAGCGTACTGTAATTAATTCGAATTCTGCTACTGCTTGCAAAACATGTAATGAATGCTTGATTTTTGTTATTAATCATGAATGTGTTGTGAATGATTTGAGTAATGCTGTCAAATCTCCAGTAAAAAATGTTAAAACTAGAAAACAGGATAAGAAGGTCAGAAAACCAAGGTGGAAGAAGGCTAGAAAACATTGGAAACCAACAGGAAGAAAATTTAGTAATGTAGGTTATCAGGGATACCTACTCGCCGTAAATTCAATCTTAATGAGTTGTGCCCTAAATTATCTAGATCAATGCCCATTAGGAAATGGATGCCTACTGGTAGAAATATACCTTTAAGAAGTGAACATACTTTGAATAGATCTACTGTTTCTACTAGCCCAAAATCTACCTCTAATGATATCATTGTTTCTGTTTCTGATGTGAGTGTTCCAATCACATTTACTAACCAAGTGGAACCCATTCTCGCATGGGGATCCAAATTATCCAGTCATCCATACTTGTCTGTGTTCAACTGCAGGTCGTTCAAATCGTTCTGTGGTACCCGGACTCAGGCTGTTCCAAGTATATGACTGGAGATTGCTCGCGGCTCATGAACTTTGTGAGTAAATTCATCGGGGCTGTTAGATTCGGAACGACGATTTTGGTGCAATAATGGGATATGGAGATTATGTTGTTGGTGACATTGTAATTTCCAGGGTATATTATGTTGAAGGTATTGATCATAATTTGTTTTCTGTTGGTCAATTCTGTGATTCTGATCTAGAGGTGACCTTTAGAAAGCATACATGCTTTGTTAGAGAACTATAGGGTGTTGAACTTTTGAAAGGAACTCGTGGAACTAATTTGTACACCTTCTCTATCGAAGATATGATGAAGTCCTCTTCAATCTGCTTGTTGTCAAAGGCTTCAAAAACAAAGTCATGGTTATGGCATCGTCGTCTCAATCATTTGAACTTCGGAACCATAGATGATCTTTCTAGAAAGGACCTAGTAAGAGGCTTGCCCAGAATGAAATACGAGAAAGATCATCTTTGTTCAGCATGCCAATTGGGAAAAAGTAAGAAATACGCCCATAAACCCAAACCTGCAAACTCAGTTATGGAAGTTCTACATACTCTTCATATGGACTTATGCGGACCCATGAGAGTGCAAACGATAAACGGGAAGAAATATGTGTTAGTCATTGTTGATGACTACTCTAGGTTTACTTGGGTTAAGTTTTTGAGAACAAAGGATGAAACTCCAGATGTCATCATCAAACTTATCAAATAGCTGCAGGTTTGACTTAACAAGACTGTGAGAATTATCCGTACGGACAATGGAACTGAGTTTGTTAACAAAGAACTAAGTCAGTTTTATGAAAGCATTGGAATCAGCCATCAAAGAAGTGTTCCACGTACTCCTCAACAGAACAGTGTAGTTGAAAGGCGAAATCGGACTCTTGTGGAAGCTGCGAGAACCATGTTAATTTACTCAAAGGTTCCAATGTTTCTCTGGGCTGAAGCCATTGCCACTGCTTGCTATGCCCAAAACCGTTCCCTTATCTACACCACTCATGGAAAAACTCCATACGAACTTGTCCACAATCGGAAACCTGATCTCTCTTTCCATCGTGTGTTCGGTGCTTTATGCTATCCAACGAATGATGGTCAAGATTTAGGTAAATTAAGAGCTAAGGCGGACATTGGAGTTTTTGTGGGTTATGCACCAAACCGGAAGGGTTACCGAATCTTCAATAAAAGAACCCGAGATATCATGGAAACTATTCATATCACGTTCGATGAGCTGTCTGGGCAAATGGCTCTAGGACAATCAAGTTCTAGACCCGCATCTCAACATTCATTAAGTAGTCCCATTAGTTCTTCTCTTGTACAGAATCCCTCATCTGCAGTTCCATATGTACCTCCTTCTGAAGAAGATTTGAAGAAACTGTTTGATCCAATGTTTGATGAATACTATGAACCTCATGACAGTATCCATTCTACACCATCATCAGAGGCGGCTCCTAATCCTATGATCACAGATAATCCATCCATTTATGTGTCATTATCTCAAGAAGCGCCTGCTGCAGATCACTCATCATCATCCTCAAATCCTCAATCTTCAAGGGTACATCATGGTAATGTTACTGCCTACACTGATGAAGAAAACCCTTTTGCCACTCCAGAAGATGCTCCGTTTGAAAACATTTTTGCCCCTGATCCATCATCTGAGCCATCTTCATCAGGGGACCCCAACTCTGCTACTTTAGTTCCTCAACCACAACCACACGAGCATTTCAAAAACTGGTCACATGATCATCCATTGGACAACATAATTAGGAATCCTTCTCGTCCGGTATCTACCCGTAAACAACTTGCTACACATGCCTTATGGTGCTTCTTCAATTCCATACTATCAAAGGTCGGACCAAAAGATGTCAAGACTGCAATGTCTAAGGACAACTGGTTCAATGGTATGCAAGAAGAAATTCATGAGTTTGATCGACTTGATGTTTGGGAATTGGTACCAGCTCCCGAGTGCGATATGATCATTGCTCTCAAATGGATCTTCAAAGTAAAACTTGATGAGCATGGTGATGTATTAAAGAACAAGGCAAGACTTGTTGCAAAAGGATATCGTCAAGAGGAGGGTATTGACTTTTGGGAATCATTTGCTCCAGTTGCACGTATCGAGGCAATCAGAATCTTCTTGGCTAATGCTGCTAGTAAGAACATAGTGGTTTATCAGATCGATGTGAAGACTGCCTTTCTTAATGGAGATTTGAAAGAAATCGTTTATGCAGTCAGCCTAAAGTTTTTGTGGATCCACAACGTCCTACTCATGTCTATCGCTTAAAGAAGGCTCTTTATGGCTTGAAACAAGCTCCAAGGGCATGGTATGACACACTGTCAAGTTTCTCTTAACCAACGGATTCAACAAAGGAGCAGTTGATCCCACATTGTTCACCAGAAAGTCAGGCAAACACTTAATTCATGTTCAAATCTATGTTGATGATATTATTTTTTCCTCGACCAACCCTAATGAATGTGACCGTTTTTCAAAGGAAATGGGATCCAAAATTCAAATGTTTTTGATGGGACAAATGTCATTTTTCTTAGGTTTACAAATTTCACAAAGTTCCGGAGGCATTTTTATCAATCAATCTAAATATGCTAATGAAATTTTAAAGAAATTTGGATTTGATACTTGTGACCCTGTTGACACTCCCATGGTGGAGCGCACAAAACTGGATGAGGACCACTCAGGGATCATGGTTGATCAAACAAAATATCGAAGTATGATTGGATCCCTGATGTACCTCACAGCTAGTAGACCTGATATTTTGTTCGCTGTATGCACGTGTGCTAGATACCATGCTAAGCCTACCAACAAGCACCTTGAAGTGGTTAAACGGGTCTTTCGGTATCTTCAAGGAACCATTAATATGGGACTTTGGTATTCGAAGGACACCACCAATATGTCACTAACAGCATATGCAGATGCAGACCATGCAGGGTGTCAAGATACACGTCGAAGCACATATGGTGGTGCTCAATTCTTGGGAGAAAAGCTTGTAAGCTGGTTTTCAAAGAAACAAATTAGTACGTCTATATCCTCTATAGAGGCAGAATACATAGCCATGTCATCTTGTTGTGCTCAAATCCTATGGATGAGATCCCAATTATCTGACTATGGCTTTGAATTCAACAAAATCCCTCTGTATTATGATAAAAAAGTGCCATTGCTCTCTCATGCAACAACGTTTAACATTCAAGAGCAAAGCATATCGAAATTCGACATCACTTCATCTGGGAGCAAGTGGAGAAAGGTGTGGTGGAACTAAATTTCGTGAGAACTGAATATCAGCTGGCAGGCATCTTCACTAAAGCACTTCCTAGAGAATGTGTTGGAATCACTCCTAAACTATATTTCAAGTGTTTGTAATTAACATGTAATAGGTTGCTTAATTAGGCTTTTATGTTAGAATTAATGGCAAGGCTTATGTAGAAAGCCCATAAGCCTTGACCCATATCCAATAAGGAAAGGAAGGGAACTTGGTGTGTTGCCCTAGTCCTTTCCCTATATAAGCACATGTAAACCTTCATTTGAAGGTTGGTTGTTCACTTCATTCAATATCTACGCATAACTCTTCTTATATTCATACGTGTATTGTTTTTATGTATTCATCCGCCTTCTCTTCATCTATACTTATTACATATTGATGCTTGTGTTACAATATGGTGACTTAACAGTGGTATCATTTGCCATCTAGTTGGGTGAAAAATTTTTGTTTTTGAAGTTTTTTATCAATACGCATGAGTTTCGTGCTACAAACCTTTCATACGCTTCAAGCTTTATTTTGTACACTTAAAAACTCAAGATTCTTGTGGTTTAAGGTTTATTTAGTGTTAAAGTTTGAGTTTTTAGCATCAAGTTTGAAAGTTTACTTGTGTAGAATAGTTTTTGAACTTGGTTTTGATCGTGTGGTTCTGTCTACGCATAAGGGTGGAAGGTATTTTGATTCATCAAGTTTCAAACGTTTGTGTTATTTTGGTGATATTGAAGCTCTTTCATCATTAAAACCAGGTTTCTAAACACTTTTAAGCATAAAAAACAGTTTTGGTGATAGTTGGTACTTTCCACTCGTAACAAAACCCTAGTTTTACTCGTAAGCTCAAGGTCTACGCGTAAGCAATTCATCATTTGATCTTCAGTGCTGTGGGTTTACTCAGTGTTTTCTTGCTTGGATAAGCCTGAAAACACTTCGACTTCGGATATCTTTTACACTGGTATAAGTGTAAAGGATTTTTGGGCAAAACCCTAGTTTTACGCCTAAGCTTAAACACTTACGCGTAACATCTTTCTTTGCCTAAGCATTTTCTTACGCCTAAGCCTGTATTACGCCTAAGCAAATCTTACGCATAAGGATTCTACTACTAAGTCTTTAGTTTATGCCTAAGCTAAGTTTTTTCTCAAGTTTACGCTTAAGCTTTTACTACGCGTAAGCTCTATTTTACGCGTAAGTTGGTTTTTTACGCATAAGGTGATTTCTACGCTTAAGCTGGCTTCTACGCATAAGGTTACTTCATCAACATTGTTTCATTCGACTACAAAGATCCATCATCAACACAAGTTTCAAGATGTCTCAACCACCATACTCTAGCTACTTTCCTCATGTGTATCCTCAACAACAACAACAATTCTATCAACAATATCCTCCACCATCGCCACAACAAGTGCAACAATTTCAACAACAAGGAGCAATTCCTCTTCCACAACAAATGGTTCCACCAAACCCTAGTCAACAAGTACAACATTACACATACTTTCAAAATCAGTATCCAGCCAAGTATGCTATGAATGTTACAACTCCTAAGGAACCCTCATGGTTTGCAAAGATGTGTGAAGCTTTAAGTAGCCAACAATTAATTCATGAAGCTGGATCACTTGATAGACCTCCAATGCTCACTCCCGGAAACTACGATCAATGGGTGATAAGGTTCTTTAGGTTTTGTGATCTAAAGAAGCCACATGCAATGCAATGTATCCTTTTGGGATTACCCAATCCGATATTCGTAGTGTTGATGCTCAGAAGACTGCTAAAGCAATGTGGGAGCACATTCATCTTCTAATGGAAGGCACATAACTCAATCAAGAAGACATGGAATCCAAAATCTACTTAGCATATGAACACTTCATGATTGAACCAGGGGAGACATTAGAGTCATATCATCATCGATTCTCAGACATCATCAATGACTTGGAGAAACATAATATCATTATGCCAAGAATTGCAATCAACACAAAGTTCCTTAGTAGTCTTGGTCCTGATTGGGAAAAGTATGTTATTTTCATCCGTCAAGCAAAGAATCTTCATCATGCTACATATGGATTGTTGTATGACTATTTGAAGCCCCACCAAAAGGAAGTTGACAAAGAAAGGATCATCCGTGGAGTCCTTGCTTCGCCCTCACTCCCGGATAATCAAACTCTAGCTTTGTGGGCTCAAGCATGTTATCCTCAATTCCCGACCTTGCCAACAACCTTCACAAATCCTCCACAACCAACTACTAAGATCACACCATATGATCCCTCACAAGAAAATCAACAGGTTCCATACAACAGCAACAATGATCAAGCACTTTACAGTGAATCTAATGAGGATGCAAAAGCTTTCGATGCATTGTAACAAGGGTTTGTCACGATTGCTGGAGCATTCGGCCGCTATTCCAACAAATACAACAATCGCATTCGTACCTCATCCAATACAAGGAATCAAGCTGTTGTTAACAACGGAAGAGTTGAAGTTCAGAATCGTGGTAATGTTCATCAGATGGGAAGTGGTCAAGGATTTAATCCTAATGGAAGGAATAACATGGGTGCTCCACAACAACAAAGGGTTCAAGTGGTTGATCAGGGAAATGCTCAAACTTGGATTAATGGTCTCCGATGCTATAACTGTAATGAGAAGGGTCATCTGGCTAATGCATGCCCAAAGCCAAGGACAAGAGGTAGCGCTTATCACAAAGAGGCTTTACTCTTGGCTCTCAAGGATGAATCTGGTGGAACTCTTACCAACAAGGAACATAGCTTCATGGCAAATGCAGATTCTGATGATGACATGGAGGACTTGCAGGCTAATGCAGCAGTGATGTTAATGACCAACATGCAAGAACTCCACATGAGTAACACAGGCCCAGTGTATGACACTGACAGCTTGTCTCAGGTACCGGATTAAACTATATTCATTACTGATCTGATATCTCCACCAACATCTGCATCCGATGAGGATCAGAGTGTTCAACATGAGCCGTCTACATCTTATTCCGATGATAATCAAATAGATCTCGTAGTTATATTTGACGATCAAGATGACCTTATGGTTAATATTGATAATCAAGTTTGTAGAAAACTAGAAGGGGGGTTGAATAGTTTACCGATTAAAAACTTTGTTTTGAAACTTATTGAAAGATCAATTGATATTGATCTTAAGTATGTTAATGAAATATGCAAGCAATATGTAATAAGTAGATAAGGAAAGAAATGATCAAACCACAACAAGTTGTTTATAGTGGTTCGGCCTACAAGGACTCTTTTTCCTTGCCCTACTCCACTCCCCGAGTCTCACACTCGAGAGTTTAACTTCACTAGTCAACAAGCTCCTTTCACCGGCGGAGAAAACCTTTACACTTCGCTTACACTATTTCCGACACTAAGCTAGATGTCGGGTTCTTTCCAAGGGTACAACTACTCCCACACACAATGTATTTTGAGGACTAAAATACTAACCACTCACACTCACAAGATTATGATGGTTTGATACAACAATGAAGTATGGATCAACACTAGATCATATAACACTAAACAAACAAGACTTCCAACTTCTCGTTGAAGCTTGAATATGACTTGATCTTCTTTGCTACAAAAGAGATCACTAATATGATATGAAACTGAGTTAGAAAGGTTAGAGAGAAGATATGTATGAGAGTATGTTAGAAAGGGATGAGAAACTACTTGGCTTGGCATTGCTATTTATAGCCAAATTGGACAGGAGCGTCCACGGACGGCGGACCCCTTAAAAGGGTTCCGTCCGTGTACCAATTTGGTACCGCCAGTCTGACAGTCAAGATATCAAATCTTGCTTAAAGTCAACTCTATCTAAGTGAGATTGTGCAAGATATGAAGAGTACAAATCTTCACAAAATATCTAATGGAATCTTCCAATGATTTCCATGATGTAATACATGATGTCAAATGTTGTATTACTATCTATAGAAATATGCAAATGCTTAAGTAGTGTTTGGTTTTAAGAACCTAACACATTCTACAAACTACTATCATACATAATGATTAGAGTCATATCAAGATGTTACTAATCATAAATGTAAATGCTTGAATGATGAAAATATTGTTTGAGAAAGCTTGTTTTAATATCTAATAAACTTGACAAGCTTTAAGCTTTTATAAATTAAATTTACTTTTGTCGTTAACAAAACTTAGGCAAAGATCAAAAATATAAATAACGTTTAATGACGATATTTGTATTAACAATCTCCCCCTTTTTGTTGAGGACAAAATATAAATTTTATTTTTATAAAAGAAACAAAGTTTGTACAAGAGTTATAAAAATATTAGTTTTAGAACTTTGAAAAGGAAATGATAATGCAAGTGTATGAAATTTGACTTTTTATGAAAGTCAAAGAATTCACTAGTTGATGCATGATGTAGACTTTTTCAGAAAGTCAAAGTATGCAGTTTGACCTTTTTAAGAAAAGTCAAGTATTATCAATGAGGGTTCCTGTTTGACTTTTAGAAAGTCAATTGTATGCAGTTTGACTTTTTCAGAAAAGTCAAATATAAATAATTTCCAAATTCTATATTTTCTCCCCCTTTTTGTCTCAACAAAAAGAAGAGACTATGCGGAATGTAATGAGCCCGAGCTATTATCTCCCCCTTGTTCAAAGCTCCCCCTAAATTGGGTGCTTTAATGGGAAGATACATGGATTATGAAAATAAAGCTACAAAAAAAAATGTTAGTAATAATGATCATTCACAAGCATTTCCAAGCACTATGTAATGACACCAACAATATGATAAACAACATTCATTAGTTAAAATTTTTCATGAATCAAGATCATGAAAGGAGAACACAATGATGTGTTTTTAGTACAAGAAAAATAAAAATTATCCTAAGAAAGCAAAAAGAAAGACTATTCTAAAACCATCCTAAAGTGATGGTGGATGGGAAAGAGCGTTTAGACGCTCAAGAATGTGGTTGAGGATGAACCTCATTTCTTCGTGGAAGTCATGGACCATAATCCGGGTCCGTTCCACGGTTTGACCCGTTTGCTCACAAGTTGAGCAACCATGCCTTGGAGGGTAGAAAGTTTGGGGAGGTTGTGGTGGTGGAATGGTGGATGTGTTGGTGGTGTTGGGGATGTTTGGAGTGGTCATGATGGATGCAAGCAAAGCACTTTGCATTTGCATTGTCTCACTTAAGTGAGAATCCACCATGCCTTTGAATTGGTGGAGGTTGTGGAGTTCGGCTTGAATCTCCTCTCTAGTGGGATTGTCATCCCACATGCACTCCGAAATGTCCTCAATATGAGGAGACATTGATGATGGAAGTGGATGATCCCCGTATAAAGGACCATGAATGTCCTTGTGAATGGGGTGAAAAAGGAGAGGTTTTGGCCCTAATGGGGCGTTTGGGTCAATAGATGACCGAGGTGACTCATGAGCGATTCGCTCAATAGTGCCAAAAGATGGCAATGGTGGTGGATGACTTGGCCTAGGAGGCAAGTCTTCCAAGTCCTCTAGGAAAGGATTTGGTGATGTTGGTGGAGTTGAAAATAACTCCATGGGAGTGAGAGTGGGAGACCTTGGTGAAGGTGGTGAGGGTGTTTTGGATGTTTGGATGGGTGCCGGTGGAGGTGAAGTAGGTGTTTTTGTTGGTGGTGGAGTGGTGATCACAATGTGTGATGAAGTAGGTGTAGCTAAGGTAAGATGTGTATCATCTCTAATGGGAGATGAGATGGTGAGTGGTGAAGATTCGGATGATGAGCTAAGATGAACAAAGCAACAAGGCCTAACGCTAATTCTAGCGGTTTTCTTGCAAGGTTTTGGTGATGATTTAGTCATTTTTAACTTGGGTTTTTGATTTGCTAGATAGTAGTGAGAATGAAGAAGGTGTGAGGATGATCATGGTAAAGCCTTTCAATTTATAGAGGTAAGTAATTGTTGAGAAATGGTTTGATTTGATGTTGAACCATTGAGGAGATGAGGTTCCTAATGATTTGGAAGTGGGTTGAATGCTAGTCATATCACCCAAGTCAATCCATTCAAAGAAGATGGAGTGAAGAAGAAAAGATATGCAATAAATGTGTTCTAGTGAGTGGAATTTCCTAATATTCAGATTACCCACGGATTTGAAGGTACCAAAAATTTGGTTCCTTCCTTTATGCCAAAGGGCTCCTTGGGTGGATTTTTCAAGTTTTTGAATTTTGGTGGGAAATGGATTTCTTATAGACTTTGGTAAATGATACTAGTTCTAATAACAGTATAAACTAGTTAAGATTGATTTATAAGTGATGGAAGATAATTTGGAATCACGAAAGAGTCAAAATTCAGAAAATTACCTGGAGAATCCACGGCACCAAAATCATACACGGACGGTACCCTAAAAAGGGTGCCATCTGGCCCGCCTGTACAGGTATGACGGTACCAAACTACATAAAGGACGGTACCAAAATTTTGGTGCCGTCTGATCCGTGGAGAGCTGAAATATGGACAGAGTACGTTTTTAGGTGTCGGGGAAATTTCCGAAACCTGAAATTTTTCTCAAAAGCTGTTATACTAAACATTTCTAGTTAGGAAAAGTAAATAACACATATCTAAACATAGTGGAGCATAGATTTTGAGCAAGGCTTATTGATTTTCACAATATAGTGAAAATGGGTAAAATTTGATAGCATACTTGTGCTATCCCCCTGCATGAGATTGTTAGCATACACCATTGTTTCAAGTTATATTATCATCCTACATAATAAAAACAACTAAATAGTATCAAACATTAACGATAATGCATTGTTCCAAACACTCCTTAAAGTACCCTTATTTGTCCAACTTCTTGTAAATCTTGTTCATCATCCTACCAAGGCACTTGAACATTCCCTTAGTTTGTTTGAATTCTGCTGATTCATTCTCAATCTCGGGAAGAGATGCGTAATACTCTTGAGGTGGAAGATGAGAGCTTGGAAGACCATCCTCGGAGCTATTTGATGATGATGATGAAGGAGTTGGAGGTTTAGTTCTCTTGCCTTTAGTCTTAGCAACTCGAGCATCACTCAAAGGTACAAAGATGTGAGGGATGAGTTCATAGTGAAGGTGCATCCCTTTTGGGGTTGGTGGAATTGGAGCGAAGTTTCTATAGAGACGGGTGAGAAGCATCCCGTATGGAAGAGCAACGGATCCTTGAGTTGGAATATCAATCATTCTCCTAGCTATGTAGTAGGCTAAGTTGAATGGTTGTCGGGTGGACAAGTTGTAGAGCATGTGGCAAAGACAAGCGTTTATGTGATCCCTATTCCCTATGGTGCTAATGACGTTTGCTCTAAGTAACTCCTCCCATTTCTTAAATTCGTGCTTAAGTTCATTTAGCTCAATTCCATATGGATCTCGGTCTACCTCTTTTCCCTTTTGGGTTACTCGGGTTGTATCCGTTTTTGGGTTAAAAAGGTGTTCACGGATGACATCCTTATCGGCCAAGCGGGTTAGATAGGGAGAAGTGCGGTCGTTGATTGCATCAAGGGCGGTGAGTGACCACTTATCCGTGTAGACACAAGTTCCTCGGTTGGGAATTCCTAGTACTCTAGCAAATTCACTTAAGGTGATGGTGTAGTCATTTTGGTTGATTCTAAAGCTAAGACAAAATTCATCATCATCTTCATCACTAAAACCGGTCACACTAGCATAGAATTCTAACACAAACCTAGGACAAATTGGTTCATCAATGTCAAGAAGACAATCGAATTGAATGGCGGCTAGTTCTTCACGAAGATTAGTGTGCTCAAGGAATGATGGGTGAATGGTTCTACCCTCGTGGAAATACCTTGATTCTAGACCCCTAAATATTTCTACTTGTTCCTTGGTGAGTCCTTTGGTTTTGTGGTGTTTGGGAATGTAGTTAAGAGTGTCTTTGTGATCATAGAATCTTGCGGCTACCATGGTTATTCCTAAGGACAAGAATTAACATGTTAAAAAAATGAAAATAAATTTTAACGTTTTTGATTCTAGTGTGTGCCTATATGAAAACAATTTGGAGTTGCGGTTATCTCGACTCATTTTATGCACAAAATGGTTTTAGTGCAGTGTTTGGCAAATACCATGAGATAACCCAAATGCTCCTAATTCAATGTGGCTACATTTGAATATACCTGGGAGTGCATATTAGTTATGCAATACCTTTAGTATTCAAGAGCATGCAAGTGATGAAAATTCTAACGTTTCTATTTGTATTAGCAATGAAAAATGTTTTCCTACAAGTGAGAAGCTTTTCAAAACTTTTGACATGGGGTGTTTGGTTGTTTGAATAAGGCCTTATATTTATTATCTATCAATTAGTGGGAAACATGATTTGTTTATGCAATATGATAATGTAGTACCTAATTTGAATGACTAGTTATGCAATTTGCCAATTGAATTCATATTTGGTATAAAAGCATACATAAAACCCCATGTAATGATTTGTGATAGTTTTGTGCATAAATAAGAATCCTAGACTCAGAATTAAGAGATGAAATGTAGTTAGGATACTTACAATGATGTTATCTTCAGTGATTAGTGAGTGGGAAGATGACAATAATGAGCTTGGTTTAAGTTTTACACGTTTTGGTAAAGTGGGTTGTGAGGAAGAGGATGTTATGTATATAGCAGTTTTGCTTCTGTAGACACCACGGACCAGACGGCACCAAATTTTTGGTTCCGCCCGTGTTGTCGTTTGGTGCCATGGCTACAGTAGCAGATACAAGGCAAAATTGTTTTGGTTTGACTATTCTAATGTTTTAGGCTACGTTTATCCTACATGTTTGGTTCCATTAACCCTAAACCAAGTCTAAGAAGATTCAAAGGTTCTCGTTTAAGAGATTTAGTAAAGATGTGGGCAATGTTGTCTTCGGAGGATACTTTCTCGATTGAAATGTTTCCTTTTTGAACATTGTCGCGAAGAAAGTGATGACGGATTTCGATGTGCTTTGTACGAGCATGTTGAACGGGATTCTTGCTGAGATCGATGGCTCCTTTGTTGTCGCAAAGTATCACAATGTCGTTGAGATGAATTCCGTAGTCTACGAGAGCTTGCTTCATCCAAAGAGCTTGTTGACATGCTTTTCCGGCTGAGACGTATTCGGCTTCAGTCGTAGAGATGGCTAAAGCCGTTTGCTTCTTTGCAAACCATGAGGTGAGACAATGTCCAACAAAAGTGCAAATACCACTTGTACTTTTTCTATCGACATAATCACCGGCATGATCCGAGTCGGCATACACTATGGTTTCTATACCCGTTCCTTTGGGATACCATAATCCTAAACACGTTGTTCCCTTAATATATCTAAAAATCCTTTTTAATGCTTCTAAGTGTGATGCCTTTGGATTTTCTTGAAAGCGAGCACATAGACAAACACTAAACATAATGTCGGGTCTACTAGCCGTAAGATAGAGTAGGCTACCAATCATTCCTCTATATTTAGTGTTATCTACGGATTCACCTTCTTCGTCCTTGGTGAGTTTAGTGTCCGAGGACATGGGTGTTTTAGTTGGTTTGGAATCTTCAAGACCAAATTTCTTAAGCATGTCTTTTATATATTTAGATTGGTTAAAGAAAATACCATCATCTAGTTGTTTGATTTGAAGTCCTAGAAAGAAGTTTAACTCACCCATCATACTCATTTCAAACTCGTCATGCATGATTTTAGAGAAATCATCACATAGCTCTTGACAAGTTGATCCGAATATAATGTCATCAACGTATATTTGAACAATAATAATTTGCGATTCCTTTTTCTTAGTAAAAAGAGTATTATCTACTAATCCCATAGTATATTTGTTATCAATAAGAAAAGTCTTAAGACGGTCATACCAAGCTTTAGGTGCTTGTTTAAGGCCGTATAATGCTTTCTTGAGTTTGAAGACATGATGTGGTTTCTCAAAGTCGGTAAAACCGGGAGGTTGAGCAACATACACTTCTTCGTTAATAAACCCATTAAGGAAAGCACTTTTAACATCCATTTGAAATAATTTAAAATCATAAGCACATGCATAAGCAAGTAATATTCTAATAGATTCAAGTCTAGCTACCGGTGCATAAGTTTCATCATAGTCAATTCCTTCTTGTTGATTATAACCTTGTGCAACAAGCCTAGCTTTGTTTCTAGATACTACACCGTTTTCGTCCATTTTGTTTCGAAAGACCCATTTTGTTCCAATTATAGTTTGATCTTTTGGGTTTTGGAACTAGTTTCCAAACATCATTTCTAACGAATTGGTTTAATTCTTCTTGCATGGCAATTACCCATGATTCATCTTTTATTGCTTCATTTATGGTTTTTGGTTCAATGGTGGATACAAAACAAAAATGATTACTTTGATTTTGAGCTTGTGATCTTAAGGTTCTTTGATTAAGTTTTCCTATGACCTTTTCTAATGGATGACTTTTAGATTCTTTTATGTTGACAATTTTCTTATTTAATGGTTCATCTTCCTTGTTATTATTAATTTGACTTTCAATTATTTGACTTTCAACTAAGTCATCATCTACCAAAGGTGATGTCTTAGAGGGAGGTGGACTTTCGTCAAATGTTATGTTCAACGATTCCTCGACTATCATTGTTTCTTTATTTAGGACAATGTAAGCTTTACTAGTTTGAGAGTAACCAAGAAATACACCTTCATAAGACTTTGGGTCAAACTTGGTGAGATAATCCTTAGTATTAAGAATAAAACATTTACAACCAAAGACTTTAAAATATCCTAATGTTGGCTTTTTACCTTTATAAAGTTCATATGGTGTTTTGTTTAGGAAAGGACGTATTAGGACTCTATTTAAAATATATGTAGAAGTGTCAACGGCGTTACACCAAAACTTTTGAGGAATGTTTTGTTCATTAAGCATTGTTCTACTCATTTCTTGAATTGTTCTATTTTTACGTTCTACTACTCCATTTGATTGAGGTGTTCGTGGAGCGGAAAAGTTATGTGTTATACCATTTGTATCACAAAAGTTTCCAAATTGAGTTTCGTTGTCAAATTCACGCCCATGATCCGTTCGGATCGACACAATTTTTACACCTAGAAGATTTTGAATTTTCTTGCTAAGTATTTCAAATTTATCAAAAGCTTCATTTTTGGTTTTCAAAAATAACGTCCAAGTAAACCTTGAGTAATCATCTACTATGACCAAAGTGTATAAGTTGCCTCCATAGCTTCTTATAGCGGATGGTCCAAATAAGTCCATATGTAATAATTCTAGACACTTAGATGTGGACACCATATTTTTAGATTTGTGACTACTATGTGTTTGTTTACCAATTTTGCAAGTGTCACAAAAGTGTTGGTCATATTTTAGTTTTGGTAAATTTCTAACCAGCTCTTTTGAAGATAGGTTTTGTATAAGTCTCATATTAGCGTGACCTAAGCGTCTATGCCAAAGAGATGAGCTATCGTCTAATGTTGTTAGGCAAAGTTTGTCATTATATGTTTTATCTATTTTCATGACGTATATGTTATTTTTCCTAACTCCTTTAGCTATGGTGATACCATCTTTTAGTATTTTACTACCATTTTCATCAAATAGTACTTTATACTTTTTATCGCATAGTTGGCTAATACTAAGTAGATTAAATCCTAACCTATCCACATGAGCAACATTTTCAATAGTTAGAGAGTTATGAGCAATCGTACCTTTGCCAATGATTTTGCTTTTGAGATTGCTACCGAAAGTGACATTACCTCCGTCATACTCTTGGTATGATGAGAAGAGACTTTTGTTGCCCGTCATGTGTCGTGAGCATCCACTATCTTTTATCCATTCATCAGGTTCCAATCCAACTTTCAAACATACCTAAGAAGCGAATAACTCAAACATTTGGTCCCCAATATCTCATGGGTCCGTTTGGGTTAAACATACCATTTATTTGATTCATGTATGGAAATGATGGATAAGGGTTCCATGGCATGTAATCTGGAGTTTGATATGGTCTAGGAAAGTTTTGATTCCAACCGTTGTGTTGGTAGTTAGGTTGAACGTTGTGGTTGCTCTTAGGAAAGGGGCGTTTGGCAAAAGAAGTTTTATATCGTTGTTGAGTAGCTTTTGATCTAAATTCATTTTTAACAAGTCCTACTCCTGATATAATGGCTGGTTTTAGTTTAACATTATCATTGGTTTTCTTTGTTACTTTAACGAATTCAGTACGGTCCGTATTGCGAACATTCTGTTCTGCTGAAGTACCCGCGGTACCATTTTGCACAACGGACGGAACCCTTATTTTGGTTCCATCTGGTCCGTGCTGTACAGCAGTGATTTTGACAGAATGTTCGTCCTTTTCGGCCGTTTTGTTTTGACTCTTTGGAATTAATACTTCATTAAAACCTAGCCCATTCATGTCTCCTGGTGTTTTATGGATTTTAACTATTTCATCGGCAATAGCGATGTTTTTGTTAAACCTTTTAAACTTAGAATTATTTTCTATTAAAACTTCTTGTGTGAGCTTTAGTTTTTCTATTTCAAGATTAAGCTCTTGACATGATGTACAATCATCTTCATTTGCTTTTCCTTTTTCAAGTCGTTTTGCTTTTTCTTTTAACTCATATACCTCATTTTCCAAAAACTCCTTTTTAGTTTTTAGAAATTTATTTTTAGTTATGATTTTTAGACTTAGCTCACACAATTGATTATATTGTTTTTGCAAGGTGTCATCATCTATAGAAGAATAAGAAGAGTCGAAAAGTACCTCATTTGACTCATGTGCCATTAGAGCGATCTCTTCCTTGCTTGATTCTTCATCGTCTTCACTATCACTCCAAGCACCACTTACAAAAGCTCGTTGAGTTTTGCTTTTAGGTGGCTTGGGACATTCTCCTATGAGATGACTTGCATCACCACATCTAAAACACTTTCTTTCACCTATAATCTTCTTATCATCCCGATCTTTTCGGAATGGCTTCTTTTCTTCTCGAGGTTGTCTTACAAACTTTCCTCTTCTTCTAAAGAACTTCTTGAAATCTCTAACGGCCATGGCATACTCCTCATCTTCACTATCGGAACAAGATTCACCATCATCGCTTGATTCCGCCTTTGCTTTAAGAGCAACGGATTTGATCTTCTCCTTTCTTCCTTTGATGATCTCCGAATCTTTCTCCATTACCATTTCGTGAACTTTGAGGTTGCCAATTAGCTCGTCTAGTGACATTATTGAGAGATCTTTTGATTCTTCAATAGCGGTCACTTTAGCTCTCCATTTGGGATGGAGTGCTCTAAGAAATTTCCTGACAAAGTTCTTACTACGAAAAGATTCATCAAGTGCTTTAAGTTATGTAATGATAGTGTTAAAACGAGCAAAGCCACAATCAATGGTTTCATCTTCAGGGATAACAAATTGTTCATATTGTTGAACAAGAAGATCAATTTTGTTATCCTTGACTTGTGAATTACCTTGATGTGTAACAATTAAAGATTCCCAAATATCTTTGGCGGTTTCACACATAAAAATTCTTTCATATTCTTTTCTAGGTAAAGCATTATAAAGCATCATTTTAGCTTCATTATTTTTAGCAACTAGTTTCTTTTGTTCATCAACGGAAATATCTTTTGTTGTAGAACTAAAATCTCCTTTAACAATAATAAACCAAAGATCTATATCTTTTGATTTTACATATGTTTCAAAACGGTTTTTCCAATAGATAAATCCATTGGTTTCAAAGAGTGGTGGTCTTTGCATAGATTGCCCTTCTTTAAAGTTTTCAGAATCCATGGATCGTTTCAAGTTTATAAAATACAAGTTATTTTAGAAATTCTTGAGCAACGCGGCTCTGGTACCAATTGTAGAAAACTAGAAGGGGGGTTGAATAGTTTACCGATTAAAAACTTTGTTTTGAAACTTATTGAAAGATCAATTGATATTGATCTTAAGTATGTTAATGAAATATGCAAGCAATATGTAATAAGTAGATAAGGAAAGAAATGATCAAACCACAACAAGTTGTTTATAGTGGTTCGGCCTACAAGGACTCTTTTTCCTTGCCCTACTCCACTCCCCGAGTCTCACACTCGAGAGTTTAACTTCACTAGTCAACAAGCTCCTTTCACCGGCGGAGAAAACCTTTACACTTCGCTTACACTATTTCCGACACTAAGCTAGATGTCGAGTTCTTTCCAAGGGTACAACTACTCCCACACACAATGTATTTTGAGGACTAAAATACTAACCACTCACACTCACAAGATTATGATGGTTTGATACAACAATGAAGTATGGATCAACACTAGATCATACAACACTAAACAAACAAGACTTCCAACTTCTCGTTGAAGCTTGAATATGACTTGATCTTCTTTGCTACAAAAGAGATCACTAATATGATATGAAACTGAGTTAGAAAGGTTAGAGAGAAGATATGTATGAGAGTATGTTAGAAAGGGATGAGAAACTACTTGGCTTGGCATTGCTATTTATAGCCAAATTGGACAGGAGCGTCCACGGACGGCGAACCCCTTAAAAGGGTTCCGTCCGTGTACCAATTTGGTACCGCCAGTCTGACAGTCAAGATATCAAATCTTGCTTAAAGTCAACTCTATCTAAGTGAGATTGTGCAAGATATGAAGAGTACAAATCTTCACAAAATATCTAATGGAATCTTCCAATGATTTCCATGATGTAATACATGATGTCAAATGTTGTATTACTATCTATAGAAATATGCAAATGCTTAAGTAGTGTTTGGTTTTAAGAACCTAACACATTCTACAAACTACTATCATACATAATGATTAGAGTCATATCAAGATGTTACTAATCATAAATGTAAATGCTTGAATGATGAAAATATTGTTTGAGAAAGCTTGTTTTAATATCTAATAAACTTGACAAGCTTTAAGCTTTTATAAATTAAATTTACTTTTGTCGTTAACAAAACTTAGGCAAAGATCAAAAATATAAATAACGTTTAATGACGATATTTGTATTAACAAAGTTGACTCCGTGGTTATACTTGAGGATCTAAATAATGATCATGTTGAGACTCACGTTGAACAAGCTGAACCTGTGTCTAATCCAGATCTTGAGCTCATGAACAACTTAATTAAGACCCAAAAATCTCGAATGGAAAAGTGCCAAGACATCAATAAGAAATTCCAGGAGAAAATTGCACTGTTGACTAAGGATAATGCATGTTATAAGTTCCAACTCAACATTTTTCAAACTAAAGAGAAACGTGAAAAAGGTTTTGAAGTCGCATTTGCTAAATCGTACCAAAATGAAAAACTTTGGAAAAACAGATATGTGATCTAGTTGCATCCAAGAATGCTTTGTTGTCTCAAATAGAACAACTGAAATATGATCATAAACAACAACTTAACGCTCTCACTTCGGAAACTCAAAAAACTAAGTCTGAGTTGTTAACTTGTCAAAAACAGTTTTGTGAATACAAAAAGCATTCAAGGAAACAAATAGAAGACTATCTTGAGGAAATTGTCGACTTACAAATCAAAATAAAAGAGTTTCGAAATGTTGTTTACAAACATGGTGAGTCAATCACAACTATTCAAAAGTTTACTTTTAAACCAAATCCAAATGGATATGGACCGAATCTTGCTGATTACAAACCACGTTTTTCACGTAGAGCATTCAAACCAAATCCTCAAGTCTACAGTGCAGAACACAGAATTGATGATTCCATTATGAGTGTTGTTGAATATAATCGTATGGAGGAATTAGATGCAGAAGACGAGAGTCGGTGAAAAATTGAAAATGTTGTTTATTGCAAAATATTTAACTATTCAAAAGCCATAACTTTCGTCGCACAACAGGATAATTCTAACACACCTTGGGTTATCACGCCTACTCCTGAGTCCTCTTCTAATGATGGTCCCCGAACCAATGTTGCACAAATTAATGGTCCTTTACCTTCTTTTAGTGAAATAAAGCCATTAGCTGAACGATGTCAGGTTCTAAAATATTTTGACACTTTTATATCTGACATCAAACTTTTGGAACATGCAATTGAAGTAAATTCTGAAATAAAAGCTGAACATTTTCAATCGCCATTCGCGCGACAACAAAGAGATTTTTTCAGAAAGGACTTTTACCACGTGTACGAAATTTCAAAATGTGTGCAATCTATTGGGAACGGGAACTTCAAAAGGAGATTGGGCTTATGAAAACAGTTTTCGAGCAAACAGAAACATCGATTTCTAATACTAAACGTAAAAAAGAAAATGTTACGAAATCATGTTGACCGACTCTTGGAAGATATTATCTGTGCTGATACCATAAATGCTGTGTTACTACATTCTGTTGCATATGCATTTGATTATATCGCTGTTGATTCTGTTGAAAATGTTGAGAATACCGAAACTATGTCACAAATCAAGTCCTTAAAAATTGAAAATGAGCGATTGTTAAATGAGCTTTCCAACGCAAAACATCGTCTTCAATGGTGTCAAAAAGATTGTCAAAATCGGGAACTTGCTTTGCAAAACAAAATCAACCAGTTGAGTTCCAAAATTTCTAATCCAAAAATAGAACAACTGGATGATGAAAACGTGTCTTTAAAGTGTCCAATTTCAAAATATGAACAAGAAATTACCAAAGTCAAAACTGAATATGGTGTCATATTTGATTTACTTAAAAAGACTCGTGCTCAAGCGTCAAATGATGCTGATGATCATCTTGCATATACCAAAGAAGTTTTACGAAAAAATGGAAACACTCGCTCTGAAAATCAAGATTTGTTACACTGTATCCATGACTTAAAAGCAGAGATGGTGAAACTTAAGCAAGATAAGATTAGTAACACTAATGCACTTGCCCTGGGAATGTTTAAAATTGATACTAGAACGCCGAATGACAAACCACAAGATACTAATATGCTTCCTTCCACTGAAACATGAATAGTTTCCTCTTTTCCCAATGCTAGAACTTCACAGCTTAAGAGAAAATCAAGGAAGAATAGGAAGTTGCGACGTAACAAAAGAACAATAAAGAGCTCTGAAGTAGAAGAACACCTTAGGACTTTGAATAAGACTCAAGTTGCACCCACTTTAGACATTGCGTTAGACAAATGTAATAAAAAAAGTGATGTAACGAATGTTGAATCTTTAAGTACTTTGAATGATTTGTTTGAAGCATCTTGTGTTGGTTGTCGTAAAAGCATGTTTTCTAGTTGTCATGATAAATTTGTTGCTAATGCTATCTTATCTCGTAAGCGGAAAAATAGAAAACGGAATACCTCTAGGCCTAATAATGCTTCTAAGTCTGTGCTAGGTAAACCGCCTACTAGTGTTCATGCTTCATTCATTGATGTACCCATAGAACCCCCTTCACCTCCTAGGAAGAACTTATCACCTAGTGCATTCACTAAGACCAAATCTAAGACTAGTTGGAGATGGCAGAAATGGTTACATAATACACTTGGATTTAAATGGATTCCCAAAATCATTAACATGTGTGTGTCATCTGTAACTGTAACGAAACCCTCTAACTCTTCGGGTTCCACCTCTACTTCTATTCCACCTGTGTCGTCTGTGTGTAATGCAGGTGATACAGATCATCCTCTGGATTATTGATAATTGATGTTCCCGGCACATGACAGGCAATCTCAAACTGTTATCAAACTTTGTTTCAAAGTTCATTGGCACTGTCAGGTTCAGGAATGATCACTTCGCAGCTATCATGGGCTACGAAGATTACATCAATGGGAACATCGAAATTAGCAGGGTTTATTATGTGGAAGGTCTCGGTCACAATCTCTTTTCAGTCGGTCAATTTTGTGATGGAGATTTGGAAGTTGCTTTTAGGGAGAAAACTTGTTTCATTCGCGATCTACAAGGAAACGATCTTATGTCTGGAAATCGCACAACAAGTCTTTAGGCAATCTCAATGCAAGACATGATTGCTTCATCTCCCATCTGTCTACTTTCTAAGGCTACATCTACAAAATCTTGGCTATGTCAGCAGCGTCTTTCACACCTAAACTTCCAAACCATAACCAATCTTACACGTTACAAACTTGTTGAAGGTCTCCCAAGATTTTGGTATTCTAAATATCACCTATGCTCAGCTTGTGAACAAGGGAAAAGCACTTGTACACACTTTCCTTCAAAGGTGGAACACAACTCACAGCATGTGCTTCATCTTCTTCATATGGATTTATGTGGTCCGATGCGTGTGCAGATGATTAACGGCAAACGATACATCTTGGTAATTGTCGATGACTACTCAAGATGGACTTGGGTTTATTTTTTTCGAAGTAAAGATCAATCTCCACTAATGATCATTACCTTTTTCACAAAAATTCAAGTTCAGCTCCGAAATACAGTCAGACAAATTAGAACAGATAAAGGGACTGAATTTGTTAATCAAACTCTTCGTGAATACTATGAGAAAGTGGTAATTGAGCATCAAACATCCATTGCACGGACACCAGAACAAAACGGAGTTATTGAAAGACGAAACCGTTCGTTAGTGGAAGCTGCAAGAACGATGTTGATAAATGCAGAACTTCCAGATTATTTATGGGCTGAAGCCGTATCAACTGCATGCTACACTCAGAACCGTTCAATGATTACCAAACGCCACAACAAACAACCTTATGACCTTATCCACAACTGCAAACCGAATTTAAACACTTTCATGTATTTGGATCCCTTTGTTACCCAAATAATGATCGTGATGACTTTGGTAAGCTCAAGGCTAAAGCTGACATTGGAGTCTTTGTTGGATACTGTGAAAACTCTAAGGGTTACCGGATCTGGAATCGTCGTACAAGGGAGATTATGGAAACGATTCATGCAAATTTCGATGAGCTTACTGAAATGGCTTCTGAGCAAAACAGCTTGGAACCTGGCCATAACCGTCTAAACTTTCCCCAAACCTCATCATCAGCTGAACCAAGCTTACAGCTTACTCGATGTCAAATGGAACAGCTATTTGCTCCTCTGTTTAGTGATGATATTGATCAACATGCTCCAGATGTATCAAATGTTTCCGCTGCTCAACCTGATAATAATCCAATACCTGATACACCTGAAACAACAACAACTGTTGAAGAAGCACCTCCAATTGATTCTACAACAACAGCTGAACAAACTGCATCTAATGACGTTGAACCAGCTGATGATCTTCTGAACCAAGAAGTACCCCAATGATGCAGGTTTTACTGAGCAGGTTTTAATATTTATAGTTACTCATTATACCTATGGTCTACCCTAATGCACTAACGGGCAGTGTACCCGGTCGTGTGTTGTGTAGTAATCGGTAAAAGTGAGGTCGTCCCAAGAGCTATGTGTGTTGGATTATTACTAAGTCTAAGTGTCACAGAATTAATAATGGTTTCGATAAAGAATTACTAAGTAAACTACTAAAGCAGAATAAAGCAAATAAAGGCAAATAAAAGATAAAGGTAAAATCAATAGAGGAGAGTGGTGCTAACCTAGTTAATCCTCCAAGCTAGTTATGTCTACGTCTGCTTACTTCCAATTACTTCAGGTGGGGTCAAAGTCGAGAGGACAACATTTGGTCAATTCGTCCTTACCTATCAGCAAAGATGCCACCACAGGAGAAGTCAGGTGTCCCCTCATAAGTCCTGTTGTTCCTGGTCCCCTAAGCCGAGTCATTAAGTACCGCTACACGCTAGACTTATAATAGTGAGTGCCCGGCCGTTAGGAACTTAGACACTCACCCCCTAGTTCTTAAGTTCATCCAAACGGTAGGTGATCAGTTGGTCAAATCGCACAAGTAGAAAGGGTCGTCAGTTGGTCATATCTTACCCTTCTTGTCTCAGTCCACTCACCTAGGGTCAGTTGGTCATATCTCTTAGGCAATTGGCCTCTACCGCCATTCAAAACTACCGAACCAAGGGTGGCTAACAATAAACTATGCATGCATACACTTAGAAATAATTGTACGGAAGTAATGTAAACGCTAACAAAACAATTAAGGAATCATAACTAGGCTAGCACCAAGAGGTGCTTAGCCGCTCATGTTAATCATACAAGCCAATTCAATATTCAAAGGTACGAAATACATGAATTGAAAGTAAGGAAAATATAAAATGCTAATGCTTATCGTAGGGGAGTGATTTCTCCCTTGGAGACAGCTCCATATGCTCCTCTGGACCTTCCTTTAGCTTTTTCCCACGTTCTCTGATTGTTGTGTATGGAATGGGATGATTAGAAATGCTGGAATTCGTGGGGTATTTATAGGCCAGATCTGGGTTACGGCGTAACTAATATAAGAGTTACGCCGTAACCTTCTATTGCTTCGTATTTTGCACTAGATCTGCTAGTTATGGCGTAACCTTATGAGTGGTTACGCCGTAGTCTTCAATAAAACTTGGTTACGCCATAGTTGATGGAGTAGTTACGGCGTAATTATCAGCGGCGTGGAACCTCATTTGACCTAATAGAGTTACGTCGTATCCTTTGGAGAGAGTTACGTCGTAACCTTCTGATGAGTTGGTTTTCTGAGTCACGTAATAGTTACGGCGTAATGTGAGAGATGAGTTACACCGTAACTTCTTCAAAATCAGCATACTATGATAAGTCTTGGGATAATTCTCCAATTCCGCGTCTCTTTAGCTCAAATGCTCGTAATTTACCTAAAAGTGGAAAATAAGCGTAAATCCATATAAATGATATAAATTACAAGCAATATCGGGGGAAATTGACACTTAATATTCAGGATTATTTGATGTTATCAAATATCCCCCCCACTTGAACTCTATTTTCTCTCAAGTAGACCTTATTAGAAAGATTCCTAAAAAGATATCTCCCATAATCTGGAAAATATAAGTTTACAAATCCCTTATGCTAGAATAAAACAAAGTCGAACACCTCACGAAAGGGGAACAAAACACTCAAATCTCTCAACTATTCTAAGTGTCAATTTCGGGTTGATCACTCAATCGCACATTCATAGCATGTATTCTATCATAAGCTTGGCGGTTACACAAATCTCCACCACTAGAGTTAAGGGCTAAACAATTCTCGAAGGAAATATGGGTAGACATGACAAAGGTTAAGGGGTGACTCGGCATTACTAACATGTCACGGCGAAGTGGACAAAACCAGTGGTACATGACCAAATCCATGGCCAAGACACCAAAGATTGCTCGCTGCATCACCTAGACACGCTTCATGACTAAAGGGTAGGATAAGACATGGGATATATTAATGGTGTAAAATAAAAAATCAAGTAGGTAGTCTAAATCTATAACCAAGCCATCACCACTTACCGTTCGCCCAAAGTTCAAGTTTTGAAGTTAAGAATCCGGATCATTAAATACTAGGTAGATGTTTCATTAGAGGACGTCGTGATGGGCACACTACCTTTTCTCCAACTGTTGGCAAATTCACCAACTCCAATCTTCAAATGTGACCGAGGTGGCCTCCTCGGTACTAAATCTATAAAGCTCATAACATAGTGCTTATAACATCGCACTTTACAATAACATAACAACTATTTTTTTTCGAATCATTTTTTTTCAACATAAATATAACAAATAAACATAATATCTCCCCACTTGAGATGAACAATGGGAATCCGTGAGGTCTTCAATGATCTTCAGGAATATGTTGTCGATGAAAGCGTGATTTCTGAACCTTTCCGCTTGAACTTTGAACTTAGGAAAATAATGACTTCCCACTCACAAATAAAGACTACAGGGTAGGCTAAGGTGTATAGGTGTAACGTAACAATATGTTGGGTTGACAAGATGAAAGGAATGGCTTAGAGGGGTGTATCTAGGGGTATCTTGCACTAAAGGTGAGTGCAACAAAAGGGTTTCACATGGGGGTCGAGATGTCGAGGTGACTAATCGATAGACACACAATGGTACGCTGTTTGGGTGTGATTCGTGTAAAGTGAGTGGTGAAAAACACAATATCAACGTATATCAAAATAACTGTAAAATTCGATAAATTAATCCTTTAGGAAAAAGGTTAACGTATCAAATCTTACGGGTGAGATAAAAGTGATATCGGAAAAGTGATTTCTCGGGTCGTGTCCGAACGAGGTGTGAATGGAAGGATTCGTTGAGTTTCGTGATTTATAACTTGAATTGGTTTTTAATGATTTGTTTGAGTTGAATTACGTTTTACAAATTAATTAACGGGAAGGTAATTAAGGCAAGGGAACCCTAATAAACTAAAAATAAACTATCACTAAGCCTAAGGAATGAAAAAACGAAGCTACACTAAGTCCTAGGGTGCTAAAACGTAAAAACGTAAAAACCGGCAAACAACCCGAGCCATAAACGTAAAATTTTTGCAATTTAAGGGCTACGGGTGTGAAATTAATTTTCCTACGTCCTAATTGACTAAAAGTAATTTTAGGAAAAAGCCGGGAATTTTTTTGACTTTTAAATTATTTACTACGAATTAAAAACTATTTTAATCTAATTAATTAATTAAAAATACTAAACTATTTAAGAAAAATCTGAAAAATTCACAGAAAGTACTTTGATTAACGCTTGATCTAAGAAAATTAAGAAAACAGGTTCTTGTTTGGGAAAATAAGCTGTGAATAAGCTCAAAAGAGCTTATAGGTAAAACTGGAAAAGTGTCTATAAGAATTTAATTGTGCATGAGAATAACGAGACAAGTCCCAAGGGCAGTTGGTTATGGAGTGATGTTGTGAGGTGTTGGTGCGTGAGTGTGGAGACCAAGGTTCGAATCCTGGCTCCCACTTTTTGAAAACTTTTTTTTTTTTTTTTTAGTTTTTCTTTTTGAAACTGTTAAACTTCATCAAACCAAAGACTTTTTATGAAAACTTTTGTTCTAAATCCTTCCCAATAAGCTGTTTTGACAGCTTATTACCAACAGTTAAGGACAGACCAAACCAAACACACCTTGGACAGTTTCGAACCCAACAGCCCTTTGCAAGATTTAAGTACAAATAAGCCAAGAAAGATAGTGACACGCAGAGGGAATGAACAACTATGCTAAAATAAACAAGTAGTAAAAGAAATAAGCTAAAGGACTAAAGGGAAAAGCAGTTGGAAATTAATCTATGCTAAAGGGAAATCCTAAGCTAAATGAGCTAATAAGCAAACATAAGCCACAAATAAGCACCTAGGACACAAATACTAAACTAACTACACTAATCATGACCTAAAGGATCTAAAGAGCAGAGATTAGACTTGATAAGCACTAATGATAAAACTTCTAACCTTTGATCTGCTGAATTGCAGCCTTGGAACAGCTCACAGTAAGCTGTTTGGAGCTCATTTTTAAGCCACAAAAAAGCTTTCCCAAGCAAAGTCAAGCTACACCAAATTCAAGTTAGCATAGCAAAGTCCACAAAAAAACTGATTAGTGGTCAAGAATGGGCTAATATTAGCTTAAAAATAAGCTGATGACAGCTTGTTGTGGATACCTTTTTCACTGAGACAGAACATAAAATTGGTACAAAATGAAGATTTTAATCCTCCTTTCAACTAGGCTAGAGTGGTTTTTTATTTAAATAAAGTGGATAGAAGTTGAGTTGGTAACATAATGACTCAAGAAAAACCAAATGTGCAAGATTTGAAGATAAAACAAGCTACAAAAGTAGCTTATGAACAGCAGCTTATAGCTTGCTGTTCTGTTCAGTTTTAGAAAGCAGAAAACCAACTTTTTATTTCAACTAAACTTGAATTAAACTTATGCAATCATTTTCAAAACCTTGTTACTAATTTAAGACTACTAGAATGAGTTTGACTTGGTGAGTCAAACGGGTAAAAAATAGATTTTTGACCAATTAAAACACTTGACCCAAACACCCCTTTGATGTGTTAAAAAAAAACTTAAGCTGACTCTTTTTTTTTACAAACTTCACTTTCACTTGCTAAGTACTAACTTCAAACTGTTGTAACACCTTTTTTATGATTGAAAACTAGAGAAAAAAGCTAAGCACTTAAGTACTTATAAGCTGAGATAGATTGACAGAAGATTGAACCAAAAGATTAATTTTCATTAACTAAAAAAAAACATTACAAGTAAAGTAGAAAACTAATTAAACATTAAAACTAGGGGTGCCTTATAACTTGGCTACAATCCACTATTTATACTAGTCTTCAAGGTCTTCCATTTGCTCCTTGTGTTGTGCTTCTGCTGTGAGACAAAACAGAACAAAGACTTCACTTGTGCTTTCTTCAGTCAATCTCATCCATCCAATAAGTAGGTACAAGTGAGAGTGAATCCAAGCCATTGATTGAGCTTTTTGAGCCTGGATTGCCATCGTGGCACTTCTTGGGAGGAGAAGGAGCTTGTTAGTGGGTTAGGGATTTGGGAAAACCTGGGTAAAAGGATTAAGGTGGGAGGTTAGGGTAAAGGTTCAGTTGGGTAAAAGGGTTTAAGGAGGTGGAGTGTTTTGAGAAGAGAGAAAGAGGAGAGTATGGATTAGGGTTCATGGGAGATTGAAAAAGAAGGAGCAGGGTATTTTGGGAGGGGAAAAGGGAGAGGTGAAGAGGGTGTTGGGTCGGTTTGTGGGTTATGTCTGGTTTGGATTTGGGTTAAATAAAACAAAGGGCAGGTTTGGTTTGTAGTATTAATACAAGGACCAAATTTGTAATTCATCCAAACTAGAGGGACTGAAACTGCACTTTTCCAAAATTTATCAAAAGGACCAATTTTGACAAGTTAGAATTACCAAAGGACTAAAAATGTTAATTTTCCAATTTAAAATGTCGAGGGGTAAATTCTGTCAATCTTTGAAATTTCAGGGACCAAAGTTGCCATTTTGCAAAACTGAGCTTTATGAGGCTAATTTTGACAACTTAAAAATTCCTGAGGGCCTTTTATGAAAAATTACATGTTTTGAATAACCAGGGACTAGATTTTGACAATTTTTGCATAAAATACAGTCTAAATATTTTTTCTGTCTTTTTGAGACTTTTCAAAGTGTTTTTGACTGTTTTTGCAGTGTAGAAGGAACAAAAATGATGAGTATTTACACACTCATCAATCCCCCACACTAAACTATTGCTAGTCCCTAGCAATCTTTTATGAAAATTTAATGGATTTGAATCTCTTTACCAAAAGTCATTACTTCTGGAGTAGCCAAATGTTTTAGTTCAAGTAAGAACTATGGTACACTGATAACCATATGATTTTGAGCAAAATCACCAGCTTCCAACGGATTTGATTTGTCTTTACCGGAAGCCGCTTGCTTCTGGACTAGCCAACTCTTAGATAAAATATCTTTGGTGAGCTGATTACCAATTATGGTTTTCCAACTGCCTTTACCACAAGCCATAAACTTGCGGGCTAGCCAACTCTTCACTAATTAAAGATATGGTGAGCTGAACACCATACAATTTTGGGCAAATTGCAAGCCGTCAACGGATTTGAGATATCTTTACCAAGAGTCGTTTGCTCCTGGATTAGCCAATCCTTTTGTTTATTAGACATGGCGGACTGATAACCGTAATCTGAGTAAGTGCAATACACTTACTCCAAAAAAAAAATTTGGCCAAAAACGGGGGAATTGGGTGGTATAATTACATGATAAAATTCGTGAAAATTCCCCCCCACACTAGAAATGAATATTGCCCTCAATATTCAAAGTACCGGCGGTTATGCCGAAACATAGAACGTAAAAGGGAAATACTACGGCCATTATTTGATTTTTTTTTTTTTTTTTTTTTTTTTTTTTTTTTTTAGAAAACTTTATATACAACAGCGGGGGGCAACTCCCCCACACTAGGGTGGTAGAAAGTAGAAAGAAGTCAGAAATACGGGTGAAAACCCATATAGTGTGCTACTGTTTTTGATTCCCGAGTCGCTAGCTTGACTCGACCCCGAATTCATTTGTTCTTGGGGAAGCAACGTGGAAAACCAATCTCGATCGGACTTTCGTTCACAGTGTTAATAAACATATGAACATCAGAAAGTTCCACACCGACGAGATACAACCGCGGTATTGTTAATAGTAAAAACTATAAAGGATGATACCGGGGACAAAGATGGTGTCCTCAGTCCCGAAAGAGAAAAGGGAAAGAGCAACCACACCATCTGTGAAGAATGGAATAAAGATTTGCATGAGAATGCAAGTCCATTCCTCATCAGTAAAAAGCAAATCACCATTTTTGACATTTTTAAGCTTACTCTTGAAGTTTGTGTGGTGATTGTCAACAGAATTTTCGGTGGGGAGGGTTGGAAACGGTTCTTCAATCAACAGATTTTCCAGAAAAAGGATGTCCTCCTCCGAATCAAAGTAAGTATTATCAATTCCTGTTGGAATCGACTCATCACTAAGAAAGGCATCGACTTCATTCCAAAAGTTGTCATCTTCCTCATCCGGAGTGAGAGAAGGGATGGAAGAGTCAGAAATAATAAGACTAGGAGATGATGGATCATTTTTGAGCAATTCTTCAATGGGAAGAATGTCTCCCATTGGATCACAAACATCATCATCCAATCCAGATGAAACTGAAGAGAGTTTGGTTTCATTCACAGAGTTAACAAACTCGATGCGATAAACTGATTCCGGAGGTGGGACAAGTGGTGTGCTCTTAGAGCTAGCAATTTCCACCACTTCCGATAAAGTCTCCGATTCTAGATTATCATCATCAAGAACACTCTTGACTTCCTTGGTACAACTTTCAAACCATTTGTTTGAACCAGGGTTGATTTTCAAAGCTTTTAGCTCAGCACGTTTTTGGCGACTCCTCTTAACCGTGAAATTTGAGAGTGTTGCATTGATTCTTTCAGATTTTTGATCAATTGTGGCAACACTATGTTTGTATAGAGGTTTGGAGTTCTGGTTGATATTAAACGTGAGTTCTTCATTGTCAACCCGTATGGTCAACTCTTCAGCAAATACATCAATTAGAGCACGGCTCGTTCTCAAGAAAGCTCTCCCTAAGATGAGGGGAACTCTAGGATCTGCATCAAAGTCTACTACAACAAAGTCAGTAGGAAAGTGAAACTTTCCTACTTTCACCACGACATCCTCGGCTATCCCAAGTGGACGAGTTTTGGTACGGTCCGCTAGCTCGAGTGTCATACAAGTGGATGTAAGTTTAGGAAGAGACAGTTTCTTCCATACTGAGAGTGGCATGAGGTTAATGCTTGCGCCAAGATCGGCCAAGGCGGAGCATTGAACCATCCCCAAGAAATCACACGGGATTAAAAACCTACCGGTGTCTTCAAGCTTTTTGGGAAGCTTCTTGAGAAGGACCGTTGAGCATTGCTCATTGAGAGGGGTTTTAGCCATCTCAAATAACTTATCTTTGTTGCTCAGTAAGCCTTTAAGCGTGGATGCAAATTTGGGCATTAGAACGAGAGCATCAACGAAGCTTATATCAAAGTGCAGTTCATTGAAAATTTGGAAACATTTTTCCATTTGCTCTTTGGTTTTGTCTTTGAGCTTCTCATCATGCAATCTTGATGGGTAAGGAAGCTGACTAGACTTTTGAGCCGGGACGGAAGTCATTTCTGGCTCAGAATTTGTCTTTGGAACTTCGGGTTCCGGACTTAAAGCTTGGACTACCGAAGGTGGGACGTGTGCGGTACTTCGTGGGCTTGAGAAATGCACCTTGTCCGTTGTATCCTTGGTAACTTGACTCATTGCTCCTGGTGGAGGAGGCATTGGAGTCGAAGGTCCATTGTGCGTCTTACCACTACGAGTGGTGACGGCTTTCAACTCGGCATTTGGATTTGGAACTGTATTGCTTGGGAGTCCTCCAGAAGATGACGAAGCTTTGTTCATATTCATGTTCATGAAACTGCTCATCATATTCTTCAACTCATCTGTCTGCCGAGACATTGTGGTATCAATTTCCTTTTTTAGCTTGTTGGAATCACTCCTAAACAGTATTTCAAGTATTTATATTTCATATGTAATAGGTAGCTTTATTATGGCCTTTATGTTTGTTTAAGGTCAAGCTTATGTAGAAGGCCCATAAGCTTGATCCAAGCCCAATAAGGAATAGGGAAGGAGAGGGAGTGTTGCCCTAGCTCCTTGCCTATATAAACTCTTGTAAACCCTCATTTGAGGGTTGGTTGTTCAAGTTATTCTTTCACTCATACATTACGCCTAACCGTTTCATACTATCGTGTGTGTGTGTTTAGCTTGTTCATCCGCCTTCATCTCTTTCTCTATAAGCTTGTGTTGTAAAACTAGTGACCTAACAGTGGTATCAATCGCCAAATAGTTGGGTGAATCGTTGTGTTTGAAGTAGGTTTTGGTCCTACGCGTAACACCGGTTCCTAAACTTGGTCACGCTTAAAAACTGATTTTTTACACTTTTGAATCCAAGATTCTTGTACTTTCAACGTTATTAGGTGTTAAACTATTGGTTTTTGGCAAAACGTTTGGAACTTTACGTGTTTTTCCTTGTTTTTAAGCTTGTTTTTGTACGAAAGTGTTATCCTACGCGTAACTGTTTTAGGTGCTTTGGATCATCAAGTTTCACACTTTTGTGTTATTTTGGTGTTATTGAAGCTATTTCATCACACAAAAACTGGTTTAGAAACATCTTTGGACAAAATCATTCTTACGAGTAGGATTACGCGTATCAAAACCCTAGTTATACGAGTAGTTCTACGCGTAACTTTGTTCTTGGCTTGATCTTCATTTTCCTGGTTTATTCCGTGTTTTCTTACTTGGATAAGTCTGAAAATACGTCGACTTTGGATATCTTTTGCACTGTGAAGTGTAAAAGATCACTTGGGATAAAACCCTAATCTTACGCTTAAGCATAAAGCTTACGCGTAGAAAATCTTACGCTTAAGATTCATCTTACGCGTAGACCTAGTCCTACGCATAAGGTAATCCTACGCCTAATTTTCTACGCATAACTTACTGTTTACGCATAATTTTAGTCTTTTTTCCTGCTTACGCGTAAGCTAAATCCTACGCGTAACTATTCTTGTTACGCGTAACTTTTGGTGTTTTTACGCATAAGTGCTACTTGGTTCTTGTCTTTTCTACGCCTAAGGACACTTCATCAACAAAGGTTCATTCGACTACAAAGATCCATTTTTACCACACAAGTTTATCATCATGTCTCAACCACCATACTCTAACTATTTCCCTCACACTTATAATCATCAACAACAACAATTAACTCCACAACATCAACAATGGAATCAACAACAAGCCACTTATCAACAACAATTTAATCAGCAACATACTCCACAACTTGGGGCAATTCCACAACCACAAATGGTTCAACCACCACCAAGTCTTCAAACTCTACCCTACACAAACGATTTCAATCAACATCCATCACGAAGCACTATGAAGGAACCCACTTGGTTTGCAAAGATGTGTGAAGCTTTAAGCAGCCAACAATCAATTCATGAAGCTGGATCACTTGATAGACCTCCAATGCTCACTCCAGGAAACTACGATCAATGGGTAATAAGGTTCTTTAGGTTCTGTGATCTGAAGAAGCCACATGGAAAGTTCTTAAAGAAGGTTATCTTGGAAGGTCCATTTGAGATGCCTACCGTCATTGTACCCGGAGATCCAACTGCTGTTCCACCAAGAGATGAACAAACCAACATTGCTACTGTTGCAGATTTAAATCCTACAGAACTTCTACACTATGAAGCTGATGAACTTGCAATGGAATACATCCTCTTAGGATTACCAAACCCAATTCTTCGTAGTGTTGATGCTCAAAAGACTGCACAAAAGATGTGGGATCATATTCGTCTTCTTATGGAAGGATCTGTACTCAATCAGGAGGATTTGGAATCCAAAATTTACTTGGCTTATGAACACTTCATGATTGAACCTGGAGAGACACTCGAGTCATATCATCATCGATTTTCAGACATCATCAATGATTTGGATAAACACAACATCATCATGCCAAGAATTGCAGTGAATACTAAGTTCCTGAGTAGTCTTGGTCCAGAATGGGAGAAGTATGTCATTTTTCTCCGTCAAGCGAAGAATATGCATCATTCTACTTATGGATTGTTGTACGATTACTTGAAGCCTCATGAGAAGGAAGTTGATCGGGAAAGGATTCTCCGTGCTCAAATTGCTAAACAGTCACAACCGGACAATCAACAACTTGCCTTATATGCTCAACAGAATTATCCCTCTCAACCAGCAACTCAACCAACTGCTTCCAACACACCTTCACAGCAACAACCTCAACCTCAACAAAATCAATTGGTTCCATACAGCAACAATGCTCAAGCATACGTCAGTGAAGCTACTGAGGAAACAGATCCGTTCGAAGCATTGCAACAAGGATTTGTGATGATTGCTAATGCTTTTGGCCGTTACACCAACAAATCCAACAATCGTATTCGTTCCTCATCTAACACACGGACTCAAGCTGTTGTGAACAATGGACGTGTTGAAGTTCAGAATCGTGATTATGGTCGTCAGATGGGCGGTGGTCAACGGTTTAATGCTGTGGGTAGTAATAACAACAGAGCTCAAGTGGTGGAACAGGGAAATGCTCAGAATCGGTTAAATGGTCTTCGATGCTACAACTGCAATGAGAAGGGACACCTGGCTAATGCATGCCCAAAGCCAAGGACTAGGGGCAGTGCTTATTTCAAAGAGGCCTTACTTTTGGCTCTTAAGGATGAAGCTGGTGGATCTCTTACAGACAAAGAACAGAGCTTTATGGCAGATGCAGACTCAGATGATGATATGGAGGACTTGCAGGCTAATGCAGCTGTTATGTTGATGGCTAATATGCATGAGCTGCACATGAGTGATACAGGCCCAGTGTATGACACTGATGGCTTGTCTCAGGTACCCGAACAAACCATCATCATATCTGAACTAATATCTCCGCCAATATCTGAATCCGGCACGGATCAGACTATTCAAAATGAGTCTTCTACATCTTCCTCTGATGATTTTCAAGTTAACCCTGTAGGTACATTTGACGATCAAGATGACCTCATGGTTTCCTTTGATAATCAAATTGACTCCGTGGTCATACTTGAGGATCTAAAGAATGATCATGTTGAGACTCACGTTGAACAAGATGATCTGTTGCCTCATCCGGATTTTGCTCGGTTAATTCAAGACCATAAAATCAAAATGGAGGAATGTTATGCATTAAATCAATCCTTAAAAAGCAAAAATGCACTGTTAACCAAGGATTTTGAATGCTTACAAATGCAACTCAACTTTTTCAAAACTCAAGAAAACCGTGAAAAAGGTTTTGAAGCCGCTTTTGCAAAATCTCATCAAAACGAAAAATATTTAGAGAGACAGATGCGTGATCTAGCCGCCTCGAAGAATGCTTTGTTGTCCGAATTAGAACAACTGAAACATGAACATAAAAAACAAATTAACGCTCTCACCTTGGAAAATCAAAAAGCTACAGCTGAGTTGTTAAATTGTCAAAAACAGTTCTCCGCATACAAAAAGCATTCAACGAATCGGGTAGATGACCTTCTTGAAGAAATCATCGGCTTGCAAAACAAACTTAAAGAATTTAAAACTGTTGTTTACAAACATGGTGAATCCGTAACAGCTATTGAAAAGTTTACCTTAAAACCCAATCCAAAAGGATATGGAAAAAATCTAGCTGATTACAAACCAAAGCTTTCACTAAAAACATTCAAACCAACTCCTGAAGTTTCCAGTGCAGAATACAAAATTGATAATACTGTCATGAGTGTTGTTGAATATCATCGTCAAGAGGAATTAGATGCAGAAGACGAGAGTCGATCAAAATTAAAAAATGGTGTTTACAACAAACCTTTTAATTATAAAAACGCGGTCACTTTCGTCACACCAACTGAATCTACTAACACACCAAGGGTTATCATCAAAACACCTGAGTCTTCTACTGTTAATCCCAAAACAGACTTTGCACAAACTTATGGTCCTTTACCTTCCATTAGTGAAGTAAACTCAAAACCTGAAAATCGAAAAATCCTTCGATATTTTGACATTTTCATGGCTGACCTCAAAATTTTACAACATGAGATAGAATATCGATCTGAAATCAAAGTTGAACACTTTCAATCGCCTCTGGCGAGAGAACAAAGAGACATCTTTCAGAAAAATCTTTTACCTAATGTTAAAAACTTGAAAAGTTGTGCAATTGCCTGGGAAAAGGATTTTCATAAGGAACTTGGGGTAATGAAAAACGTTTTCGAGAAAACAAAAACATCTGTTACTAACACAAAACGCAAAAAGAAACTATTGCGAAAAGATGTTGATCGACTCTTGGAAGATGTTATCTGTGCTGATATCCATAATGTTGTGCTATTCTATTCGTTGCCATATGCATCTGATCATATCTCTGCTGATATTGTTGAAACTGTTGTAACTGTTGCGAAAACCGATAATGTGCTTCAGATCGAGTCTTTAAAAGCTTAAAATAAACGATTACACACGGAAATTAACAATGCAAAACGTCGTCTTCATTGGTGTGAAAAAGATATTCACAACCATCAACTTAGTTTTCAAAAGAAAATTGCTCAGCTGAGTGAAAAATCTTCTGATCCTAAAATTGAGCACCTGGATGATCAAAACGTGTCTTTGAAAAGTCAAATCTCAAAATATGAACAAGAACTTGTAAAAGTTAAACAGGAATATGGTGTCATATTTGATTTACTCAAAAAGACTCGAGATGAAGCATCAAACGAACTTGATCACTATCTTGCTCACACTAGAGAAGTCATGAATTTTGCTGGTAATCTTCGTTCTGAAAATCAAGATCTGATTCACACCATCTCTAAGTTACGGGAAATGTTAGGAAAGTATGAACAACTTCCGCCTACTGTGATTAAGAGATTAGCACCAGTCACACTTAGTAATCGTGAACCTAGAATTCCCACTGCCAAATCACAAGTTGCTAATGTGTTTCCCTCTACTGACACAGGAATAGTTGCATCTTTTCCAAACGTCCGCACTTCACAGCCTAGGAGCACTCAAACGAAGAATAGGAAGTTGCGACCTAAGAAAAGATCAATAAGGAATGCTAAAGTAGAAGAACACCCTAGGAATCTGAATAACACTCATGTTACTTCCACTATAGATGTTGCGTCTGGCAAATGTAATAGAAATAGTGATGTAACGAATGCTAAACCGTTAAGTACCTTTGATATTCAGTCTGATGCACCTTGTGATATTTGTCAAAAGAGTATGAATTCTGATTGTCATGACAAATGTGTTGCTAAAGCTATAATCTCTAGATTACGGAATCCTAAGAATCGGAATACCTCTAGGCCCACTAATCATTCTAAGTCTGTGCTTGGTAAACCACCTTCTTTAGATTCTAAGGCAACCATTGCTATCACAGTAGCTCCCGCTACACCTCCTAAGAATACAGTACCACCTAGTGTTTTCACTAAGACTAAAGCAAAGAGTAGTTATAGATGGCAGAAATGGATATATAACACACTTGGATTTAAATGGATGCCTAAAATTGTCAATGTGTGTATGTCTAACATACCTGCTTCGGAACCCTCTAACATTTCGGGTTCCACATCTACTTCTATTCCATCTGTGTCGTCTGTGTGTAATGCAGGTGATACAGATCATTCTCTGGATTGTTGATAGCGGATGTTCCCGACACATGACAGGCAACCTTAAACTGTTATCAAACTTTATTGCAAAGTTCATTGGCACTGTCAGATTCGGGAACGATCACTTCGCAGCCATCATGGGCTACGGAGATTATGTTAATGGGAACATCGAAATCAGCAGGGTTTACTATGTGGAAGGCCTCGGTCACAATCTGTTTTCAGTAGGTCAATTTTGTGATGGAGATTTGGAGGTTGCTTTCAGGGAGAAAACTTGTTTCATTCGTGATCTACAAGGAAACGATCTTATGTCTGGCTCGCGTAATTCTAGTCTCTACACTATCTCTATGCAAGACATGGTTGCTTCATCTCCCATTTGCTTACTTTCAAAGGCAACATCTACAAAATCCTGGCTATGGCACCGTCGTCTCTCACATCTAAACTTTCAAACCATCACCAACCTTGCTCGACACAAACTAGTTGAAGGACTCCCACGATTCCGGTATTCAAAAGATCACCTTTGCTCAGCCTGTGAACAAGGGAAAAGCACTCGTGCTCATTTTCCTTCAAAGGTGGAACACAGCTCTCAGCATGTGCTTCATCTTCTTCACATGGATTTGTGTGGCCCGATGCGTGTGCAAACGATCAACGGCAAACGCTACATCTTAGTAATTGTTGATGACTACTCACGATGGACTTGGGTCTACTTTCTTCGTAGCAAAGACCAAGCTCCACAAATGATCATCACCTTTCTCACAAAGATACAGGTTCAGCTCCGCAACACCGTCAGAATCATCAGAACAGACAAAGGAACTGAATTTGTTAACAAAACCCTTCGTGAATTTTATGAGAAAGTGGGAATTCAGCATCAAACATCTATTGCACGGACACCTGAACAAAACGGAGTTGTTGAAAGACGAAACCGAACGTTAGTGGAAGCTGCAAGAACAATGTTAATCAATGCTAAACTTCCAGATTACTTATGGGCAGAAGCTGTATCTACTGCATGCTATACTCAAAACCGTTCCATGATCACAAAACGCCACAACAAAACACCTTTTGAGCTTGTCCACAACTATAAACCGAACCTCAAACACTTTCATGTATTTGGATCCCTTTGCTATCCGAATAATGATCGTGATGATTTTGGAAAGCTCAAAGCAAAAGCTGATATTGGAGTCTTTATTGGATACTGTGACAATTCTAAAGGTTTCCGAATCTGGAATCGTCGAACTAAGGAGGTAATGGAAACGATTCATGCTCATTTCGATGAACTCACGGAAATGGCTTCTGAGTATAACAGCTTAGAACCCGGTCACAACCGTTTAAACTTCCCTCAACCCCCATCATCAGCTGAAGAAAGCCCTCAGCTAACTCGTCAACAAATGGAAAGGTTATTTGCTCCTCTGTTCTGTGATGATATTGATGAACGTGCTCCTGGTGTATCCGCTGTCTCCGCTGCTCAACCTGATCATATTCCTATACCTGATACACCTGCTACAACAACTACTGTTGAAGATGCACCTACACCAATTGACTCCAACACAACAGTTGAACACACCGCTTCCAACAATGATGAACCAGCTGATGATATTCTGAATGAAGTACCCCCACCTGCAGATTTTGATCCAAATGCGTTCTTCAACCCGTTTGCCAATGAGACTGCTGCACCAGATGTCGCGGAATCTTCAACAAACCATTTGAATCCTCAGAATCTGCACAATGTATACCAACATCAACCCTCTACACATAGATGGACTAAAGACCATCCTCTGGCTAATATTATTGGCAACCCGAATCAACCAGTCGTTACGAGACAACGTCTTCACTCAGATGGTGAACACTGCATTTATGCACTCACTGTCTGCCAATCTGAACCTAAAACATTAAAGACGCAATGACAAAAGACAACTGGATTGAATCCATGCAAGAAGAACTCAACCAATTCAAACGTCTTGAAGTATGGGAACTGGTTGAAAGACCAACAGGAGTCTACGTCATTGGTCTAAAATGGATTTGGAAAAACAAATTGGATGCTGAAGGGAACGTCATCCGAAACAAGTCACGTCTAGTTGCTAAGGGTTATCGTCAGGAAGAAGGAATAGACTTTGAAGAATCTTTTGCTCCGGTTGCTCGTCTTGAGGCTGTTCGGATATTTCTCGCGTTCGCGGCTCATATGAACATGACGGTCTATCAGATGGATGTCAAAACGGCGTTTCTCAATGGGCAACTTAAAGAAATGGTCTATGTCAGCCAACCAGATGGATTCGTTGATCCTGAGTTCCCGAACCATGTCTACAAACTGAACAAAGCTCTTTATGGTCTCAAACAAGCCCCTCGGGCATGGTACGATAAGCTATCATCTTTCCTCATTGCCAATAATTTCACCAAAGGCTCGGTTGACCCAACTCTTTTTATACAATATCACGGGGCACACATCTTAATTGTTCAAATTTACGTGGATGACATCATTTTTGGGTCAACACATAAAAAGTTTTCAATCGCTTTTGCAAAACTCATGAAGAAAAATTTTGAAATGTCCATGATGGGTGAACTTACGTTCTTTCTAGGACTGCAAGTTCATCAATCACCCCGTGGTATTTTTCTGAGTCAGTCCAAATATGCCCTTGAATTGTTAAACAAATTTGGAATGAATACCTGTGATACTTATGCCACACCAATGGCTCATAC
Source organism: Chrysanthemum seticuspe (assembly GCA_019973895.1). Lineage (NCBI taxonomy): Eukaryota > Viridiplantae > Streptophyta > Magnoliopsida > Asterales > Asteraceae > Chrysanthemum > Chrysanthemum seticuspe. Next base: position 8,444,576 of record BPTQ01000002.1, on the reverse strand, counting down.
CAAGAAATTAGATGCTTATTTACATGGGAAATTAGTTAACCCTACCAAATACCGAAGTATTATTGGGTCTCTCATGTATCTAACAGCTAGCAGACCTGATATTGTCTTTGCTGTTTATCTATGCTCCCGTTATCAGTCGCGACCAACTGAAACCCACCTCTTTGAGGCTAAAAGAATCCTCCGATACATCAAGGGAACCATTAACTTGGGGATCTGGTATCCGAAGGATTCTGGTTTTGAACTAATTGCTTTTTCAGACGCTGATCACGCAGGATGCTTAGACTCAAGGAAAAGTACTTCAGGAGCACTACAATTTCTCGGTGATAAACTGGTGTCTTGGCAATCAAAGAAGCAGGATTGTACATCACTGTCATCAACTGAAGCAGAATATGTAGCCATGTCCGCGTGTTGTGCTCAAGTCATTTGGATGAGAACACAACTCAAAGACTATGGTTACATATTTGACAGAATCCCGATGTATTGCGACAATCGGAGTGCCATTGCAATCTCGTGCAACTCAGTTCAGCACTCGAAATAAAAGCACATCGATTTAAGCTATCATTTCATCAAGGACCATGTGGAACAGGGTACCGTTGAATTATACTTTGTGGGTACTGAATACCAATTGGCAGATTTGCTCACCAAAGCCTTGCCTCCCGCTAGGTTTAATGAGTTGGTCCACCGAATTGGTATGAGGTGTTTGACTCAAGAGGAATTGGATGACCTCTTAAAACAGTCTTAAAAACCTGTCAAACACCAAAACATCTTTTGTAAATAAAATTTTCAAAAACAAAATACAAAAATATAAAATCCGATAAAACAACAAAAATATTCTCCTAATCTATATTTCTTTCAACATGGCAAGTACATTTCTTCCGTCAACACTTTTATCTTTCAAAATTCATTATTTTTCAGATCAAATGTTGAGGGGGAGAAAATAATCCATTAACTGTTTCTAAACATCTGTGTACTTGCATGTTATCACATCTCGGTTGATTCTTTTACAAATGGTGGTAAATTTCCTGGTTCAAAGACACTCCTCGGACTTTAATTAATAACCTTTCATTATTTTCTCAAGTCGAGGGGGAGTGTCGTCAAGTTTCTTTCCCAAAAAATCTTCGTTTGGTAACCAAAATGGAAGTTAAAAGGCTTTGTGTGAAAAAGGAAAAGGTAGAGGGACTATAACTGTCAAAACCTTAAAGTTATTTTTTACAAAATACTCCACCCACCACATTTATTCCCATCACATTAAATATTTCACCTAATATCATCCACGGTCCATATTCGTTTTACAAATCCGTGCTTTCGATTATCAATCTGTAAGTGTTTCTGTGTTTGGATCATGTTTTTAAACAATGGTTTTGAATCTCATGTAAATCCTACGGCTAAAACGTGTTCTACGCGTGATTTGGTGTTCTACGCTTATGCGTAAGAACACACAATCAATACGTGTGTGTTTGGGGTGAAATGATTGTGTCTAAACGTTCATAATACATCAATGATACTTTGTTAACCATCAAAATCCACCCAGATTCACTAATTGATGATTTTTGAAAATTAGGGTTTATAAGTCGAATTGGGTGTTTTCAAATGTGAAGTGTTTTGGTCTAAAAGACTGTTGGGTTATGCTTTTGCGTTGTTGAATTGATGATTTCCATAGTCTATAGCCACCCAGAAACACGAATTGGTCATCAATTCGAAACTAGGGTTTAAAGTTCATAAACTTTGGGTATTTTTGATTCACTGCATAATAAGTGTTAAAACTTGGTCTACATGCTCTCACAACTTCTATGATATACCAGAAAAAACTTTGGTGCTTGATCCATGGCTAGATTTGATACGCGTAGAATTAGGGTTTAGTCTACGCGTAAGATATTCTACGCGTAACTGTTCAACTATGTAAATGTGATTTGATTTGTCTTAAACGAATGTTATATGTTTTAACTTTGTTGAAATGATGATTTATTTCAGGCTTGCAACACATAATATTCAGAATCAAGGTGGTTATTAATCTACGCATAAGGATCACCTTACGCGTAGCTTGTTATGCGTAAGATTAATCTTACGCGTAGCTTCTACGCTTAAGGTTCTACAATGGACTACGCGTATCCTGTGAAGGATATGCGTAAACAGTGAACTCTACGCATAAGGTCAACTCTTACGAGTAGCCTTACGCGTAAGGTTAATATATGCCTACGCATAAGCTCTACGCATAAGGTCTCCTTTTCCTACGCGTAACATTTCTTACGCGTAAGTTAGGATTCTACGCGTAAGCCTACGCCTAAGCATATATCATACTTGTCTACGCATATCTTTGCCAAAACTACGCTTAACCCTGGATTGACCTTCATGATGAATTGTTACTTGTACAAACTTGTAAATAAACTAATCATATCATCACGAATCCAAAAATGTCGCTAATAAACTTAAATCGTTTGATATGTTGTGAACAATAAGTGATAAAATAAACTTTAAAACTTAAAGTTAACTAACTCACGAAACATTTCACGATATCATTGAACTATTGAACATACAAGTGACTTTGGACTCGTAACAATCATTATCACTATACATTCAATAACTAGACAATAAGACCTTCTGTTGACTAACATTATGTCTTTCGATATGTTGGTTCTTTTGGCTAATGTTATTTCAGATCACGACATGGCTGAACAAATGAATGTGGATGCACCTGAAGTTCTCTCCATTGCTGATATCTATCCTCATGGCTATCCAATGAAGATAGGAAAGAATAACCTCCGTGTTGACTTTGACACCCTCACTTGCTCTGAATCTTCATGTCTTATTGCTATCGATATTCTGAGGACTCATCCGTATCAGAACATGCTTACTCACTCTGCAACCATTCCTGAGATCTACATCCAACAGTTCTGGAACACTATGGAAAGGGTCAAGGAAGGACTGCTGTGACAGTGACTCTGAACCACAAACAAGTCACCATTACACCTGCAGACTTAAGGGCTGCTCTCCTTATTCCTGAAGTCAATCCAACCAAACTTTATGCCACACCTGCTGAAGAGCTAACTCTCCAATTCTTAATCGATATCGGTTATGACGAGGCTACAGGAGTAATCACCAAGCACTCTCATGTAGAGCTTAAGAGTATTCCTCAACCATGGAGAACACTCTACATGATCATCACCAAGTCTGTTTCTGGTCGTGATAGCGGCTATGAGCATCCTAAGCTCATAGAACTGCAAATATTTTGGGCATTCGTCAACATGAAACACATCGCTATTGAAGCTCTGATTTGGGATGACATGATGTCATTTCTCAACAAACTTGGCTCAAAGATTCCCTACATCAGATATACTAAACTGTTGATACAGAGAGCACTTGGACTTCATCCTGATATTCCCAAGAGGCTCAATGACCCCGACAATCACGACATACTGACGGAACCTATTCTATCTGTCAGAATCAAGGAAACGTCCACAAAGAAACAAGGTGCTGTATTGCCAGATTTCCTTCTAACTGAAGATGTCAGAAAGCTCGAAACGTACAAGAGATATCTGGAAGCAGTTAGACAAGGCAAAGTTGGTCATCTTGACGAAAAATCTTCTGGAACACCTGTCAGGAGAACCAGAAGAGGAAGTGCAGGAAGCACAACAAGTTCTGTGAGTCAAAGGAAGGTTCCTAAAAGGAAAGCTCCTTCTAAAAGGATTGTTCTCGTAAAGGAAGCCGAACCTATTCCCACACTTGAACCTCAAATACAACTTAGAGATGAGAGCTCTGAAGATACTGAGACAGATGAAGAGGTTCATTACTCTGCAACTGCAACCGAAACACCTGCCTCAGTGACAAAACCTCCAAGTCCTCCAGCTATCCAAGAAAAAGGGAAGACTCCAGCTATTGTACCTTATGATGAGAGCTCTGAAGAAGAAGAAGAAGAGCAATTGGATAAATCATACAGGAAAAAGTTTCACAACGTCCGACACATTCAAAAGGCCGCTGAATTTGCTAAAGATCAAATGGGTGGCCCCGGAGGATCAAGTGGTGCCGCCCACTCCTCTCCAGATCCTGATGCGGTTAATCAACCCGATAAGGGATCTGGTGCCACCACTCTTCTGCAACAACAACCGCCTATTGAAGACACCATTGTGTATGATTTTGAGAAACAGGAAACTGAGAAAGAAAAGTCTAAAGATGACGAGGATGATTATACAAAGTTTCTTCTAGACAGTCCAACACACTCAAAGGAGAAAACCTCAGAAACTCCTAAGGACATGAAGTCTCCTCATGTCTCCTCATCATCCGATTCTTCGTCTCACTCATCACAACCACCATCAACGAAGTCAACCAGATCATCATCCAAATCAGTGAAGAAACCTCCTAAATCTTGGATTTCTCAGTCTCATAAAAGGATTGTAAAAGCTGTCCAACAAATCAGAAAGAAGGACATAATTTACAGAAAAATGAATTGGTTTGCTGACCAAATTCAGTCCTTAAATGATGAGATAGACAAGATGGAGAAAGAAAGGAAATTTGTTCAGACGTTCATGAAGAGTCATCGTCAGGAGGAACTGAATGAAATGATTGAAGGTTACACTCAAAAGTATCTTCAGGATATCGTTCCTAAAGTCCAAAAGGAACTGGAGAAGTCAGCAAGAGATCAAACCCACAAGTTTCTTCTCGACACTGTCCCCAGTGTGACAAAAGAAGTATTTTCCAGACAACTCACCCCTAACATCGTAGCATTGGTTAAACATACAATGGCCAAAGAAGTTGATCTCTCTGAATCTGAGTTAATAGCTAAACTTGTGATGCAAATGTCAAAGAGATCTGGAACGTTTACTTCGGATGAAGCTAAATTTTTCGAAATCCTACTTGACTATCAACTCAGATCATCATGCAAGGAGTCAGCCATTCAATCCAAACGACCAAGAGATGACGATGATAAGGATAAGGACTCTGCACCTAAACGTCAGAAGCAGTCTGGTCAATCTACATCTATGCCACCTCCTCCACATCGGACTTCTTCTCAACATAAGTCTCCATCACCTCGGTCTTCTACTGATAAACCTCGGGACGATTCCGAGTTACCACCACTGACTCATAAAACAGGTGACTACTTTGAGTACACGGGTGGTGACGATGAAGAGGTCCTTGAGCCCCGACAACAACCCACCTCACCTAAACAAGTGCAGAAACCAAAATCATCATCAAAACCTTCAAAACAGAAGAAGAAAACGACTCTGAATGACGTCGTATCATGGCTTGATGACGATAAAACTGCAGAATTTGATTGGTTTGCTACTCTTGTTAACGACACTCCCTACCCTGAAGAAGGTCAAGAATTGGTAGACGGTAGTACCCTGGAGCATGCAAAAATCTTGCAAGAAAGATTCCGTGTGAAGAAGATGACGAAATCCGAGTTGAAGCGCATCAAGAATGACGCATTCCTTCTTTTGAAAAACAGCTCGAAAAGTGCAATCGAGGTTGAATATCACCTTGAAAACATTGCTCGAGCCATGTCTAACAACATGGATTGGCTCAACCCAGAAGCAAACATCGACTTCACTAAACGGAACAACCCTCCATATTACACTGACTGGACCAAACCCCTACCAACAATCAGCCAACCAGATGAACCAAGGATTCCCTTCAGATATTTCTTCAACAAAGACCTGGAATTTCTTCTCCATGGTGGCGATGGTTCAAGAAAATACACTACATCATTAACTCTTCCATTCCCAGCGGCTATTTACTCAAACTGCATAGCTATCGAGGAACGTGCAAATCACTTGTTTTCTGACAACGTGCAAGCATACGACCAAGATGCATTGTATGGGATTCATCATTGGCCTGAACGCCGAAGAATCTACTACAGAAGCTGCCTGGTTCAGAAGTCTCAACATGAAGTGTATTGCTCAAAGGACATCGTGGCCATCAAACACATTGATCTCAAGTCTAAGTGGGACTACACATTCTTGAAGAATATCATAGTCAAACGACAAGATGAACAGGACTATGAATTCTCAGAGGCTGACTTTGAGAACTTGTCCCTCAACGACATCGAAGACTTGTACCTTGCCAAAGTACAGGGTCGTATGCGACAATTCTCGACTGAAGTTCAACGTGAATTTATCAAGTCAGTTCTCATCTTCATTAGACGCATTGTGATCAAAGAACATGTCGAAGATATCCAGATGGCTGTTGAATCATATCAGAAACGTGAAAAACTTCACTCCACCACAGCTAGATCTTCCTGACATCAACCAGCTCACACAACTTACGCTCATCAGCAAACCTTTCGGCATTGTTTACCGCAGTGAACTTCGCAGAAACTGCTTAATGGCGTGTAGTGAGCTCCACAAATTCGGGGATCATACCTTGAAGATGGTTAGGGATGGATTGGCGTACAGATTGAAGGATATACGCCTGAAAGTTGGGAATCCTAAGCGCTGGAACTCTCAGGAAAGGAGGGATGTGAGACGTATCATCACCATGATTGATGAACGGTTGTTCAGAAGGGATCAGTTCAGACGTTTGGAGAGCTATGTTGGTGGTCGACCCAGGAGAAACATCACCGGCTTTCAACGCCCTGTGCGCACTCCTGGGAACATCACTGCACTTCCTGGTACCCCTTGAATTGTTTCCTTCATATGATTTTGGATGCATGATTTTATATGTGAATGGCTTGTGCACACATAACAGTGTACAACCCGTAATGGTCAAGAAAGGACCCTGTGGTACGCCTCAGTGCCACAATCCTTATAAAATGAGCGAAAGCTTCTTATTTTTGAGTAAAACCTATCAAACCTTTCATTATTCAAGGTTTTGCTCAAAAAGACAAGTACTTCCCCATATGATTTTAAAACCTCAACAGTTTATATCACATGTTGAGGGGGAGTATTTGAATTAAAACTTTGTTCACAAATTGTTCATAGTGGTCACTCTTCCCGCAACACTCAAAATGGTCATATTTATTCTCAAACGTTCAAAAATAACATTTTATATGCCATTTTTGAGGGGGAGAAAATTGTGTGATAAGAAATATGTTGTACAAAATGCAAATAAATCTGTGTACCTCAGACTTAACCTACGAATTGACGGTACTAAACTGTTAGTAACTCGAAAAGACTTGTCCTGGACGGGTAATAATTTCAAGCTAGTTCGCTAGTGATGTAAACGTGTCTCGCAAAGGACTTGTCCAAGTAGAAAGTACCATTCGAGAAACTCTTGATAGACATGAACTCTGACGGGTATGACAACCTTTCGAGGTTTGTCTACACCATCAAGATAGTTATTAGAGCTAGTTGTCACCTAAAAGCCGACAATGTAACTCTTTAACTATGCAACGTAACCGTGTCTCGCGGGGGATTGTCTATCTTCAGTGAATCAATTCAAAAAGTGCGCGCTCTTTCCTCACTGTGCATTTAACCATTAAAACTATTAAGCACATGTGGAGGGGGAGTATTTATGCAAAAAACTTATCTCTCACAGTGGTTCAAACATGTTTTTCATTTACAAACCCTTTGAGAGATATTTTCACATACAGTGGTTTTAATGGCAAACATAGGTTAGTCATGGAGTTATAAGGTGACTAAGGTTAGGAATAACCGTCCTATGATCCGCCAGAGCCGGAGGGATCTACCCAAGGACACTACCATTAGTTAGTGTTAGAAGTCCTTAGGAATGATTGTAAAAAGGAGAAAATGAGAATCGGAGAAAGAAGGAGTTGAAGAATCAAAAAGAAATGTAAAGTAAAGGGTGAAAAGAAATAGCCCTCCAGATTATTCAACTTAGGGCAGACACCGGGTTCAATTCATATACTACTGGTTGTCACTTAGTAACACCGGTATTGAAGATTAAAAGTCGTCGTGGACCCAGTGACGCATGCACTAAACCTTCTTAGCCACTCAAGTTTCTCTCAACAGAAGCTTGTTTCATTCTCACAGGGAACCCTACATAAACTATTGGCTTTCTCATAGAGATCGCTAGTATTGAAGAAGGAGACCCTCTCCCTAGTCTCCGCTCAGGAAAACCAAAACGCACTATTGAGTCTAGAGCCACGAGATTCATCAAAAGATCTCTTAGGAACACTTGACATTTAATCACTTGATGATCAACAATAAGATCATCAGTGGTTCATATCGAGTCCTTCACAGATCTTAGCAATCTGTCGAGAACATTTATGAGAGGTTCACATCTGTGATCCTCAGTGATTGAATGGAAACTCCTGCCAGGGTCAACATCAAACAGCCCTGACAGCAGGTCACTTCGGTAACTCCCCGTGGATTACGCGGAGTGTGTCTCAAACGATCTACAGTCGTGAGGTGATGCCTCGGTGTACCTCAGCGACTCATCTGAACTGTAGATGTACTTCGGTACATCGTGTTATCTCACTTGTGGGACTCCAGTTCAGGAACGGCCCTTGTAAGAATTAGAGTTGTGTCTTCACACTATGCTGTTGACACTCTCGAAGTTTAAACTTGTAAGTGCCGGAAACCGCTTATTACTAACCGTTTGAAATGTTTTCCTCTTATGGAAGCTCCGGAGCGGGATGATCGTGCTGATTCTTCTCATGTTCACGCCAACATCATCACTAATGGAAGTTCTATCCCGATGCAACACAACAGTTAGAATGATTCTCCTTCTAATCAAAGAATCTACAAAGTCAAAGACTTAAAGAACTTCATCAGTATTGATTTCCAACGTCAAAGAGCGTGTGAGCATGTTGAAGAATGACGTGGAGACACTGGAGCAGCGAAGCAGACCTGAGGCAGACTGATGCAGACAACAACATACTATCACTTTCACCACAAAGAACAATGATCAAAGAACAAAGTTAAAGATGACGTCAAAGCATAACTGTTCAAAGATAACGATCTCTCTACACTGGGGAGATTGTTCGAATCAAGGCAATTCCTATCACAAGAAAGAAGAATGTCAGAAGACTTCACAGCTACTATTACATCAACGCCTTCACCGTTTACATTCATATATACTTGAGGGGGAGATTGTTGGAATCACTCCTAAACAGTATTTCAAGTATTTATATTTCATATGTAATAGGTAGCTTTATTATGGCCTTTATGTTTGTTTAAGGTCAAGCTTATGTAGAAGGCCCATAAGCTTGATCCAAGCCCAATAAGGAATAGGGAAGGAGAGGGAGTGTTGCCCTAGCTCCTTGCCTATATAAACTCTTGTAAACCCTCATTTGAGGGTTGGTTGTTCAAGTTATTCTTTCACTCATACATTACGCCTAACCGTTTCATATTATCGTGTGTGTGTGTGTTTAGCTTGTTCATCCGCCTTCATCTCTTTCTCTATAAGCTTGTGTTGTAAAACTAGTGACCTAACATAGCTCAACTCTCATGTTATTGATCTGAGTTTGCATTGAACGTATGCTTGACTCAGTAATTTTCATGAAGTCATTTGGTAGGGGAGCTTGAGAACTTCGCTGATTTGGAGCTTGATATGGTTGGTTGAAATTGTTCCGGTTCTGATTGAAATTTTGAGAGTTATTGAAGTTTTGTCCTTGATTTGGAACAAAACGATTTTGATTGCCATGGTTTTGCACATGAGGAAAACCAGGTGGTGTCATACTGCTAGGTGCACGGTAGTGAGGATCAGCTTGTGGTCGGTATTGATTGTGGTTTACAGAAGCTACGGGAGCTTGGTAAAAAGAAGCATCGGTTGCTTGACAATCATAATACGCGTGTGGACCACTACAAGTTTCACATACCTTATTCACTGCTTTGATTGGTTCCGGCTTATGAATTTCGCTTTTGATTTCCTTTACCTCTTTCATCATACAACGGATGACGTCCGTTAGAGCGGCTAACGGAGCGGCTAACTCGGAAGAGTTACCGGATGAAGAAGCAGGAGTGTTCGGAATATTTACTTTGTTGCGAGAAATAGGAACTTTTGATTTTATTTCGCAAATCTCAATCACATCTTTAGGCTTACGATTCAAGATATTGCCACCTGCGGCTGCGTTCAAAGAATCTTGATTATTACCATTCAACCCATTATAAAAGATATTAACTTGCTGAAGCTCTGTGAATTCATGATGGGGGCATTTCCTGAGGAGATCTTTGAATCTCTCCCATGCCTCTCCAAAGTTTTCATCGAAATTTTGACGAAATCCAGAAATTTCATTTTTAAGATTAGTCGTCTTTGATGGAGGAAAGAAATAATTGACAAACTTTTGAACAAGATCCTCCCAAGTTTCGATGGTTCGAGGGGGTTCTTTTTCCAGCCAAATCCGGGCTGCCCCCTCAAGTGAGAACGGAAATAGCATCAGTTTGATCACTTTTTGTGGTACATCCTTGTAATTGATAGTTGAGGTCAACTTGTTAAACCAACGGATGTGTGCATACGGGTCTTCTCGATCAAACCCGTGGAATTGATTCGTAGACACAAGTTGGATCAAATGCGTCTTCAATTCAAAGTGATCAGAATTGATTGGTGGTAAAACGATGGCATCCCCATAACCCTCGGTGGGTGCCTGGAGCATTTCCGCCATAGTTCGTTCGTCTGCCATATTGTTGTTTGGAATAGTATGAATCTCGGGTTCGACTATTCGGGCAGCACGTCTATGAGAACGTCTTCTAGGAATTTCTGCTAGATCACGAAAAGGGCTCAATGATCTAGAAGAACGAGTGCGCATGCACTAGACGTAACTCGAGGAAACAAGAGAATTATGAAAATGGGGAAAGAAGAATCTTTTTGGGTTTTATTGTTTTTTGAAAAGTAAAAGATAATAACAAATCCAATTAAAACAATATCGAGGCAAAACGACAGTGAACTTAAACCAATAATCCCACGTGAAATGATCACTTCTATAAGTAAAACGCACAAAGGAGCGGAGAGACTTATTAGGTCAGCGCGAAGCTTATTAAAAACCCGTCTCTTTTCAGCCGCAATTTAATGTCAGGCCGTCCTTATACCCCTCACACAGTTTGTTAAACCGATAAAAGTAAACCAAATCACGAGCGACACAAAGGCAAGTTTTAAATCTTTTGTTCGGGAACTTATAATGATAACACCTCAGTTGAGAATGTTATATTGATTGTGTCTTCTATATTATTTAAAACAACAAGGAAAATCTTTTTGTATTTTTAATCTTTTACATATATATACAAAGAAAAGAAAAATGTTTTTGTATTTTTGTATTTTTATAAAAACAATAACTTCACGAGGAAGGTTCTTCAAGTCACTAATCACAAAAGTCACGATATTGTCGCAACACACCTCCCCGGCAGCGGCGCCAAAGATTGATTCGTGTAAAGTGAGTGGTGAAAAACACAATATCAACGTATATCAAAATAACCGTAAAATTCGACAAATTAACCCTTTAGGAAAAAGGTTAACGTATCAAATCTTACGGGTGAGATAAAAGTGATACCGGAAAAGTGATTTCCCGGGTCGTGTCCCAACGAGGTGTGAATGGAAGGATTCGTTGAGTTTCGTGATTTATAACTTGAATTGGTTTTTAATGATTTGTTTGAGTTGAATTACGTTTTACAAATTAATTAACGGGAAGGTAATTAAGGCAAGGGAACCCTAATAAACTAAAAATAAACTATCACTAAGCCTAAGGAATGATAAAACGAAGCTACACTAAGTCCTAGGGTGCTAAAACGTAAAAACGTAAAAACCGGCAAACAACCCGAGCCATAAACGTAAAATTTTTGCAATTTAAGGGCTACGGGTGTGAAATTAATTTTCCTACGTCCTAATTGACTAAAAATAATTTTAGGAAAAAGCCGGGAATTTTTTTGACTTTTAAATTATTTACTACGAATTAAAAACTATTTTAATCTAATTAATTAATTAAAAATACTAAACTATTTAAGAAAAATCTGAAAAATTCACAGAAAGTACTTTGATTAACGCTTGATCTAAGAAAATTAAGAAAACAGGTTCTTGTTTGGGAAAATAAGCTGTGAATAAGCTCAAAAGAGCTTATAGGTAAAACTGGAAAAGTGTCTATAAGAATTTAATTGTGCATGAGAATAATGAGACAAGTCCCAAGGGCAGTTGGTTATGGAGTGATGTTGTGAGGTGTTGGTGCGTGAGTGTGGAGACCAAGGTTCGAATCCTGGCTCCCACTTTTTGAAAACTTATTTTTTTTTTTTTTAGTTTTTCTTTTTGAAACTGTTAAACTTCATCAAACCAAAGACTTTTTATGAAAACTTTTGTTCTAAATCCTTCCCAATAAGCTGTTTTGACAGCTTATTACCAACAGTTAAGGACAGACCAAACCAAACACACCTTGGACAGTTTCGAACCCAACAGCCCTTTGCAAGATTTAAGTACAAATAAGCCAAGAAAGATAGTGACACGCAGAGGGAATGAACAACTATGCTAAAATAAACAAGTAGTAAAAGAAATAAGCTAAAGGACTAAAGGGAAAAGCAGTTGGAAATTAATCTATGCTAAAGGGAAATCCTAAGCTAAAGGAGCTAATAAGCAAACATAAGCCACAAATAAGCACCTAGGACACAAATACTAAACTAACTACACTAATCATGACCTAAAGGATCTAAAGAGCAGAGATTAGACTTGATAAGCACTAATGATAAAACTTCTAACCTTTGATCTGCTGAATTGCAGCCTTGGAACAGCTCACAGTAAGCTGTTTGGAGCTCATTTTTAAGCCACAAAAAAGCTTTCCCAAGCAAAGTCAAGCTACACCAAATTCAAGTTAGCATAGCAAAGTCCACAAAAAAACTGATTAGTGGTCAAGAATGGGCTAATATTAGCTTAAAAATAAGCTGATGACAGCTTGTTGTGGACACCTTTTTCACTGAGACAGAACATAAAATTGGTACAAAATGAAGATTTTAATCCTCCTTTCAACTAGGCTAGAGTGGTTTTTTATTTAAATAAAGTGGATAGAAGTTGAGTTGGTAACATAATGACTCAAGAAAAACCAAATGTGCAAGATTTGAAGATAAAACAAGCTACAAAAGTAGCTTATGAACAGCAGCTTATAGCTTGCTGTTCTGTTCAGTTTTAGAAAGCAGAAAACCAACTTTTTATTTCAACTAAACTTGAATTAAACTTATGCAATCATTTTCAAAACCTTGTTACTAATTTAAGACTACTAGAATGAGTTTGACTTGGTGAGTCAAACGGGTAAAAAATAGATTTTTGACCAATTAAAACACTTGACCCAAACACCCCTTTGATGTGTTCAAAAAAAAACTTAAGCTGACTCTTTTTTTTTACAAACTTCACTTTCACTTGCTAAGTACTAACTTCAAACTGTTGTAACACCTTTTTTATGATTGAAAACTAGAGAAAAAAGCTAAGCACTTAAGTACTTATAAGCTGAGATAGATTGACAGAAGATTGAACCAAAAGATTAATTTTCATTAACTAAAAAAAACATTACAAGTAAAGTAGAAAACTAATTAAACATTAAAACTAGGGGGGCCTTATAACTTGGCTACAATCCACTATTTATACTAGTCTTCAAGGTCTTCCATTTGCTCCTTGTGTTGTGCTTCTGCTGTGAGACAAAATAGAACAAATACTTCACTTGTGCTTTCTTCAGTCAATCTCATCCATCCAATAAGTAGGTACAAGTGAGAGTGAATCCAACCAATTGGTTGAGCTTTTTGAGCCTGGATTGCCATCGTGGCACTTCTTGGGAGGAGAAGGAGCTTGTTAGTGGGTTAGGGATTTGGGAAAACCTAGGTAAAAGGATTAAGGTGGGAGGTTAGGGTAAAGGTTCAGTTGGGTAAAAGGGTTTAAGGAGGTGGAGTGTTTTGAGAAGAGAGAAAGAGGAGAGTAGGGATTAGGGTTCATGGGAGATTGAAAAAGAAGGAGCAGGGTATTTTGGGAGGGGAAAAGGGAGAGGTGAAGAGGGTGTTGGGTCGGTTTGTGGGTTATGTCCAGTTTGGATTTGGGTTAAATAAAACAAAGGGCAGGTTTGGTTTGTAGTATTAATACAAGGACCAAATTTGTAATTCATCCAAACTAGAGGGACTGAAACTGCACTTTTCCAAAATTTATCAAAAGGACCAATTTTGACAAGTTAGAATTACCAAAGGACTAAAAATGTTAATTTTCCAATTTAAAATGTCGAGGGGTAAATTCTGTCAATCTTTGAAATTTCAGGGACCAAAGTTGCCATTTTGCAAAACTGAGCTTTATGAGGCTAATTTTGACAACTTAAAAATTCCTGAGGGCCTTTTATGAAAAATTACATGTTTTGAATAACCAGTGACTAGATTTTGACAATTATTGCATAAAATACAGTCTAAATATTTTTTCTGTCTTTTTGAGACTTTTCAAAGTGTTTTTGACTGTTTTTGCAGTGTAGAAGGAACAAAAATGATGAGTATTTACACACTCATCAGGGTGATAATCCTATAATATTGTCTTCTAAAACTGAAAAGTCCAAATACATCGAGCTAACTCAACATATCTCGTCTATGGTCTCGAAATGACGCAAAGACCAAGTTCTAAAGTTTACAAGCTACCGGCACACTCATAATTTGGTGGATTTGGGGTAAAATATTGGAAACGGATAAGGCTAATCTCACCATATAATATCTAGGGTTGTATGTGCTCGGCTAAGGTCTAATCTAGTTAGGTTAAGAAAAACATGTCAAAATTTTAAAAATGGCATAATTTTTCAAAATAAACTAGAAAAACGAAGTCAAGTAATGTTCAAGAGATAATTCTACTCCCGTCCCCCCACTTGAATTGTACAAAGTCCTTTTTGTACTAAGCGTTAAATAAAGGTGAAGAGAAAAGTAGAATTAGAGTGAGAACTTCCCCGAAATTTGCTCCATAAAGAAAGAAGGCCCACGAAAAAGAGACGTGCCTTCGTGTAAGCATCCATGAGCAAACTTCATTCCCTGAAATCACACTACCGACAAGCATAATTCTAAAAAAGAAAAAAATAATAAAAAATGAAAAACAAACCTAACTCACTTTCGTAGGAATCACGGTTGCATTTAGCATATGCAACAAGCCTTTTAAACCACTTGGTGTCCCAAGTGGACGAGTGAAGTCTCATGAGGGTTTACAAGGAACACACCCACAAAGTTCATTTAAAATACTAATACAAGGTTACTGTGTTTTAAAATGAAAGAATTAAAGCAGAGGAAGGTTACGTCATAACTCTTTTGAGGGTTGTTGTTTCAGGTGTATCAGGTATTGGATTATTATCAGGTTGAGCAGCGGAAACATTTGATACATCTGGAGCATGTTGATCAATATCATCACTAAACAGAGGAGCAAATAGTTGTTCCATTTGACGTCCAGTAAGCTGTAAGCTTGGTTCAGCTGATGATGAGGTTATGTGAAAGTTTAGACGGTTATGGCCGGGTTCTAAGCTGTTTTGCTCAGAAGCCATTTCAGTAAGCTCATCGAAATTTGCATGAATCATTTCCATAATCTCCCTTGTACGACGATTCCAGATCCAGTAACCCTTAGAGTTTTCATAATATCAAACAAAGACTCCACTGTCAGCTTTAGCCTTGAGCTTACCAAAGTCATCACGATCATTATTTGGGTAACAAAGGGATCCAAATACATGAAAGTGTTTAAATTCGGTTTGCGGTTATGGATAAGCTCATAAGGTGGTTTGTTGTGGCATTTGGTAATCATTGAACGGTTCTGAGTGTAGCATGCAGTTGATACAGTTTCAGCCCATAAGTAATCTGGAAGTTTTGCATTTATCAACATCGTTCTTGCAGCTTCCACTAACGAACGGTTTCGTCTTTCAACAACTCCGTTTTGTTCTGGTGTCCGTGTAATGGATGTTTGATGCTCAATTCCCACTTTCTCATAGTATTCACGAAGAGTTTGATTAACAAATACAGTCCCTTTTATCTGTTCTAATTTGTCTGACTGTATTCCGGAGCTGAACTTGAATTTTTGTGAGAAAGGTGATGATCATTAGTGGAGCTTGATCTTTACTTCGAAAAAAATAAACCCAAGTCCATCTTGAGTAGTCATCGACAATTACCAAGATGTAGCGTTTGCCGTTAATCGTCTGCACACGCATCGGACCACATAAATCCATGTGAAGAAGATGAAGCACATGCTGTGAGCTGTGCTTTTCCCTTGTTCACAAGCTGAGCATAGGTGATCTTTAGAATACTGAAATCTTGGGAGACCTTCAACAAGTTTGTAACGTTCAAGATTGGTTATGGTTTGAAAGTTTAAGTGTGAAAGACGACAGTGACATAGCCAAGATTTTGTAGATGTAGCCTTAGAAAGTAGATAGATGGGAGATGAAGCAATCATGTCTTGCATTGAGATTGCGTAAAGACTTGAGGTGCGATTTCCATACATAAGATCGTTTCCTTGTATATCGCGAATGAAACTAGTTTTCTCCCTAAAAGCAACTTCCAAATCTCCATCACAAAATTGACCGACTGAAAAGAGATTGTAACCGAGACCTTCCACATAATAAACCCTGCTAATTTCGATGTTCCCATTGATGTAATCTCCGTAGCCCATGATAGCTGCGAAGTGATCATTCCAGAACCTGACAGTGCCAATGAACTTTTAAACAAAGTTTGATAACAGTTTGAGATTGCCTGTCATGTGCCGGGAACATCCACTATCAACAATCCAGAGGATGATCTGTATCACCTGCATTACACACAGACGACACAGGTGGAATAGAAGTAGAGGTGGAACCCGAAGAGTTAGAGGGTTCCGTTAAAGTTACAGATGACACACACATGTTAATGATTTTGGGAATCCATTTAAATCCAAGTGTATTATATAACCATTTCTGTCATCTCCAACTAGTCTTAGATTTGGTCTTAGTGAATGCACTAGGTGATAAGTTCTTCCTAGGAGGTGAAGGGGGTTCTATGGGTACATCAATGAATGAAGCATGAACACTAGTAGGCGGTTTACCTAGCACAGACTTAGAAGCATTAGTGGGCCTAGAGGTATTCCATTTTCTATTGTTCCACTTACGAGATAAGATAGCATTAGCAACACATTTATCATGACAACCAGAAAACATGCTTTTACGACAACCAACACAAGATGCTTCAAACAAATCATTCAAAGTACTTAAAGATTCAGCATTCGTTACATCACTTTTTTTTATTACATTTGTCTAACGCAATGTCTAAAGTGGGTGCAACTTGAGTCTTATTCAAATTCCTAAGGTGTTCTTCTACTTCAGAGGTCTTTATTGTTCTTTTCTTACATTGCAACTTCCTATTCTTCCTTGATTTGCTCTTAAGCTGTAGTGCTAGCGTTGGGAAAAGAGGAAACTATTCATGTTTCAGTGGAAGGAAGAACATTAGTATCTTGTGGTTTGTCATTAGGCGTTCTAGTATCAATTTTAAACATTCCTGGGGCAAGTGCATTAGTGTTACTAATCTTATCTTGCTTAAGTTTCACCAACTCTTCTTTTAAGTCATGGATAGTGTGTAACAAATCTTGATTTTCAGAGTGAGTGTTTCCATTTTTTCGTAAAACTTCTTTGGTATATGCAAGATGATCATCAACATCTTTTGACGCTTGAGCACGAGTCTTTTTAAGTAAATCAAATATGACACCATATTCAGTTTTGACTTTGGCAATTTCTTGTTCATATTTTGAAATTTGACACTTTAAAGACACGTTTTCATCATCTAGTTGTTCTATTTTTGGATTAGAAATTTTGGAACTCAACTGGTTGATTTTGTTTTGCAAAGCAAGTTCCCGATTTTGACAATCTTTTTGACACCATTGAAGATGATGTTTTGCGTTGGAAAGCTCATTTAACAATCGCTCATTTTAAATTTTTAAGGACTTGATTTGTGACATAGTTTCGGTATTCTCAACATTTTCAACAGAATCAACAGCGATATAATCAAATGCATATGAAACAGAATGTAGTAACATGACATTTATGGTATCAGCACAGATAACATCTTTCAAGAGTCGGTCAACATGATTTCGTAACATTTTCTTTTTACGTTTAGTATTAGAAATCGATGTTTCTGTTTGCTCGAAAACTGTTTTCATAAGCCCAATCTCCTTTTGAAGTTCCCGTTCCCAATAGATTGCACACATTTTTAAATTTCAAACATGTGGTAAAAGTCCTTTCTGAAAAATATCCCTTTGTTGTCTCGCGAATAGCGATTGAAAATGTTCAGCTTTTATTTCAGAATTTACTTCAATTGCATGTTCCAAAAGTTTGATGTCAGACATAAAAGTGTCAAAATATTTTAGAACCTGACATCGTTCAGCTAATGGCTTTATTTTACTAAAAGAAGGTAAAGAACCATTAATTTGTGCAACATTGGTTCGGGGACCATCATTAGAAGAGGACTCGCGAGTAGGCGTGATAACCCAAGGTTTGTTAGAATTATCCTGTTGTGCGACGAAAGTTATGGCTTTTGAATAGTTAAATGTTTTGCAATAAACAACATTTTCAATTTTTGACCGACTCTCGTCTTCTGCATCTAATTCCTCCATACGATTATATTCAACAACACTCATAATGGAATCATCAATTCTCTGTTCTGCACTGTAGACTTGATGATTTGGTTTGAATGCTCTACGTGAAAAACGTGGTTTGTAATCAGCAAGATTCGGTCCATATCCATTTGGATTTGGTTTAAAAGTAAACTTTTGAATAGTTATGATTGACTCACCATGTTTGTAAACAACATTTCAAAACTCTTTTATTTTGTTTTGTAAGTCGACAATTTCCTCAAGATAGTCTTCTATTTGTTTCCTCGAATGCTTTTTGTATTCACAAAACTGTTTTTGACTAGTTAACAACTTAGACTTAGTTTTTTGAGTTTTCGAAGTGAGAGCGTTAAGTTGTTGTTTATGATCATATTTCAGTTGTTCTATTTGAGACAACAAAGCATTCTTGGATGCAACTAGATCACATATCTGTTTTTCCAAAGTTTTTCATTTTGGTACGATTTAGCAAATGTGACTTCAAAACCTGTTTCACGTTTCTCTTTAGTTTGAAAAATGTTGAGCTGGAACTTATAGTATGCATTATCCTTAGTCAACAGTGCAATTTTCTCCTGTAATTTCTTATTGATGTCTTGGCACTTTTCCATTCGAGATTTTTGGGTCTTAATTAAGTTGTTCATGAGCTCAAGATCTGGATTAGACACAGGTTCAGCTTGTTTAACGTGAGTCTCAACATGATCATTATTTAGATCCGCAAGTATAACCACGGAGTCAACTTGATTGTCAATATTAACCATAAGGTCATCTTGATCGTCAAATATAACTACGGGATCTATTTGATTATCATCATAATGAGATGTAGACGGCTCATGTTGAACATTCTGATCCTCGTCGGATGCAGATGTTGGTGGAGATATCAGATCAGTAATGAATATAGTTTGATTCGGTACCTGAGACAAGCTGTCAGTGTCATACACTGGGCCTGTGTCACTCATGTGGAGTTCTTGCATGTTGGCCATTAACATCACTGCTGCATTGCCTGCAAGTCCTCCATGTCATCATCAGAATCTGCATTTGCCATGAAGCTCTGTTCCTTGTTGGTAAGAGTTCCACCAGCTTCATCATTGAGAGCCAAGAGTAAAGCCTCTTTGTGATAAGCGCTACATCTTGTCCTCGGCTTTGGGCATGCATTAGCCAGATGACCCTTCTCATTACAGTTATAGCATCGGAGACCATTAATCCCAGTCTGAGCATTTCCCTGATCAACCACTTGAACCCTTTGTTGTTGTGGAGCACCCATGTTATTCCTTCCATTAGGATTAAATCCTTGACCACTTCCCATCTGATGAACATTACCACGATTCTGAACTTCAACTCTTCCGTTGTTAACAACAGGTTGATTCCTTGTGTTGGATGAGGTACGAATGTGATTCGTCTGTTTGTGAGTGGTGAAAAACAAACACAATATCAATATATCAAATTAACCGTAAAACCTGACAAATTAACCTTTTAGGAAAAAGGTTAACGTTCCGAATCTCACGGGTGTGATAAAAGTGATACCGGGAAAGTGATTTCCCAGGGTCGTGTCCCAACGAGGTGTGAAATTGATGGATTCATTGAGTTTTGTGATTTACAACTTGAATTGGTTTTGATGATTTCGATTTTTGATTTTTGATCTAAACTACGAGAAATGGGAAAGCATAAAAGGGAAATTACACTACGGGGAATCCTAAATACGCAAATTAAAACGTAGCAAAAGAAACGTAAATAAAATGCAAATATGCCTAACCTAAGTCCTAATTATGATCTAAATTTATTTTTAAACTAAAAATGATATTTGAAAACTATTTAAGAATTAAAACTAATTTTTAGGATTTTTCTTGATTTATTTTGAATTAAAAACTAATTTTAAACATTTAAAATATAGCTTAAAATGCTAAAAATTAGTAAAAGATGCAAGAAAATTACAAAAATATTTTTCAAAAATCTTAAATAACAAAAAAGAATTTTATAAACTGGAATCACAATTTGTTGACTTTTTCTCAATTTATTATGAATTTAACACTATTTAAAACTAAGTAAAATGATAGAAAATCTATTTTAACTAATAAAATTCAGGAAAAATGAATTTTATGGCTTTTTGAATATTCTAAAACTTATAAAATTGAAATTGTATTTTTCTGAGTTTTTTCTAATTTATTTGAATAAAATGCTATTTAAAAATGCTAGAAAATGAATAAAAATGCAGAAAAATAGAAGATGAACAGGAAAAAAATATGAAAATCTCCAGAAAACTATAAAATAATACTGAGAACAAGGAAAAATTAACAGAAACCAATTTGGAGCACAAGAACAATGATTTGGGCACACTACTAATATGAATAAGCACTTGAAATAAGCAATAAGCTATCCAAAAGCTACCATAAGCTACTACAGCCTAAATCTAACCTAAAATGAGCTACTGCAACTGATTGGGACCCAAAAAGCACAAGAAAAAGAAAAAAAGCTCGAGACCAGATTTCAACTCTCAATATGCCAAACGGCCCTTAATCACCTACTTTAAGCCCCTATTAAGCTAGCTAGAAAAAATCCACAAAAATAAACTGAAAATACCTACTTAACAACCACCAACCCAAGTGCAGGTATCCAAAATTTTAGCTGATTTGAACTAAAAATGAATCTGTGAAAATTCCACAAAGTTTTGCAAAAATCACTTTTTCACTTTTTTTTTTGGGAAAATTAGTCAAATAGACCGCGCGCCCTGATGCATATCACTTTCTAGACCACTTTTAATTTTAATTTGAAAATAGACCGAGGGCAACCGCTGTAATTGGGCAACTCAACCACAATGCGACAAGTGTCCCGTATGTGTAAGGTATTGTTTTTTGGGCAACCAAAAGTCGCTGGGCAACCGTATAATTTTAAAAAGGGTTCTATCGTCATTTTACGTTAGACAAAAAAGTACACATTTGAATAGTAAAAGTAAAAGTACAGTATCCAACTATCCATTAATTAAGAGAGTTCAAAATCCAAAAGTCACTGACCCCATAAAGCATCCATAGTTATCGGTATTCTCTGTTTTTGCTTGTCGCAGTACTATTTTCACAAATCAAACCGTCTTCTTCGTCTGCCCCTTTTCTTCCTTGTAACGTCAGTTATGTCACCATCTTTAAAGGTACAGTGTTGATTGCAAAACCACATTCGATTCATCAAGTTTTAAAAAAAATTTCCCAAATATGGTACGTAAATATTCTTCTCGTTGTTTATTACATATCATTATTTTCAATTGGTTCTGTGTTATAATAAATTGTTTTTTTTTATTCGATGAATACCTATGTTAGATTGGTGTTAATTCCATTTTATAATCCATTGCTCTTTTTATGTGTATCTTAGATGTCGTTAGTTATGTATGTAACATTACTTGATTTATTAAAAAAATTAGTGTCAGTTTGTAGACTTATAAGGAGTGGTTTATATGCATCATCTATGCAATTGTTTACGACGTTGGTATAGATTCCTTTTATGGCCTGAATTATTTTTGGTTTTTGTTGACTCTTTTTAGAACTACGAAGCTAAGTTAATCATTACGAGTAAACTGAACTGCTTTTCGTAATTATGTAGGGTAAAATACATCTGTTCCGTTCCTTTTCTGTAGCAATTTCTTTAGCATTTACTTCCATATGTAATCTTTTAGCAGTTTTTTCATCAAAAGCTATCTGATCCTCTGTACTTTGAAACACCAACGTTGGATCTGCAATCCCTATACCCTTTCCAATATCAGTTTGACTAACTACATCTTTCTGCACAGGTTCACCAATGTTTAGAGTCTTAGCAATATGTCTAGGTGCAGGGATAGGGTGAGATTGCTTTTTGTTGACCAATTGTATGGCAATCTCATTGTCAGCCTTTTTTGGTTTTGGTGTTGGTGTAATTGATGTGGTTATAATTGAAGCAATGGTTGCCTATGCAGTGGAAACGTCTGAACTGGCAGATACTTGTGTAATAATAGCAACAGTGGTTACTCCAATACTAGCAGTGGATTCAGCAATACCGGAAGTGGTTGCCTGCACCCCATCATTCTCCTTTTCTTCAACTGCAGCCTTTAAAGAATCATCTTGACTCTTGAGGTTTGGAAAGTTTATGTTTCCTAGTGAATAATATCAATAACTAATGGAATTTTGAGTTTAGTATTGCAATTAAGTCTAGTTATAGTATATTCGCATATCATAAAATCATAACATAAAATTTGATACAGTAATCTAGTACCTTGTTAATTAGATAAATACTTATTACCTTACATACCTAATCAGTCATAAATAGCACATTCTTAAACATATACAAAACACATTGATAATCCTAAAAATCATCAGCATCAGTTGCAACTTCTTTGAGTCTGTTGATAAGATTTTTGGCACATTCAACCATCTCTTGATACTTAGCTTTGACAACAGCATTATGATCTTTCAAATTCTTAAAACTGGTTTGCATCTCTTCATACTTCGCTTCAGCATCAACATTATAATCTTTGTAAATCTTAAAATCAGCTATCGCCTCTTCACACGTTGCTTCCAAATTAGCAATATCATCTTGGATCCTCTTGAAACGCGCTTTCATATCTTCATACTCACATTCATACTCTGGAAGTTGTTCAATCATTCTCTTCCTCTTATCAATCAGCTCTTGTTTCTCTCTAAAATTTCCTTCTTTTGGGAAAGTCTTTCCCGGCTCACAAGCAATTACCATTCTCTTGAAACGGTCTATCATGTCTTTAAATAAAGAATCGTGCAAATTAGTACAATTCGGAGTGCATGTACCATCTTGACACAAACAACATGCCATTTCGTAAATGATTGTGATGATTGATAATCTAATTGATCTAAATGTCAATTTACTAAAATATCACAGTAGAAGTGAAATGTAAATTTCACAAATGAAAAGGTGTTTTTAGTTTTTGTGTAGACAGCTGTATTATTTATTGACAATTTGAATTGGTGTATAGTGTGAATAATCCAAACTAACTATAATAATTGGTGTTTGCAAATGGGTTTTTTGTGGTCACAAAGAGTTATCAGTGGCCTCTGCATTTTTCTTTTTTTGACTTTTTTTGTGAACTCTAGGTCTCTACCATTTGCCTATTTTGTTTTTACTTTTCACCTGTTTACTGGTAAGGATGTCAGTTGCTTTTTGGGAAATGGTTTTTGTATTTTTAAATCAAATTAATAATCTTCAACTATCAACATCCACACATTCCTCGAGCATTACCAATCGTTGAGGTAAAAAGCTTTTGCAAAACCAACTACTCCACTGCAAAAAGCATTTGCATATTTAATGTTGGGTGAAAAATGAAATTTTATAAATACAAAAGCTTTTTGACAATAGCTTCAAACACTTGAAGTCTTTACTAGTGTTTTTGTAAAAAGTCTTCTTCAAAGTTATTGCCACAATGGAACTAGTCATTTGAATATCTTATTAGAATAGTAAAAAAGTCTTTCACCAAGTTGCCATTGCGGATGCTTACACTTTCATCGAAGAATCCAAATAAAAAAATCGTTGTCCTTTTCTTCTTTTTTATAAACAAATCCAGGTTTCTTGTACTCCCCCGTGTGTATTGTGTTACCTTATTCGTTCATATATTTATAGAGTACATGAATATAAATAAATGTGCAGATTTATATTTTATATTCTATTATTAAATATTTATTTAATTAAAAGTTATTGAAATTGTTATTAGGGTTTATGTTTTATAGGACATGGCGGAAACCAAAGAAGTCATATTTAAAGTGCACCACAACAGGAAATTTGAATTTCAGCCACTCCGCTATGTAGGCGGTCTCCTTGCTGATGTCTGGTGTTTTAGCTCCACAAGGGTTGCATTTACTAGGGTGCTTGATCATGTTTTGAATGATATTGGAGGAGAAAAATGGGCTTTATTTTATGCTGCACCTAATAATGCACTAGAAGATGGTTTAACATTGTTGCACACAGACAATGACGTTCGACGAATGTATGACCTTGCTGATGAGAATGGATCCATGGACGTCTACATTGTGCACGAGCTACAGCCTTTGTCACAATTTTATTTCAAAAACATGGTATGGCAGGAAGAAGATGCTGGCATGCGGTGCGGTAGTGCAACACCTTTCAAAAGAAGGAAGTTAACAAAGCGTGTTTCTATCACCAAAACTGAAAGAGGGTTCGAGATCATAGAAAAAAAGGGCTAGTGCACAAGTAATGGATCCACCTGTTATGAATGTTTGTTCTTGTAAAATTAAATTTTAAGTTTATGCTGCCAACCATGCGATAGTGCTTCTATGCCAAACTTAGTGCTGTTAGGTTTATGCTGTTAAGGGTATCCTTTATGATCATATGGTTAAGAATTATGGTTGCCCGATCGTACAACTAGTATTGCCCAATGATGCCATTTAGTTGCCCAGATTGCAAATTGTAAGGTGGAAATTGGCCAATAACTTTAACTTGATTGTCGGAATTTTGATGTGTTTAGATACTAGATGACGATAACGGTTGCGTTTGCTCATTAGAATAGCACAATTGGGGATAAATACGCCCAAAACGACTAACAACTGCTACAACAGTTAAAACAGTTGTTTTGAAAGTACAAATTAATTTTGATTAAATTGAGGATAAAAAACCACAACATGGTTGCGTTTTTGGAAAAACCAAAGGAGGCTACATGGTTTGTCAAACGTGCTTAAGCAACATTTTCAAAACCAACAACAGATGTACAGACATAGCAAACTTTCAGTACAAAAAAAGGATGATAATAAACCGATAAATTCAAACGGTTTGTAATTACGGATAAGTCTTATCCAAATACCAAAAAGGAGAGAAAATCTGCAAGTAAATATTCACGTTCCTTCCCTAGAAATTTTATGACAAATCCAGCATGTAAATGGAAATTATTATACCGCGTGCAAGAACAGTAAAATGCTCGCTTTAAATAAAGGGAAAGCACATAAAAAAAACAACCATTCCTCCACCAACAAAAAACAACAAAGACAAGTTGAAAATGTTAACCCGTTGCCCAAGCACCGTCGGTTCAAAAAAGCCCACACATAGCCTAAAGCTTTACCCCCCAAAACAAAAACATAAGCGGAAAGCAGTTGCTGCCACAACTGAAACATGTTCTTAAATGACTACTAAAAACAATTTGTCGTCCTCTGTTGATTGCAACCCGGCCCCCGAAGCAAGTCTACGTCTACTATTCCTGGCATATCGGGTTGGATAGACTGGGTTATAGGTAAAAAAGACTAGCTTGCGGCCACTGGAATTAATTTTAGAGCAAACCACATAAATAATTCGTAAACGAAATCACATTCTATCGTGTAGGGGATGATTGGTGTATTTTGTGACAGTTTTCTCTCCTCACTCCAATTCAAACCTATCACGTCAGCGTGTGGATGTATTTTTTCTGAATCATATGTGGTTCTACCATTGCTCTAAAATAAAGTCTGCGCGGATTGGAAAAGCAACCCCAGTAAAAGCTCTTCCAGTACCGCGCATAGGGGCGCATAGGGCCGGATTTACGGGAAACCCGTTGAGAAGCCTATCGAACTTCTGCAGGGAATCCCATATCAAACGACGGGAAATTCTTCAAGAAAATGATAGCAAACAAGAAGGAATCCACAATCACAATTAAGTCGCGTACGACTGCTAATGTAGTTTTTCACTGCTAGTATGATTGTGTCGGTTTAATATGTAACATTCTTGAATTTCTTGGGAAGGATGTTTTGTATTAGATAAGTATGCTAAGTATAATTATCTTGTATATTGTAAAGGACTCATTAGCTTATAAAAGGAGGTCCAGGCTAGAGTTTGATATAACTTTTCGGCATATTTAGAGTCGATACGCTTCAAGGTTGTAATCGCTAATACTATTCACAGTATTCGTGTATTAATATTATATCCAGGTGTTTTATAGACCATAAGTTATTGTAAAAACGTCAACATCTTCACTTTGACGTAAGCACATAACGCTTCAGGTTATTAGATGTGTAGAGTGAGTTGATTATTTGGAGGTTTATGCGACTTTTCTAAGTGTCAAAAAATGGTGTCGTGTCTAGATAGTATATGACGATAACGGTTGCGTTTGCTGATTAGAATACCACATTTGGGGATAAATACGTCCGAAAATACTAACAACTGCTACAAGATTAATTTGGATTCAATTGGGGATAAAAAAACAATTATAGTTACAACTGCTAGGCCAAAACATAGTTTAGACCCACACACATCATAATTCGCAACACCTAACAATCTGTTGTAATCAATTTCGAAATAAACATCAATGGTGCCCAACTCTTCTGCTGCAACTCACAACATGGTTGCGTTTTTGGAAAAAACAAAGGAGGCTACATGGTTTGATCAAATTCTCAATTATATGCATATTTTAATACGCAACCACTGCTACAGTTTCACAAACCACTGCTAGCGTCGTTCAAACCACCGCTAGTGTCGACGCAAATATCAACTTTGTTTCTGTTTTCTAAATGACTAGTTGAAGTTCAAATTTTAAAAGTGAAATTTAAAGCGCGGATATCAATTATATGCATATTTTAATACGCAACCACTGCTACAGTTTAACAAACCACTGCTAGTGTCGCTCAAACCACCGCTAGTGTCGACGCAAATATCAACTATGTTTCTATTTTCCAAATGACTAGTTGAAGTTCAAATTTTAAAAGTGAAATTTAAAGCGCGGATATCAATTATATGCATATGTTAATACCCAACCACTGCTACAGTTTAACAAACCACTGCTAGTGTCACTCAAACCACCGCTAGTGTCGACGCAAATATCAACTTTGTTTCTATTTCCAAATGACTAGTTGAAGTTCAAATTTTAAAAGTGAAATTTAAAGCGCGGATATGAATGATTTACTTCAGTTTGACAAACGTGCTTAAGCAACATTTTCAAAACCAACAACAGATGTACAGACATAACAAACTTTCATTACAAACAAGGATAATAAACCGATAAATTCAAACGGTCTGTAATTACGGATAAGTCTTATCAAAATACCAAAAAAGGAGAGAAAATCTACAAGTAAATATTCACGTTCCTTCCCTAGAAATTTTATGACAAATCCAGCAGGTAAAATAGATGCCCAGGAGCCTAGGCACGTGCCTACCCACAAAATAGTAAATGGAAATTAATGATACCCCGTGCAAGAACAGTAAAATCCTTGCTATAAAGACGCGAGGTAAATAAATTTAAAGCACATACAAAAAAACAACCATTCATCCACCAACAAAAAACCCCAAAGAGAAGTACAAGATGTTAACAACCCGTTGCCCACGCACCGTCGGTTCCAAAAAGCCCATACATAGCCTAAACCTTTACCCCCAAAAACAAAAACATAATCGCAAAACAGTTGATGCGACAACTGAAACATGTTCTTAAATGACTACTAAAAACAATTTTTCATTTCTAAAACGGCAAAAATGACCAATCTCCGCGACCATTCACAACATTCCTTCAACCAAAACCCGTGTCCTTTGAGGTTTGTGGAAGCCTGGCCTGACCATATGGCGTACCAAAGGTTGGAGTTTAAACCGATTAGACTCTGATTAGCCATTTGGGATGTTCAAAGTTCAGGCTGTTCTTTCTTAACCTCACTCTTCCCGAGCGGATGAAGGTTGTATATCATGGGTATTTAGTCGAAGGAGTGGTAGAATGTGCAAAGAGAGGCAAACAACACGGCTGAAAATTATGGTCTCAGTCCTCTGTTGGTTGCAGCCCGGCCGCCGCAGCAAGTGTACGTCTACTAATCCTGGCATATCGGGTTGGATAGACTGGGTTAAAGGTAAAAATGATGAGCTTGCGGCCACTGGGATTAATTTTAGAGCAAACCACATAAATAATTCGTAAAAAAAATCACATGCTATCGTGTAGGGGATGATTAGTGTATTTTGTGACAGTTCTCTCTCCTCACTCCAATTCAAACCTATCACGTCAGCGTGTGGATGTATTTTTTCTGAATTATCTGTGGCTCTACCATTGCTCTAAAATAAAAGCTTGGCGGATTGGAAAAGCAACCCCACTAAAAGCTCTTCCAGTACCGCGCATAGGGGCGGATTTACACGGGAAACCCGTTGAGAAGCGTATCGAACTTCTGCGGGGAATCCCATATGAAAATATGGCCGCCCCAGGAGAACCAGACGACGGGAAATCCTTCAAGAAAATGGTAGCAAACAAGAAGGAATCCACATTCACAATTAAGTCGCGTACCACTGCTAATGTAGTTTTTCACTGCTAGTATGATTGTGTCGGTTTAATATGTAACATTCTTGAATTTCTTTGGTAGGATGTTTTGTATTAGATAAGTATGCTAAGTATAATTATCTTGTATATTGTAAAGGACTCCGTAGCTTATTAAAGGAGGTCCAGGCTAGAGTTTGATATAACTTTAGACTCGATACACTTGTTGTAATCACTAATACTATTCAGAGTATTCGTGTATTAATATTATTTCCAGGTGTTTTATAGACCATAAGTTATTGTAAAAACGACAACATCTTCACTTTGACGTAAGCACATAATGCTTACGCCTAAAAAAACTATCAACTGCTACAAGAGAAACAGTTGTTTTGAAAGTACAGATTAATTTGGATTCAATTGGGGATAAAAAATAGAGTTACAACTACATGGATTGAACAAATTCTCAATTATATGCATATGTTAATACGCAACCACTGCTACAGTTCAACAAACCACTGCTAGGTTCGCTGAAACCACCGCTAGTGTCCACGCAAATATCAACTTTGTTTCTGTTTTTCCAAAAAAGTTCCTGAAGTACAATATGGTTTTTTGCGAATTAAAAGGTTGACTAGTTAAAGCGCCGATATGAATGATTTACTTCAGTTTGTCAAACGTGCATAAGCAACATTTCCAAAACCAACAACAGCTGTGGAAGCTACATTTTTCCAAAAAAAATATATATATAGCATCGCAAAGTTTCAGTACAAAAAAGTACTTTTACGTAATCCTAAATATTTTACAAAAAAACAAACAAACTAAAAGCACAACAAATAACTCGCACATATGACCCGTACATCTAAAGAAAAAACAAGGGAAAATAAACCAAAAGTCACCCTTCTCAATATGATCGAGGTTAAACGATGAAGTTTATTGTCGATGAAGATTCAATATTGAATCTTAATCAAAGAAACATATTGAAGAAAATGCTACTTGAGTACGAGATGGAGGTTAAACAAAGAAGTTTTATTGTCGATGCAAATGTGGTGACATTGGTTTAAAGGCTTATATTTCTACGTAATATGATTTAGTGAAAGAAACATCTTTCGAAAATTATATTCGAATACTTTGAAATTAATGCATTTGTTTCATATAAAAATATAAAGATTCTATCAAAATCTCACAAGGTTCATACTGGCAATGATATCCACAACTATAATCGAACGAGGTGATAACAAGTTGTTTAATACTATAGGAAGTAAACTAGACGAAAGCCCTTGTCGCCTCCACCCTCTAGGAGTCTTTCTACCAGTTGAAGACTTTGTTCTACTTTTTTTTTAACATACATTGACCATTTTTGGTGTTGTTCGCTTCTATAAAATTTCCCATAGTAGTAAGACATTACATTCTGCATTCCTTTATATCCAATGAATTTATTCACAATACGAAGATTCTTTCCAAATAGTTTGTTTGTTTGTTTGTTTTGTAAAATACTTAGGTTTATATAAAACTATTATGTTTTATTAAATAAATTTGAAAGTACTATATTTGGTTAAATAAATTTTAAAAGTACTATGGTCAAACAAAAAACTCTAAATTCAAACGGTTTGTAATTACGGATAAGGCTTATCCAAAAACCAAAAAAAGGTTAACAAATCTGCAAGTAAAATATTCACGTTCCTTCCCTAGAAATTTTGGGAACAAATCCAGCAGGAAAAATAGAAGGGTAGGAGCCTAGGAACGTGCCTACCCACAATACAGTAAATGGAAATTATTATACCGCGTGCAAGAACAGTAAAATGCTCGCTTTAAATAAAGGGAAAGCACATAAAAAAAACAACCATTCCTCCACCAACAAAAAACAAGAAAGACAAGTTGAAAATGTTAACCCGTTGCCCAAGAACCGTCGGTTCAAAAAAGCCCATACATAGCCTAAACCTTTACCCCCCCCCCAAAAAAAATCATAAGCGCAAATCAGTTGCTGCCACAACTGAAACATGTTCTTAAATGACTACCAAAAACAATTAGTCGTTTCGAAAATGACAAAAATGACGACTAATAACACATCCCCACGACCATTCACAACATTCCTTCACCCAAAACCCGTGTCCTTTGAAGTTTGTGGAAGCATGGCCGTACCATATGGCGTACCAAAGGTGGGAGTTTAAACCGATTAGACTCTCATTAGCCATTTGGGATGTTCAAATTTCAGCCACTTACTTCTTAACCTCGTTCTACCCAAGCGGAAGAAGGAAGTAAACCATGGGTATTGGGTCGAAGGAGTGATAGAATATGCAAAGAGAGGCTTAAAATTATGGTCTGCAGTCCTCTGTTGTTTGGTGCCCGTTTCCCGAAGCAAGTATACGTCTACCAATCCTGGCAGATCGGGTTGGATAGACTGAGGTCAAGGTAAAAATGGCGAGCTTGCGGGCGCGGGGATAAAATAAAGAGCAAATCACTGCTAATGTAGTTTTTCACTGCTAGTATGACTGTGTCGGTTTAATATGTAACATTCTTGAATTTCTTTGGTAGGATGTTTTGTATTAGATAAGTATGCTAAGTATAATTATCCTGTATATTGTAAAGGACTCCTTAACTATAAAAGGAGGTCCAGGCTAGACTCGATACACTCCAAGGTTGTACTCGCTAATATTATTCAGTGTATTCGTGTATTAATAATATTTGTAGGTCTTTTATAGACCATAACTTATTGGTGTGAATTTAATTTGTTAACATTAATATTTGTTTTCAAACAAACTATTCAAGTGAACACTGATGAAACGGAAATGTCGATGTATTGTAACTAGTTAGATTAAAAATACCACAAAATTGTTATAAAGAGCAACACAATTGGTTGCTCCTAATTGGTTGATTATATGTGTAGAGTGAGTTTATCATCAGTTTGACGTAAGCACATAACGCTTCATGTTATTAGATATGTAGAGTGAGTTGATTATTTTGAGGTTTATGCGACTTTTCTAAACGTCAAAAAATGGTACAATGCTTTTATGCTTGATTACTTAAATTAAATATATGTAATTATAAAATGAATTGGTTGCCAAATTACAACTGCTAGTTAATTTTTACTACTGCTAATTATACTGACTACTGCTAGTAAACTGAATAGGTTGTATACTTACAACTGCCAGTTATTATAACAACTGCTAGTGATAGAAGTTGCCCTACATTCAACAGTTAGTTGCCAAATTGATATTTGGAAACAACTGCTAGTTGGCGAGATGAAATAAAAACGGATAATGGCAACAGAGGAAATACTAAATACGTTGACATACAACGTTTCATACAGAAGACAACCTATAACATATTACGATTACTACATAGACCCATTGATAAACAGACACACCAAACTTTGTGTACACAAATGTAATTGACGCAGGGTATTCAAACCATACATAAAACTACAACCACTAGAACAATTTTACAACAGCTGTGACGGAAGATCGGGGGAGTTTCAACAGCTTCCTAGCGAACTCCCAATTCGTCTTGATATTATCATAACCATCGTCCATCAAATCGCTGGCCCTGATATACATTTTCTTTAACGACGTGGAACAAGCAAGTATAAACTTTATTATGTGTAATTCATTCTGTGATCTAGGAAAGGATCGAAAAATCACTGTCTGAATCTGCCCATGACTGAATGTGGTTGTGTCTAAATCAAATGAAGGTTGTTCCAAAGGTAAAACACTAAGCGTGTGTGCAGCCTGGAAAATGAAATAGTATTGAGATAGAAAAACATGTCAGTTTACGGATGTTTATTTGATACGTATGAAATAGTGTAATAAAGTATTACACTTACTCTGGTTTCCAGCTTTTTCAAGTTTGGAGATCCGCGAATCATTTGGACGATGAGTGACATGATGACCTCGCCAAAATCAATTCCTTTTAGATTCAGATTAACGAGGGATACAAACGGAAAAGGGACATTCATCCTGGAATTACCATCACGCATCAACTACAACAGGTCGACTTTTGGGTTAGTTTCAAAGATTAAATGTCGTTACAGTTACACATATATTTAACATTGTAAAATTAGAAGTGTAAATCTCAAAATGGTCTTACCGTGCAATAGTCAAAATCCAATGTAAGGGTCTCAAGAGATGGAAGTCTTGTCAGGTGAAAGATATTGGATGCTATGATTGTCGTGACAGCATTCGAAATACCGAATGACAAATGTAACTTCTTTAAATTCCTAAGACTTGCAAGATTCCATAGTTTCATCCCGTTTGTACTCTCAACATCCAATATTAGAGACTCAAGTAAGGGACAACCAACAATTAAATCTCAAACTGTACCGGTAAGAAATTTGACTAAACACAATTCTAAGCTCAATAAATTTGGAAAACTAGTGAAAAACACCAAACTAGGAAAATCACAACAATGAATTTCAAGATGTTTCAATTCAATACGCCTATAAAATTGGGCTGACAATGTAACTGGTTGTCCATACCAGTTTCTAACTGTCAGCTCCTCAATTCCTTGCAGTGCCAAAAACATAAGCCAATCACGAATCTCTTCATAATTCAAGTCTTCCATTCCAGACAACGGTTTGGGATCTACAGAGAAGACAAACTTTTTTATGGGACCCGTAAGCTGATTTAAAAGTCTAGTAACATGCCTCCCATCAAACTTATATGTTAAATAATAAAAGAAATCCTCATCAATTATGACTTCGGTGAGCAAGGTCCACTTAAACCTCCAATTTGTAGATTAAATAGAGGTGCTCACCGCTTCTCTTATTGGTAACCGATTCAAAATGTTACCGATCACTGTATCTGGCATGTTGCTAATATAATCTCTCATAATGCTGATAATATTAGCTCGAAACGACATGGTTTTCAAGGAAATATTTTTGGTTTTTTAAGGCTTTGGATGAGGGTTGTTGATTTGCAATTGATGGTCAGAACGAGGGTGTGTTATGATCATTATATGTGGTGGTTGGGTTGGTTCATTGATTCGCGCGCCCAAGATACAAGCTTTTCAAATTTGGTACGTAAAATATGGCCAAAACCCATTTTACTGCCTCCAACTTGGCTAACTGAAATTCCTGCTACCTGAACTTTTAAGGGCGCCGGACGGTACCCTGAACTTGGAAAATGGGTCATTTTACAACCATCCGTTTACTTATCTAGGTCATGTGCCGTTAAATATTTGATGGGCCCAATAAAACCTATTAGTCATCTACATTGAAAGTCAAATATCCAGAGAAAACAAAACGTCGCCTCCTTTTAATGTTGCTCATGTGATACTTTAAATAGAATATTTTTAGATTTTGTTGTGAAAAATTTGTGAATGGTGAGTTTTAGTACATTATTTATTCTTTATTGTTGTTGTTTGCTTTTTAATTATATCCAACAGTACATGTTATGGTTTATTAGGGCCATTGTTACTGATTGTAAAGTGATGATAAATTGCTATTCTGTCAAACGACATTATTTATTGGTATGTTATATTGGTTTACCATTATGCAGGCATGCAGCGTGAATGATAACGACGATGGAGGGTACAAGGAACATGACATAGATGAAGATGATTTTGAAGAAAATAGTGAACATGAACATGAGTCTATGTCATAGACTCTTGATCCCAATCAAGATGAAGAGATGGCTCTTGGTATAGAAGTAGTAAAAAAGCACTACAGGATCTTGCAACATACAAGAGAACCTACTAATCAAGATGAAGAGATGGCTCTTATTACGTTTGTTGTGTGATACATGTTTGGCTTATTCAATATTTCAGTTTAATGAGTCTGCAAACTAAGTTCAAAGTTAGGTATGTATTTTGATGATACAACAAATGAAATAACTACGTAAAAATTGAAAACATTGAATCATGAAAGCAACGCCAAACATTGAAAATGAATTGGTTGTATACTTACAACTGCTAGTTATTTTTAGTACCGCTATAGTTAATTTCACTACCGCTAGTAAAACTGAAGTGGTTGTAGACTTACAACTGCTAGTCATTTTTACTACCGCTATAGTTATTTTTACTACCGCTAGTAAAACTGAATTGGTTGTATACTTACAACTGCCAGTATACACGTTACTACTGCTAGCTATTTTAACCACTGCTTGTGATAGAACACATCAACGAAATGATGGCACCGTCGTTAATAATGTTGTGTATGGCCGTGTTTGTGTTGCCCGTGTGTAGGTGCTGCTGATACCATTCTGATGCTTAATAGAGACATATTGGTTTAGTGCTGCTAGTATTAAACTTACAACTGCTACTTAAATTGTACTAGTGTTGAATGGTAAATTTGTTAAGTTCAAGTGTGCATAGTCACTAGTTTAGTTGATTGTAGAGTACGAATTGTAACAACTATAAGGACTCCTTGGTTTATAAAAGTAGTCAATAAGGAAAACAAGTTGCCCTACGTAGAACAGTTAGTTGCCACATTGTTTATTGGAAACAACTGCTAGTTCCCCAGATTAAACAAAGATGTATAATGGGATTAAAGAACATAGGAAATAGTAAATACGTTGACATACAACGTTTCATACAGACAACCTACTACATATTACGATTACTCCAAAATTATGACTTTAACGGTTACATAATATATAACCACTTGATTTATAAAATTCAGCAAGTACGCAGAAAAAGCTAACCATCCATGCTTCCTTCACATATAGACATCGTACTAAAACCTCAAAGCATGAGCCCTAACTTCTGCCGAACAAACCTGTTGAACATGAATATAATGGTGTAAGTTAAAAATAAAACATTAATAGAATGGTAAGTTACAAATAAAACATACTATAAACAGCATGGTCTGGCTGATTTAACAAAAGAAGAGATTCTTTGTATGGGGCGATGTAGAAAGCTCCCGCATCTCCTAACATTCCCATGCAGAGAAATAATTCAAGTTCTTTGTTGTACACAAATACCGACTGACCCAAATGATTGGCGCTGTACGCTTCCACTATTGGAGCTTGATCCTTTGTAAACCCAAGCAAACGAACTGAATATAGGGTAGGGATGGCGAATAGGCTTCTAAATGATGTTATGGAAGAACCATTGACGTCCAACAACCATCCGCTAAACAATGGAATATCTTCACCAATGATCGTCCCAGAAATCACTAGACAGGTTCCAAGATCGAAAACATTGAATGGAACTGGGAGTTCATTTTTTAAAAACTGTGGTAGGTCTATAACTTTAAATTGGTTGGTTACCAAATCAAAAGAAATCAACATATAAATCTTGTAGGTAACATCGTCCTCATTAGTTAACTTTTCACTCCCAGTCCAATAGATAAAACGACCCACAACTGCCTGAGTTTTACGTTTCAATTTGATTGTTTCACGAGGGGGGTGGAAATTTTCAAGGCGTGTCCACCATAAAGAGTTCAAAGAAAAGACAGACACATACCATAAACCACTTTCGAAAACAGGATAGGAGACCTTCACGATCGTCGGGTCGAGAGTGTCCGGACGGACGGCAAAACCAAAACAAATCTTTTGACGTTCGATTTGATTCGTGTAAACCGGGACAAACACTGCAAGTGATTTTTTGATTGTCGGGTTCCAAATAACAGTCATTAGATTAGAACCATAGACAAAACACCAAAGACCATTAGAATTGCCAACTGTAATCATAGATGAAAGCATTAAATCTGTATTAAGTGGCGTAGCGATTAGCTGTTCATCTAAAGCTAACACAAAACCTTGGTCATCCATATCGAATGTTAGCGTAAATAAACACTGATCATTACGACGAACACCGTAATTAAATATGAAGCTTCCACAATCTATACTAGCCTTCCATAACTTGCAAACACTACGTTGCTGGAGTATAGACTTAGGAGGTAGCCTACGGATGATATCTAGTTGAACATCCAGTGGGATATTGTCAGACATATTTTCTAAACAAAAGCAGAAAGATTGGGATAAAGATATGAAGTCAATAGACCAAAAGAAGAAAGAAAGATTTTGTTAAACAAATTGTATTGAATAAAGAAGAAAGTGATTGGGAACAGAATACATTAAAGGACATGTACCGTAAATCTGTGTTTTGTATGGGCGTTTGTTTTTTTGTATTTTTTTTATTTTAAATATGAAATGACAAAACTATCCTCGTGTATAAATACAAGTTTCCCAAAAAACATAAAGATGCCCAAAATCAAATACAAGTTGCCCAAGAACCAATACGTTACAATACATGACATATACCTTCAAAATACGTACTTGTGTCATAAGTTGTCGGACACATGGCAGCCCCTGGTTGGGTCCAAGAAAAGCGGTGGGCAACCTGTCTATTTTCGAATTTTAAAAGGGCGTGGTCTAGAAAGTGATATGCATCAGGGCGCGCGGTCTATTTGACCAATTTTCCCTTTTTTTTGACAGAAGCAGGGCAAAACTGGGCTGTTTGGACAGCTTATTTAGTGCTTATAGGAAATTCATAAAATTCAACAAAAATGATATTTGAAAACTTCACCAACTGAACTTAATTATCCCAAAATTTCAACAGCTTTGGAGCAGAAATGAGCAAATGAAAAATCCACAAAGTTTTGTAAAAACCACTTTTTCCACTTTTGACTTTTTTATGAGATTTGACAAATTGACTTTAATGAACTTCAAAGCTAAATTCAGTTAATTAAAATGATGATTGATGAAGAACTAAACCGGATGCAAGCTTGTTCTACTGATTCTAAACCTAAATGCAAAGTCTCACTAGTTGATACTAACTGATTTGAATCACAAGTGCAGATTAAACTAAATTTTGACTTTCAGGAGCTTGAGATGCAAATTATAACTTAGAATGACTAACTTTTAACTAAATAGAGCTAGAACAACCAATTCTAATCTCTGATTTGACCTATAACACAGATTTGCAATATAATCCAAACACCCCTTATATGCTTCTTATATGAAATTTTAAACTCTAATTCATGATCCTAAGCTAAACCAACCCTCAACACAGATTAAAAACACCAAATTAAACTATATAAAAGCAGATTAAAGACAACAATTACTTCTAAACCATGATTTCTAGTTATGCAGTTATGACAGCTAAGTAACTAAAAGAGATTAAATGCAAGGACAGAATTATGATCTTACAGGTGTCCTATCACAATGACATGCTAACTGAGATTACCCAATGATGCAGGCCTGTGATGGTTTGCTGCAACAGGTTGAGCAACAGCCTGTAGTGGCTTGGTGGAGCTTATTTATAAGCTCAGAGATGAGCTTCCAGTCCAGTTCCAAGAAGGATTTAGTAGCGACAACCTTTACACCTTTTAAACACCTAATAAGCTGAAAAGCAAAACCCAAAAACAGCAGCTCAAACTGCTTATTCTGAGTGCATATTTTGATAGACAGAGAAGAACTTACATAAAACCAAACTTGCATAAAACGAATTTTTTTTACTTTCTTATAGCTGAATTACAGCTGGTATGTTACTAATGGATAATGAAAACTAGAAAGTGAACAAATAAGCACTTAAGTGCTTATTTGTAGATAAACTGAAATATATAAAAACAAGAACTTGAACCAACAGAAACTTTTTCATTAATTAAAAATAGACATTACAACTGGGATTAAAACAAAACTAGTTTAAAAACTGAAATCCTAGGTGCCTTATCAAATGGCTACAAGCTTCTATTTATACTAAGGGTCTTCAATCTCTTCTTGTGCTTCTGTTGTGAGGGCATTCAGTGAAAAGTCCAACATTGTGCTTCTTTGAATTGATCCAGACCATCCATCAATTAGGTACAGGATTGGAGTAATCTGAGCCCTCCATGGCTCTCTTTTGACTTGGATTGACATGGTGGCATGTCTTGGGGAAGGGGGAACAAAGCGTGCTTATTGATGGTGGGGATAGGTGAAGTGATCTGGGAATGGGAAAAGAGGGAACAAAGCGTGCAGGGATTTGGCGCCATTGTTCATGGGTCCTGGTTTTGTTTTATGTTTTTTTTTTTTCTTTTTTTTTTCTGAGTTTTGGTTTAGGGAAGAAAGGGTAATAGGAAGGGTAAGGTTTATTTATTGGTTGATGCTTATAAAAAGAAAAAGAAAGGTTTATATGGTTTCAAGAGGTAATTTGGTCATTTGGGTATCGGGGACGGGTAAAATGGGATTTTTGGGTTCGGGATAGGTTTTTGGTTGCTTTTCCCCCTGATCACTCTCAAAACGCGTCTCGGGCTTCAAAAATGTAGAAAATTGCTTCCCGGCTACGTCTTGACTGCACCTTTTCTAGTTTCAGCTCGATTTATCCCGTTTTCGCTCTGTTTTTAATCCTTTTGTACCTGAAAGACATAAAACACACTCCGAGGATATTTTTAACATATTTTGATCGTATTTGGGTGTTTTTAGTCATTTTTGAGGTCTTAGGCAGGTAAAATCGATGAGTGAATAAGCACTCATCAGAATGCGATTGTTGCATTTGTTGGAATAGCGGCCGAATGCTCTAGCAATCATGACAAACCCTTGTTGCAATGCATTGAAAGCTTTTGCATCCTCATTAGATTCACTGTAAAGTGCTTGATCATTGTTGTTGTTGTATGGAACCAGTTGATTTTCTTGTGAGGGATCATATGGTGTGATCTGAGCAGTTGGTTGTGGAGGATTTGTGAAGGTTGTTGGCAAGGTCGGGAATTGAGGATAAGATGCTTGAGCCCACAAAGCTAGAGTTTGATTATCCGGGAGTGAGGGCGAAGCAAGGACTCCATGGATGATCCTTTCTTTGTCAACTTCCTTTTGGTGGGGCTTCAAATAGTCATACAACAATCCGTATGTAGCATGATGAAGATTCTTCGTTTGACGGATGAAAATAACATACTTTTCCCAATCAGGACCAAGACTACTAAGGAACTTTGTGTTGATTGCAATTCTTGCCATAATGATATTATGTTTCTCCAAGTCATTGATGATGTCTGAGAATCGATGATGATATGACTCTAATGTCTCCCCTGGTTCAATCATGAAGTATTCATATGCTAAGTAGATTTTGGATTCCATGTCTTCTTGATTGAGTTATGTGCCTTCCATTAGAAGACGAATGTGCTCCCACATTGCTTTAGCAGTCTTCTGAGCATCAACACTACGAATATCGGATTGGGTAATCCCAAAAGGATATATTGCATTGCAAGTTCATCAGCTTCTAAGTGTAGAAGTTGGTCAGTAGTAAGTTGATCAAGACCGACAACGTTGGTAACATCATCTCATGGTGGAACAACATTTGGATCCCCGGGTACAGTGAGAGTAGTCATCTGAAATGGACCTTCAAGGATGACCTTCTTCAAGAACTTTCCATGTGGCTTCTTTAGATCACAAAACCTAAAGAACCTTATCACCCATTGATCGTAGTTTCCGGGAGTGAGCATTGGAGGTCTATCAAGTGATCCAGCTTCATGAATTAATTGTACAAAATAAAGCTTAAACCACAAAAATCTTGAGTTTTTAAGTGTACAAAATAAAGCTTGAAGCGTATGAAAGGTTTGTAGCACGAAACTCACGCGTATAGATAAAAAACTTCAAAAACAAAAATGTTTCACCCAACTAGATGGCAAATGATACCACTGTTAAGTCACCATATTGTAACACAAGCATCAATATGTAATAAGTATAGATGAAGAGAAGGCGGATGAACACATACAAACAATACACGTATGAATATAAGAAGAGTTATGCGTAGATATTGAATGAAGTGAACAACCAACCTTCAAATGAAGGTTTACATGTGCTTATATAGGGAAACGAACTAGGGCAACACACCAAGTTCCCTTCCTTTCCTTATTGGATATGGGTCAAGGCTTATGGGCTTTCTACATATGCCTTGCCATTAATTCTAACATAAAAGCCTAATTAAGCAACCTATTACATGTTAATTACAAACACTTGAAATATAGTTTAGGAGTGATTCCAACACATTCTCTAGGAAGTGCTTTAGTGAAGATGCCTGCCAGCTGATATTCAGTTCTCACATTATATAGTTCCACCACACCTTTCTTCATTTGCTCCCTGATGAAGTGATGTCGATTTTTGATATGCTTTGCTCTTGAATGTTGAACGTTGTTGCATGAGAGAGCAATGGCACTTTTGTTATCATAATACAGAGGGATTTTGTTGAATTCAAAGCCATAGTCAGATAATTGGGATCTCATCCATAGGATTTGAGCACAACAAGATGACATGGCTATGTATTCTGCCTCTATAGAGGATATAGACGTACTCATTTGTTTCTTTGAAAACCAGCTTACAAGCTTTTCTCCCAAGAATTGAGCACCACCATATGTGCTTCGACGTGTATCTTGACACCCTGCATGGTCTGCATCTGCATATGCTGTTAGTGAAATATTGGTGGTGTCCTTCGGATACCAAAGTCCCATATTAATGGTTCCTTGAAGATACCAAAAGACCCGTTTAACCGCTTCAAGGTGCTGTTGGTAGGCTTAGCATGGTATCTAGCACACATGCATACAGCGAACAGAATATCAGGTCTACTAGCTGTGAGGTACATCAGGGATCCAATCATACTTAGATATTTTGTTTGATCAACCATGATCCCTGAGTGGTCCTCATCCAGTTTTGTGCGCTCCACCATGGGAGTGTCAACAGGGTCACAAGTATCAAATCCAAATTTCTTTAAAATTTCATTAGCATATTTTAGATTGATTGATAAAAATGCCTCCGGGACTTTGTGAAATTTGTAAACCTAAGAAAAATGACATTTGTCCCATCAAAAACATTTGAATTTTGGATCCCATTTCCTTTGAAAAATGGTCACATTCATTAGGGTCGGTCGAGGCAAAAATAATATCATCAACATAGATTTGAACATGAATTAAGTGTTTGCCTGACTTTCTGGTGAACAATGTGGGATCAACTGCTCCTTTGCTGAATTCGTTGGTTAAGAGAAACTTTGACAGTGTGTCATACCATGCCCTTGGAGCTTTTTTCAAGCCATAAAGA
The DNA here is from genome assembly GCA_019973895.1 of Chrysanthemum seticuspe. Taxonomy (NCBI): domain Eukaryota; kingdom Viridiplantae; phylum Streptophyta; class Magnoliopsida; order Asterales; family Asteraceae; genus Chrysanthemum; species Chrysanthemum seticuspe. The sequence continues at coordinate 8,403,044 of BPTQ01000002.1, read as the reverse complement.
GCCTTCTTTAAGCGATAGACATGAGTAGGGCGTTGTGGATCTACAAAACCTTCAGGCTGACTGACATAAACGATTTCTTTAAAATCTCCATTAAGAAAGGCAGTCTTCACATCGATCTGATAAACCACCATGTTCTTACTAGCAGCATTAGCCAAGAAGATTCTGATTGCCTCGATACGTGCAACTGGAGCAAATGATTCCCAAAAGTCAATACCCTCCTCTTGACGATATCCTTTTGCAACAAGTCTTGCCTTGTTCTTTAATACATCACCATGCTCATCAAGTTTTACTTTGAAGATCCATTTGAGAGCAATGATCATATCGCACTCGGGAGCTGGTACCAATTCCCAAACATCAAGTCGATCAAACTCATGAATTTCTTCTTGCATCGCATTGAACCAGTTGTCCTTAGACATTGCAGTCTTGACATCTTTTGGTTCGACCTTTGATAGTATGGAATTGAAGAAGCACCATAAGGCATGTGTAGCAAGTTGTTTACGGGTAGATACCGGACGAGAAGGATTCCTAATTATGTTGTCCAATGGATGATCGTGTGACCATTTTTTGAAATGCTCGTGTGGTTGTGGTTGAGGAACTAAAGTAGCAGAGTTGGGGTCCCCTGATGAAGATGGCTCAGATGATGGATCAGGGGCAAAAATGTTTTCAAACGGAGCATCTTCTGGAGTGGCAAAAGGGTTTTCTTCATCAGTGTAGGCAGTAACATTACCATGATGTACCCTTGAAGATTGAGGATTTGAGGATGATGATGAGTGATCTGCAGCAGGCGCTTCTTGAGATAATGACACATAAATGGATGGATTATCTGTGATCATAGGATTAGGAGCCGCCTCTGATGATGGTGTAGAATGGATACTGTCATGAGGTTCATAGTATTCATCAAACATTGGATCAAACAGTTTCTTCAAATCTTCTTCAGAAGGAGGTACATATGGAACTGCAGATGAGGGATTCTGTACAAGAGAAGAACTAATGGGACTACTTAATGAATGTTGAGATGCGGGTCTAGAACTTGATTGTCCTAGATCCATTTGCCCAGACAGCTCATCGAACGTGATGTGAATAGTTTCCATGATATCTCGGGTTCTTTTATTGAAGATTCGGTAACCCTTCCGGTTTGGTGCATAACCCACAAAAACTCCAATGTCCGCCTTAGCTCTTAATTTACCTAAATCTTGACCATCATTCGTTGGATAGCATAAAGCACCGAACACACGATGGAAAGAGAGATCAGGTTTCCGATTGTGGACAAGTTCGTATGGAGTTTTTCCATGAGTGGTGTAGATAAGGGAACGGTTTTGGGTATAGCAAGCAGTGGCAATGGCTTCAGCCCAGAGAAACATTGGAACCTTTGAGTAAATTAACATGGTTCTCGCAGCTTCCACAAGAGTCCGATTTCGCCTTTCAACTACACCGTTCTGTTGAGGAGTACGTGGAACACTTCTTTGATGGCTGATTCCAATGCTTTCATAAAACTGACTTAGTTCTTTGTTAACAAGCTCAGTTCCATTGTCCATACGGATAATTCTCACAGTCTTGTTAAGTCGAACCTGCAGCTATTTGATAAGTTTGATGATGACATCTGGAGTTTCATCCTTTGTTCTCAAAAACTTAACCCAAGTAAACCTAGAGTAGTCATCAACAATGACTAACACATATTTCTTCCCGTTTATCGTTTGCACTCTCATGGGTCCGCATAAGTCCATATGAAGAGTATGTAGAACTTCCATAACTGAGTTTGCAGGTTTGGGTTTATGGGCGTATTTCTTACTTTTTCCCAATTGGCATGCTGAACAAAGATGATCTTTCTCGTATTTCATTATGGGCAAGCCTCTTACTAGGTCCTTTCTAGAAAGATCATCTATGGTTCCGAAGTTCAAATGATTGAGACGACGATGCCATAACCATGACTTTGTTTTTGAAGCCTTTGACAACAAGCAGATTGAAGAGGACTTCATCATGTCTTCGATAGAGAAGGTGTACAAATTAGTTCTACGAGTTCCTTTCAAAAGTTCAACACCCTATAGTTCTCTAACAAAGCATGTATGATTTCTAAAGGTCACCTCTAGATCAGAATCACAGAATTGACCAACAGAAAACAAATTATGACCAATACCTTCAACATAGTATACCCTGGAAATTACAATGTCACCAACAACATAATCTCCATATCCCATTATTGCACCAAAATCGTCGTTCCCGAATCTAACAGCCCCGATGAATTTACTCACGAAGTTCATGAGCCGCAAGCAATCTCCAGTCATATACTTGGAACAGCCTGAGTCCAGGTACCACAGAACGATTTGAACGACCTGCAGTTGAACACAGACAAGTATGGATGACTGGATAATTTGGATCCCCATGCGAGAATGGGTTCCACTTGGTTAGTAAATGTGATTGGAACACTCACATCAGAAACAGAAACAATGATATCATTAGAGGTAGATTTTGGGCTAGTAGAAACAGTAGATCTATTCAAAGTATGTTCACTTCTTAAAGGTATATTTCTACCAGTAGGCATCCATTTCCTAATGGGCATTGATCTAGATAATTTAGGGCACAACTCATTAAGATTGAATTTACGGCCAGTAGGTATCCCTGATAACCTACATTACTAAATTTTCTTCCTGTTGGTTTCCAATGTTTTCTAGCCTTCTTCCACCTTGGTTTTCTGACCTTCTTATCCTGTTTTCTAGTTTTAACATTTTTTATTGGAGATTTGACAGCATTACTCAAATCATTCACAACACATTCATGATTAATAACAGAAATCAAGCATTCATTACATGTTTTGCAAGCAGTAGCAGAATTCGAATTAATTACAGTACGCTTATAGCTATTACTAGAATCAACACGATTCGTCTTATTCAACACAAACTTATTATTCCTAGGGTGGTCTTCTACTTTCTTCCATTGAACACTCTTAGCTTGCGATGTTCTATCTTGCTTTGTATTGCCTGGAGGCTTTGACCCGCTTGCTTTTGTATCACTGATTACTCCTGTAGAGGTAATGATGGGAACATTAGTTGGTTTTGCTACTTTTTACATTCCTGATCTAGAAGTGCTGGGAACTGAAGTACTTCAGGCACATGAAAGTTCACATGCTTGACTTTCGGCACAGAACAAGGCATATCAAGGGTCGCATGCTTAACACTAGGCATAAATCATGGTATAGCGACTTTATCTTTCCTACAAAAGGATTTAGGGCATGTTGCTCTTAAACATTCTAAAAGCTCCTGAGATCGTTTGGCGTATAAGCATGCATACCTAACTTCTCTATCAAGTGGTTTATTTATGCTATCTTCTTCGACAATCTAACAGAGACATTCTAGACTATCCTTAAGGTGCGAAAAATATTCTTGACACACAAGTTCATTATTTCTAAGATGAGGAGGAATATACTTCACAGTTACAACATACTTAGAATCCGCAGATGCCTTTGATACAAAATTCCCATCACAGACAAGTGTCATTTTCCATTTTACCTGACTCTTCAGATTCTCAATTTCCTTTTGTAAAGACGTTATTTTTTCATTGTTCTTGTCACGAGTGACTTTCATTGGATCATATAACTCTTTGAAATGTTGTTTAACTTTTTCATTTTCTTCAAGAAAACTCTTATTTTCTTGTTGTAAAACATTAATGATGTTTTGAAGATGAAAGTTTTGAGAGTTCTGAGAATCTAAAGGAGGAGGCATTCGGGAGTCATTCACATTATTCTTTTCACCCTACAATTGTGAAATTTGGGTTTTCAATCTTCTGATCGTGTTATAATGAGCTCGAATTTGTTCATCACGTTTGCTTATTTCAAAAACTGCATCAAACTTAGGAGCATCCAAAGATGTCTTGATATTTGAGGTTTTAACATTTTCTTTTAGATGTTGATATTTTAACTGCAAAGCAAGATGTTCAACTTCCAATTTAGAAAAAGGTTTTACCAAGTTATCATGATCATCCTGTTCAAATTTCTCATGTAGTTTAGAATTTGTGTTTTCAAGCTCAATGACACGATCGTGAGAAACTTTCAGAGCAATAGATAATTCATGAAATTGAGAAGCAGTAATAGAATAATTTGTAACAGTGTAAAAAACATCTTGAGCAATACATCCAGAAATCAAATTTTCATTTAAGGTATGCAGATTCTTCCTTTCAATTTCATTACATTTCAATTCATGCTCATAATCACTGGCCTCAATTTCCATTTCATTTAACATTCTTTTCATGTCTTTCACTTCAGTGTCAATTTCCTTTTGAAGAGACTCAAATTGTTCTTTTAGTTGTTTAAAGAAAGGCATGACTTCTATCAAATAACATTCTTTTGTTTGCTCAAAACCCCTTTCCCCTTCAGTAATCCCAGTTGGTGTGATTCTCTTCTTACATGTTTTTTCAAAGTCACCAAATAGTTGATAAACTACATATGAGCTGACTAAGGTTTTGCTTTGTGTGGAAAGAGTTCTAGGCACTAAATACATAGGTGTATTTGGGGGGATACACAGTGGCTGGAAGCAATTTCCTACAAGGGGAATTCTTTTCAATAAAATCATCATGTGGAAAACTAGAAGGGGGGGGGTTGAATAGTTTTACTAATTAAAACTCCCTTTTAAACTATTTAGATCGACTTATGTCAATCTATTTGGTTGTGTGTGTTGGATGTTGATAAACAAGCATATAAAGATATGTAATGAAAAGATAAGAGTAAGAAGCACAAAACCACAACGCGAGTATTTATAGTGGTTCGGCTACAAGGACACCTTCCTTGCCCTACTCCACTCCCCGAGTCGCCTACTCGAGAGTTTGTAATCACTACACCAATCTCCTTATGGCGGAGAAGCCTTCACAACGTCGCTTAACCTTTTTCCGGTACAAAGCTAAATACCGAGTTCTTTCACACCAAGGCGAACCACACCTAACACAACGTCGCCTACCCTTTATACGGTGCTAGGCTAACCACCGAGTTCTTTCACACCTTAGGTGAACTACACCTTCACAACGTCGCCTACCCTTTATTAGGTACTAGGCTAAGCACCTAGTTACATTGCAATGGAGGAACTACTACCACACTACACCAACGACTAATCCCAAAGGAGATCTACTCCTTTACAACATCATCAAGGACATCAATATCCTTGGATCTAATGCTAGTCTATCTAGTACATCGAAACACACCATATCGAATGTACATCTAAGGCACCTTTCACTAATGCCTTTGATTAGATCTATAAGACACCTTTCACTAATGTCTTTGATTAGATCTACAAGACACCTTTCACTAATGTCTTGTGTCTTCACTTCTAAGCACCTTTCACTAATGCTTCTTGTCTTGACTTCTAAGCACCTACCACAAGTGCTTATCTTATGGACGATAGATACCCTTCACTAATATCTTCGTCTTGACACTTGAGACATCTTTCACTAATTTCTTTAACACTACGCTTCTTTGAAGAAAGAAAGGGATCATCAACAAGAGGACTTCAATAGCCTTGATGATGAGGAAGCTTGGCAACTCATGGACTTGAGCTTGCTCGACTTCAAAGGTGGTGATCTTCCCTTTAAGAGGAACCTACAAGATCACACAAAAACAAAACTACAAACATAGATCTCTTGGATCTATGGTTAGTGAGATTTAACTCAGGGGAGAAAGTATGTTGGGGAGGGGTGAGATCTAATGAAGAAATGGCTAACTATTTATAGAGGAAAAACCTATTGTTTCCCCGGATCCCACGGATCCCTTCCACTTGGGATTCGGCTAGCACAAAGCTAGGGATCCGTGGTCCGCTCCTCTTTGCCCATGGGTATTTTGGGTTATGGGTCATGGGTCATGGGTCATGGGTCATGGGTTGATCCATGGTTTTCAATCTAGATACAATGTACCTTAAGGATACATTGAACTTGTGTAAGTGGTATATATAAAACCATGGGTTATGGGTCAAAAACCATTTGCTAGTTTTTATCTTTTTAGTATATACTTACTTTTACCCATTTTAGTATATACTTGTTTTTACCCATTTTAGTGTACTTAATATAAGTATGTATTAACCCAATATGTAAACACTAGTTGTTGTACATATGTGTCTAACTCATAGAGTTACTTAAACTTGTTAAGCCAATATGTAAACACTAGTTGTTGTACATGTGTATCTAAAATATATAATCACTTAGTCTTGTTATAGTGTTTTATGTGAAAACGTAAGTGTGTTATAAAACTATTAGTTCAAACCATTTACGTATTTTATTTGTTTTGTTAATATGATTTTACTTTTGTTATCGACAAAACAATAGAAGATCGTAAAATATAAATAAACGTTTTTACGGCTTATTTGTATTAACAATCTCCCCCTTTTTGTTGATGACAAAACATAAAATTATTTTAAGGAAAAGCTAAAATTCGTAAACGTTTGAATTTGTAGTTTTTACTTTCTTCTCCCCCTTTTTGTCGAAACAAAAAGTGTTTGAAGAAAAGCAACACATTGTTTTTAAAGAAAAACATGTGAACGAGAAAAATAAAGAGTAAGTAACGGGAATAGATCTCGTCTTACTCCCCCTTGACGAGTCCATCCCTAAGTAAGGGCGTCAAGAAAGTAATTCTAATCTAGATCATTTGCAACTAGGTTTGCTCCCCCTAGATGATTGCAACTTTGCAATGGGAAGTTATGAAAAGTAAATCTAGTATTGCAAGTAATTTGCAAAGTATTGCTTTGACATAAAGCTCCCCCTAGCTTTAGAATGTCAAGGTCTTCATGAGTGAATTGAAATACTACAAAACAAAGGTTAGAAAGCAAGTATAATTCACAATTCCTGCAAATGTGATAAAGAAAAACATTCTGACTTCACGGATCCCACGGTTCCCTTCTAGTAGGGATCCGTCTAGGCAATACTGAGGGATCCGTCTGGCTGATGACTAAAATTAGCAAAGGTGATATAACAAGTAATGTTATCACACAAATGAGATATGAATACAAAGTAATCATATGCTCAACGAAATAACAAGTAGCATGTAATTTCATTTAATAAAACAAGAGTTATGATATACATGACTCAAAAATAAGAAAATAGACAATACATAACTAGGAATTTCTTAGACCAACTAACGCTTGAAGCTTAGACACCACTATAATCCTCTAGCTCAAGTTATGTTTAGGTTTAATCTCGTCGAAACGTTCGAGGAGATGATAGAACATGAAACGTTGGTCTTCTCGTACTTCATGTATCAAACTTTCAACATGCTGACAATGATAGCAATCTTTGTCATGGCTAGGTAGTGGTGGTGGATGAAATGAAGTGGCTATATTCAAAGGATCAATTGAAGTGGGTTGAGGGGCCTCGAATGATGGAGGGATTGGTGGAGGTCCATTTAGGAATGGTTCGATCAAGAATGATGATGGTGGTAAAGATGTGTCAACTTCCATAAGGTCGGGTGGTTGAATTTGGTGATTTCTTATAATCCAAATAGGGTTATATGATGGAAACGGCGAAAAGGAAGCCGGAGCAAGTGTTGACTCAACACCTTGATTTTGAATCATTGTTCCTCCTAATGAGGAGAATGTTGTCGGCGGAAGCGGATGAGACGGCCTAGGTGGTAAGTCCTCTAAATTGTAGAGGTGAGGTGATGTTTGTGGGGATGTAAAAGAGATAGCTCTAGGAACCAATGGAGATGGTTTAGTGGAGATGATATTGTTTGGCCTAGGAGGTATGGTGGTGTTTGGCATAGGTAATTTTGTGGGTACTAACCTTCTAGGAATTGGTTTGATTGGATGATGAAGGTTTGTTGGTTTGACCGGAGATGATTCGGTTGAAGAGATTTTGTGTACAACACGAGCCCTTTTGATGGGTGGTTCTTTGGTGGATAGGTTGTTACTTGGGGTTTTTCTCATGATGAGATGATTTGAAGAGATTGCAAAGGCTGAAAGTTAGGATGTGAGTGATGACTATGGAGATCCTAACAAGGTGGTTTATAAACCAAGAGATTTGGAAAGTGCATTTAAGCCTTAAGCCACTAAGGTTCATTGGAATGTGATGATTAGCATGCACAAGAGTCAACTACAGAGGTTGTGCTGTTCTAGGAACTCATTTAAGATGAGATGGAGTGTTTGAGTTAGGAAGATGAGTTGAAATGATTGTTTTACCAAGATTTGTCATAGACTGTCATCCGGATCCCACGGTTCCCTTCTCAGAGGGATCCATCTAGGCTAGTTCTAGGGATCCGGTGTTCAGCAGTTTATGAAAGAGTGGAAATGATGTTTCTAAGATCCTAGACCTACATCACCTTGAGTGTTCAGTTCTCCCAAGTGTTTTAAATGAAGGGGTGCTTAAGTGTTTGAAAGCCATGAGTGGTGTAGCTAATGATTGTTATTTATGGAAGGATTTGGAACAAAAAAATATACCAATGGATGGCCAAGGATGACATTAAAGATGTCAATTGAGGTTGAATAAAACTAAATGATCCTAGAGATCAGGTTGTGTCTTAGGATTGTGTTTTGGAAAATATCCTAATGGTTTTGAGATGGGAAAAACTAGGATTTGATCAACTTTGATCAATTTTGAGGTGAGGTTGATTAATGAACAATAATGTCATAATCGAAGGATTTCTAACCTAGTTGTAAGGAATCAAGTAAAAAATGAAGTGTGAGTTTTGAGAGCGGAAGAGTGATGGGTTTGAAATGATAGATCTAACAAAGCCTTAGAATGTGATCTATGTGAGTTGGAAAGAGTAGGAAAGGTCAACCTATCTTGATAAAGTCTTGATCAATCTTAAGACACTATGTTTAGCTTAGTGTGAGGTGTTCTAAGTGATGTGTTTGACATATAATGCTTGCAATTGCATTTTCTGTTTTGCCGGATCCCACGGTTCCCTAGATGTAGGGATCCGTTTAGTACAACATTTGGGATCCGTCTATCTGCTAGACAGAACCTTTACTAAAGGTATGCAATGATCATGACAGTGCATTATATTCCAAGTTTTGTTTAAAGGAGTTCTAAAACTTAGGATATCAAATGTAAGATGTTTTATTTCATGAAAGAGATAGGATTACATTGATAACAAAGGAGTAGAGTAGAATAGATCCTATTTGACTATTCTAGGTTCCTTGAGTGTCTTCACTAGGAGGATCATTATGTGATTGATGGGTATTGGTGGAATCATGAATGAAGAACGTCTTCATGAGAGATATGTTTAGCGGTTCCATCATCTTGTTCACAAGTATGTACAACGGACTTTGAAATTGAGGATGGAAGTGCATAACATTGTGATAGAGGCGTGTCAAGAACATTCCATAAGGAATGAGTTTATTCTTGGAGCCTTGAAGGTTTGCAATTCGCCTTGCGAAGAAGTAGGCGAGATTGTATGGTTGTTGTGTTAGCAAACAGTACAACATGTGAGCACAACAAGCAGGAAGAATATCTCGATTTCCCCTAAGACTCCAAACATTTTCACGTAGAATAAGAGCAGCAGACTTATACTCTTCTCGGATATCTCGTGTATGGATAATGTTTGGATTGGAGTAATATGGTCGAGGTTTGCATATCATGCGTGTTAATTCTTCCGGAGAGGGTATGTGTGAACAATATGGGCTATTTTCTTCACGAAAATTGAAGAGAGAGTCAAGAGACCAATCTTCGGTGAAGGCACATTGTCCATTGTTTGGAATTCGGAGGATGTGAGCAAAATGCCCAAGGCTTAAAGTGAATTTTTGGTTTTTGATATAAAACCAAAGAGATAAAGAGCGATCCTCGTTACGAACGAGTTCCACTTGACGGAAGAATTCCATTATGAACCTTGGACATATCTTCTCGTTAATTTCAAGAAGACATTCTAGTCCTATGGATCGAAAGGAGGTATTGATACCTTCTTCAAATTGTAGAGAGGTGTCTACAATACGTCCTTCATGGAAGTGACGGTTTTCGAGATTATTGAACCCACGGACATGATTGCCAGGTGTGTTGGGCTCAAGGGAAATGTTCGGGGTGTAGACGCTAGTGAGTGAAAAATCAAACTCGTATTCATGCGTCATAGTTGAACCTATAGAAGTGATGGGTTAATAAGGGAAGACGTTTATGGTCAACCTATAATAATCTAACGTTTTTACTAGATATTCTATTAACAATTAGTATTTAGCTAATCCATGGTTTTGAAGCTCTAGTGGATTATTATTTTAGAAGATTGTGATTTTTTAATCTTGCATGAAAACTGTTTTCCAGTAGGACGGATCCCACGGTTCCTTTTCAAAAGGGATCCGGCTAGTGTAACTTCCGGGATCCGTGGATCTGTAGTAACAAAACCAGTTTTAATAAAAACAAAGGTTTTACGGTTATTGTACCATGAAGTATGTTTTATCCTACATTTTCTTTTAGCATGCATACATGACATCTAATGTATCACGAAAGAATATAACACATATAGATCAAAAGAAATAAAACACACATAATAACACAAACATCCTAGATAAAATAGATAATTAATAATATTGCATTTCAATGCTAAGGATGATACAAAGGATTGGGTAAATAACCCCAATATAGATTAACAACACAAAGTAAATGTCTCCGTATGTGAACTTCATCATAGGGAACACAAGTGCGATGAGTGTTAGGGCGATGAGCATGAGTGCGATGTAAACCATGTTGATGACGGATCTTCTTGGTTTAGGAAGAGATGGAATGAAGAAGAAGATGAAGTTTTTTTTTTTTTTTTTTTTTTTTTTTTGAATGAGAGGAAATATTTGAAATTGGAAAATTTGAAAAGTTGAGGGTTGAAAAAGTGTGCGTCGAGTGGGTTTATTAATAGGGAAGGAGGAATTTTTGAAATTCGTGTTTTTTGTTTTATTAGAAGAAATAAAGCATAAGCTCTACATACTATGACTATAGACGAGAAAAATAACACGTATGTGAAAAACAAGCTTCCTAACGACGCTACATGTAAAACATGTGTAAACACAAAAATCTACTCAAATAAAAGCCTAGCAAATAATACTTATATACTAAACAAGTATCATTTAGATATAAGTAGAAAGTCATACCTCGAATGCACTTAGGAATGTCTTTTACAAATGACAAAAGTCACTTAGACGATTCCTGCTCTTTTGAGTCTAAGATACCTTCTTAAGGAAGGTATTCTTGTTACCAAGCAACTCCTAAAGCTTGGTGAGTATGAGCTTTGACTAATCAATATCACAAGGAAGATTAGTGCAAAAAAAATATATATATAAAAAAAATGTTGTTATCAACTCAACATCCAAACATATAGTTTTTAAAAAACATGGTGTTTGTTTTTATGAAAAACCTTCTTTGTAGTTTTCAATTAACTATGGATCACACAAAAACAAAACTACAAACATAGATCTCTTGGATCTATGGTTAGTGAGATTTAACTCAGGGGAGAAAGTATGTTAGGGAGGGGTGAGATCTAATGAAGAAATGGCTCACTATTTATAGAGGAAAAACCTACTGTTTCCCCGGATCCCACGGATCCCTTCCACTTGGGATCCGGCTAGCACAAAGCTAGGGATCCGTGGTCCGCTCCTCTTTGCCCATGGGTATTTTGGGTTATGGGTCATGGGTTATGGGTTGATCCATGGTTTTCAATCTAGATACAATGTACCTTAAGGATACATTGAACTTGTGTAAGTGGTATATATAAAACCATGAGTTATGGGTCAAAAACCATTTGCTAGTTTTTATCTTTTTAGTATATACTTACTTTTACCCATTTTAGTATATACTTGTTTTTACCCATTTTAGTGTACTTAATATAAGTATGTATTAACCCAATATGTAAACACTAGTTGTTGTACATATGTGTCTAACTCATAGAGTTACTTAAACTTGTTAAGCCAATATGTAAACACTAGTTGTTGTACATGTGTATCTAAAATATAAAATCACTTAATCTTGTTATAGTGTTTTATGTGAAAACGTAAGTGTGTTATAAAACTATTAGTTCAAACCATTTACGTATTTTATTTGTTTCGTTAATATGATTTTACTTTTGTTATCGACAAAACAATAGAAGATCGTAAAATATAAATAAACGTTTTTACGGCTTATTTGTATTAACACATCAGTTTTTTTTCTTGTCCATACCCTTTTTCCAGAACACTTGTTCAGGGGTCAGCTGGGTCTGAGGTCTAAACTTATTAAATGCAATCCAGTTTTCCTTCGCATAATTTGGTGTTTTAAAAGTGATATTGTGTTTTATGCATGAAGGATCCTTAAGTTTATCATCTAATTTTTCTCTAGTGACTTCTTCTAATTTTCTATCTTCCTCAGTGCAGTCAGCACAAGTAGGTTTCTGTCTAGGCTTAAGAATCTCATTCCCATCATAGATTACCTTTTGAGCTGCTTTTACTTTAATACAAACCTCAGGATTTGGTTCTTCTACCAGTGCAACACTATGCTTATCACTTAAAACTCTATGCTTAGTGATCATGTGAGCAGTCTGAAAGGTGTTCCCTTATACGTACAACTTGTTTTCAAGTTTGTTCTTTAATGTTTTTAGGTTGGAAAATTCATTTAAAAGTTTTGATTCCTTAGCATTAAATTCCTGTTTAAGCACTTTTACATTTTCTTGAAGTTCTTGTTTTTGCTTAACAGTTTTTTTGAGCTTTTCTTGTAAAGAATCTAACTCTTGTTTTAATATTTCTTCCCTAAAATTACTTTTTCTGATAATTGTACGCATTTGGTCATCCATTTCCTGCTCACGGGTAGTCAATTCAAACTTATCATGTTGTTCATATATGGCTACTTATTCCTTATAGGCTTTTAGTTCTGAGATTATAGAATCATCAGGGGCACATGCAGTGTATTCATCAAAAAAATAGTCACCATTGACTGCAGAAGATGCATCACTTGGTACAATCATACTTTCACTTTGTATCACATATTGATCATATGGGACAACATTGCTATTACCCATTTTTTTAATATATGATTCAATAATTTCAGTTGATTGTACCTTGTCATGTATCTTTTGCACATCAACTTCATCATATAGTTTTAATACCTCTGATATGATTGATTCCTTGGAGGGACTTGCTTGTTGTGGTGACGGAACCTTTGGAGAGACCATTGGTGAAATACTAGCCATGAAGATGGTCTGGGCAGTAGGTTCATCATCGACATCAGAGTCGAATGCATCACAATCTGCAACTTGAAATGCATTTGGATGATTGTGACCTATTCCCTGCACTGGCTGTTCATCAACATCTGCATCGCAAGTTTTGGCATTTCCCTCAGCAAGAAATAGCAGTTCTTCCTCATCCAATACTGCTCCATTATCTTGAGCTTGTACCAGCAGCATTTTGTCCCTGAAGTACTCTGTATTTTGTGGACGTTTTGGAGAGGTGCAGTTCCTTGCAATGTGTCCTTCGCCACCACAGTTGTAACACTTGATTGGCTTCCCTTGACCTTGAGTCATGTTCCTTCCTCGATTGTGATTGCCCACATATCCTCCACCTACTCATGTATTTCCATAATCTGCTCCTGCCATTCCTTGTTCATTCAATCTTCCTTGCACATTTTGTACCACTACCTTTCCATCTCTAACAGTAGCATGATTATGGAGATTGGATGTCGTTCTGAGATTATTGTTGGCGTGTGGAGTGAGGTTCAAGTTTTGCTTAACCATAAGAGCCAGTTGATTGACAAGATTTTACAAGAATGTGTCTGAATCCGGAGGCTTATACCCTGGATCTGGAATGAGTTTGTGATTACCATTACCAGTTGGTATGACTTGAGATGCTTTGGTGGCTATTCCTACATTAGTATAGAATGCAGTTGAATCATTTGACGAGCTTGAATCACCATAATTGGTTTTGAACTTTTCCAAGATCATTCGTTCAAACACAACATGTTTCTCATTCTGAAGCAAATAAGCATACAATTGCTCATAGTTTGTGTGCCTCAATCCTTTGTTTAGCTTGACTGCAGTGACAATTTGTGCCATTCGGGATTCATTTTGTTCACAAACTTTGAATTGAGCTGGATATTTGGCATAATCATTTTGATATTCCTCATGTAATTCACAAGCTTGTGGAACCGCACGTAGTATTAAGTGACAATTTCCCCTGGGTTCATCTCAAAGTTCTCAAAATCATCATACAGGTGAGACTCTCTGTCTTCTTTAGTCAATTCAAAACCAGAGAGAAGCATCTTGACATTGTCCCAAACTGCCTTGGCTTCAGTGTTGTGATTGATCAGCTTGTAAATGTCCTTAGATAGACCCTGAAGTATAATGTTTGAAGCCCTAATATCAGTATCGTATCTCTTTTTCTCCTTTTCATTAAGCTCATCATACGTCTTTGGTCTATCCAATCCTAATATAACTGAACCATCAGCAGCAGTTTCGAGAATATCTCTGGTAATCTCAACTTGATACGGTCCTTCATCAATTGATTTGAGGATGTTAACCCCATTTTCCTTGCCTAAGCAGTACAGTTTGATTCGTTGAGCCCACGAGTCATAATCGGTTTTGTCCAGCATGGGAGGACGAGTATCAGATCCTGCAGCTTGAACGTCATCAGCAACGGAAGAGATGATTGTAGACATGTTTGTAGACATGATTACAGATTCCACGGGATTTTACAACTCCTTGATTAAACCGAGAAATAGATTCTTTCACGGGATTTTACTAAATCAAGAGAAAACCGTAAAACGTAACACGAAGAAATAACAAGTCTCAATAGACAAGTTGCACACTTGACAAGTCGCACCCAAGACAACTCGCACCCTAGACAACTCGCACCCAAGACTGGTCGCAGTACAAGGCAACTCACAGTACAAGACAACTCGCACCCTAGACAACTCGCACCCAAGACAAGTCGCAATACAAGATAACTCGCAGTACAAGACAACTCGCACCCTAGACAACTCGCACCCAAGACAATTCGCAGTATAAGACAAGTCGCAGTACAAGACAACTCGCAGTACAAGACAACTCGCACCCTGTTTACCAACTCGCTTAAATGACAACTCGCTTAACAGACAAATCACATAAAACACAACTCGCATAGGCTGACAACTCGCATAGTAAACAAGTACACCCACTACTTTGTCCTTTTTGTCGTTTTGTCTCAATAGACAACTCGCATATAAGACAACTCGCTTCACAAATCAGGACAAGTCGCATACAATAAGTGTTAAGTCGCTTCAATAAGCAAACTCAGAGTAGACAAGTCGCATCAAACATGGGACAACTCGCATAAAAGAAATGCAAATCGTGACTCAACTCGCATCCAACAAACTTTCAAAAACACCACTTATCAATCTAAAAATAACCCAACCACGATGATTCAAGCCTTCCAAATCAAAACCTAAACACTTATAATGATTCTAAACACAAAAGTACAATCAAAATCCAAACTTTAACACTAGAAATGATCCAAATGATGTAAACTACTCTAAACTCATTCAAACCCAAAAACCTTATGAAAACCACTAGAAATCTAAGAACATGAGAGATGAGTGATCAAACCATGGCTCTTGATACCATTTGTAACATATTGGTTTTCACAAACACATCATAACATAACAATAAGGGTCGAATGACTTAGGTTCTAGAGAGAGAAAGTAAAGAGAGTTGGGAACTTGGTGAGACAAAGAAAAATGATATTGAAAGCTCCAACCCTTTGCCTTGCAAGGCAAAGGGTATTTATAGTTACAAGCTTAGATGCCCTCCTTCGGGCTGTGGATCAGGAATACAGTGGGTAAAGACCCGTTCGTCCTTCACGGTGTTACTAAATAAACTACTAACTAACACTAAATGACTGCGACTACGAGCTTTCTAACGATTACATATACTCGAGGTGACCGAATTTTTAACTACCGGATTTTCTAAATCCTAACAGTATTGAATATTGATTGGTTGTCTCTTATCTTAATTGTGATTGGCCTAGTATTGCGATAGGTCATTCATTGTGTTTTTAATGCTTGAGTAATCTTTGTAAACATTAGTTTATAATCACCTAGAGTTATTGTAGTCTAAAATCCAAAGATAACCTTAGAGCTAGTTTATGAATCCTAGAGATTTCGTAGGCAATAAACTTAAGGTAGACTCAAAGAGTTAGGGAAAACGCATACCCTACGACCTTAGAAGACACAACATGTTAAGAATAAGGACGTGACAATTCAACCATCAATAGGAGATAACTAGGGAGTAATAGCATTTAAGTAAACACATTTTTAATCATCATAAGAGCACACAACAATAGACATAGACTACACTCACCTTATTTTAGATAATTAGATAATTAGATAAGTAGCGTAATCGGTAAAAATAGAGACTTGCTATTTTTGGAAATCACTTAATATGGAAACATGCTAATTATGAAAACTTACCTAAAATAATGGAAAGCCATCTAAAATGGAAAGTTACCTAAAAATGGAAAGTTACTAAAAGTGGAAACCTGCTAAAAATGGAAAGCCATCTAAAATGAACAATCTGATCTTAATAAGCGTTATCTAATTCATAGGTTCCGGACGGCGGGATTGATTCATCGTGTGACCGTACTTCCTATTTTGCATCTTCGAAAGAGGTACATATATTCTATCCCTTTTCAGTAGGGATCTCTCATGACTTTTTAATCATTGAATTTATTTCACTTATGATACTCCTTGCTATGACTCCCTTTACTGTGATCCTTGGTATGATTCGGTTCGCTATGATATTCGTCTGCTAGATATGTTTCATTTGATATGAACTTCTGATTATGAACCTTTTGATTTTGGACCTTATGATTATGAACCTTCCGATGATTAATCTTCTGATTATGGACCTTTGATTATGAACCTCTGATAATGAACCTATGTTATGGAACCTTGATATGAACCTTTGACTTCTGAACCTGTGATATGAACCCTTATGATATGATTATGCTTTGACCCTTCAGTTTGATACCCGAGCCAAATATGTTTCATAGTTAGGCCTTGTCATTGATGCACCAATGGCATGACTCCAGTGTGTATGAGTGATGTTACACACCGTCCCCTTTCCGTTATATGATTATGAGCTCAAGATATATGTTTGGCCATTATGTTTGTGCGGGGGCGTATGGATGCATCCTAGATATGTTTATGATATGATATGATTTATATGGTGAATGATGTCGTGTGCAGTACGCGTCTTCACAGTCTGGGAGCTAGCTACTCCATTGGTTACTGAGGTCTCCCCTCCCATTATATATGGTATTCCGGGGTCACCCCTCCGAATACAATGGTTAGTTACGATATGATATGATATGATATGTTTTCGGGCACGTGGTAGAATTCTGACAACCCTTACACTTTTGATATACTTATATTGTGCCCTTTGTATTCCCCAACGCACCACATTCTGTATTAATTGTTCATTACTCAGTACCCTTATATGACTCACTGTACTACCAAGATATATATATATTCCATTGCTTTGATCTGTCACCCTCTCATTCTGTTACTTTAGACTATGGTTCCATTCACGTTCCGGGTTATTATATGATTATTGAATTTAATTATGATGTTTATGTTTATGTGGCTATTGTTTACCCTGCTATGATATGATTAATATACGATTATATGATTCAACAATTGTCATTCGAATATATGTTATCTTACTACTATGTGACCATTTGATCGTATGGTGACCATGCTAATGTGTAATCGATAGTTTTGTCTGTTTATTATATGTACTTCGTTCAGATAATCTCGTGGACTATGACTACCCGTGTATCCTTATCTGCTTATTGTTGACCTGCCATGTTTACATTTCTGTCTATGCTACGGATTGATTTGGGTAAATGATTCAACTTATGACGTCTGGCTTGTTAACTTGTTTAATTGCCCTGCTATGTCCCTAATTCATTCAATTATAATGTTTATACTGTATTTCTACTTGTTACGTGTGCCTGCCATGTTTTGACTGTTGTTAATACTTCCGCTATTATGATACTGGTTATGTTTTCAACTAAGTTTTTTTGACTTGTGTGATTGCCATGCTCACTTACTAATTAATTGCTTTCGCTTACCTTTAGACTTCAGTTTGACTTGCATGTCTTCTGATTTCCTGAATTGACTATATGCTATATATATGTTGTGTGGATATGACGTCTGCTATGCTTGCTTATGTTTCAGTACTGGTATGCCTGGTGTGTATGTGCTTGTATATATGTCATCGATGCTTTGGTTTGTTGCGTTCTCCTTGTTATATGTTCTTTTTGGATATATGTATAATTGTGTTCTGCAGGATCCTCTTTGACTCATTGGTTCCCTTTTCGTTGCGACCTTGTTATCAGTTTCCTTATTTCATTTCGCATTTCTGATATTATCTAGCTTCCGTTTTGTTATATCTATTCACTGGGCTTTTTAAGCTCAGCCGCATTTCTTTTCCTGCGACAGGTTTTAGGTTTGAAGATGGGCTTTGATTATCTGAGCGGACCAACCCTAGTTACCTTATTATTTGGACTTATTTTGTCGGGCTATTGTTTTGAGATTTCATTTTATTTTAGACATTTTGGATTTTGTAATTTTCCTTGTAAGCCATTTGTTTATATGACTTGGTACGTTAATCCTTAAGACATCCGCTTGTAAAATTTTATTTGTATGTTCTGATATGACACCAGAATGTGACACTTCTACCCTTGTCGGGTTGGGGTGTTACACAACCCATGTGTATTTGTTTTTCATTTTTATTTGTGTGTCATACATCTTTTCATTATTGTATGTTCTCTTGTTTGAATTTCTGAAAATGCTTTATTTTGTCTTTAACCTCGTCTTAATTACATATAAAGGTATTTTACAAAAGGGATAAGTGTAGGGAGGATTACACACGTTTTCAAAAAGAACGTGAACATGAGAATTGCGATTATTAAAAAGATATACATGTGTGTTTGTTCGAGTCAAATGCTTGTATCGAGTCATAATGGATGTTTTGCATGAAATTTTTCCAGATTCTAAAGATATAAATTTTCCAGAAATTTTTTTCAGAAAATCGCATACCAGTTTCTGTCAGGATAACCTGACGGCGTCAGGATCGCAACCTGACGGCGTCAGGAGGAGCAGAAATAGCTTATCTTACTTTCTCTCGTTTTCTATGCTACTTATAAATTTTTTGGAATTTTCCAGGTCTTAATTTTCCAGAAAATCTGCAAACATCCATTCCACAAGCATTATATCTTATTTAAGTCTGGAATTACATCTAGTTGTGATTTTTGTTTATTCGGTTTGATGCTTTGGGTTGTCTATTTTCTTAAAGTGTGCAGGTTTTATTTATCAAGAAGAAGATACATAAGATTTGGATGGAGCTTTTCACGCATACATTCTTCTTGAAGAAGAATTTAACCACTATTTCACACGGATCCTACCGAGATAATCAGGGGAGTATTAGTTTATTTCGTTTTTAATTACCTTCCATTATCATAACTTTGATATTTTCGGGGAACATTGGGGACAATGTTCAGTTTAAGTGTAGGGAGGGAAAATAAAACGGGAACTTTGAAACTATGCTTATCCTTGACTATTTGCCTTGTCCAATTTCATTTATGTAATAAACTATGAGAAATATCGGTTAGGGTAATTTTGGCACCAAATTTAAAATTTTTCATGATATGTAGGAGTGGGCCATTAGTCTTAATAAAGCGTCACATGGAAACGAAGTTATATGACTAGCACAAAACCCGTTACCACTTAAATTTCACCCAAAATGTGAGGATCGCCCTTAGATTTGTAGGAATTAAAGCATTCAACTTTAATGCTTCGAGAGTGTGACGGTAGTATAATAGATTATAGAACTTGTTTTGTGATGCATTCCGAGATCGCTAGTGAGACTACACTTGTGTAGTTAGGAATAAGTAAATGATAAGAGGCATTAGGATAACCCTTGTTTGATACATGTATTATAATTACTTCTTCCACATCGGTTGAGTAATTCCCCCACACCCCTTGCGATGTACTCATCTTTAGTACACGATACCCCTAGTTAACCCCTCAAAGCATATCCTTATCGCGGTTCTCGTGATGTTTCGGTTTTCTAGAATATCAATGAAGAGTATTGTTTACAATCCACCCCCAAATGTACACACAAATCGCCTTAGCCTACCTTGTATGCACTCACTTTTAGTGCATTATTGTTATCATACTAAACCCTTAGTTCAATTATCTAGTTACTTGCATAAGTTGCTAAGTCGAGTCATATCCTTTATACACAGTTTTGGGATGATTGAGACTCATGGGAAAAGTTAAATTTTATGAACTGACGGGAAGGAACGTTAAATTCAAATTTATTTGCGTAATAATGTACTCCAAGTGTTTTGATCTTTTTAATTCAGGTCAATTTAGTGTTAGAGTGATAAAAACTCAAGTGTAGGGATGTGCCTATAAATCACTATTATTTTGATGTTATCGTAGAGGATGGTAGAGTAAAAGTGTATGAAAAAAAACATACGGGCTACCATCCTACATCTATCTTCAAATTTATGTTCGTTTGTTTCAAGTTATCTAGAGTTTAGAGTGTTGAGTCTTGGCTTAGCAACGCCATTCTTCTCATGCTTGTAACATAAAGATTTTTGACTTGCCACCACTAAATCGCCTATCCCACCAAACCCTTTGTTTCCCTACCGTAAGCCTAACGTTACAACCCTTTAAAAGACCTCTTGGATAGTTTTTTCCTAGATGCTTACGCCAAAGCGATGGAGGTTTGATCTAGTCTCAAGCCTATGGTAAACTATGTACTAGGACCGGTTAATGAGTGTTTATCTTCCATTTCCAACTTGATATATTTCATATACACCCGAGAGATGAGAGTATCCAAACACCACTTGTGAGGTGCTAGTATATAATTTCCGTGCTTGTTATGACTTTTGTGGGGCTTATACATGTTGTGAATTGTTCTAAACTAATGCTTCATGACCCATAACTTATAAACTAATTGGCTAAAAGCACATTTGCTTGATGACAAACAAATATCAAGTGTAGGGATATTTGATAAGGATTTAAAAGGTACACTTTTGAGGGGTCATTTAAGCCCTTAATTGATCACTTTTGTTTCCGTTACTACTTAATTTCGTTCCTTTTCACTTTTTAGGTCTCTTGAAGGCAAATTTCTGGAATGACACTTATTCGGAGGAAAAGGCGCAAATATATGAAGAAAATGGCCAAAGTCAATAATTGAGACACTCAAGCTGCTGGAACTGAAGGGGACGACGTCACAACTTAATAACGACGCCGTCGCGACACACCTTGAGATGACTAAGAGTGCAAATTGCTATTTGACAAGTGACGGCATCAGGTTTAAAAAAGTAGGGTGTCACAACTCAGACGACCTAGATTTGGATCCCGACGGTGTCAGAGGTTGAAGCCGACGGCGTCACAAGCATAAGGTGACGCCGTTACAGAGTTGAATTGGCCAAGACGAAAACCTAATGGCGGCGACCCGACGGCGTCACAATTAAAGAGTGATGCCGTCGCATATTGTAACTCTATATATAGAATTCGAATTTTCAGTATTTGGGAGAGGTAGTTTTGTGGAGTAAAACCTAAACCGAACATAGGCTGTCTTGGGCAGTATCTTAGGGTTCCATACCATATTTTACAACAAGATAAGTGATTTACTTCATTAATTCAAGTATGTCTTAAATTGTTTGTGTGTATGCTTGCATGTTTTCCATGTCCGACTAATTTACTTGTGTGTTTGCTTAGATCTATGAAACCTAGGTATTTGTAACATATTGGTTTTCACAAACACATCATAACATAACAATAAGGGTCGAATGATTTAGGTTCTAGAGAGAGAAAGTAAATAGAGTTGGAAACTTGGTGAGACAAAGAAAAATGATATTGAAAGCTCCAACCCTTTGCCTTGCAAGGCAAAGGGTATTTATAGTTACAAGCTTAGACGCCCTCCTTCGGGCTGACAATTGATAAATGTTATAACGATAATAACTAAGGATGTCAACAAAAAATCCGGAAAGAGGTAGTCGGAGATTAGCAAAATCAAACAAGCGAGTATACACGCCAATCTTGCCTTCCGGAGCATCTAGAATGGTTTGGGTGGAATGAGGGAGTTCGGAACGAACTTCCGAAGGAATATGAAAGGTTCCACAAAGTTTGTTAAAAGCACTTTGGCTAAGACGACAAGTAAGGTCAATAGCGGAACCCATTGCACGGATAAAAAAAAGGAATCCGCAAGGATAATATAAAAAAGGGGAAAAAAATACCTTGGAAACCTAATAAAGGCAGTGCGGTAGAAAAACCTTGAAGAAACAACAACAATGGCGAAAGCACTTTTGGAAAAGGTAAAGTAAAAATGGTGGAAAGAAAGGGTATTTATACCCCAGTACATCGAGTTCTGGGATATACCAGATGATGACCCGTGTCGGCGACGTTTGAGTCAACGACTCAGATTTAAGGTAAAAGGATGAGGATGACAGTAAGGCCTATGGGCCACGCAGTCAAATAAGAAGATAGAAAGCCCAAAGAAGTCCACGCGCATTAAACCACCTCCGAAAAAATAAACACCATGGAAGTGAAATGTAAAAATGGGCATCTTGGAAACTAGCATAGGAAAATCGCGGAACCGTAGTCTAGCCACATTTACCGCACGCAACACAAAAGTCACACGCAATAAACGGAATAGACTGGGGGGGGGGACTTGATGACGTACAACACATCCAGCAGGCCTACTGCACCTAGCTCGGGCTATAAACATTTTGGGCTCAGGTCCAACAAAGACAACTGATGACATAAAAGTACGCCCAACAGGCTTACCGGGTTGTGCGTGTACTAAGTACACCATGGGCCCAGGCCCAACAACAATAACAACAAAAACCAAAACATGGCGGGCCGACACTAAGCCCAGTAACTTATTGGCTATGGCCCGGACATGTACAAGGACGCACGCAGAACTCTAACGGGACGGGTCTAGGGCCGCGGAAGGAAAGCGGCGTCCGTAATTACGATTACTGCGGAACCTTGCCCGACAAAGGTCCCCACAAGTGTTCACCAGGATTGGGAGGAGAACTGAAGATGATGAGACAGTTGACCTATAGTATCTGGAAGAACACGAGGAGGACCAACGGTGTACCAATGTCCATGCTAGGCTTGGTAGCCGTAGGGTCCATGATAGACTTGGACGACGACACTCCCCGAGTGAAAGCCCTTCAAACTCAGACTATGAGGACAGTCGGCGCAAGCGCCAAAAGAGGGGAAGCTCATCCTCTGGTGATTCCTCGGACAACAAGGACAGAGAAACTGGACACTGGAATTCCAGGAGAAGATACCGTGACCAGGAGGAGGAAGATATGTCTCTTCCTTGGCGCTGTCAAAAGGTGGATGCGTTCGCTCGGCGCACCAGTGATTTTTCAGAGGATAAGAAAAGGCGCATGCCCACCAATGTGAAAACCTATGATGGTACAGGTGATCCGGATAATCACCTAAAAATTTTCGAATCAGCTGCTACCATTGAGAATTGGCCACAATCTGTGTGGTGCCACATGTTCAACTCCACATTAGTTGGAAACGCTCGAACCTGGTTCAGTAAGCTTCCACGCAGAAGCATTGATGGATTTGAAGAATTGCGGAAGGCGTTTCGCCTAAACTTTACTCAGAGGAAGAAGTGCGCCAAAAACCCTGTCGAACTTGCTAGGGTAAAACAGCGCCAGGGGGAATCTACAAGCGCTTATGTAGAGCGCTACAAAGATGAATGCATACATGTCAAAGCATGCCCCGAAATACTAAAGATCTCAGGGTTCATGAACGGAATTAATAATCCAGAACTCATCAAAAGATTGAATGACAAGGTTCCCCAAACCTTTGATGAACTTATGAAACGGACAAGGTCCTTTATCCAAGGAGAAGCTGCCGCGGCAGACAGCAAGAAAGGCTACTCAAACTATAGGTCACAGGAACAACCTAGGAGACAATACATGGACCAGAGTAGCAACCGCAACAGGAACTACCGCGGCCAGGGGAGTGGACGGGATAACGACAAATATACCCCGCTCACCAAGACCCCAAAGGAGATATTCGCAACGGAAGGCGCGAACTTCCCGAGACCCCCACCAATGCGCACCCCAGAGGAGCGGCGCGTAGGGAACGGATACTGCGACTATCATGGACAGAAGGGCCACACCACCAACGAGTGTGTCCAACTGCGCCAACTCATTGATAAACTAGTAAAAGAAGGCAGATTGGACCATTTGGTTAAAAACATCAAGGAGGGGAAGGATAAGCAAAAGATTGGGAATAAGAAAGAAGTACCCAAGGATAAGGTTGATACCATATACATGATACAATCATGGCAGCGGATGACTAGGCAGAAGATCAGCCAGAAGTTTTCCAGTGGAAGCGAAATATCTTTCCCCACCTTGGCTGCGAACAACGCAGTGGTGGAACCGCTCACCATTGAAATCAACGCAGGGGGTCACGATATCCACCGCATGTATGTTGATGGAGGAGCGTCCGCGGATATAATGTATGAACATTGTTTCAAGCGACTGCGATTTGAGATACGCAGCCAACTAAGCCCGGCCACGACGTCATTGACTGGTTTCACAGACGGAAAAATATGGCCCATGGGGCAAATACGGCTGCTAGTCAATGTGGGTAATAAGGAGCATTCGATGGCAGCCTGGATGACCTTTATGGTAATCAAATCCCCTTCGTCATACAATGGCATTATTGGAAGACCAGGAATATCAACTATATGCGCAGTACCGTCTACAGCACATGACATATTTTTTGTACTAATACAATGGCTATATCAGCTAGTTAATTATTTTATGTTATCTAGGGGAAAAAAAAAAAAAAAAAAAAAAAAAAAAAAAACACGTATCTCTTTCTAGAGTATTCTTGTATATAATATGTGGTTTCTCTTCTCATCTCATCTCAAAACTTTTTTTTTTTAATACAAAATAGAAACTTAATTTATCAACAAAACCATCATCGCCGACGCCGATGCCCAACCGCCGCAGCTCATCTCGATTTTTTTTATAGAAATCTGCAAGATGAGAAAGTCTATCAAACGACTACAACAAACTCTGCTTAATGATGAGAACACCAAATATGATTTTGTATTTACAACAAAACCATCATCGTCGATGCGGGAGGCCAAGCACCGCATCGAACAACCACAGCAAGATCTGCTTGATGCTGAGAACACCAAATCGATGCGGAGCCGAAAAGAAAATCTGCTTACGGCTGAGAGGGTAAAAAAAATACATCCATGTTTATAGGTTTACCAAATCGGTTTCTGGTCAGAATAAGATTAATCTTTATGCTAATCTTTTCTTTGTCGAAACAGACTCTAGAAGAAACTGAGAATCTATATGGAGTGCTTATTAAGAATATCGATGATTGTAAACAGCTTTCCCCTATTACTCTATCCTCACTTGGTCCCGTTGGTAAACTCTCTACTTTTATTCTTTACTTTTTTTCTTCCATTAGTTTTTGATATTCGGGTCTTGTTCTTATAATGTTGTTAGGTACGCATAAGCTATTTCTGAATGAGCTTGTGGTTCAGTGTCCCGCAGCCAAGCTGTTGGTACTAGCAGCGAAACAACAGCACAAGAATTTTGGTGATGGAACCAACCTAGTGGTTTCAATTGCAGGGCAACATCTCGAGGGTGCCAAAGAGCTGCTTATCACGATGGGACTCGATCCCACTCAAATCATTAATGGTTACAAGAAAGCAAGTAACAAGGTAGTTTGTTTAACTCAAAATTTTGAGTTTTCTTTATAATTAGTAGTATGCTTAAGCACCTACTTTCTTGTGCATTGGAGATCGATATATACCTACCTAGTTTATTTATTTATACGAGCATTTATATATTGCTAAGCAACCTACCTACCTAATAACTATAGTATCCTTGCATTTTACATAAAAGTTAACTTAATTATTGGAACCAAATACATACATGCTATACATTATACCTTACTTCACTTTTGGATCCGGCCGGAATTCACATGTATTAAGTTGCTCGTCCCCAACTTATACTCTTTGTTTCTTTTACAGGTGGGTGAGATTTTAGAAGCTTTAGTCCAGGAGGGTTCCGAGACCATGGATGTGAGGAATAAAGACCAAGTCATTCTACGTATGAAAGCTCCTGTTCACAGTCTACTATGCATGCTGGAGGATATCTTGTGTCCTTTTATTGCAGAGGTACATCTCTTTTTCTTCTTGTCAAAAAGTTATCCTTAGGTCAAAACTCCAACTGTGTTGATGACGGTTTTGTTAATATTTTATTATTGCAGGCATGCATTCAAGTTTGCCCAGAGAACCCTGCAAACTTTAATGTCGATAACGTGAGAGTTGCTTGGCTTTTGGGTGTATCTCTTTATAAGTCTAAAACCTTTAGAGGCATGGTTCTAAAAGTTGATACTGTTGTTGGGAGTATAAAGGCAATTCACGACGCAAAGGTGAGTGTAATTTGTAGAGATGGAGTTCTAGATGCTCATCTATAGTCTTTTTAGCTCTTGAATTCCACATGCACCTACGTCAAATTTGACGCAAATATATGCTATAGATTTTATAGATAGAGCCTTATTGTGAAATCCATTTGTTGAAGCTGAAAGGGGTTGTTGGTTTTATAGGTGCTTGTTGTAGCTGGTGGTGTTGGTGTTGATACAACAGAGAGTGAGCAGGTGCGTTCCTTCATTTCCAAACGTGTTTTGTTGCAATCAGGCCTCATTGTTTAGGAATGTGTGTTCTCAATTAGAACGAAACTGGCTATACGTTTAAATATGGGTTGACCCCCAAGATTCAAGGAGTTGCTACATATTTGTTACTATTGTTTTAAAATAAGTCCACTAAACAATAATTTGGCCCACCTATTCTAAACGTGACAAAAATAATATACCATGTCACATTTTTTTAATATACCCTTATATTTATTCAATTAAAAGATCCAAACTAAATGGTTTTAGTTATTTGTATTTGGACCACTGGTATATATATTCTACTTGATTCACAACAGCTTGAAGAAGCAAAGTTTGAAGAGGTGATCAAAGCTTCAGGTGCAAAGGTCATAGTTAGTGGAGCTGGTGTAGGACAGAAGGCTCTCCAATTCTGCGACGATAACAAGTAATCATGCTCAATTGATACCTGTTTCCAATTAGCTTTTAGTATCTCAAAACCACAGCATCTTTTATTTCTTTATATATATACTGGTTTGAAAGTGGCATTGTTCATTCATCTGACAGGATCATGGTCTTACAAATTGCTTCCAAGTCTGAACTTGACTGTTTTTGCCGCACAACTGAAGCTGTTGCTCTTGTAAGCACATCATATATAATATATTACTGCATTTCTTATGGCTAATGTTAACCAACCTTTGCTAATAAATAATTATTTTATTTTGCAGTTGGAGCTAGGGAGCACTGTAGAGAGTGTAGACCCTTATCTTGGATACGTGCACTCCATTTTAGTTGAGAAGACTCATGGTGATAGGGTAAATACAACAGTATTATTTTCTTTCTAGTTGCTGTTGTTTCTTTCATCTATTACCTAACGTAACCCATTTGAATATTTATTACATTTGGTTAGGTAACTGTAACAAATAAACAAGGTGCTGTGGCGACTCTTTTGCTGGGAGCAGTTCATATCATAGATCGTGAACCATTCAAAAGGGCTGTTGTTAAGGGTGTCTATACTTACAAGGTTTTTATTAATTTGATTTGAATCTTTCTTTTTCTTTCTTTTCCCACTAATTAATGATCTTAACTCTAACTGTTCTTGTTTCAGGCATTATGCAGGGACAGTAGAATTGTGCCTGGAGCTGGAGCCACTGAATTCGAAATAGCCAGACAATTGAGGCTATTTGCTCGCAAAGAAACCGGGTATTGTTATATTTTTGAACCTAAAATGCGTAATATATGTTTCGGAATGATAGAAATAAATTTGAGTTTGTGATGTATTAATTTGCAGATCAGATGCCAGTGCAATTGAGAAGTATGCTGACAGCTTTGAACTGATACCAAAAACATTGGCTCAAAACGCTTATCTAGATGTAGAGGATATCATAGAGAATTTGAAAGCTGATCATGAAGCTGGAAATGTCGAAGTTGGCATAGACACGGATGTATGGGATCTTTACACCACCAAGTAAGCACACACATTTCTTATATTTAAATATATATGTTATCTTTCACATGGTATAGTAGAGCTTGGTTTCTTTACACACATAATCATTTGGATGCGTAATAGTACTTGACATAAAAAAAGCTGATTGAAATAATCGGTTTCATATCTCAAATTCAAACACCCCATTATTAGTACTAAATTTCACGAGTAACACCAAAAGCTTGTAAAAAAAAAACAGAAATGATATGTGTCCTTGATGTATGTTTTCTGTTTAAATTAAATGACAATACTAAATCCTGGATCCCTTCGCAAACCTACCATGAGTGCGATTTTAGTTTCTAGCCTAAAGTTGTCTTGCACTTTCACTTGTAGGTATCAGGCACTCGAGTATGCTGCTGATGCAGTTTGTAATGCCTTGAGTGTAGTTAATCAGGTACAACCTTAACCTATTATTCCTGTGATTTTCGTGTGCTTTTTAATTCTTAAATCATAGTATCTAGTTATTACCTTGTTCTATACATGTGAAATCAGCTTGAGTCCTATATTGGGCATGTTACAAGCAGATAGGGATGAGCACGGCACCAGAATGGTACCGAACCCGTACCGAATTGGTTGTACACGATTTTTTCCCGAGCATGAAAGTGGGTACCGGTACCGTACCGGACGGGATCCGGTACCGGTACTCGGTATCGGGAAATCGGTACATATACGGTTCTTCCTGTTTTTTGTTAAACCAAATCGGGTTTCAAGAAAATGTAACAAAAAATAGGAAAAAACATGCATTTCAAGTGATTTCAAACCATGATGTGGACAAAACGCAATCAACACTTAAATAAATACATCACCAAGATATTTGTAACATACAAACGCTCTAAAACTTATAAAACGGGTTTGGGTTTAATTTTTGGGAGCGTTTATGAAGGATCTATAGTTACGACAAGTTCAATTTTGTTTGCATGGCCCGAGTAAGATGTCATATATTTGTCTTAACTCACACACAACTCTCAAGTGTCTGTTATGCGTTAGTCGAGTACGACTATCTTTAACAACCTATGTAGTTAATCTCGGCGATATATCGCCGATATATCGTCGATATCTCGCATCTCGCCCCTAGAAAAAATACCGGTTCAAAATATCGGCCCAAAATATCGGATCCGATAATATCGGCGATATTTTCCGATATTTTGACGATATTTTGAATATCGGCGATATTTTCGATATTTTGGCGATATTTTGACTTTTTTTTTTTTTAACACTAAGATCTGTAAAAAACCCAACTGAAAAGAACCCAATTAAAAAACCCACTTGAACAACCTTTAATGATTCGTTATAAGGTGAAAACCCTAATCTCCGAATCTTAAAAACTCGATCTAGGGCGCGTTAAGGTGTTTCAAAACGCGTGTGGCACGAAAATAGAACCATGAGACCTTGATCTATCATCTAGGATAGGTGGTGTAAATGTTGGATTTCGCCGGAAAGTTGGCCGGAAATGAAGACGGCGCCGGAACCCTAATGGGTTGGCCGGAAAATATAGAGAGAGAAAGGAGGAATATGTGTGTGTGTTTTGTAGTGAGAGAGTGAAGAGAGTGAAAATGAGAGAGTGGGAAGGTAGAGGGTATTTATATTATGCTATGTTTTTTTGTTTAATTTGTTATGATTTTAATATATATATATAGTTAATATTCTAGATAATATAAAAAACCGATATCTCACCGATATCTCACCGCGATAACCGATATTTCAAATATCGGTCCTTGAACGATATGTGATTTTCGACCGAGATAACTACATAGTTAACAACTTTCGCCTTTATGTTTACTCTTACTATAACTTTGGCTTTAAGTTGCAACTGAGTATGAGTGTCACTATCTTTTTACGACTCTGGACTTTTGCCTTTATGCGTTAGTCGGGTATACAAGATATTCATAGTATTTATTTTTTTATTTTAAGGGGGGGTGTTTGTTTAAGCTTATACATGTCAACCCGAACTTTTTAACTTCCGTGTCACTTTGTTTGTGTCGGGTCACACATTGCCACCCATAATTGATAGTAAAGTACTTGAATTGGGAATTGAAAAAATTCAAAGTAATAGTCAATTTCTGTTTAGAATAAGAATACGAATTTTTGGTACCAAAACCATATATGTTTAATTCTAACTCTTACTTGATGCCTGTTTGGTTTACAAATGCTTCTTTGTTTTTTTGTGTTATCTTAGATAGTGAGTGATTAACTTTATACTTTGTTATGCTAATCTTTTCTTTGTCGAAGCAGGATCGAGAACTTCAAAGTATGTTTGATCGTCTAATGGCCGAACACCACGTTAGCGGTCAATCCTTAGGTCAACTACTCGAATTGCCACCTAGAGATTTACTTTCTATATTTTATGAAAGCATATGGATAAATAATCTACAACCCAAAAGAGAGGTGGAGATGTTGGCAGTTAAAATTCACGGAGATAAGCTATTTGAGTTATCTCCAGATGGCAGACTATCTTCGTTTGATATTCGTTCAGGTGAAGTTTGTTGGTCCATCCCAACTGACATAGGTAAAAGCTCAGAGAGTGATCGCTCTTATTTTGTTGATTCCTCGAGAGTTTTCATCCATACAAAGGAAACAAAACCAGTGGTGAGCAAATACAGTCTAATCCACTATGTTTTGGATGTGTTGATGCTTTATTTTCTTCCTTCAAAAATAATGGCTGGTATGCAATAAAAAGGCTAATTAGAAAAAGTTTTGTAACAATAATTGAACATGGTAATACTGATATATGTTAGTTTTATTCATCTTGATTTGCAACCTTTTTTACCTTATTCTATACTTCAGGGTTTTGAATATAAAAAATTTGAGGTCTGTGAAGAAAGCTTCAGCTATTTCGATGAAGAGGTTACTCCATCAAGATCAGTAACTCAAATGTATTTTGATGCGGAAAATGGTTGCTGTATTACTCCTTTGATGTCATATTGTGATGAAATCCTTATTATTAGAACCGTACAAGGTCAGCTAACTAGTTGCGTGAAGAGAACCAACAATGTTTTATGGTACGAGAGGGTTGCTACTTTTTATATGTGGATAGTTGGTAGGGAGGAAGGTGTAGAGTTTCAAGAAGAAGAAGAACAACTACACCAATCCTTCCAGGTTCACAGTTTCAGAAGCTGGTAATTCGCAAGTATTTCATAGGATGTGTTAAATTATGTTTTATGCATTATGTAACTTATGTTTTTCCTTTGATTAATACTAGTAGTACATTTGTGTGTTTATAATTTTCTTGAATCATCCGTATTTGGTGGAATATATCTTTGTTTTCTAGCTGTAATGTATTGTTGGTACTTGAAACATTTAATTTGTCATTTTGGTTTCTGGGAATAACCCATTGTAGGCTATTTTTCAGATACCGATGTTCTAGTGTTTTACTTAATAAGGTTACGTACTACGTATGCATCAGTTTATCAATTTCATGGGTTTGTTTTATAGACATGTTTAAATAACCTCACCGTTCCACACCGCCTGCTGTTGGACATCACCTCATTTGCTGTCGGACATGTGCTGACACCCTGTTTACGACTGCCACCACAAGCAACGTCCTGTTTATAAACACGTTCACCATCTCATTCACCAATAACGAATTGATGAAATTGGAGAGGTCGTTATAGCAATCTAGACAAAAGTGAATCCTCTCACTAATTGCAAGTATTTCATTCATTCGATCCACTAAACAAAAGTCTACTCTAACAATAAGAGCGAGACACTAGGATATTTGATTTATCTGTTTTATATAATAAAACAAAGCCTGTGGAAATTTTTCATTTTAAAAAAATTAATTCATACCTTATTTAGTAATAATGTAATTATTATTATTATTATTAGTTTTTAAAATTTTCTAATAGTAAAAACATAACTATTTGTTAATTTGGCAAAAAGATTAAAAAAATTCGTTTTATATGACCATATGCAAGAAAAAACAAAAAATACACAAGTACTTATTTGCTATTTTATCATAGTTTTGGATTAAATGTAAAAGTTTAGAAAAAAAGAAGGAATCGCCCATCTCCTTTGCTATTTCGAATAACTCATAGCTTTTCCAGCAAGTGTCATGGGCTCATGGCCAATGTTGATTATATAGGCTGTCCTCTTTTCAACTAATAATCGATCATTAGAAACAAAAAATAGATTCAATTGTGAAGAGATCAATTCAAGGTTTATATACGATCTTCGACTAATTCAACTATGATTTGTGAAAGGTTAGTAATTCCAAACACCCTTTATTTGTTTATGGAAACATGTTATGTAGGGGTGAGCATGAGGCGGGGTGGGGAGGTTTTATGGTAAAACCAAAAACCGAACCGTATATTTCGGTTTTTGGAAATTACAAACCTTTTGGTTTCGGTTTTTTCGGTTTTGGTTTTTCGGTTTTTGACATTGAATCGGTTCAGTTTCGGTTTTTATTCGGTTTTTTCTTACTTGTAAACAAGCAAGTTTTAATATTATATAAAGTTTACAATTCTAAGTTTTCAAGCAAAAATATTTAAACAAATATCAATCATAGCATATTGTCTAGCAATCCAAAGCGTCGAAAAAACGTACAAAACGACCAAACATCAATCTAAAATATAAAATGCACGTCTTTGCGGCTTTGCACTTTTCGTTCGCTTACGAGAATTGTAGGGGAAATTTTCAAAGAACACTATTGTTCGAAAACAAAAATATGATATCTATAAATAAAACAAATTTTAATGTATAGATAGTACACAACATATTTTTTTTAATAGATAAAGTTTTATACTTAAATCTTTAAAATTAAATAGCAAATCTTTTGTATAGATAAAATTATATAAAAACATATTAAAAGGTGGGGCGGGGCGGTTTTCTCGGTTCGGTTTTTCTTATGAAACCAAAAACCGCCCCAAACATTCGGTTTTTATAAAATTCAAAACCACCGCCATCGGTTTGTCAAATGGGGAGGTTTTTTTGGTTCGGCTTTTTCGGTTTTTTCGGTTTCGATTCGGTTTTTCGGTTTTTGTGCCCACCCCTAATGTTATGTGTTTCATGATTATGTCACTGTATGTTTTTTGAGCCATTGATGAAGTGTGCCCCAAGTGTTTGATAGAAATCCTCACTAGCTTACTTTGTAAACACTCTATTCCCAATGTTCCTACATATTGAGTTGCAATTTATTGCAATTTTTAAGATGGCCCATGTGAAAAAGTTATGATTTTGATGATATTTGTAATTTGATTTGTTAGCTCAGCTCTGTTTTAAATGTCTACTACCTCCGTCCCAAATTATAAGTCCAGTTTGACTTTTGACTCAAACTTTGACCTTAAATATTTTTGTTTGTATTATATAATACTTGATGCAAAATATATAAATGAATTGTGTTTTGAATGTATTTTCATTTGGTATGATTTTCATCAAATGTTATATAATACAAACAAAAATATTTAAGGTCAAAATTTGAGTCAATAAGTCAATCTGGACTTATAATTTGGGACAGAAGGAGTATTTGTTAAGGATTAGAGCTTTTACATTCAGCAACTCAAATAAGGTTTAGCTTTATGCTTTGGGCATGGTAGAACCTCATAAAACAAAGGGCCAAGGAAGGTAAAGCTCGGGATGACTTTGTTAAATTAAATTCAGTATCAAAACAAGTAGACAAGAATCAATTGTTGCCATTGTTTGATTGAGTTGATAATTCTGTAGAGGTTAATTTGTTATGAACAAACTTAAAAGGAGAGAGGGTTCAGGTCATGAACTAAAGTAGCAAAGTTGATGGAGATTTAGAAAGGTAAAATCCACATGACAACAATACAACGTATCTTAATGACCCATTATAAGAAATGCGCTTTAAACATAACCTACATTAACCGATTTATGTTGGAATTTAAATTACAACTGGTCAAAATACATTATTCAAAACATTAGAAAAAATCTCGCGCGTTCGCAGATATTATAACTAGTATTTATAATAACAAATGTTTTCTAACTAGTAGAATAGGATTTTTGTTTTCTTTATTCAACTAGAGGTATAATTTCAGTCACATGTATGTTCTTCATGACTTCATATAGATACACCAATAAACATGATTGCACACAATTACGATAATAGGAAACGTGGTTCAATAATTTGCATACATGAACAGGATTCATTTATGTTCTTGATACTTCTTAAAGTACAATGCGTTAATCAAACATTGCTTCTTTAGACAAAGGAAAAATCATACAAAACTATGGTCATCCTTACCATTCATTTATGTTCTTGATATTTCTTAAAGTATAATGCGTTCACTCGCAAGTGACTAATGGCTCATGATAAGAGGGTCCTTTGAAAATGGCGGTTACTTAGGCAATAATATAATCAAGCATAGCATACATATGCAAAAAGTCTTGTGTTCAGGTTTATATCATTTATCTCCCCCACGAGAATTTATAAATCAAGTAAAGGTGGGGCTATAAACTCACCTCAGTGATACATTAAGAAATGTGTAGCAAATATCAAGTATGCAATGGCAACGACTCCAACACGTAACCTAGATGTAATATGGCAAGTCTTAGGTTTTGATAATTTCATTTTACTACTCTATTTAATAATGTATGGAAAAAAAACGTTTGTAAGACACTTGTGTCATTTCTTCTTGTGTGTGGTAATGCTTAAAGTTAAAAAACAAAAGGTCCTTATAGATTATTCAAGTTATATTTCATTTTAGAAATCATATCTATACATTCGTAACAATTTCTTTTATTGTCAATGTACATGTAGCTCTCGTCTAATATTTATAAGAGTTTGTAAAATATTTATTTTAAATATTTAGGTCGAAGCATGACAAGTTATAAGTATATATTTGTTTTACTAGGCGAGTACCCGTGCATAGCAACGGAAATTCCTAGCGGCAGACAATTATCGATATACAATATTGTGGTAAGTGTTTCGTGTAACGTTCAAAATACAACGTGAAAAGATCAAAATGTTATTGCAAACGGTTGTAACATACAATAATTCAACTCTAGCAAAAACTTTTAACATGTGTCAAACAACATATAAAAATATTTAGTGAAACTGAAAATAAAACATTACATCAATTATGGGATAATAACTAACAATACTTGTTAGTCGTCGCGTAAAACTTCTTGGTACACGATATTTGAGGTGTAAACTCCTCCTTGACCGGTTTCACTAATACCTTTGTAGTTCTACGTGATATCCCTCTAGACAAAGCAACATAAAATTGGTCATTGGAGAAAACAATGTCAAGCAAATAGACACCCACATTTGGAATTGTTTGGCCCTGAGCTTTATTGATAGTTTTATTGATAGTTATCGCAAAGCTAAGGCGCACGTGAAGTTGTGTTCTCTTTAGTTTGAATGTAAAATCGGCTTCAAAGTTTTTCAAAGGAACACAGCCGAAGTGTATGATGCCATTCAAGTTGCAGATGGAGAAAAATGTTGATATCTCTTCAAATAGACATAAAGTAGATTGAGAATCTAATTAGGGGGTTTCTGGATTAGCTAACTTCTCAGGCTTATGGCTTATTTGAAATTGAAAGTACATGTAGATAGAACCAGATTTTATGCATGATCGATATTAAGATTATGCATGCATTGTTAAAATTTAATACCAGATTTTATTATTTGCATGGAAAAAAAAGGTGCTTATTTTCTTGAACTAAAATTATATGTAGAAAAAAAAGAAAGCAATCCCAACACGGCCTTTCATATAAACGTTTTTGTGCTTGGTTCATGCACTGTACTATCAATTTTCTTTATAGAGAATGAATGTCTTATCAACTTAAGTTTAATGTGACAGTCCATTAAGTTTATGGTTTTTCTTCAAACTAATCGACCCTTGTTTTGTTAGCAGACCGTAATATTACAAAGTAATACAAACTCATCGTGAATTTATATTTATAAATGACTTGCGCTAACTTGTAAACTACAAGTTTAATAATACGCCATAAAATTCAATTCATATCAGTATTTCGTAATAACCTAACCTACTCTTTCATTTTAGTGACCAGTATATATATTTCAAATGTTCAATTATGTTCATATCCTTTAGTATGCGTATATTTTCTCATATAGTAAAATACATAAGCAATTTGTTTACGGTAACCATGTCCATCTAGTTCATATAAATCGGTTTCGTAAACATCATGTCATGTAATTGTATAACCGACTACCATGTTCATTCTTTCTCATGTTTGTATACATGGTTTTCTACAATAAAAAATTGGTTATTATCAACATTGGTCCATTCAAACTTGCATCACTGTTTTGTTAGCAAACCGTAACATTACAAAGTAATAACAAACAACCCACCTTACACATATTTAGTACAATGTATGCACAAAAAGAAATGGTATATCGCGGTTACGTCACCGTCAACAGAAGCTTGAGTATTTCTGAGTCAATCTAACAAGTAGAAATAAGATACAAGATATTAGAACAATGTAGTAAACATACATGATAGCTAAAAAAGAGGTAAAACGTAAACCTTGGATTCAGTTCGAATGGGTTCAACAACATCCAAAACCATGTTAGCCTCTATTTTATGTATACATAAGAGGTGAGCGTATTTTTCAATAACCTAAACAATTGATGTTGGCTTCCACTTTATATATAGAGAAGAGAAGAGATGTCAGTTTGGCAAATAACTAAAATACACAGGTTGTATTTTATATATTCAGTTCTATACTTATCAAATTATAAGTTTTGACGATTTCAAATCATAAATACACGATTTGCACTTTGATTGGCATAAGTTTCAATTCTTTTCAACTTTTGTCAAATCATTTCTATATGTTGATAAAATACATTTTCAGTTTTGTATTTAATATAAAATCCTTTCTATACTTATCAAATAAAATACACGGTTTGCACTTTGAAAATACACGCTTTAAGTTTTGACCTTGTACATTCATTACATAGATTAAGTTTTTCACTTTTGTGAAATTTCAAAAAAAATGTGGTTTTTACTTTATACATAGTTAAGATTAGACGAGTACCCGTGCCTAGCGGCAACGGTGTCTAGTTTTCTGCAAAATTCTGACGACCATAATTTTCTTTCAATAAATTGTATTTGTAGCGTCAGAGAATCATTTTCGAATAACTATAATTCTGATGCGTAGTTGTATAGTAGCAGAAATATATAGTTTTCAAGAAAATTATGTGGAGTCGATCTAAGTGTAGGAGTATATTTTTAATAGGATTGTTTTAACTTTTAAGTTATTAAGATTTTAGTAATAATAGATTCAAGCATTACAAAAAGCAACGTTATTATGTAGTTGACAATATTATATTGTAGTTTAGAGGTATAGCCAACGTGTGTGACCGTATTTTCTTGTTTTGTCAGTAATTTAGGTAGTGATAACTATTTTTTTTTTACATGTGTAGCATTTATTATTTGGTGTGTGGCTTTTAAACTTGTAACCTTGCAAATTTAATATCACCATAATAAAATTATCTTGTACTATCAATTTGCATAGATATTTAAGCATTGTTCAAAGCTATTTGTTGGGGGTACAAATAATTATCGTTAAAGTTAAAAATACTATTTAATTTTTGTGATTCTAATAAACTTACATAATATTATTGATATAACAGACAAAGGGCTATACAATATATTTTGACTTTTAAAAGACGATTCATATATGCTAGTCCCGTAAGTGGTGCAAGACCAACATTTTTAAAATAACATTATACAAATGACAACGTACATGTGTCAAAGCAAAATAAACAACAAAAAACTACAATTACTTGGTCTATCATTTTTCCAAATTTGCCACGGGTTCCACAACTACTTCATCATTTCTCATATAATTTTGTCTAATTTGAAACCTGGTTCGACCCGGGTGGTTCAACCGGTTGAACCGTTCTGGTAAAAAAAACAAGTCGATTTAAACCGAGTCAACCCGACAGGTTGGGTCGAAAACAAGTCAAATTAAATCGGGTCAACCCGCCGTGTTTGAAGCGTCCCGGGTCAACCTGATTTTCGATGTGTATTAATAGTTTCCTTTTGAAATATATGTCTTCTACATTTTCACTTTTAGTTTCAACTTTTCACTTTTTACTTTTTAATTTTTCCTTTATATATAGTATATAGCACTATAGCAGGGTACTTGCGCGTTTTGGCGGCAGGTACCCTGTGACGATTAAGCGCAAAAATAGATCTCGATGAGACCTGATTCACCAGTTTGTATCGTTTTCAACGGGTCCTCTCTGGTTCGTTTTCGGATGGCTTTAATTAGTTAGCCGAACCAGTGGCGACATCGGTTCCCGGTTGAACACATTGGTCCGATCTGGTTCGATTTTCAAAACCATATGTAACATCAACTTATTAGCTTGTATGAAATTTTGTGTGTTTTATTAATTTAAATAATGTGTATAATAATATGTATTTTTCATTTTAGGGTGTTTTAAAAATATCATTAATTAGTTTGTTTAATTATTTTATATTTTGGATTATGTTGTAGCTTATTTAAATTGTACGTTATGAAAAATTTATTGTACTTTTTAGTAAGTGATGTTTTAATTGGTTGTTTTTAATTGGTTATACAATGTGAATAAATTATTGTACTTTTAAGTAATGAGATTAATAAGAGTATTAATTACACTATGCATTTCTCTCTCATTTGACTAATTTCAACAATTTAACTTTTCAACTTTTCACATTTGACTGTTTTTTTATTTTTATTATGTGTAGTATAGATAAGATAGGGACAAATTAATTTTCATACAAAAGTTATTCTAGTGTTTATCTTAATTTCCACGCAGAAGTCAAGGGGAATTAATTTCCAACGACTGATCAACTTGTGTCTTGCGGTATTCAACCTGTATGTGAGTTGTACTAATTAAAATTGCTTCTTAATTTAGGTTTAATACTTCCCAAGATTTTTTTTTTTGAAAGGCATTTCCTAAGATTATTACACGTCTCATTCTATTGCCATTCAGTTTTAGCTAAACATTGACCATTAAAAGTTTGAATTCCACATTGACATTAACCATTTTTCAACATTCAACATTCAATAATTTCACTTTTACAATACACCCTTTATAGATAGTATTAGACGAGTACCCGTGTCTAGCGGCAACGGTGTCTAGTTTTCTGCAAAAATCCTACGACTCATAAGTTTCTTTCAATAAACTGTATTAGTAGCGTCAGAGAATCATTTTCGAATAACTATAATTCTGACGCGTGGTTGCATAGCAGCATAAATATACAGTTTTCAAGAAAATTATGTAGAGTCGATCTAAGTGTGGGAGTATATTTCTAATAGGATAGTTTTAACTTTTAGGTAATTAATATTTTAGTAATAATAGATTCAAGCATTATAAAAAGCGACGGCATTATGTAGTTAGCAATATTATATTGTAGTTTAGAGGTATAGCCAACGTGTGTGACCGTCTTTTCTTGTTTTGTCAGTAATTTAGGCAGTGATAACTATTTTTTTTACATGTGTAAAACCTTACAAATTTAATATCACCATAATAAGATTATCTTGTATTATCAATTTGCATAGATATTTAAGCATTGTTTAAAACTATTTGTTTGTGGTACAAATAATTATCGCTAAAGATGACAATACTATTTAATTTTTGTGATTCTAATAAACTTACATAAAATTATTGATATATCGGACAAAGGGCTATACAATATATATTAACTTTTAAAAGAAGATTCATATATGCTAGTCCCTTAAGTGGTGCAAGACCAACATTTTTTAAAATAACATTATACAAATGACAACGTACATCTGTCAAAGCAAAATAATCAACAAAAAACTACAATTACTTGGTCTATCATTTTTTCAAATTTGTCACGGGTTCCACAACTATTTCATCATTTCTCATATAATTTTGTCAAATTTGAAACCTGATTCGACTCGGGTGGTTCAACCGGTTAAACCATTCCGGTCAAAAAAACAAGTCGATTTAAACCGAGTCAACACGACAGGTTGGGTAAAAAACAAGTCAAATTAAATCGGGTCAACCCGCCGGGTTTGAAGCGTCCCGGGTCAACCCGGTATTCAATGTGTATTAATAGTTTCCTTTTGAAATATATGTCTTCAACATTTCAACTTTTAGTTTCAACTTTTCACTTTTTGGTTTTTCCTTTATATATAATATATAGCAGGGTACTCGCGCGTTTTGGCGGCGGGTACCCTGTGACGATTAACCGCAGAAATAGATCTCGATGAGACCTGATTCACCAGTTTGTATCGGTTTAAACGGGTCCTCACTGGTTCGTTTTCGAATGGCTTTAATTTGTTAGCCGAACCAGTGGCGACACCGGTTCCCGGTTGAACACTAAGTGTGAGCACGGTCTAAAAACCGGACTGGATCGGCCAAGACCGGACCAGACCGAGACCGATTTCGGCAAAAATCTTAGACCGAGACCGGACCGAATGTGGTCGGTCCGGAATCGGTCTGGGTCGGTCCTTCGGTCGGTCCGGTCCAACAAGGCCAAATTAGCTCAAATTAGTCGGTTTGTGGTTCGGACCGGACCGAGGACCGAATTAGCCCAAAAGCCGAGACCGAGGACTGGACTGAATGTGGTCGGTCCGTTCCGGTCTCGGTCGGTCCGGTCCGTTTGGGTCATTTGCTCAGCCCTATTGAACACGTTGGTCCGGTCCGGTTTTCAAAACTATATGTAACATCAACTTGTTAGCTTGTATGAAGTTTTGTGTATTTTATTAATTTGTATAATAACATGTACTTTTCATTTTAGGGTGTTTTAAAAATATAATTAATTAGTGTGTTTAATTATTTTATATTTTGGATTATATTGTAACTTCTTTAAATTGTACATTATGAAATTTTTATTGTACTTTTTCTGTAAGGGGTGTTTTAATTAGTTGTTTTTAATTTGGTAGATGTTTTTTAATTGGTTGTACAATGTGAATAAATTATTGTACTTTTAAGTAATTGGGTGTTTTAATAAAAGTATTAATTACACTATATATTTCTCTCTCATTTGACCAATTTCAATAATTCAAATTTTCAACTTTTCATCTTTGACCGTTTTTCTATTATATGTAGTATAGATAGATAAATCGTTTTTAGAAAATATGATTATATGGATATATTTGGAAATCGTCGAAATCATAAACGTATGTTTTTATAAAATTAACGTAAGTCTTTGAAAATATATAAGTTTTTCAAAACTTTCCAAAAGTTACATATTTAACCTACAATTTATAAAAAGTTACACTTTCTACCCTAAAATAAATGGTTTTGCACTGTTAGTCCCTAAACTACTAATTTACACTACATATCCTAACTTTACTGAATTGACAGTTTACACCCTTGATTCACATCAGTTTCAGTTTTAGTCCAAACACCTTTAATTACACTTTTTACCCCTACAGCACAAAGTTTCATATTTAGTCCAAAATGATGTTTTTCACCTTTTATCACATGTCTCAGAAAATGGCAGTTTTATACCCTTGTTTTTGCATGCAATTTGTACAGTTTCACTATTAACCCGACAGTTTGCAAAACTTACATTTTATACCCCATCCACAAAACATTTGCAATATTAGTCCCAAAACAATAGTTTCATAAAACTGAATATTCATTTACATGTCCCGCCTTGTTAGCTTATTATGAGCTTATCAAACTGCTTATTCATAAAAGGGTCACACAGTTTAGGTTATTGGGCCTTATGGCCCATACACGGCTAATAACTAGTTTAAAGAAAATCGGTTGGGCCATTAGCCCATTAAGGCTTAACGTTTGTTCTAAAACCATACGTGGGCTTCTAGGCCTGTTAAGGGTGCGTTTGGTTTTGCAAGGAATTAAGGAGACGAGGCATACATGTTGTATATATATCGAGTGTATTATAGTTTTTTTAACTCATATCTTTATGTTTTACACACTAGTTCACCACCACACATGTTAACGACTACAAGCATCATACTACGTGACAACATGTTTATAATAGACTCGAGTTTACATGATTTAAGGTATGTCGATTGGTATAAAAAAATAAATTACGTACGAGTCTAACATCTTGCTACGTATGGAAATGAGTCGAGAAGAACTTACAACACCAATGTAGGTGGTGAAGAGACACGGTAAGGAGACGAACGAGAGAAAACGTAGATTAATATACAATTTGCCTTATCACGATCAACCTGTATTAAACCTAACCCCAAACGAATTCTAGTACTCTTATATTCTACCCAAAACTTTCCCTTTCCTTCTTACTTGTTGCTCGGCTAAACTTGGACGAGTGAGTGTGTGTGTTTGAGTTTGTGAGTTGTGAGACTTGAGAGTTGTGAGGATTTGTGATGGGGTGTGTTGATTATATAGCCATAGGAGGCATGGTCTTGTGTATTATTTTACCTACTAGCTTACCTAGTGTTCAAGTAAAAGAGAAAAAGGATATTAAGCATGCATGTGTTTCGGCTAGAAACATGGAATGTATGGAGTTGTCAAACGAGAAATGTTGGAGGGTAACACAATATCCACTAGTTAAAAGAGTCAAAGGTGGTCAAAGGGTCATTAGGGATTATTTTATTTGTGTTTAGTGTTGTGGTGTTTTGCGCTTTTGGTTGGTCTTAGACGCAAAGAAGAAAATGGAGAAAAGTTGAAATATATTTTCAATGTTTGTGTTTGTGTGTTGTGTCTTTGTTTGGTGTCACAAGCAAAGGAAAAGAGAAGCGTGTGTTGTGTTTTGTCTTGGCTTAACACACAAAGGAGAAAGCAAAATATGGTGTCTTTGTTTGTCTATCTATCACAGGCTGCAAAAGAGATTCAAAGAGGGTGTTTATGTTTTTTGTTCACCAAGGAAACAAGGGCAGAAATGGGCTAGTGAAAGTGTTCGGCCCAAGAAACAAGGGTGGGTCGTTTGTTTTGGTTTTGAAGACGGGCTAAGCCCAAATAAATTATTGAGGGTGTGGGTTAGGGTTGTGATCCCAAATAAATTTTGTTTTACTACTTAATAAGGTTACGTACTATTAGGGGTGGAAACGAGCCGAGCTGCTTGTGAAAAGCTCGGGATCGGATCGGTAAAAAGCTCGAATGAGCCGAGCCTAAACGAGCTCAAGACTAAGTTTGGGCTCATTTAAAAATCGAGCTCGAGCCCGAGCCTTATAAAAAAAGCTCGAGTAGGCTTGCGGGCCTAAACGATCCCTAGAAATATATAAATATATATGTTTTCTATACATATAAACGAGCTTAAAAGTAGTAACGAGCTCAAGCCTTATGTAATTAACGAGCCGAGCTCCATTTGAACTTTGTTTTCTTTAAACATCATATAAATTAGTCGAGCTCGAGCCCCGAGCTCGAGCTTGTGAATATTTTCAAGAGCTGAGCTCGATCTCAAAATCTAAGGCTCGAAACGAGCTCGAGCTTTTTATATATAAATGATAACATCAAATTAGCATGATATTTTATATATCAAATTCCCGTGTTTATGGCCTCATTTGTATTAATATGGTACTTAATTCGTTCATATTCGTTCTTAATTTCATTTCAGGATAAATGAGGCATTGGAGCAGAAAAGATGTGAGAAAAGGCCAAGAAATATACAAGTTACGAGGGCCTTTGGATTATATGTGAAGATTATGCCGTAACTACTTAATAAGGTTACGGCGTAAATATGATGCTTTGAAGGATACGGCGTAACCAACTCTTATGGTTACGTCGTAATTATTTTTGTGAAGGTTACGGCGTATCATGGCAATTTAGTTACGCCGTAGAGATAATTTCAGAGTGGATAAGTATGTGCATACGAAGGATTACGGCGTAACCTAGTGATTTAGTTACGCCTTAATTGATTACTTGGGGGCAAAGTTTTGAAGACGACAAGTCAAGATTTATTTTATTCACTTCAAGTACCAAGTATAACAATATCAAGAACGAAGAGGGGCTGAAACCGTAAATATCTTAAGTATTATTAAGGCTTTTGGACTTAATATGAATCCACGCGCTACTTCAGGGGCCTAAATCGTACTATAGGCTAATAAAGTTTCAAGAATTAATATGATAAAGAAAAAGTACGAAGTTATAATTTGGTTACGGCGTAACTTTAGTTACGACGTAATTGTTCGAAAGCCGAATTTATTTGAGCGGACATTGGTTACGGCGCAATTTGCACTTATGGTTACGCCGTAACCATGTCGCGACCTATAAATACAGCCCTAAAT
The DNA here is from genome assembly GCA_019973895.1 of Chrysanthemum seticuspe. NCBI lineage: Eukaryota > Viridiplantae > Streptophyta > Magnoliopsida > Asterales > Asteraceae > Chrysanthemum > Chrysanthemum seticuspe. The sequence goes on along the minus strand of BPTQ01000002.1, from coordinate 8,358,847 downwards.
CAGCATTTTGAAGTATCTCTCTTCACCCTTCTCCTAGGGGTCGATTAGGGCACCACTCCAGAGCATTTTCCAGCAGTCCGAAGCCAGTTTTGAAGAAAGAATTCACTCGCAATCATCATCATTATTAGCTCCACATCAAGTAATTTGTATCAAACATTATGTTCAATTCAATTCATGATTTATTAATTTTTATTGGTATGATTTACTATATGTTTGGCTAAGCACCCTGGTGCTGGCCTAGTTATGATTCCTTAATTGTTTTGTTTGCGTTTACATTACTTCCGTATAATTATTTCTAAGTGTATGCATGCATAGTTTATTGGTAGCTACCATTGTTTCGGTAGTTTTGAATGGCGATAGAGGCTAGTTTCTTAGGAGATATGACCAACTGACCCTAAGTGAGTAGACTGAGACGGGAAGGGTAAGATATGACCAACTGCCGACCCTTTCTACTTGTGCAATTTGACCAACTGATCACCTACCGTTTGGATGAACTTAAGAATTAGGGGGTGAGTGTTTAAGTTGCTAGCACCCGGGCACTCACTATTATAAATCTAGCGTGTAGCGGAACTTAATGACTCGGCTTAGGGGACCAGGAACAACTGGACTTATGAGGGGACATCTGACTTCTCCAGTGGTGGCATCTTTGCTGATAGGTTATGGCGAATTGACCAAATGTTGTCCTCTCGACTTTGACCCCACCTGAAGTAATTGGAAGTAATTAGACGTAAACATTACTAGTTAGGATGAGTAACTAGGTTAGCACTACTCTCCTTCATTGATTACAACTCTTGCCTTTATCTGCTTTCTTTTATCTCCTTGTTTTATTAGTTAGTTTTATTATTTCTATCTTAAAAGCAATTAAAATCGTGACATAGACTTAAGTTAATTTCCAATCCACGTAGCTCTTGGGACGACCTCGGTTTTACCGAATACTACACTACACACGACCGGGTACACTGCCCGTTAGTGCATTAGGGTAGACTATAGGTATAACAAGAATTATAAATATTAAAACCTGGTCAGTAAAACCTGCATCAAGTTTTTGGCGCCGCTGCCGGGGAGCTATTTAGGATTTTAATTTAAGTTTTTCTTTTATTTTCTTTTATTTTTGTTTTTCGTTTTCTTTTTCTCTTATTTTATGTTTTTGTTTGTTTTTGATATTTCAGGTTATGGAAGATTCAGATTTTGACATGCTCACTATGGAAGAATATATTGCTTTGACTCAAAGTAACCAAAAATCGGGCATCGTATATCCCGAGTTTAATGATGACATCGACTTTGAGATCAGCTGCCAGTTCATGAGGGAACTTAGACAAAAGCTTTTCGTGGGAACTAATGATGAAGATGCCCACCTGCATGTGCGAAGAGTATTGGAGATCGCAGATATTTTCCACACTCCAGGAGTCACTCAAGATGCATTAATGCTTAGAGTGTTTCCAATTACACTCACTGGTGCAGCCAGAAGATGGATGAAGATGCTTCCTGCCGGGTTGATCAATACATGGAATCTTTTGGAGAAAGCATTTATTAGAAGATATTATCCTCATTCAAAGATTTCCAAGAAGATGGAAGAAATAAGGAGTTTCAGACAGAAGATGGATGAAACGCTAGATGAAGCTTGGGAAAGATATAATGACATTCTTTACAGATGCCCAACGCATGATATCAGCAACCACAGATGGTCCTTATTTTCTACAATGGTTTAAACATCCCGTCCCGCCAAATGCTCGACTCTCAAGGACCTATCCCTACAATTCCACCTGCACAAGCCCTTAGATCAATTGAACAGATGGCTGACCATTCACGAAATTGGTTTGATGGAGCAACCACTTGGGTGGCAAGTAGCAAAGGCGTGGATGACATTGGTGACATCACAAAGCAACTTGATAAGATTGGATGTGATATGAAGATGGTTAAGGAAAATATTCATGCTATACAAGAGCATTCTCTCCATGAAGAAGGGAAAGCATATGAGCAGGTCAGGTATGTTGAATCGTTGGAGGAAGCCGTCAAGAAATTCTCGGATAATTTAAAAAGGATGCACGACTCGAATGACGAATGGATTAGGAAATTCAAGGAGGGCGCAGACATAAATTTAAAAAATCTTGACGCTAAGAGGAAAAGTTTGGAAGCTAATCTTGTAGAATTCAACCAAAAAGTCCTGGAAAGTAAAAAGAATACGGTTGAAACTATCAAAGCCACTGTGGGAAAGATGACGGAAGTCAACGAGGAGCCGGTTCCTCATTTACCTTATATAAGACCTTATGTACCGCCTATCCCATTTCCAGGACGTTTAAAGGTTGCAAGGGATGAAGAAACAGGCAATGATCAATCAAAGAAAATGGAAGCAGAGAGCTTACAGGGTGATGAAGCAATTCCACAAGCCAATGAGGAATCAACCACAACACATAACGGTATGACTTCTAGCTCTTCTTTTATTCCTAACAATCTTGCTTGTTTTTCTATGCAGGTTGCTGAAATTATGGATGAAATCGTGCAACCCATCACATCACCTGATAATGGTTATGTAGCTTCGGATACTAAACCAATTTTAGTTGATCTTGCAAAGGAATTAGAGGACAAGATCTTGGACACTTCAGCGATTAACGAGGATACATACGAGCCAATTAATCAGCAACATCACGAGGTGAACCAATCATTAATGCCATCAACGGGTAAAATATGGAGGGAAATGACATCTCCTTTTAAGTATGATCATAATTTATCATTTGCCCATCCCATAGCAAATTCATACTGGTATGTGCTAAAACACATACCATTTATTTACCAAAATAGACCCAAAATAACCAGAAAAGAGCCGTTTATGCCTAATATTTGCTGGTTTCTTGAGTTTATGCATGTGCAGGTACGGATATGATGAAACAGACAAAAGGAAGCCAAAACCGAAGAAAACCGGGCACGAGAGAAAGAAGAGTGCAAAAGCCGATGCTCGGGATGCTATTTCAGAGACTTTATGCTCAAAAGATCAAATAACGGAGTTCGGGACATGATTTGGGAGTTTTTCACAATTTACCCTTCACTTTACCGAATTACACTTTCAACCCCTCAACTTTCTAAAATTATCACAAATTACCCTTCACTTTCCCATTTTACCCTTTACACCCTCATAAATCCCATTTGTCCATTTTACCATTTGTACCTTACCTTTCATAAAATTACACATTTGGCCCTTTGTTTTGCAAAGTTAGCATAATTGATCCTTAAATCTTTCATGTAAATTTAATAAAAACAAGGATTGCTACGATGCCGCCGCGTTGCGGCGGGGCATTTTATATTTATCGATATACATGGTCAGCGTTGAATTGCACGGAAAGTTGTCGATGTATTGACCTCAGAGAAAGCATCCTATTTCTTCACTTCACCTCACCATCTTTCTGTACACACAGCTGCAGAAAACCCAATACACCACCGTAAAAATACACACACTAAATACATACTAAAAAACACACAAATCTGACCTGAAACTTTAAACACGTACGGGCCGCGGCCTCTGTTGATCGAGTCATCAATCTGAGCACCTAAAGATGTCATTGAAAACATCGAATTATAGGCCCGTATAATTTTCATAAAATGGCGATCAGTGAAGAGTTCTTTTATATAAAGAGGATATTCTTGCACCGGGGGGAGCACCACTTACCATGTTTTAACCTTTTGTCGAACCAAAACAGAGCCCTGCAATGACGACATACCCGGTTACACGGACCCTCCGGAGGGCCTGCAACATAGCACCAGCAAATACAAGGAAGTACACAAAAAGGTTTAAAAATCATATAACCTAACAGACGTGTTTTTAAAAGAAAATATAAAAAGTATGTTGAAAGAACGAACATTAATCTTTATGAACACCGTGACGGGACCAGCTTTCGAGGAAAAATACTGGCCAACGATCTGGGAACGCGCACGAAATCACTAAGAACGTCGAAAAAAACGAAAAAATGCTGAAGATAACCGTATACCCGGAGCAGGCCTCGGCTGCCTCACGTGACGCGATGCGGCTGCTCCGAAACGCCCACACGACGCCGTTCTCTGTCCTGCAATAATAAGAGCTGAGAACTACTGACCAGGAGCTGCTATCAAAATAGATAATCACTAAAGAAAGATAAATAGACATGGAACACAGAAAGTACCCTAAACTCATTAGTTACTCTTATTAAAACACAATAAGCATTTAGACATATTTTTATGAGAGCCTATGCTTATAGACTCTTATGATAAGAGTTTCTGACAAACTGTAAACAAAATAGGCTAATAAATTGCTTCATTAAGCTTACAAAGACACCACCTTATATGCAATCCCAAACAGACCCTCGGATTACAATTTGTCAACTCCTACGACCCAATACCAATGCATTCAACTTATCCAACATCGCTTCATAAACAAAACACTAAACATAGAAAACCAAATACAAATACGACTTACAGAGTCAGACATCGTCTTCCATTTAGGCCCACCAGCTTTCCCAACCTGTTTATCATTCACAACTTTATCAAAACCCAAAAAAACTTTTTCGACTAGAGAATAAGAAACATTACGAATTATAATATCACTCAGTTGAGCAACAGACTTGACATGAGGGTTCTCCTCCTTATATTGCTTGCTAAAGTCCTCCCTTCATTAATCAACAATCAAATAAGTAAACAGATAAATACACACGCAGCAACATATTCTTCACAAATCCAAACACCACTTTCTTTTCGAAAATAACCATCTTGGCGTTGATAAATTAACATATAAATGATAAATTAACATATAAACAGATAAATACACACGCCAACATACCTGCTGATCAGGACACAGGATGGCAGCCATAGTAAATGATTTTACTAATTTTTCTCCTTTTGGACAAATTAACAATTTTCAAATAAGCAGTTGTAAAGTAAAAGGTCTTAACTCTTAAACAGGCACTTCGCACAAACAATCTCAAAACAAATATAATCCATTTTTTGTTGTTGAAACCCAGAAAAGCTAACGGAATCCGTTTGTGTTTCCGGCATGCGTTTGGGTTGTCGGTTTATTTGGTTGAACCCGATGGACAGTTTCAGAAGCAGAAATAGGCAACACCAAACATGGAAGACTGGAAAAGTGATTACCTAAGACGAAAGGCGCAAACAACTGTAGTGAATCGCTGAAAAAGAGCAAACAAAATCGATATCCAGACGCAAACAGCTTTGGTGAATTATTGAAGAAGACCAAATGAAAGTGATATCCACCGGTGATTGATGTCGGTATTGGTGAATTATTGAAGACGACCAAATGAAAATGGCGCCACGTATCAATATGGTAAACAGGTAGAGGAAAAAGGCAACTGATGTCGGTAGAAGAAGGTAACGGGCCTAGCATTTGGACTCCCAAAAATCATCAAAGCCCCAAACGGCATGTTTTGCAGCCGTTTTGTATCCTTTGATTATATATATATATATATATAATAAGCCTAATCCATAACCCATCACTAAAAGGCCCAAGCCCATCCACAATGAAATACTAACCCGTATACCCTTTTATACCCTTTTATACCCACGGTCAAATTCCCCAAGACCCGGTCAACCCATTGTTAATAACACCGGTCAACAATTACCACCATAGTCAAAATAAATTAAACAAAACCACCTCCCCTGTACCAAGCGCGCCTAAACCAATAACCTTCCCACAATTACTGTTTACCTTTATTCCCCTTTTACCCTGCACACGCCCTCAATTACCCACACTTAATATGCTTCTAGAAGGATTCTGACACGCTGTAAGAGGTGTGTGTCATTGGATAGCCAACATGGCAGAAGGGTGGCTTTCTATTGGTGGAAACACCTCATTGATTTGATCCAAGGGCTATGATCAATTGGAATGACAAGAGAGATGATCAAGGGTGATGATTAAAAGTTCCAGAAGAATCCAAGGCTTATCCGTGGCTATATAAAGACCCTTCTCACCTCACAGAAGAAATCATCTAGGAGTAGGGTAGTGGTAGCTTATGGTACAATTTAGTTCAACGTTTTAGCTTATTAGCTTATTGTAACTCTGCTTTTACTATAAATAGATTTGTACCACTTTTACTTATCAATGCAGTTTTTGTTTTATTTTAAATACAAGTCTGAATTTACTTAAAAGTTCTGGCATGTTCTCTTTGTTGGATTTAGTGTCCAAGTTCATAACTAATTGGTAAGACTATCGTCAAAAGCGGAGTCCTTTTTGGGTCTCCCTCGTTGAACCGTTAAGAAGAAATAATGTTAATTAGAATTAATATTACATGTATAAATTGGTTTGTTAATTTATCCAAGTTGGTAAATTAATTGGAAGCTAATTATGATGAAGCTTGGGATAATTTTGGGAGAATCCCACATCGCCCCAAAGAGGTAAACCAACCCCCTACCTTTCCATATAAATAGAAGGGGCATACCAAGGCTTCATTTGCTCATTCCTTTCTTCCTTATTCCTACTCCTTGTAAGAGTCTTTCGTTTATCGGGACCTTAGGAGTTCGAAAGGATAGTTTCTTTTTGGTTCAAGGGTGTGAGCTATTAGAGGTATTCTCGGTTGAGTACTCGCCTCCAAGTTCGACTAAGGTGGGCCGCGTGTGAGATTAAATTTTCTAAAAGGTTAGTATTTTTCCTTTTCTTTATTTATTCATTTACTTATATTATTTAAGTTGCTTTTATTTATTAAGTTTAGATCCTTTCTTGCTCTAGATTAATTGTTAATTTCCACTGCGTATTAATCTAGTTAGGGAATAGAAAACCCATCAGTGGCATCAGAGCCTTAGCTTAATAATATTAGCACTTTATATCTGTTAAGTACTACAATACTAGGGAGCTTCATGTGAGGGTTTTCATTTGGGTAAAACGTATCGACGAGTTGCTGGATTTACGATTTAAAGTGTCCTAGCTCCTCGAACGTTTACTACATGAACTCTGAATTATGATGGCCCGAACGGTAGTACGATATAAATAAACTATACACAAATGTGATAAGTGTAAATAATTGAATATTAGTTATCTTTGAATGTTAATATGAATTTACATTTTAGACCCTAATATTTTGAATTATTTAAAATATATCCTAAATTTTAAAATGTTTAAAATAGAACCCACAACTTTAAAATGTTTAAAAGAAATCTTATACATATTATAATTGTTATATTGTATATGTATAATTGTTATATTGTAGATGTTAAGATTAAAAGCATTAATTTAAAAGTACTAAAACAAAATTCCCGTTTTAGATATAACAAATGTGAATTGTATGCTAACCCATGAAAACCGCACATCTCTCATATGGGCTGATTAATGGAGCGCGTGTGGTTTACCGGCACATTAATAAGAGAACATAAGTGAGAGGTGATGTGGGACTCGCGATTCTCGAGCTGACTCGAGCCGGGGACCACGCGGGTTTTGCATGGTTAAATTTACCGTCTTATTCATGATCCTCGGCATCCCAGTCATGAATAGTTGATGAGCATATCCGAGATTAACATGCCATTGGTCAAAATCAATGAATCTCAAAAGAACTAGGAATTTCATAGAGATTGAAATTGACAAATACATTGTCTACCTAAAATAAATTCGTAAAATGATTACGACATCCCTCTTCATAAAACGAATCTAAAATATGGATCCTAGCCTTAACTTAAAATTGGGTAATTAATTAAGGTTTATTCATGCTAACTAAAACTATTTTTATCTTATAGATGTCTACTGAAAATGGTATCAATCCTTCTGCTCCCAATCCCACACATAACTCAAGTTTCTCGTTACTCTCAGTTCTTGGGAGGGAAAGACTCACTGGTCCTAACTATATGGACTGGATGCGAAACCTTAGGTTCACCCTAAGATACGAGAACAAAGAGTAAGTTCTCGATGAGCAAATTCCCATAATCAATGATGATTCAACCCAAGAAGAGATTGAAGCTCACAAAAAACACTATGATGATGCAAACAAAGTGTCATGCATCATGGCATCTTCCATGAGCCCTGAACTACAAAAGACTTTTGAGAACACTTGGGCTTGTGAAATGAACCAACAGCTCAAAGAAATGTTTCAGGCAAAGGCAAGCAAGGAACGCCTTGATGTTGTCAAATCCCTTATGGCTTGCAAACCGAAACCTGGAGCCTCTATTTGTGCTTTCGTCTTAGAGATGAAAGGGTACTTTGACAGGTTGGAATCTCTGAACATGGTGTTCGATACTGAGCTTTCTATCAACATAATCCTATCTGGTCTGACAACTGATTACAATCAGTTTGTGCTCTCGTATCAAATGAACGGGAAAGAGACCTCAATAATGGAACTCCATAGCTTATTGCAAACTGCTGAACAAGGGATCAAGAAGGTTGACTGTTGGTCATAATGCAAAGAAAAGAAAGACTTCTCATTCCAACTGGAAAGGAAAGGCCGCAAAAGGAAAGTCCGGTCGTGGGTCTAAGAGAAAGGCTGAATCTGAGATTGCACCGACAAGTGATCCAAAGGAAGCAGTGTGCTTCTACTGCAACACAAAGGGACACTGGAAGCGTAGCTGCCCAAAATACCTGAAAGACCTCAAAGACGGAAAGGTCGAAAAGGGTAGTCACTCAGGTATGTTTATGATCGAACTCCACAATACTACAACTTCAGATTCATGGGTCCTAGATACAGGGTGTGGTACTCACATTTGCACTGTATTACAGGGTCTAAAGGAAAGTAAGAAGTTGAAGCATGGAGAGCTCAACTTAGTCATGGGAAACAGAAAAATCACGCCCGTGACAAGGATTGGAAAGTATGAGCTCATGCTGAAGTCTGGAGTTATGATAGATTTAAATAATTGTTGTTATTCGTCAGAAATGACAAGAAACATTATTTCGTTTCATGCTTTGTTTAAGGATGGTTATAAATTTTCATTTGATAATGAGAATGGAAATATTCTGGTTTATTTAAATGATTGTTTTATGTTTAAAGCTTCTCCTTGCAAAGTCATATATGAAACTGTTGAATGTATTAGTAATGGCAATGTGATTTTAAATGTTGGTTCGTCTAATGAGCTTGATAAATCAAAATTGTGGCATTCACGTCTTGGGCACGTAAACAAGAAACGCATTGCCCAACTCCAAAAAGATGGAGTGTTGGAATCATTCGACTTCAAATCGGATGATGTATGCGAGTCTTGCTTATTGGGCAAAATGACTAAATCACCATTCACAGGATCATGTGAAAGAGGTGAAGGATTATTGGACTTAGTACACACAGATGTGTGTGTACCATTCCGATCAGCCACAAGAGATGGAAATCGCTACTACGTTACGTTTAATGATGATTTCAGTAGATATGGATATGTTTATCTAATTAAACATAAGTCGGATACCTTTGAAGTATTCAAAAGGTATCAAAACGAGGTAGAGAACCAACTGGGCAGAAAGATAAAGGTACTCCGATCAGATAGGGGAGGAGAATACCTTAGTATCGAATTTTTCGATCATCTTAAAAACTGTGGTATAGTTTCACAGTTAACTCCTCCTAGAACACCAAAACTGAATGGAGTTGCTGAGAGGAGAAATAAAACCTTGTTAGACATGGTTCGGTCTATGATGAGTCGAGCAACACTTCCAATAAGCTTCTGGGGTTATGCATTAGAAACAGCCGCCCATATCTTAAATCGAGTACCAACTAAGAAGGTTTCAAAGACACCTTTTGAGATGTGGAAGGGAAAACGTCCTTCTCTTGGGCACATCAAAATCTGGGGTTGTGAAGCTTTCGTTAGACAAGAAGCTCAGGACAAACTTGAAGCCAGATCTGAAAAGTGTATTTTCATCGGTTATCCAGAAGAGTCATTTGGATATTTATTTTACAGACCCAAGGATAATGTTGTATTTGTAGCTCGAAGAGGTACGTTCCTTGAAAGGGAAATGATATCTAAAGAGGACAGTGGGAGTAAAATAGATCTTGAAGAAATTCAAGAGTCTACCGATGAAGAACCTATAGTGAACACTGATACTCAACAAGAGGTTCTGACACCTGTTGAGCATGATGATATATCCTTACCCATTCGCAGAACAAGTGATAGAATTAGCAAGCCTCATCATGATCCTCAGTTCCACTATGGTTTCCATATTGAAGAGGACAAGATTAGTGATAGTACACTAAGTGAATTGGATGAGCCTGCTAACTACAAAGAAGCGATGGCGAGCCCTGAGGCTGCTAAGTGGAAGGAAGCTATGAAAAGCGAGATTCAGTCTATGTATGACAACCAAGTTTATATATTGGTTGACACTACACCCGGTCTTAAGATGGTAGGATGTAAGTGGATCTTCAAGAAGAAGATAGATATGGATGGGAAAGTACACAATTATAAAGCTAGGTTGGTTGCGAAGGGTTATACTCAAATCCACGGGATTGATTATGAGGAAACCTTCTCACCAGTAGCTAAAATAAATTCAATTAGGATAATGCTAGCTATAGCTGCGTTTCATGATTATGAAATATGGCAGATGGATGTTATGACCGCTTTCCTCAACGGAAAACTGACAGAGGATGTGTTTATGGCACAACCAGAGGGTTTTGAAAATGCAAAGTATCTTAAAAGAGTGTGCAAGCTTCAAAAGGCCATTTATGGACTTAAACAAGCTTCTCGTAGCTGGAATCTCTGCTTCCATGAGAAAGTCACACAGTTTGGATTTTCTAGAAGCGAAGATGAGTCCTGTATATATGTCAAAGTCAGTGGGAGTGTTGTAGTCTTCCTGGTATTATATGTAGATGATATACTACTTGTAGAAAACTAGAAGGGGGGTTGAATAGTTTACCGATTAAAAACTATGTTTTGAAACTTATTGAAAGATCAATTGATATTGATCTTAAGTATGTAAGCAATATGTAATAAGTAAATAAGGAAAGAAATGATCAAACCACAACAAGTTGTTTATAGTGGTTCGGCCTACAAGGACTCTTTTTCCTTGCCCTACTCCACTCCCCGAGTCTCACACTCGAGAGTTTAACTTCACTAGTCAACAAGCTCCTTTCACCGGCGGAGAAAACCTTTACACTTCGCTTACACTATTTCCGACACTAAGCTAGATGTCGAGTTCTTTCCAAGGGTACAACAACTCCCACACACAAATGTATTTTGAGGACTAAAATACTAACCACTCACACTCACAAGATTAAGATGGTTTGATACAACAATGAAGTATGAATCAACACTAGATCATACAACACTAAACAAACAAGACTTCCAACTTCTCGTTGAAGCTTGAATATGACTTGATCTTCTTTGCTACAAAAGAGATCACTAATATGATATGCAACTGAGTTAGAAAGGTTAGAGAGAAGATATGTATGAGAGTATGTTAGAAAGGGATGAGAAACTACTTGGCTTGGCATTGCTATTTATAGCCAATTTGGACAGGAGCGTCCACGGACCGCGGATCCCTAAAAAGGGTTCCGCCCGTGTACCCAATTGGTACCGCCAGTCTGACAGTCAAGATATCAAATCTTGCCTAAAGTCAACTCTATCTAAGTAAGATTGTGCAAGATATGAAGAGTACAAATCTTCACAAAATATCTAATGGAATCTTCCAATGATCTCCATGATGTAATACATGATGTCAACATGTTGTATTACTATTAATAGAAATATGCAAATGCTTAAGTAGTGTTTGGTTTTAAGAACCTAACACATTCTACAAACTACTATCATACATAATGATTAGAGTCATATCAAGATGTTACTAATCATAAAATGTAAATGCTTGAATGATGAATATATTGTTTGAGAAAGCTTGTTTTAATATCTAATAAACTTGACAAGCTTTAAGCTTTTATAAATTAAATTTACTTTTGTCGTTAACAAAACTTAGGCAAAGATCAAAAATATAAATAACGTTTAATGACGATATTTGTATTAACAATCTCCCCCTTTTTGTTGAGGACAAAATATAAATTTTATTTTTATAAAAGAAACAAAGTTTGTACAAGAGTTATAAAAATATTAGTTTTAGAACTTTGAAAAGGAAATGTTAATGCAAGTGTATGAAATTTGACTTTTTATGAAAGTCAAAGAATTCACTAGTTGATGCATGATGTTGACTTTTTCAGAAAGTCAAGTATTATCAATGAGGGTTCCTGTTTGACTTTTAGAAAGTCAATTGTATGCAGTTTGACTTTTTCAGAAAAGTCAAATAAAAATAATTTCCAAGTTCTATATTTTCTCCCCCTTTTTGTCTCAACAAAAAGAAGATGCTATGCGGAATGTAATGAGCCCGAGCTTATTATCTCCCCCTTGTTCAAAGCTCCCCCTAAATTGGGTGCTTTAATGGGAAGATACATGGATTGTGAAAATAAAGCTACAAAAAAAATTGTTAGTAATAATGATCATTCACAAGCATTTCCAAGCACTATGAAATGACACCAACAACATAATAAACAACATTCATTTGTTAAAATTTTTCATGAGTAAAGATCATGAAAAGAGAACACAATGACGTGTTTCTAGTACAAGAAAAAAAATTATCTAAAAACAAAAAACAAATAAAAGACTATTCTAAAAACCATCCTAAAGAGATGGTGGATGGGAAAGAGCGTTGAGACGCTCAAGAATGTGGTTGAGGATGAACCTCATTTCTTCGTGGAAGTCATGGACCATAATCCGGGTCCGTTCCACGGTTTGACCCGTTTGCTCACAATTTGAGCAACCATGCCTTGGTGGGTAGAAAGTTTGCGGAGGTTGTGGTGGTGGAATGGTGGATGTGTTGGTGGTGTTGGGGATGTTTGGAGTGGTCATGATGGATGCAAGCAAAGCACTTTGCATTTGCATGGTCTCACTTAAGTGAGAATCCACCATGCCTTTGAATTGGTGGAGGTTGTGGAGTTCGGCTTGAATCTCCTCTCTTGTGGGATTGTCATCCCACATGCTCTCCGGAATGTCCTCAATATGAGGGGACATTGATGATGGAAGTGGATGATCCCCGTATAAAGGACCATGAATGTCCTTGTGAATGGGGTGAAAAAGGAGAGGTCTTGGCCCTAATGGGGCGTTTGGGTCAATGGATGACCGAGGTGATTCATGAGCGATTTGCTCAATGGTGCCAAATGATGGCAATGGTGGTGGATGACTTGGCCTAGGAGGCAAGTCTTCCAAGTCCTCTAGGAAAGGATTTGGTGATGTTGGTGGAGTAGAGAATAACTCCATGGGAGTGAGAGTGGGAGACCTTGGTGAAGGTGGTGAGGGTGTTTTGGATGTTTGGACGGGTGCCGGTGGAGGTGAAGTGGGTGCTTTTGATGGTGGTGGAGTGGTGATCACAATGTGTGATGAAGTGGGTGTAGCCAAGGTAAGGAGTGTATCATCTCTAATGGGAGATGAGATGGTGAGTGGTGAAGATTCGGATGATGAGCTAAGATTAACAAAACAACAAGGCCTTACACTCATTCTAGCGGTTTTCTTGCAAGGTTTTGGTGATGATTTAGTCATATTTATCTTGGGTTTTGATTTGCTAGATAGTAAGTGAGAATGAAGAAGGTGTGAGGATGATCATGGTAAAGCCTTTCAATTTATAGAGGTAAGAAATTGTTGAGAAAAGGTTTGATTTGATTGTTGAACCATTGAATAGATGAGGTTCCTAATGATTTGGAAGTGGGTTGAATGCTAGTCATATCACCCAAGTCAATCCATACAAAGAAGATGGAGTGAGGAAGAAAAGATATGCAATAAATGTGTTCTAGTGAGTGGAATTTCCTAATATTCAGATTACCCACGGATTTGAAGGTACCAAAAATTTGGTTCCTTCCTTTATGCCAAAGGGCTCCTTGGGTGGATTTTTCAAATTTTTGAATTTTGGTGGGAAATGGATTTCTTACATCCCTTAGTGAATAATACTAGTTCTAATAACAGTATAAACTAGTTAAGATTGATTTATAAGTGATGGAAGATAATTTGGAATTACGAAAGAGTCGAAATTCAGAAAATTACCTGGAGGATCCACGGCACCAAAATTATACACAGACGGAACCCAAAAAAGGGTGCCGTCTGGTCCGCCTGTACAGATATGGCGGTACCAAAATTCATAAAGGACGGTACCAAAATAAAGGTGCCGTCTGATCCGTGGAGTGCTGAAATTTGGACAGAATGTTTCTTAAAAACTGAAATTTCCGAAATCTGAAAATTTTTCTCAAAACCTGTTATACTAAACATTTCTAGTTAGGAAAAGTAAATAACACATATGTAAACACAGTGGAGCATAGATTAAGAGCAAGGCTTATTGATTTTCACAATATAGTGAAAATGGGTAAAATTTGATAGCATACTTGTTCTATCCCCCTGCATGAGATTGTTAGCATACACCATTGTTTCAGGTTATATTATCATCCTACATAATAAAAAACAACTAAATAGTTTCAAACATTAAAGATAATGCATTGTTCCAAACACTCCTTAAAGTACCCTTATTTGTCCAACTTCTTGTAAATCTTGTTCATCATCCTACCAAGGCACTTGAACATTCCCTTAGTTTGTTTGAATTCTGCTGATTCATTTTCAATTTCGGGAAGAGATGTGTAATACTCTTGAGGTGGAAGACGAGAGCTTGGAAGACCGTCCTCGGAGCTATTTGATGATGATGATGAAGGAGTTGGAGGTTTAGCTCTCTTGCCTTTAGTCTTAGCAACTCGAGCATCACTCAAGGGTACAAAGATGTGAGGGATGAGATCATATTGAAGGTGCATCCCTTTTGGGGTTGGTGGAATTGGAGCGAAGTTTCTATAGAGACGGGTGAGAAGCATCCCGTATGGAAGAGCAACGGATCCTTGAGTTGGAATATCAATCATTCTCCTAGCTATGTAGTAGGCTAAGTTGAATGGTTGTCGGGTGGATAAGTTGTAAAGCATGTGGCAAAGACAAGCGTTTATGTGATCCCTATTCCCTATGGTGCTAATGACGTTTGCTCTAAGTAACTCCTCCCATTTCTTAAATTCGTGCTTAAGTTCATTGAGCTCCATTCCATATGGATCTCGGTCTACCTCTTTTCCCTTTCGGGTGACTCGGGTTGTATCCGTTTTTGGGTTAAAAAGGTGTTCACGGATGACATCCTTATCGGCTAAACGGGTTATGTAGGGGAGAGAGCGGTCATTGATTGCATCAAGGGCGGTGAGTGACCACTTATCCGTGTAGACACAAGTTCCACGGTTGGGAATTCCTAGTACTCTAGCAAAGTCACTTAAAGTGATGGTGTAGTCGTTTTGGTTGATTCTAAAGCTAAGACAAAACTCATCATCTTCATCACTAAAACCGGTCACACTAGCATAGAATTCTAATACGAACCTAGGACAAATTGGTTCATCAATGTCAAGAAGACAGTCGAATTGAATGGCGGCTAGTTCTTCACGAAGATTGGTATGCTCAAGGAAGGATGAGTGAATGGTTCTACCTTCGTGGAAATACCTTGATTCTAGACCCCTAAATATTTCTACTTGTTCCTTGGTGAGTCCTTTGGTTTTGTGGTGTTTGGGAATGTAGTTAAGGGTGTCTTTGTGATCATAGAATCTTGCGGCTACCATGATTATTCCTAAGGATAAGAATTAACATGTTAAAAAAAAATTTAGATAAATTTTAACGTTTTTGATTCTAGTGTGTGCCTATATGAAAACAATTTGGAGTTGCGGTTATCTCGACTCATTTTATGCACAAAGTGTTTTTAGTGGAGTGTTTGGCAAATACCATGAGATAACCCAAATGCTCCTAATTCAATGTTGCTATATTTGAATATACCCGGGAGTGCATATTAGTTATGCAATACCTTTAGTATTCAAGAGCATGCAAGTGATGAAAATTCTAACGTTTCTATTTGTATTAGCAATGAAGAATGTTTTCCTACAAGTGAGAAGCTTTTCAAAAAAAACTTTTGACATGGGGTGTTTGGTTGTTTGAATAAGGCCTTATATTTATTATCTATCAATTAGTGGGAAACATGATTTGTTTATGCAACATGATAATGTAGTACCTAATTTGAATGACTAGTTATGCAATTTGCCAATTGAATTCATATTTGGTATAAAACCATACATAAAACCCCATGTAATGATTTGTGATAGTTTTGTGCATAAATTAGAATCCTAGACTCAGAATTAAGAGATGAAATGTAGTTAGGATACTTACAATGATGTTATCTTCAGTGATTAGTGAGTGGGAAGATGACAATAGTGAGCTTGGTTTAAGTTTTGCACGTTTTGGTAAAGTGGGTTGTGAGGAAGAAGATGTTATGTATAAAGCTGTTCTGCTTCTGTAGACACCACGGACCAGACGGTACCAATTTTTTGGTTCCGTCCGTGTTGTCGTTTGGTGCCGTGGCTACAGTAGCATATACAAGACAAAATTGTTTTGGTTTGACTATTCTAATGTTTTAGGCTATGTTTATCCTACATGTTTGGTTCCATTAACCCTAAACCAAGTCTAAGAAGATTAAAAGGTTCTCTTTTAAGAGGTTTAGTAAGGATGTCGGCAATGTTGTCTTCGGAGGATACTTTCTCTATTGAAATGTTTCCTTTTTGAACATTGTCGCGAAGAAAGTGA
Source organism: Chrysanthemum seticuspe (assembly GCA_019973895.1). Taxonomy (NCBI): domain Eukaryota; kingdom Viridiplantae; phylum Streptophyta; class Magnoliopsida; order Asterales; family Asteraceae; genus Chrysanthemum; species Chrysanthemum seticuspe. Next base: position 8,342,311 of record BPTQ01000002.1, on the reverse strand, counting down.
TGACGGATTTCAATGTGCTTTGTACGAGCATGTTGAACGGGATTCTTGCTGAGATCGATGGCTCCTTTGTTGTCACAAAGTATCACTATGTCGTTGAGATGAATTCCGTAGTCTACGAGAGCTTGCTTCATCCAAAGAGCTTGTTGACATGCTTTTCCGGCTGAGACGTATTCGGCTTCAGTAGTAGAGATGGCTAAAGCCGTTTGCTTCTTTGCAAACCATGAGGTGAGACAATGTCCAACAAAAGTGCAAATACCACTTGTACTTTTTCTATCGACATAATCACCGGCATGATCCGAGTCGGCATACACTATGGTTTCTATACCTGTTCCTTTGGGATACCATAATCCTAAACACGTTGTTCCCTTAATATATCTAAAAATCCTTTTTAATGCTTCTAAGTGTGATGCCTTTGGGTTTTCTTGAAAGCGAGCACATAGGCAAACACTAAACATAATGTCGGGTCTACTAGCCGTAAGATAGAGTAGGCTACCAATCATTCCTCTATATTTAGTGTTATCTACGGATTCACCTTCTTCGTCCTTGGTGAGTTTAGTGTCCGAGGACATGGGTGTTTTAGTTGGTTTGGAATCTTCAAGACCAAATTTCTTAAGCATGTCTTTTATATATTTAGATTGGTTAAAGAAAATACCATCATCTAGTTGTTTGATTTGAAGTCCTAGAAAGAAGTTTAACTCACCCATCATACTCATTTCAAACTCGTCATGCATGATTTTAGAGAAATCATTACATAATTCTTGACAAGTTGATCCGAATATAATATCATCAACGTATATTTGAACAATAATAATTTGTGATTCCTTTTTCTTAGTAAAAAGAGTATTATCTACTAATCCCATAGTATATTTGTTGTCAATAAGAAAAGTCTTAAGACGGTCGTACCAAGCTTTAGGTGCTTGTTTAAGGCCGTATAATGCTTTCTTGAGTTTGAAGACATGATGTGGTTTCTCAAAGTCGGTAAAACCGGGAGGTTGAGCAACATACACTTCTTCGTTAATATACCCATTAAGGAAAGCACTTTTAACATCCATTTGAAATAATTTAAAATCATAAGCACATGCATAAGCAAGTAATATTCTAATAGATTCAAGTCTAGCTACGGGTGCATAAGTTTCATCATAGTCAATTCCTTCTTGTTGATTATAACCTTGTGCAACAAGCCTAGCTTTGTTTCTAGATACTACACCATTTTCGTCCATTTTGTTTCGAAATACCCATTTTGTTCCAATTATAGTTTGATCTTTGGGTTTTGGAACTAGTTTCCAAACATCATTTCTAACGAATTGGTTTAATTCTTCTTGCATGGCCATTACCCATGATTCATCTTTTATTGCTTCATTTATGGTTTTTGGTTCAATGGTGGATACAAAACAAAAGTGATTACTTTGATTTTGAGCTTGTGATCTTAAGGTTCTTTGGTTGAGTTTTCCTATGACCTTTTCTAATGGATGACTTTTAGATTCTTTTATGTTGACAATTTCCTTATTTAATGGTTCATCTTCCTTGTTATTATTAATTTGACTTTCAATTACTTGACTTTCAACTAAGTCATCATCTACCAAAGGTGATGTCTTAGAGGGAGGTGGACTTTCGTCAAATGTTATGTTCAACGATTCCTCGACTATCATTGTTTCTTTATTTAGGACAATATAAGCTTTACTAGTTTGTGAGTAGCCAAGAAATACACCTTCATAAGACTTTGGGTCAAATTTGGTGAGATAATCTTTAGTATTAAGAATAAAACATTTACAACCAAAGACTTTAAAATATCCTAATGTTGGCTTTTTACCTTTATAAAGTTCATATGGAGTTTTGTTTAGGAAAGGACGTATTAGGACTCTATTTAAAATATATGTAGAAGTGTCAACGGCGTTACACCAAAACTTTTGAGGTATGTTTTGTTCATTAAGCATTGTTCTACTCATTTCTTGAATTGTTCTATTTTTACGTTCTACTACTCCATTTGATTGAGGTGTTCGTGGAGCGGAAAAATTATGTGTTATACCATTAGTATCACAAAAGTTTCCAAATTGAGTTTCGTTGTCAAATTCACGACCATGATCCGTTCGGATCGACACAATTTTGACACCTAGAAGATTTTGAACTTTCTTGCTAAGTATTTCAAATTTATCAAAAGCTTCATTTTTGGTTTTCAAAAATAACGTCCAAGTAAACCTTGAGTAATCATCTACTATGACCAAAGTGTATAAGTTGCCTCCATAGCTTCTTATAGCGGATGGTCCAAACAAGTCCATATGTAATAATTCTAGACACTTAGATGTAGACACCATATTTTTAGATTTGTGATTACTATGTGTTTGTTTACCAATTTTGCAAGCGTCGCAAAAGTGTTGGTCATATTTTAGTTTTGGCAAATTCCTAACTAATTCTTTTGAAGATAGGTTTTGTATAAGTCTCATATTAGCGTGACCTAAGCGTCTATGCCAAAGAGATGAGCTATCGTCTAATGTTGTTAGGCAAAGTTTGTCATTATATGTTTTATCTATTTTCATGACGTATATGTTATTTTTCCTAACTCCTTTAGCTATGGTGATACCATCTTTTAGTATTTTACTACCATTTTCATCAAATAGTACTTTATACTTTTTATCACATAGTTGGCTAATACTAAGTAGATTAAATCCTAACCTATCCACATGAGCAACATTTTCAATAGTTAGAGAGTCATGAGCAATCGTACCTTTGCCAATGATTTTGCTTTTGAGATTGCTACCGAAAGTGACATTACCTCCGTCATACTCTTGGTATGATGAGAAGAGACTTTTGTTGCCCGTCATGTGTCGTGAGCATCCACTATCTTTTATCCATTCATCAGGTTCCAATCCAACTTTCAAACATACCTAAGAAGCAAATAACTCAAACATTTGGTCCCCAATATCTCATGGGTCCGTTTGGGTTAAACATACCATTTATTTGATTCATGTATGGAAATGGTGGGTAAGGGTTCCATGACATGTAATCTGGAGTTTGATATGGTCTAGAAAAGTTTTGATTCCAACCGTTGTGTTGGTAGTTAGATTGAACGTTGTGGTTGCTCTTAGGAAAGGGGCGTTTGGCAAAGGAAGTTTTATATCGTTGTTGAGTAGTTTTTGATCTAAATTCATTTTTAACAAGTCCTACTCCTGATATAATGGCTGGTTTTAGTTTAACATTATCATTGGTTTTCTTTGTTATTTTAACAAATTCAGTACGGTCCGTATTGCGAACATTCTGTTCTGCTGAAGTACCCACGGTACCCTTTTGCACAACGGACGGAACCCTTATTTTGGTTCCGTCTGGTCCGTGCTGTACTGCAGCAATTTTGACAGAATGTTCGTCTTTTTCGGCCGTTTTGTTTTGACTCTTAGAGATTAATACTTCATTAAAACCTAGCCCATTCTTGTCTCCTGGTGTTTTATGGATTTTAACTATTTCATCGGCAAGAGCGATGTTTTTGTTAAACCTTTTAAATTTAGAATTATTTTCTATTAAAACTTCTTGTGTGAGCTTTAGTTTTTCTATTTCAAGTTTAAACTCTTGACATGATTTACAATCATCGTCATTTGCTTTTCCTTTTTCAAGTCGTTTTGCCTTTTCTTTTAACTCATATACTTCATTTTCCAAAAATTCCTTTTTAGTTTTTAGAAATTTGTTTTTAGTTATGATTTTTAGACTTAGCTCACACAATTGATTATATTGTTTTTGCAAAGTGTCATCATCTATAGAAGAATAAGAAGAGTCGGAAAGTACCTCATTTGACTCATGTGCCATTAGAGCGATCTCTTCCTTGCTTGATTCTTCATCGTCTTCACTATCACTCCAAGCGCCACTTACAAATGCTCGTTGAGTTTTGCTTTTAGGTGGCTTGGGACATTCTCCTATGAGATGACTTGTATCACCACATCTAAAGCATTTTCTTTCATTTTTATTCTTCTTATCATCCCGATCTTTTCGGAATGACTTCTTTTCTTCTCGAGGTTGTCTTACAAACTTTCCTCTTCTTCTAAAGAACTTCTTGAAATCTCTAACGGCCATGGCATACTCCTCATCTTCACTATCGGAGCAAGATTCACCATCATCGCTTGATTCCGCTTTTGCTTTAAGAGCAACGGATTTGATCTTCTCCTTTCTTCCTTTGATGATCTCCGAATCTTTCTCCATTACCATTTCGTGAACTTTGAGGTTGCCAATTAGCTCATCTAGTGACATTATTGAGAGATCTTTTGATTCTTCAATAGCGGTCACTTTAGCTCTCCATTTGGGATGAAGTGCTCTAAGAAATTTCCTGACAAAGTTCTTACTACGAAAAGATTCATCAAGTGCTTTAAGTGATGTAATAATAGTGTTAAAACGAGCAAAGCCACAATCAATGGTTTCATCTTCAGGGATAACAAATTGTTCATATTGTTGAACAAGAAGATCAATTTTGTTATCCTTGACTTGTGAATTACCTTGATGTGTAACAATTAAAGATTCCCAAATATCTTTGGCGGTTTCACACATAAAAATTCTTTCATATTCTTTTCTAGGTAAAGCATTATAAAGCATCATTTTAGCTTCATTATTTTTAGCAACTAATTTCTTTTGTTCATCAACGGAAATATCCTTTGTTGTAGAACTAAAATCTCCTTTTACAATAATAAACCACAGATCTATATCTTTTGATTTTACATATGTTTCAAAACGGTTTTTCCAATAGATAAATCCATTGGTTTCAAAGAGTGGTGGTCTTTGCATAGATTGCCCTTCTTTAAAGTTTTCAGAATCCATGGATCGTTTCAAGTTTTATAAAATACAAGTTATTTTAGAAATTCTTGAGCAACGAGGCTCTGGTACCAATTGTAGAAAACTAGAAGGGGGGTTGAATAGTTTACCGATTAAAAACTATGTTTTGAAACTTATTGAAAGATCAATTGATATTGATCTTAAGTATGTAAGCAATATGTAATAAGTAAATAAGGAAAGAAATGATCAAACCACAACAAGTTGTTTATAGTGGTTCGGCCTACAAGGACTCTTTTTCCTTGCCCTACTCCACTCCCCGAGTCTCACACTCGAGAGTTTAACTTCACTAGTCAACAAGCTCCTTTCACCGGCGGAGAAAACCTTTACACTTCGCTTACACTATTTCCGACACTAAGCTAGATGTCGAGTTCTTTCCAAGGGTACAACAACTCCCACACACAAATGTATTTTGAGGACTAAAATACTAACCACTCACACTCACAAGATTAAGATGGTTTGATACAACAATGAAGTATGAATCAACACTAGATCATACAACACTAAACAAACAAGACTTCCAACTTCTCGTTGAAGCTTGAATATGACTTGATCTTCTTTGCTACAAAAGAGATCACTAATATGATATGCAACTGAGTTAGAAAGGTTAGAGAGAAGATATGTATGAGAGTATGTTAGAAAGGGATGAGAAACTACTTGGCTTGGCATTGCTATTTATAGCCAATTTGGACAGGAGCGTCCACGGACCGCGGATCCCTAAAAAGGGTTCCGCCCGTGTACCCAATTGGTACCGCCAGTCTGACAGTCAAGATATCAAATCTTGCCTAAAGTCAACTCTATCTAAGTAAGATTGTGCAAGATATGAAGAGTACAAATCTTCACAAAATATCTAATGGAATCTTCCAATGATCTCCATGATGTAATACATGATGTCAACATGTTGTATTACTATTAATAGAAATATGCAAATGCTTAAGTAGTGTTTGGTTTTAAGAACCTAACACATTCTACAAACTACTATCATACATAATGATTAGAGTCATATCAAGATGTTACTAATCATAAAATGTAAATGCTTGAATGATGAATATATTGTTTGAGAAAGCTTGTTTTAATATCTAATAAACTTGACAAGCTTTAAGCTTTTATAAATTAAATTTACTTTTGTCGTTAACAAAACTTAGGCAAAGATCAAAAATATAAATAACGTTTAATGACGATATTTGTATTAACACTACTCATAGGAAACGATATCCCAATGTTGCAAAGTGTAAAAGACTGGTTGGGGAAATGTTTTTCTATGAAAGATTTGGGAGATGCAACATATATTCTTGGTATAAAGATTTACAGAGATAGGTCAAAACGTCTTATAGGACTTAGCCAGGATACGTACTTAGATAAAATCTCGTAAAGATTCAAAATGGAGAATTCTAAGAAAGAGAATCTACCCTTACATCATGGCATAAAGATAAGTAAGGATCTTTGTCTGAAAACTAATGAAGAACTGGACAGAATGAGTCGAGTCCCATATGCTTCGGCTGTAGGATCGATCATGTATGCCATGACGTGTACAAGACCTGATGTCTCCTTTGCTTTGAGCATGGTGAGTCGACATCAGCAAAATCCTGGTGAAGGTCATTGGATAGCTGTAAAGAACATTCTTAAGTATTTAAGAAATACTAAAGACAGGTTCTTAGTTTATGGTGGAGAAAAAGAACTCAGAGTGACTGGTTATTGTGATGCAAGTTTCCAAACAGATAAAGATGATAGTCGTTCACAGTCTGGTTGGGTATTTTTGCTAAATGGGGGAGCGGTGACATGGAAAAGTTTAAAGCAAGATACAGTGGCAGACTCTACATGCGAGTCTGAGTATATTGCAGCTTGTGAGGCTTCAAAGGAAGCTATCTGGATGAAGAATTTCATTGGAGATCTTGGAGTTGTTCCAACAGTACAAGACCCCATTGAAATATTCTGTGATAATGAGAGTGCAGTCGCCTTGACTAAAGAACCGAAGGATCATGGAAAGTCAAAGCACATTGATAGAAAATACCATTTTGTTCGATGCAAAGTAGAAGAAGGACACGTGATTGTGAAGCACATACGATCAGAGGATAATCCAGCTGATCCATTCACAAAGGCATTGGCTAAGTCCAAACATGATGAACATGCGTGGAGCATTGGATTGAAAGATAATATAAAGTTTTAGTTGTTAGTTTGAACTTGAAACATTATAAATAATGATTGAAATTGTATGGATTTGGTGATAAATAATGAAGATTTATTTATTTGCAAGTGTACTACCATTTACTATTGTTTATCATTATGTTTCATTTTTGCATGTTTAGAATCCACTTCCTGAGTACTTAGTTTACTCAAACCTCCTCAGTCGTTCATACTATAGGAAGTAAGTATTGATTTAAGACTGTCATGGAGTGTTAGTAGATTGTCTATAAAGATTAGACATATCATAGAGAATGCTGCAACACTCATGAGTACTTAATGGGAATTAAGTATAGGAGAAACCCGTACTTAGAGAGATTACTTCATGGTTTTATATCACAAGTAATTCTAAGATGATAATATCTTCTATTCTTAAAACAGAGATACATCGAGTTTCTAGTTTTTCAAGTCTGTTATACTTTAGTTAATTCAAACGCTGTGCGTAAATGCCAGTTATAAAGGATATGCTAAGTATGACATGATGAGTTGACTAAGTACTATGTATTCAAAGTTTATTTGTTCCTTTTGCCTAAATGGAAAAGCGATATCTATGGGCCCCTCGATAATTAAATGTTGACTTAAAAGTGCTAGACCTAGCCAGGACTAAATTGATGTGTTCAATTCAGTAGTCTGATATAGTCAAATAATTGGAAATCGAGAAACATAATGTTGAACCTGGAGATCGATTAAAATCCATGTCTCAGGTTCATACGATATAAGTAGAACAAAGGAATAGCTGATCACTTATCTAAGGGCTGACTCTAAAATGGTTTAGAGTTTGGCAGTTACATTGGATGGCACTCTCTGCTTAGTTGATCGGAATAGGCTTAGACCCAATTATAGTTGATGAATTGTCCAAGTGGGAGACTGTTGGATTTAGTGTCCAAGTTCATAACTAATTGGTAAGACTATCGTCAAAAGCGGAGTCCTTTTTGGGTCGCCCTCGTTGAACCGTTAAGAAGAAATAATGTTAATTAGAATTAATATTACATGTATAAATTGGTTTGTTAATTTATCCAAGTTGGTAAATTAATTGGAAGCTAATTATGATGAAGCTTGGGATAATTTTGGGAGAATCCCACATCGCCCCAAAGAGGTAAACCAACCCCCTACGTTTCCATATAAATAGCTACCGAGCACCGGTTGACGTGACGGTTACAAAAAGATTGTGTTTTCAAAGTTTTCTAAATATAAAACCCAAAAAGATTTTCATTTTCAAAATATGTTTTCTAAAAACCCAAAAATATTCTTCTGTACCATCTCATTTGATAATTCTTTCCTTTTACACTCTGATCCGTTTAATTCTATCTTCTTTATCCTCTAACCCGATAATTCTTTCTTCTTAACCCTCTATATGTTTAATTCTCATGGATACGATCGATTATCGTCGTTGTTTTCACTGCCAAAGCCGTATGGAAAAGGATCAATATCGATGTTTGAAATGTATATGCGACTGGTGCGGAAATAATTGTCAAAATGGATTTTGTGATGTATGCCATGATTTTATTAATCCAAATCCAGATCTCGCCCGTCTTTATGCACGGCTAGAACAAAAGGGTACTCTTTATAATGATGATGATATAATAGCATGGTGGAAGAATTTAATTGAAGAACCGTCGATTCCTACTCCCTCTCCGGTGAGGGAAATGGAATATGTTTCTGAGCCCGAGGTGACTCCCGTTCAAGAACCAGAGCCTATCATGAAAATGGTGGAAATCACTAGCTCTTTTCCGTATGATTCTTCGATGTCTTCGTCTATTCAACTCATTTGCATATGGTGCGGAGGACCCGAATATGGTGGAAATTGTCTCGGTTGTAGCAATGGAAATTCAGGAACCGAGTATTACCAAAATCCTTACAATGAGACAACCGATTTCCCTAACCAACCTCCGTACCAGGAGCCGGAGACATACTCTTGTGAGTACTGTGGAGGACCTCACCAAGGTTTTTAATGTCAAGCTCAATTTAACAATTCAACCTTTGGTTATGAATCTTACCCTTATTCGTCACAACAATCATACTATTGTGAGTATTGTGGAGGTCCGCACGTTAATTCCGATTGTCAAATGCAGAACCCGATTGTTTACGAGCAAGTTGCTTGTGATAATTACGACTATCCTTATAACCCACCTCCACAATACCAAGAGATTCAACCACAATCCCCGCAAATTAATTAAGACGCTCTCCAAAGTTGTATTGATCTACTTGAAGAATTTATGGTTAAGCACAATATCAGACAAGATCCTAATCAGAAGACTTATGGTGAATAACTCGCTAAAGAGCAAGCCGCTAAAGTTAGTTACCGGAACCTCACGTTTACTATTACGATTCTGACTCTGATGACGAATATATGCCTCCGAGTGGCAATCACACTCCAATTTCTGAGCCTTTCATTAATTATTTTGAAGGCATGCATATTGAATTCATTAATTATTCTCGTATCAAAGACCGAGTGACTTGGCCAAGACCTTTTTTGGTGGCCGTTAATCCTTTCATTATTTGTTTTATCTTTGAGGAAGTTTGGAGGATTTGATTGCATGTATGGAGTTATCAAATTCCCATCATGTTGGTGTTGATAGTAGTGTCTGCTTAAGTCAAGGGGTTAAGTTCAGTGGTAATAGAGTCGGTTCATTTATATCTGGCTCTAATTAATTTGAGATACATCATACATAGGATATTTATGTTAATAAGATGGGTGTTGGCGAACACGATTGAAGGAATTAAAGTCGTTTGACATCTTAGGATATGAATTGTGTTTTATGAGTATACATCACCTGAATTGTCTTATATTTATGTTAGCCATGCAATAAACCTATAACACTCGATGCCTTTACCTGACATAAGCATGAAATGTCGATGTATTTGCAACAACAAGCGATGACCATAGACCTTGACTTGATAGTTTGAAAGAGTGAAATGTCAGTGTATCTGAGGATATTTTGTTTGCGTGGGGTTGCGTATTATTATACTGCGGTTTTTGGTTTTGCATTCTAATTTATAATTGGGAATGTCTAACCAATGCCTTAAGGGCATGGTTAAGATTTGTCTTTGTGGTTTATACTAACTATTTATGTGGGTCCCCCGTCCAAATATGTTATTATATGTCAACTATAAGGACCATTTGTGTAACTAAAAACTACAAGAGACAAATCTTAACCAATACCTAAGGGCACGTTTGGTAGAGAGAATTTCAAAGAAATGAAATGATGCAGAGAATAATCTCAGAGAATAGAAATCAGCAGAGAATTTTGTTCAATTCTAATGTTTGGTAACAACAGAGACTTGACCCAAGAAATAATTTTTTTTTTTTTTTTTTTTTTTTTTTTATTTTTATTTTTTTTTTTCTAAATAACAATTCTTAAAAAATATTTAAAAAAAATATATTTAAAAAAAATTATTTAAAAAAAAATATATCTTTTTTTTAAATTTATGTACTTTCTTTAAAAAAATTATTTAAAAAAAATACTTTTTTAAAATGTATTTATTTAAAAAAAAAATTTTTTTTTAAAAAAATGTTTTTTAAAAATCTATTTATTTAAAAAAAACTTATTTTTTTTAAAAAAATATTTTTTTAAAAAATTATTTTTTAAAAATGTATTTATTTATAAAAAACCTTTTAAAAACTTATTTTTTTTTTAAATATTTTTTTAAAAAATTATTTTTTAAAAATGTATTTATTTATAAAAAACCTTATTTTTTTTAAAAATATATTTTTTTAAATTATTTTTTAAAAATGTAACACGATTTTAAGCATCTAATGTTGTACGTCCTAATTGTTTACATATATATATATTTTTTAAACAAAATCCATTATTTAACAAAATTATAGTTGTAAAAAAAAAAAAATATATAATAATAATAATAATAATAATAATAATAATAATAATAATAATAATAATAATAATAATAATAATAATAATAATAATAATAATAATAATCCATTTCTTCAATTTCTCCACCAAAATAAAGGAAATAGAGCTAGCCAAATTACACTACCCAATTCTCTCAATTTCTCTTCATTTCTCTACCAAATTCTCCGCTTTTTTCAATTCTCTGTACCAAACAATGGAAATAAGTCCAATTTCCATTTCTCTAATTTCTTTTCTCTCTACCAAACACACCCTTAAGGCATTGGTTAGGGGAATTGATACTTACACCACATTTTTTGATGGGAGAATTGCATATATATCCCTCCAAAAACTCATAATTGCATATATATCTAACCAAAACTAATAATTGCGTATATATCCTTCCAAACACTTAAATATTTCATATATATCCAAAACTTTATTTTATACATATTTAAAATCTCAAAAATACATGATAATTATATTATGAGAAAATTACCAAAAGGGGACTTTTTTTGAAGCATGGTCCGTTTTTAAGACTTTTTTCACCCCTCTTTCCCAAAAGAGCCACGCTCAACTGCTCAACCCCATACATATTACGACACGTGGCATGTGGTAGGTAAGATATTTTTATTCCTTTTAACTCAAATTACCAATTTACCCACATATATAAATACTTTTTTCTCTTTCCTTTTATTTCAAGTTTGTTTGAGGGTAAAAAGAATTTCCATCTCTCTTCTCTCTCTTTTAAGCACCAACCGGCGCCACCACCGGAGCCACCACCGGCACCATCTCACACCACCTCAGCCACCTCCACAGCAACCCCACGCCATCCTCATCATCAAGATACAAGGAGGAGATCAAGGGTTATTTAAGGTTGGATTGGTTTTGTTCGTGTAACGCCACCACCATCACCATGGCCTCCATCGTGTCACCATCTCCATCTTTCTTCAAAATAACCCACGAGTGACAAAAAGATGAAGATGAAGATGATCTATACCCTTTTCTCATACAAGACTCGTACAAAAAGATGAAGATGATCTATACTTCTTAAAACCAATCACAGATCCGAGGTTTGCAGATCTTGAAATGATTTCAAGGATCGAGGTTTGCAGATCTTGAAGTTGTTAATTTTTTTTGTTTATCTCTTGTGATGATTTGGCCGGATCTTGTATTTGTTGATGTATTGTAAAATTTGTATCAATAAATTTTTTTCTTTTATTGTTTTATATTCATAGATTGTGTTGGCTAATTTATGTGTGCTCCAATTCACTGGTCTTGGGTATGGATTAGCATCAATTCAATTTTTTTGGTCAATATTTCAGATCTGTGAGGCTTTTTTTTTTTTTTTTTTTTTTCTTTTTTTTTTTAAATAAAATTTGGTTAATTAAGTAAAGTTATGATGAAATTGAATTAATTGAATGGGTGGAATGAAATAAGTAATTTTGTAAGTATAGATAATTTTTGTGGTTGAGCAGTGGTGGTGGTGGTTGTTATGGACTGCTAAGGTGGTGAGCAGTGGTGGTCGAGCAGTTGAGCAGCGGTGGTGGTGGTGGTTATGGACTGCTAAGGTGGTGAGCAGTGGTGGTCGAGCAGTTGAGCAGTGGTAGTCGAGTAGTTGAGCAGTGGTAGTCGAGCAGTTGAGCAGCGGTGGTGGTGGAGATATGGCCGGATCTTTTCCCATGGCCGGAGATATGGCCGGATCTTGGATTGAGTTTGAAGAGAGAGAAAAATTATATATGTGGGTAAATTGGTAATTTGAGTTAAAAGGAATAAAAATATCTTACCTACCACATGCCACGTGTCGTAATATGTATGGGGTTGAGCAGTTGAGCAGTTGAGTGTGGCTCTTTTGGGAAAGAGGGGTGAAAAAAGTCTTAAAAACGGATCATGCTTCAAAAAAAGTCCCCTTTTGATAATTTTCTCTTATATTATTTGTGTAAAATATCGATTATACCCTTGTTCTTATTATTTTTCATAACTTTGTATTTATATTCTCTTTAACATCTACTAACACAAGATATACAACCTCCTTAACATCCTAGTAAAAGAAAGTAAAAGGTATTAGCATACTAAAACATAACCACGATTTGTATTTTCTTTCTTTTTTAATATTGATATACAAGATTTTCATTTAGAACATACAACATTGTTACAACCTCACACAGCAGATATGTGAACCTGTCAAGGCAAAAGGGCCCGTCAAACACAAATTACCCAAACAATAAATCAACAAAAAAAGTTACATGTATCAAACTGGTTGAAAATTCATTGGTTTCAACTTGCATAACATTGAGTTGGAAACAAATTAAATTAAACAAAGATAACCGATCGATCATATAGAGAAAATACTTTGAAGGAAAATTAATGTAATCAACAACCAATGAAAATACAATTGAAAATAATTATGATTTACCTCAATCAAACTTAAGATTTACGGTTGTAGATGACAGTGTACGCTCTTTAGAAAAAGAGTCACGAGATAATGATCAGTTGTTTATAATACTAACAAGGGTATAATTGACATTTTAGATTTAAAATATAGCAATTGCTTATTTTAAGGCTTTAAATATGTTAAAATAATAATTTGGATATATATGAAATATTTAAGTATTTGAAAGGATATATACACAATTATGAGTTTTGGTCGGATATATTATAAATCTTTTGAGGGATATATATGCAATTCCCCTTTTTTTGATTAATGCACCATAATCTGTGCATTACAGTTTGTACCGTACAATACTGTAATACATAATTTGTGGTGCATTAATAAAAAATATGATGTGAGTATCACCTCCCATTGGTTAGACATTCCTTTTATAATTTATATGATTATGGGTGTTTGGAAAGTTTTTATACCAATTTTTTACAGTAGTATTTATTGTTATATATTTTTCTATCTTTTAATCATGATACGATAATAGAATTATGTGTGGGGTTGTACTACGTATCCTTTGAAAATTTTGGTATTGATCTTTTCCTCTTTGTGATTCGGATATTTAATTATGTCAGCTAGATCACTTTGATTTGATGTCAATAGCTCTCATCTTATAAAAATGTGTTTTTTGTTGTATCCGGAGGTTTAAATTTTCGTACAGCCAGCTGCCAATTCAATTAACAATTTGTTGTTGTAAAACAATGACTGCACTATAAATAGCCACTTAGAGGGGGGGAGTGGTCACCTAATACCCTAGGTGCCACCTCACCTCCATCCAATAAAAACCTTACACATCAAAACTACCCAATTTTACCCTAACCATACCCTAAGTGGAGGGAGTGGTCACCTACACTACCCGATTTTTTTTTTTTTTTTTTTTTTTTTTTTTTTTTTTTTTTTTTCATATATAAAATCACATACAATATTTAAAATAAAAACATACCATTTCATTAAATAAATAAAAAAACACATTACATAATACTTAAAAAAAACATAACATAATACTTAAAAAAAAACATAACACAATACTTAAAAATAACTACATTAAAAAAAAAAAAAAAAAACCCATTAATTATCGAGATGCGGCAAGTATTGACGTGCTACGTGCTCCGTGAGATCATATCGAAGACGGTCATGGAGAACTTCGTCCAGTAACTCCGCTAGCACACTGTCGTCGTACACTGGCTGGACCGGCTCATCCATTATATGAACCGGTGAGAATGCCCTCCCCTCGCGTTTTATAACCATATTGTGCAAAATAACACACGCATGAACCTGTTTGGCAATCTTCGCTTTGGTCATAGCTCGGAGAGGTCGATCGAGAATTTTCCATTTTCCTTTGAGAGCACCAAAAGCTCGCTCGACATCCTTTCTCGCCCCCTCTTGTAACTTCGTAAATCTCCTTTCCTTTGGCTCACTTGGATACGGGTATGCTTTAACAAATGTGGACCACTTAGGATAGATTCCATCTGTCAAATAGTAGCCGCGTTTGTAAAACCGTCCATTCACGCTGAATGAACTGTTCATCGCCGTTCCATTTCGTTCTGTAAGATACAAGTCAGACTGACTCAATACGTTGATATCGTTGTTTGACCCCGGTGGACCAAAAAAAGCATGCCAAATCCACATATCTTGTGACGCGGTGACTTCAAGCACAATAGTTGGAACACCATAGTCACCTCTAGTGTATTGCCCTCTCAAATGTCTAGGACAATTTTTCCATCTGACGTGTGTACAGTCGATGCTACCAAGCATCCCAGGGAGGTGATGCTTCGCTTCATGGGCATGGTAAATGCGAGCAAGGTCGTGTGCTGTCGGCCTACGTAGGTACTCTCGACCGTACAATTGAATGATGGCCTCACAAAAATAATCAAGAGTTTCACGTGACGTTCTTGCAGCCATGCATAAATATTCATCATACTCATCGGGGGGATTACCGGTTGCGAGTTGCCTGACGGCCGAAGTGATTTTTTGTTTCGCCGTGAAACTTTTTTTTGAACGCGCGTCGTAGCCTTCTTGAAAATATGGGTATCTCGCTTCAACGTCGGCCACTATTTCCAAAAACATGCTCTTCTCCATTCGAAATTTTTTTTTAAAGTACTCTTCGTTGTACTTTGGTGTTTCAACGAACCAATCATTCTCTAACGTTTGAAGACCTATTTCCCGGTGACGATTAACGTAAGTTCGGCTAGAGGTTGCCGTGTCTTCAAGATACTGAGCTGATTGAAGCAAGTATTGCAACGAGCTACCCGTGGATATCTCGTCTGACGAAGATGGAATAATGCATTCGAAATCGGAAGAATCGGAAGACATTTTGGTAATTACTTTTTGTTTTTGAGAGATATTAGTGTGTGTTTTATTTGAAAATAATGAGAGTAAAATTTGGTTTTAAAGGGAAATTTTTTTTTTTTTTTTTATTTGAAGCACCAAAAGAGCCGTTTGGCTCCCAACGGTCAAAAATGCTTTCCAAAATAACCAAATAATACTCGGCTTCGTAGACCGAATTTTGTAGCCGATTTTCATAGCCGAATGGGCGGCGGCGGTGTACCCGATCGGGTACTGCTACCCGAATGCCCAAGCCGAACCCACTCCCTCCCCTCTTATACAAATGTCAATATGGTCATTTGAAGCTGTGTCTGATCTTCTGCTGTCACTAAGATGATCTACCTTTAAAATTTTAATTTGACGTGTTTTGTTGCGATTTTTCTTTTTGTTTGAACCAAAGAACCAAACTTCTATATTTATCACTTTACGATCGATACACTAGCATTATGATTATGACTTGCAGTTATTTGTATTTTTGAGTACCTCTGTACAACACGTCGACACGAGAAGGTTTCCAAGTAACATTATTAAACAAAGTACAAATTTTAACACAGTAAATGTATCTCGAACTACCTGACGAGATGACCATTGATTTTGATAGGTGATTATTCCCTCTGCAAACATGAAACCATCTTCGTATGTTTACAACTTTTAAAAGTGAGACGTTTTGCTAAGTTTGCGAGCAGCCTATATCTTCAATCTTGCATGATTTGATAGCTTAATGAGCATGTTTCACTACAAATAAGTAGTTGATTCTCCACTGTTTATGTTCACAGTTTTCAAAAGTGTGTAAAACTTTATTAGTTTATCAACACTTAATGATGTGTAAAAATTATTTACATTATTAAGTGTGAAAAAAAATTGTAAAACAATAGATTTTTCACACTTATAGTTGTATCAAATAAAAGTTCTCACTTTTATCTGTGAAAAATTATAAGATTTTTTCACACTTCTAAATATGTAGGTTATTTGTAACGCCAAAATTTTTCACACTTTGAGGAAGTGTGGAAATTGTCTGAGTCCTTACACTGTGAGAAAGTGTGGAAAATTTTGGTCCACACCTGTATGTGAACATTTTTTAGATTTCTTCATATTTAAAAGTGTGAATTTTTTTGACACAGCTATAAGTGTGAAAATTTTATTGTTTTACAATTTTTTTTCACACTAATCAATGTAACCAATTTTTACACATGATTAAGTGTTAAAAAAGTAATAAAATTTTACACGCATTTTAGAAGTGTGGAAAAAAAAGTGTGTACATTAAACCAATTTTTTGTAGTGACACTACAAAAATATAGTGCATTCTCCGCACTTTATTTTCACAGTTTCCGAAAGTGTGTAAAATTTTATTAGTTTATGAACACTTAATGATGTGGCAAAATTATTTATATTAATAAGTTTAAAACAATATATTTTTTACACTTATAGTTGTATCAAATAAAAGTTCACACTTTTAAACGTGAAGAATTATAAGATTTCTTCACACTTCTAAAAATAGAGGTTATTTGTAACACCTAAACCTTTCACACTTTGAGAAAGTGTGGAGAATGTTTGGGTCCTCACACTTTGAAGAAGATGGTTTCATGTTTGGAGAGGGGTAATCACCTATAAAAAATCAATGGTTTCATGTTTGTAAATTTTTTTGCGGTGACACTACAAAAATTTTAAAAGTTGTCACGACAAAAAAATTTAAAAGTGAGACATTTTGCTAAGTTTGTCGATATATAATATCTGGTAGTTCTGGGGTAAGTTGGTGGTAGAGATGAGTCAGATGACCAAAATGACAAATAAAAAAAAAATGTTTATCTAGGAGGTGTCTATGTTGGAATATTTGTCATATGTCTATGAGCAAAACTTTCGGCTGTACTCCCTCCGTCCCAATTTATTTGTCCAGTTTTGACTTTTTGAGTATTTCTTTGTCAACTTTGACCTTAAATAAATTAATTTTTGTTACATAATATCTGATAAAAATTATATCAATGAAAAAAACGTTTAAAACTCAATGAATTCATATATTTTGTATCAAATATTAAATAACACAAATAAACATATTTTTGGTCAAAAATGACAAAAAATGACTTTAAAAGTCAAAATTGGACATATAAATTAGGACGGAGGGAGTATAATAATTGACAAAAATGCCTCTAACTCCTTTGACCAAGGGCAGAGCCAGAAAGTTTTGCTTGAGAGGGCACATTTTGATAATTTTTAAAAACTATATTACAAAATGGTTATTAAAAGGGAAAATTACAAAAAAAAATCTATATATTTTAAAAAAATTACACTGCGAGCTCTCCATCTCTTTCTCTTTCTCTCTCTCTCACCCTCTCCCTTTCTCTCTCTCTCTCTCTCCCTCTCCCTCCCTCCCCCTGTCTCTCTCTCTCACACACACAAACACACACACAAATCTATATTCAAATGAAGGTACTTACTCTCCTTGTTTAAGAGCAGGAGGTACGGTGGTGCCAAACTTGGTGCCAACGAGTTTGGCGCGACGCCAAGTTTGGCGCACCGTTACCTCTGTCGCGCCAAGAGGCCTCGCGCCAAAACAAACAGCCCATTTTTTTTTTTTTTTTTTTTTTTTTTAAATAGCCGTTGCATTTAAAACCAAACGGCTAGTTTTGGGTTTTTTTGATTTTTTGACCTCTTTTTTACCACTTTTACCGACTTTCAAATCCTATATAAACCTTATCACTTATACCACTTCACACACACTTCAAATACATCTCAACTTCAATATTTTTTCAAGAAAATGAATCCCAACAACACCCCTTGGATCAATCGAATGCTTAACGATCCATCGAACCAAATGATCGGTTCGTCTTCGAATCCGAATCCGGACACCCACAGTCACTACTTTCCTTCGTTTTCTCAACAAAACTCATACGTCAATCCCGACGAATACGCTTTGTTTTCTCAATGGAAAATGCAACAACAACAACAACAAAACGAATCACAACCAAGATCGTCCCACCAATCGTTCCACCTTCTTGACGAAGACGAATCCGAAGAGGACGCGGTCATCCCGACCCCCACGTCCAAAAAAACAAAAATGAAGGAACCGGCGAAGGCAAAGAAAACGAAAAAAAAGCAACCAACAACCGAAGAGGAAGCCGAGACCCACCAACGATCGCGTAACGCATGGACCGACGAAGAAGAACTACTTTTGGCGCAAACTTACATTCAAGTATCCGAGGATCCAAAAGTCGGTGCGGATCAAGGTAATGAAACGGATACCCCAGAAATGTTTTTATGAATAAAGTAATTTTAGGATATATTGTTTTTAAATTTTATAAAAAAAATAAAAAATAAAAAAATTGAGTTTGGCACCAGAAATTCTGGTGCCAACGGATACCCCAGAAATGTGGTGCCAAACAGTTTCTGGTGCCAAACTCAAAAACTGCTGACGTGGCAGTTTGGCACGAGCTTGACACCACACTTTGGCACCACTGTACCCAGTGCTCTAAAGATGAAGTATGATTTAAAACAAATATAAATAGGGTTTTTCTAACTTGTGCCCTAGGGGCACAAGTTAAGCATAACAAAAGTACATAAAAAGTATACAGGGACCCACATAAAAGTACACCTGTCTGTACTTTTATGTAAATCCCTATGTACTTTTTTGTGGGCCTTTGTGTACTTATGGTGTGCTTAACTTATGCCCCTAGGGCACAAGTTAGAAAAACCCATATAAATATATCAAACTAAAGCTCAGAGTGAAAGAATATTTTAGTCATCAATCAAATCCATTTTCATCCTTAGAAAGTACTTGATTTGTTTTGTTAAAACAATTGTTGTTTGTTGTTATTTATCTTAAAACTAATTTTTCCCTCTATTTCGAAAAGAATGATAAGTAAAATATATAAATATGATATTAATAATTAGAAAATTGCTAAATGTAGCCTTTAGGGTTATATTTAATAGAGTTTTGATCAAATAAAAAATGTTTTAGGATAAAAAGGATAAAAAGGGTTAAAAGTGTTAAATATGTCATTTGTTTAATAAAGGGTGTTTTAGACATTTCATCACATTTTAACTACTCATTTAATCCTCGTTAACCACTCATTTAAGTTTTAATTTACTTAATTAACACTATTACATCAAAAAGCAAAACCATATCTACGTCACTCTCTATCTTTATAGTTATCATGCCTACAAAAAGGAAAAATTTATATAATATAATTGAATGCTAAACTATCAAAGATCTAATATCCGTTTACTTTCAGTCGATGTTAATATGTTCTTATTTTAATATTTTTTTTCTAAACTTCTACCCTTCCAAACAACCAACAAGTTTCACAATCTTTTTTTTTTCTGTCTAAAGTTGTGCAACATTAACCATGATTATTATTATATTCTTCTTATATCTTATGATTTAGTGTGTCACCAAAAGATTAAGTGTGTCACTACACTATATCAAAAATTAAATGTGTCACAAAAAAATGTGTCAAATAACTTAGTGTGCCACTAAAAATTTATTATGAAACTTAGTGTGTCAAAAGATTTAATTTGGCACTAAACATATGTCATCAAAATAAGTGTGTCACTACATACGTATCAAAAGATTAAGTGTATCACAAAAGAATGTGTCAAAAAACTTAGTGTGCCACTAAAAAATTATTATGAAACTTAGTGTGTCAAAAGACTTAAATTGGCACTAAACATGTGTCATAAAATAAGTGTGTCACAACAAACGTGTCAAGAAATTTGTGTAATAAAAATAGTGTGTCACTACAAATGTACTAAAACTTTATAGTGTGTCAATTAAAATGGATTACATATGTTTCAAGATATTTAGAGTGATACTGTAAATTTGCTACAAAAATTGATGTGTCATTACATATATATCAAAAAACTTAATGTCTAACAAATGAAGACCAAAATGAACATTTAAAATTTTTAAAACAAATGCGTTGGCATTAAATTTTTTGAAACAAATGTGTAATGATATTAAATTTTTGAAAAATAGCAAACGTTTAATGGCATAACATTAAAAGAGCATAATATTCTTTTAACTTTCACAATACATAATAACCCACTACAGTTAATAAATTTTCATTAATTACCCAATTCAAAATATCAAGTTCCACTATAAATTTATCAAAAAATTAAGTATGTCACACAAAATGCGTAAAAGAAAATCAATATGTGACAAGAAATATATTATAAAACAAAGTATGTCAAAGGACATAGTTAGTCGTTAAAAAATGTGTCGTAATAGCAAGCGTGTCACTACAAATGCATCAAAATATTTGTTTTGCACTACATATGTGTCAAGAAATTTAGTGTGATATTACAAATGTGTCAAAAATTTAATGTGTCAATATATATAAATTCATAAACTTAGTGTGTCATAAACAAATATACATAAATTATGGTGTTAACCAAAAAATATTAAAGATAAAGAAATTGAATGGCAACTAGAAAAAATTAAGGAAAAAAAACGTTTGATGTTAGTAAAACAAAATGTTCAAAATTTTGAATAAATGTGTCATTGAATATTGGCACTAAATTTGGACATGAGTAAAACAAATACTCCGTATGTGATACAAATACAAAAAGACTATAATATCCTATTATCCTTTTGAGTTTCACATTGATACATAATGACTCACTAAATTAATAAATTGTCATTAATAACCCATTTAATCTCATCTATTAGTTTATTTTGCTTTGATACATCTAATGGCTAGAAACACTTCTTATCCTTTTTACCAATAATCACTTTCTACAATAACCACACTCATATTTAATAAATTCTAACATAAATAAACTTTTTGTACCTTCATAATAACCATACACTCCCCGAATTTAACATCTCATAACCAATTAAATGTAACACTCATTAGTGCATGATTTTTAATATTAAACGTAGTCCTTAGGACTATAAATAGACAAATTCTAATAGTTAATGCAAGTTTTTGATTTATAAAAGTTCGTTTTACCCTTAAACACGTCAGATACATAAATTGACTTTTCAATTTTCAAAGAATTGAATCATTGATAAGGATAAAATATATAGAACACCTAATTATAAGACAAACTTAGGTGTCGTTTGTTTTTTCATATGTTTTATATCTGAGGGTATTTCATTTGCTTATATTTGAGCTGCGGGATTGCATGTATTCTGATAATGGGGTGTTTGGTTTTGCTTTATAATTTATCCGATTATGGAGTGTTTGGTAAGTGTTTATACCAATTGTTAGTATTTATTGTTATGTATTTATTGGTATTTTCTAAACACAACCCTATGGGTATACTTCTTAAGACGAGGGTTATAACACATATTAATTTGTAGCTGAAGAACTTATGTCTATTTTATTTTCTGTGTCGTAGTTTTACTTTCATTTCAATGTCGTACTCTGCTTTGCTTGAATAATGAAAATAAGTTCGTATGTTATTCGTTTTAAAAAAAACATATACAAGTTACAAAAATTTAACATTGCAATACCTAATTTAACATTACAACACCAATAGGAAACTTAAATATAAGTTACAATACAAAATTTAAACCTACACAGAGATAAAAATATTCCCCCGCATTTCATTTTGATTCATATATATATCCTCCAAAAAAACCCTGTATGTTAAACATACATAAAGTTAACTAGTTTTGGTTTGGATTATTTGCCCTGATTCGTGCTTTTCGGGCAAGGGAAGAAGTCCACTTTCCCGTCAACATGTTCTTGGTACGAATAGGGCAGTTGCGTTTCTTGTCTTCCTTGTTGTATGCGTCGATAACTTTATCCCAAAACATATTCAATTGTTGATCCGCAGCTGTATTTGGATTCTCGGATATCTGAGTGAAGCACTCCTCCAAAAGAGACTCATCTTCTTGGATCCAAAAACTACTCATTTTGTTTGCAAAAAATATATTGGAAGTGTGTGTAAAGTATAAAATAATAAGGATGTATTTATAGTATTTTTAAGGGGTAAAATTTGATTTGTTGGGGTATTAATTGGGTCCAAACGGTTATATAACCGTTGCCAAACGTCCTTATTTACTTCCAAACGTTCCAATTTTTAAAACAAAAAATAAAAAAAAGAAAAGAAAGAGAAAAAAAAATGAGGTTGGTGGCTACGCTGCCATCTCCTTTGGTGCGAAGGCTGGTTCAATGCGCCGTTCTCCAAGCTCGGCTGCTTCAAAAACGTAAACCAACCACACAACAATACCTCCTGCTCTTATGAGCAAAAAATTTTACTATATTATAATGGAAAAAAATGCCTCTAACTCCTGTGACCATATATATTGTTGATAAAAATAAGCCGTAAAAACGTTTATTTATATTTTACCATCTTCTAATGTGTTGTCGATAACAAACGTAAAATCATTTTAACGAAACAAATAAAATACGTAAATAGTTTAAGTCAATAGTTTACACACTTACATTTTTCATATAAAACACTAAACAAGTAATAGTGCTGTTATGTTTTAATAATGCATATGTACAACAACTAGTGTTTACATATTGGGTAGATGTATACATAATTAGTATGTATTGTAATGGGTAATACAATGGGTAGAAGTTTAAAGTATTTGACCCATTGACTAAATACATTGAATGTAGTTGGGTAAAAGCCAAAGTCCATGACCCATACCCATGAAGCATAACCCATAACCCATTGCATGACATCATGCATAAGTCATAATGGGTATTATCCATGACCCATGGAGCTAACCCATGACCCATGGACTAGATGCATTGCATCTAGTAGATACATTGTATCTACTTGGATACCCATGGTCCAAAGTCTAGGACCCATGACCCATAACCCATGACCCATGACCCAAAACCCATGGGCAAAGAGGAGCGTCACACGGTTCCCCCAGTTTACACTGGATGGATCCCTCAAGTAAGGGATCCGTGGGACAGTAGCACATTTTCCCTTATAAATAGTGAGCCATTTCTTCATTGTAACTGACCCCTTTCACATATATTTTCTCTTTGAGTTGTGAACTCTTTAACCACATATCCAAGTGATCTTTGTATGTAGTTTGTGTTTGTGTGATTCTCTAGGTTCCTCTTAAAGGCGAGATCACCACCTCTTGAAGTCGAGCAAGCTCAAGTCCATGGGTTGCCTAGATTCGTCATCATCAAGACTACTAATGGTATCTTGTTGATAGTTCTTTCTTCCTCATTAGAAGTGTAGTGTCAAAGACATAGGTGAAAGATGTCTAAAGGATCAAGACGAAGACATTAGTGAAAAGTGTCGAAGAGTCATATTGAAGGCATTAGTGAAAGGTGCCAAAGATCCGAGTCAAAAGGCATTAGTGAAGGGTGCCTAGAAGTCAAGTCACAAGGCATTAGTGAAAGGTGCCTACAAGTCGAGTCAAAGGCATTAGTGAAAGGTGCCTAAGGTGTAAATTCGATATGATGTGTCGATGTACAAGATAGATTTATATTGGGTCAAAGGATATTGATATCCTTGTTTATGTTGTCATAAGGAGTGGATTTCCTTAAGGATAGGATTTGTGTAGTGTTGAGTAGTAGTTCCTCCTTTGTAGTGGAACTCGGTATCTAGCCTTGTACCGGATAAAGGGTAGGCAACGTTGTGATAGGTTTGGTTCTACCTCGTGGAAGAACCCAATATCTAGCCTTGTACCGGATAAAGAGTAGGCAACGTTGTGAAGGCTTCTCCGCCACAAGGAGTTGGTGTTGTGTAGTGATTACGAACTCTCGAGTAGGTGACTCGGGGAGTGGAGTAGGGCAAGGAAGGTGTCATTGTAGCCGAACCACTATAAATACTCGCGTTGTGGTTTTGTGCTTCTTACTCTTTATCTTAGCTTTTATTTATCTATATACTTGTCTATCAACATCCAACACACACGTTCAAATAAGATTGACATAAGTCGATCAAAATAGTTTAAAACCAAGTTTTAATCGGTAAAACTATTCGACCCCTCCTTTTAGTTTTCCACATATATTTCTCTCGAATCTCGATACAAATTGAAGTCACCCCGGTTAACACTTACACTATTTTTTCAAGTTTTGTTTTTGGGTGTAAAGTGGAAGAGAGTGATAGAAAACAAAAATATAGTGTATTCTTAATTTTTTTTAAGAATGCAAGTGAAAGTAAATTATGGAAAAGACGGAAGAAAGTGGTAGGTTTTTATGCCAACACTTCATCCCATTTTTAGGATGAAAGTTGACTACACAACTGTAAACATAAAATAAATGACAAAAATACTCATAATTACAACTTGGTTCATTGTTCGTTTTAAAAGTACTAGGCGAGTACCCGTGCCTAGCGGCAACGGTTTCTAACGTCAGATAATTAATGATTTGTGATATTGAGGTGAGTGTTTTGTGTGGCGTTTAAAATAGAACGTGAACCGATGAAAATGAAATTGCAAGCGGTTGTACTATACGATAACTAAAGTCTAGACAAAATTCTTAACATCTATCAAACAACATATAAAAATATTTAATGATAATGAAAGTAAACATTACATCAGTTATGAGATAAAAACTAACAACACACGTTACTTGTCGCGTAAAAACTAACAATTATGAGATTAATGGTGACGTTGTTAAGAAGATCGCAATTACCAAAATTAGCATGAATGTGATTAGCCCAAAATAAATAAAAATTGGCTAATTTTGGCTATTTTGAAAAATATTTGGGCACATTTAACCCCATCTTTTTTTTGAAATTGGCGTATTTAGCCTATTGAAAAGTTAAATTTGCACTAACGGGCACATATTTTCTCTTAATTGTAAAAAGTTATAATCGCTTTTGAAGAAAAACTTATATATATAATATATTTATATAGCGACAGATCGTTTTGTGTTAAAAAAAAGTTTATGGGTTCTAAACGAAAAATAATAAAAGTTTGAAGATTTTGGGATTAAACATAATGTTTTGACACCCGGTTTGACCCGGGTGGTTCAACCGGTTGAACCGTTCCTGTTGAAAAACGGGTCGATTTAAACCGATTCAACCCGACAGGTTGGGTCAAAACGGGTCAGATTAAACAGGGTCAACCCACCGGGTTTGAAGCGTCCCGGGTCAACCCGGTTTTCGATATGTATTAATAGTTTCAACTATTCGGTTTTTACTTTTTGGTTTTTCCTTAATATATAGTATAGTAGGGTACCCGCGCGTTACGGTGGCGGGTACCCTGTGACGATTAACCGGAGAAATAAATCTTGATGAGACCTGATTCACCGGTTTGTATCGGTTTCAACGGGTCCTCTCTAGTTCGTTTTCGGATGGCTGTTATTGGTTAGCCGAACCGGTGGCGACACCGGTTCCCGGTTGAACCCGTTGGTCCGGTCCGATTTTCAAAACTATATGTACCATCAACTTGTTAGCTTGTAAGAAGCTTTGTGTGTTATATTAATTTGTATAATGTGGATAATAACATGTACTTTTTATCTTATGGTGTTTTAAAAATAACATTAATTAGTGTGTTTAATAATTTTATATTTAGGATTATGTTGTAGCTTGTTTAAATTGTACATTGTGAAAATTTAATTGTACTTTTTAGTAAGGAGTGTTTTAATTGGTTGTTTTTAATTTGGTAAATATGTTTTTAATTAGTTGTACAATGTGAATAAATAATTGTACTTTTAAGTAATGAGGTGTTTTAATAAGAGCATTAATTACACAATACATTTATCTCACCTTTGACTTTTAACTTTTCACTTTTCAAAGTTTGACCGTTATTCTATTATATGTAGTATAGATAGTGACAATTTTGTAAAATAAACAATATATCCGCTTTCACTTTCTTTCTTTTTTTAGACCCAATGACACGCAATTTTTTCCCACTTTCTTTCATTAAATACAATCTCATTTACTTTTCTTTTCCATCCTTTATATTGCACTTTATTTTTTCTTAAGAACACAGTGTTAAACATATGATTAACAAAGTTGAGCAACATGAAAAGGATGCAAAAAGTGAGTTGCCATATACAATGTCCTATTATATCATCAATTATATTACTTGTAAATGATAGTCAAGTGACTTGTGTTTAGGCAAATCTGGAAATTAAAGCGCTGCTTCCCGGATGCAAGAATAAGTCTCTTTATACAGTTTATTGACTTGGTATTGTTCATTCTTCCTTCTAATTAAACTGATTCCAAAGATAGGCCACTTTTTAATATCGATGAAGAACTATGTGACACTATTTCTTGCGACTTGAAGACCCATTTACACTCCTTCGTAAGCTTTTCAAATCTTTTGATACTTAAATAGACCCATTTACACACCTTCATAGCTTTTCAAATCTTTTGATACTTAAATAGACCCATTTACACACCTTCATAGCTTTTCAAATCTTTTAGTCCTTTAATATACGCGCAGTTATGCCTCTCGCTCTCAATATTCTTTATAGTATATTGGGATTCACATATGACGTCATGACAAGTGTGTTTTGTAGTTTACACTATCAAACATTGACTATGAAAACTTTTTCGCTGAAAAAAATGAGAGGCTTGGATATGTGTGACGTCTATTAAAATTAGACGTCAACAAGTAGAAGAAACACAACTACCTGTGATTATTTTTGAGAAACTTTGTACATTAGTAGTGTATACGCTGAGAGAGTTTGAGATGTAACGGTTAGTTATATATGAATTTTGATGAGATGTTTTAAGTTTTCTAAGCCGCCCGCAATAAAGGACTTCATACAAGATGTGTAATTCAATCTTTACCGAAGACGACAACTAAAACATTTACTATCAATATAAAATAATAGATGAACGAAATAATGGTGTGGATGAGTGACAAAAAAGACATAAAGCCAAACGTTTTTATTGATATTGGTCATAAAATCATTAAAAATACATTTTCAAAACAAAACTTCAATTACCCATGTATTACACGGGTTTTAAACTAGATTTTTTCTTAAGAACACAATGCATTACACGGGTTTTAAACTAGTTTTTTTTCTTAAGAACACAGTGTTAAACCTGTGATGTACGAAGTTGAGCAGGACGCAAAAAGTGAGTTGCCATTTACAATAATCCTATTATATCATCAAATATATTGCTTGTAAATGGTAGTCACGTGACTTGTGTTTAGGCAAAATTGGAAATTAAATCGCTGCGGGATTATGTTTGAACAAACCAGACCTAAATGAATTTCTAATATAATTTCCGTCAACTATTTCTAAGGTGGCATAGTGGAAATGTTTCCTGTAGGTTCAAAAGAGACACAGGTTCAAACCTAGCTTGGTTACCATCTTAAGATAAACATGAAGAAAAAAAAAATCCTGAAAACGAGTGTCAAAATACAAGTTAGGTCGTATATATCAAAGCTAAAAAACATCCATTTTTTCTCACGTAACCCAAATAAAGATTATTTCCTGTTTACCCGTTTGCTTTTTACAACAAAATCCAACATCTAAAACTTAGACTTTTTCTCTATTTATTAATTACAAAATAAGTGTCAATTACAAAGTAATATACAATTCTAAGGGCCTTTCACAAAAAACAATTGAAGAAGAGTAAAATTAAAGATCAAAGCCAAGGTATCTTCGGATGAGCTTCAGAGTCGTTGACGTATGTGCCGGACGAACCAGCATCCGGTCAAACACATCCGCCGGACGTGTTTCCTGACGTCCGGCCAAGGAGTGATGACTACCGACCATGTCAGCAGATTTTAGGGGATTTCCTACCACGTGGCCTACTAGATAGAGTGACTATAAGCCTGCGGAATAGTATCTGAACAGTAATAGAATAGTGACATGAATAGGAGATTGGGGTAGTATAAATACCCCAACACATTTAATACTTTGCATTCAAGTTTTACACCTACATTTCACCTACATTTACCACTCATTACTCATTCCCACACCGGAGCTTGGTCTCGGAGTTACATCCGAGGCGAGGCTAACGTGTTCGTATTTTGTGCAGGAAACCATCTTTCTACCGGACCGCTGTGGCAGGACGGGGACAAGAATTTACTTCAACAAATTGGCGCCTTCCGTGGGACCCTGATTCATTCTACCCGAAGATCGGATGACAGGCGCAGGACCACCTCCTCCTCCGGAACCCGATTCTCCTCCGGGACATATAGGGGGAAGCGGGGTTTTCAATACTCTAACCACTGGGTTACCGGAGGAAATACAAGCCCAGATGGCCTCTTTGGAGGCTCTCTTCAGAAAATACAACGCCACGGGGGCCAGCGTCATTGATTCGTTGTGAAGGGAGTGGTGAAAACAAACACAATATCAACGTATATCAAAATATCCGTAAGATTCGACAAATCGACCCTTTAAGAAAAAGGTCAACGTGCCAAACCTCAAGGGTGTGATAAAAGTGATACCGGGAAGTGATTTCCCCGGGTCGTGTCCCAACGAGGTGTGAAATTGACGGGATCGTTGAGTTTCGTGATTACGGACTTGAATTGGTTTAACAAATTTGGATTTTGATTTCGCTAATCTACAAATTAAAGAACGGGAATGAAAATAAAGCATGTAAAACTAAGTAAACTCTAAATAAATTACGACTAAGCCTAAGAAACAGTAAAACAACACTAAATTGCATCCTAGGGTGCTAAAATGCAAAAAAGCTAAAAACCGGCAACCACCCGAGCCAAAAACGTAAAAGTTTTGCAATTTAAGGGCTACGGGTGTGAAACCAATTTTCCTACGATCTATACGACTAAAAATAATTTTAGGAAAAAGCCGGGTATTTTTTCGACTTTTAAATTATTTATTATGATTTAAAAACTAATTTAATCTAATTTAATTATAAAAAATACTAAATGATTTTGGAAAAATCTGAAAATTTCACAGAAAATACTTTGGACAATAATGGTTTTAAGAAAAATAAAAAAAATTGGGTACTACTTTACAAATAAGCTACTAAAAAAGCTAAATAAGCTACTAAGCTTAAAACTGTTATGGTATATAAATAACTAATGTTGCAAGAAATGAATGAATAAAGTCCCTAGGGCAGTTGGTGTTGTGTGTTGGGTTGTGTATGTAAACTAAAGGTCCCATGTTCGAATCTGTCTTGGCACCTTTTTTGCAAACTATTTTTTTTTTTTTTGAAATTTTCTTTTTGCAACTTTGTTATAAGACTAAAACTAAACTTTTTTGTGAAAAACTTTTTTATAAAAACTTGGAATAAGCAGTTTCTCAACTGCTTATTTCCATCAGTTTGTGGCAGAAGCAAAAACAAACACCCCTTTCAGTTTCTATTTTTTTTAAGCATAAGAAGCATACAATAAGCAATCCAAATATGAAAATAAGCACTCTAGGAACATTAATAAGCTAAAAGTCACAGGGAATAAGCAACTAAAAGGGAAGAATAAGCAGTTTTAGGGGAGTCCTAAGCTAAAAGGGAAATGAGTACAAATGGACACTAGCTAATCTAAAGGGCTAAATAAGCATATAATAAGCAAGAGTTAAGCTAAAAAAAAACTAACTAACCTAATTTATAGGACCTAATAAGCACCTAAGCAGTCTAAATAAGCTAGAAGGCAAGCTAAATAAGCTAAACAAAAAAAGTGCAGGCTGCTGTAACAGTTAATAATGTGAGTTTGGGACAGAATTTGAATGTAATTTGAGCTAACCTAAACTATCCTAAGTGCCAAATAAAGTAAACAAATATTGAGGTGGGTATGTGAGGATCCTAGAAAAGTAAATTGGACAAAGTTTGGACCAAAAATGAGCCGTGGAGAAGCCGTCAAACAGCAGCTACAGCTGCTGTTTTACGTGAGCAGGACAAAAAAGTGATGAGCTTTTTTTTGTTTTCAAAACTAAACTTAAACTTGTTAAATCAATAAAACTACTTTTAAATCTACTTTTAAACCTTAAAACCACTTTGACTTGTGAAGTCAAAGTGGGTAGAAATCTGTTTTGACCTTAAATGAGCTTAAACCAAACACCCTTGATATGGGTAAAACTGTTTTA
The DNA here is from genome assembly GCA_019973895.1 of Chrysanthemum seticuspe. NCBI lineage: Eukaryota > Viridiplantae > Streptophyta > Magnoliopsida > Asterales > Asteraceae > Chrysanthemum > Chrysanthemum seticuspe. The sequence continues at coordinate 8,311,844 of BPTQ01000002.1, read as the reverse complement.
AAATTGATGTTTAAGAACTCAAATTGGCTTTTTCATTTGTAAGACTAAGTTAGACTAGGATTGGAACTTAAAAACAAATAAGGAGAGGTAAGGAGCTAATAAGCACTAAAGTGCTTATTTGCTAAATAAGCTAAAATGAAATAACAGTAAGAAAAAAAAAGAAAACTTTCATTAATTTAAAAACAAGTTACAATTGAAATAAAACTAAAAGCTATTTTTAAAACTAACTCCTACTGCCATACATGGCTTACAATGCTACACTTTATACTAAAAATGTCTAGGTCTTCAAGTCTTCAACCTTGTGCTTCTTTGAACTAATCCAAGCCTTCCAACTGTTAGGTATAGATGAGAACGAATCTGAGCCCTTGGTTTGGTCTTTTAGACATGGATTGGTGAGGTGGCAGTTGGAATGAGGGGGGGGGGAAATTGGTAGTGGGTTTGGGAATTGGGTGTAACTGGACAAAGAGGTTAAGGTGGGTTTTGGGATATGGTGAAGGTGGTTAAAAGAGTGAGGTGAGGGTGGAGTGTTTGGGGAGGAGAGAAAGAAGAGTTTCTAGGGTTCTGGGAGCAGGGGAGTCTTGGGCGGGAAAGGGAAGAAGACGGGTTGGGTTGTTTATTCATTCTTTGACCGGGTATGGGATGGGTTGACCGGGTCATGGGTGGACAGGATTGGGCCTGGTTGTTTGATTTGGGCCTTGGTATTTTTAGTTTGGACATAGGATTAAACATGAAACCCATTTAACATTAAAGGACCAAAAGTGCCAAAACTGAAATTCCAAGGACCATTCCTGTAATTCTGACAATGTAATCCAAGGACCAATCTTGTGAATGTTAAATAAACCAAGGGTCATTTTTGCCGAAACTGAAATTCCAAGGATTAAATTTGACAATTTTAAAAATCCAGGGATCACAACTGCAATTTCTCAAACTTTTGAAAATTTTCACCAAAGGACTAATTATGACAACTTATGATTTCAAAAGGACCTTTGGTGACTTTTCTTTTTAAAATACGTGCTCAGGGACTATTTATGTCAATTTTTGAAAGACGGGGGGCTGAAACTGCCAATTATGCAAACTTTGTTCGTTTTTCATCTGATTTTAAACATTTTGCATCTGAAACATATAAAACACAAGTTTGAGATATTTTTAGTATTTTGATGCATTTCGGAGTGTTTTTAGATGTTTTGCAGTTCAGTTTTGACCTAAAATGATGAGTGAATACGCACTCATCAAATCCCCCACACTAAAACATTGCTAGTCCCTAGCAATCTTTTGAGAAAACATAATGGATTTGAATCTCTTTACCAAAAGCCATTACTTCTGGAGTAGCCAAATGTTTCAGTTCAAGTAAGAACTATGGTACACCGATAACCATGTGATTTTGAGCAAACCACCAGCTTTCAACGGTTTTGATTTGTCTTTACCAGAAGCCGTACCCTTCTGGACTAGCCAACTCTTAGATAAATTATCAATATTATCTTTGGTGAGCTGATTACCAATTATGGATTTTCCACTGCCTTTACCACAAGCCATAAACTTGCGGGCTAGCCAACTCTTCACTAATTAAAGATATGGTGAGCTGAGAACCATACAATTTTGGGCAAATTGCAAGCCATATAAACGGATTTGAGAAATCTTTACCAAGAGCCGTTTGCTCCTGGATTAGCCAATCCTTTTGTCTTACAGACATGGTGGACTGATAACCAAATGAGTAAGTGTAAAACACTTACTCCAAAAAAAATTTTGGCCAAAAACGGGGGAATTGGGTGGATAATACATGATAAAATTCGTGAGAATTCCCCCCCCCCACACTTAGAAATGAATATTGCCCTCAATATTCAAAGTACCGGCGGTTATGCCGAAACAAGGAACGTAAAAGGGAAATACTACGGCCATTATTTGATTTTTTTTTTTTTTTTTGAAAACCTTTATACAACAGCGGGGGGCAACTCCCCCACACTAGGGTGGTAGAAAGTAGAAAGAAGTCAGAAATACGGGTGAAAACCCATATAGCGTGCTACTGTTTTTGTTTCCCGAGTCGCTAGCTTGACTCGACCCCGAATTTATTTGTTCATGGGGAAGCAAGTGGAAGAGAAAATCGCCATCGGACTTTCATTCAAAATGTTTGGATAAACATGGAAGTACGTGAAAGTTCCACACCGATGAGATATATTCCCGGCTCAAGAGAAAGAGAAATGCCGGGGTCAAAGATGGTGTCTTCACTCCCGTAGGAGTTAAGACATGGAGAAGAAATGGGAGGAGAAGGCAAAGTGTCAATTACTTGACAACGGGAGGGATAGGTGGGCAAAAGATTAGATTGAGGAACATTAACGGAATGTTCAAAAATCTTTTCCACCGCAAGAGAAGTCACAACATCCGTGTTGGACTTAAGAAATATCCGAGAGTGAACTCCCTTGAAAGGTAAGATACCGGGTTTGAAAACTTTATCCTCAGAGAGGAATGAAACGCAAGTATCAACCATGGTAAAATCCTCAATGGTGGATGAGTTACTCATGGATGAAAGGGGATGTAGAGCATTTTGCTCAAAAAGCTCATCCTCAATTCCCGGAGGAAGAGGATCGATGTGAGCGAGTTCACCGGCGAACTCCTCATGGAAAAGTCTACTCCTTTCGGAAGGAGGAAGCAATTCAAATGTGGACGACTCATACTCAGGAAGAGAAAGATGAAAAGTGGGAATGCCACTACTCTCTTTTTTTGTATGATCGTCATCAAAGCGGAATACATCAAATTCCGGAAGAGAATCATTGGAGAAAGCCTCAAGTTCAGGAAATGTTTCGGGCTTTTCCAAGATAGAGTCACTATCCTCAATGGGGATAGGAGCTGAAGCTGGTTTAGCACAAAATGATTCGATCTTAGAAACGAGGAGATTTACATTGAACAATTTTTCACGAAGTATCTCGTCCTCAATTTCCAGATCATCAGAATCTCTCACTTCCTCTAAGCTAACTAGCTCAGAAGGTAACTCCTCGACATAATCGATGTCTCCATAAGATAAAGAATCGTCAAACGAAGTACAATCGTTGTCAGAATCGGAGAACATCTCGACATGATCGTTTGGAATGTCAAGAGGAGGAGAAGAATCATCATCAAGAGGCTCATCAAACATATTACCGGAGATAACCTCGGACTCACTTGGGGTTGGGACAAGGTTCTCAACACAAGACGGTTCCGTTTCCAGAATAGTGCTAAGATTTTCGTCCCCCATTAAAAGATTATCCGAAGGTTCTACGGTAGATAAGGTCGGAGAGTGGACATGTGCGGTACTTTGTGGGCTTGAGGTATGCACCTTGTCCTTTATCATCTCCCAATCCTCCTCATCCTCGTCATCGAGACGGCAAGCTTCGTTAAAGAGGAGAAGCTTTTGAGCTGCTCGCTCCTCGGCTAGTAATCTTTCGTTGCGAGCAGCTTGTTCCTCAAAAAGTTCTTCAAGAATTATACGAGGAAATTGATCAATGACGGGAAACTGTGGGGGTTGGATGTTGTCAAATTCGGAAGTCCACGATTGACATTGATAATCATCATGAGGACCCCCACACTTAGCACAATGAGGGTATTGGGGAGAGAAATTTTGAAATGACGTTTGATCATTGAAATGATGAAAATACGGTTCTGGTTCGTATGAATTTTGTGGAGGGTAATTGAAATTGTTTTGAGGATAACTGAAAGATTCCGGGTTAGAATCATAAGCAAATGAATTCTCAGCGCAAATCGAACAACATCCGTTGACAAGATAGTTTCCACACCACTCGCACATACATTTGTAACAACGAAAACCTTGTGGTAACAAGTCTCCACAACCGTAGCAATAACTTTGACCAAACGAAGATATTTCGGGCTCGGGAATAGGAATCGAGGGTTCAACAACATCACATAAGGAAGGAAAAGCGGTATTTCCTGAAGTTGAATCTTGACGAAGTTCAATTAAGAAGTTTTGAATCATGTCATTTCTGACCCTAAAGACATCGTTGGTAAAACGTTCAGAAGATTCCGGAGGTGGGACAAGTGGTGTGCTCTTAGAGCTAGCAATTTCCACCACTTCCGTTATGGTCTCCGGTGTTTGAACGGGTTCATCGTAATCAATTCTAATCCTCGACCTTTTTTCATCGGCTTGAATTTGCTCGATTAGATTACGGGCTCTAACTTCAAAGAAGGTATCCTCGTAACCCTCGGTAGGTGCTTGAGGTAATTCCGACGTTTGAACGGGTTCGGGTTGTGGCGGGTGGTCGAAATAACTTTGAAAAGACTTTTTGATGGATAATTCGCACAAATTGCAAAATTCGCTTGAACTAGGCCTTCCACACCGCGCACACACACACTTGTGACCATGATGTTGATGATTGTCGACATAAGAATTAAACATATAGAGGGTTAAAGAGATAGAATTAAACAGTTTTGAGGTTAAAGAAGAGTAGAATCAAACAGTACTAGAGGGTAAGAGAAATAGAATCATACGAATAAGAGGAATGAGAAGAATATTTTTGGATTTTCAAAAACGGTAACTTCACGAGGAAGGTTCTTCAAGTCACTAATCGCAAAAGTCACGATATTGTCGCAACACACCTCCCCGGCAGCGGCGCCAAAATTTGATTCGTTGTGAAGTGAGTGGTGAAAACAAACACAATATCAACGTATATCAAAATATCCGTAAGATTCGACAAATCGACCCTTTAAGAAAAAGGTCAACGTGCCAAACCTCAAGGGTGTGATAAAAGTGATACCGGGAAGTGATTTCCCCGGGTCGTGTCCCAACGAGGTGTGAAATTGACGGGATCGTTGAGTTTCGTGATTACGGACTTGAATTGGTTTAACAAATTTGGATTTTGATTTCGCTAATCTACAAATTAAAGAATGGGAATGAAAATAAAGCATGTAAAACTAAGTAAACTCTAAATAAATTACGACTAAGCCTAAGAAACAGTAAAACAACACTAAATTGCATCCTAGGGTGCTAAAATGCAAAAACGCTAAAAACCGGCAACCACCCGAGCCAAAAACGTAAAAGTTTTGCAATTTAAGGGCTACGGGTGTGAAACCAATTTTCCTACGATCTATACGACTAAAAATAATTTTAGGAAAAAGCCGGGTATTTTTTCGACTTTTAAATTATTTATTATGATTTAAAAACTAATTTAATCTAATTTAATTATAAAAAATACTAAATGATTTTGGAAAAATCTGAAAATTTCACAGAAAATACTTTGGACAATAATGGTTTTAAGAAAAATAAAAAAAATTGGGTACTACTTTACAAATAAGCTACTAAAAAAGCTAAATAAGCTACTAAGCTTAAAACTGTTATGGTATATAAATAACTAATGTTGCAAGAAATGAATGAATAAAGTCCCTAGGGCAGTTGGTGTTGTGTGTTGGGTTGTGTATGTGAACTAAAGGTCCCAGGTTCGAATCTGTCTTGGCACCTTTTTTGCAAACTATTTTTTTTTTTGAAATTTTCTTTTTGCAACTTTGTTATAAGACTAAAACTAAACTTTTTTGTGAAAAACTTTTTTATAAAAACTTGGAATAAGCAGTTTCTCAACTGCTTATTTCCATCAGTTTGTGGCAGAAGCAAAAACAAACACCCCTTTCAGTTTCTATTTTTTTTTAAGCATAAGAAGCATACAATAAGCAATCCAAATATGAAAATAAGCACTCTAGGAACATTAATAAGCTAAAAGTCACAGGGAATAAGCAACTAAAAGGGAAGAATAAGCAGTTTTAGGGGAGTCCTAAGCTAAAAGGGAAATGAGTACAAATGGACACTAGCTAATCTAAAGGGCTAAATAAGCATATAATAAGCAAGAGTTAAGCTAAAAAAAAACTAACTAACCTAATTTATAGGACCTAATAAGCACCTAAGCAGTCTAAATAAGCTAGAAGGCAAGCTAAATAAGCTAAACAAAAAAAGTGCAGGCTGCTGTAACAGTTAATAATGTGAGTTTGGGACAGAATTTGAATGTAATTTGAGCTAACCTAAACTATCCTAAGTGCCAAATAAAGTAAACAAATATTGAGGTGGGTATGTGAGGATCCTAGAAAAGCAAATTGGACAAAGTTTGGACCAAAAATGAGCCGTGGAGAAGCCGTCAAACAGCAGCTACAGCTGCTGTTTTACGTGAGCAGGACAGAAAAGTGATGAGCTTTTTTTTGTTTTCAAAACTAAACTTAAACTTGTTAAATCAATAAAACTACTTTTAAATCTACTTTTAAACCTTAAAACCACTTTGACTTGTGAAGTCAAAGTGGGTAGAAATCTGTTTTGACCTTAAATGAGCTTAAACCAAACACCCTTGATATGGGTAAAACTGTTTTAAAATTGATGTTTAAGAACTAAAATTGGCTTTTTCATTTGTAAGACTAAGTTAGACTAGGATTGGAACTTAAAAACAAATAAGGAGAGGTAAGTAGCAAATAAGCACTAAAGTGCTTATTTGCTAAATAAGCTAAAATGAAATAACAGTAAGAAAAAAAAAGAAAACTTTCATTAATTTAAAAACAAGTTACAATTGAAATAAAACTAAAAGCTATTTTTAAAACTAACTCCTACTGCCATACATGGCTTACAATGCTACACTTTATACTAAAAATGTCTAGGTCTTCAAGTCTTCAACCTTGTGCTTCTTTGAACTAATCCAAGCCTTCCAACTGTTAGGTATAGATGAGAACGAATCTGAGCCCTTGGTTTGGTCTTTTAGACATGGATTGGTGAGGTGGCAGTTGGAATGAGGGGGGGGGGGGGGAAATTGGTAGTGGGTTTGGGAATTGGGTGTAACTGGACAAAGAGGTTAAGGTGGGTTTTGGGATATGGTGAAGGTGGTTAAAAGAGTGAGGTGAGGGTGGAGTGTTTGGGGAGGAGAGAAAGAAGAGTTTCTAGGGTTCTGGGAGCAGGGGAGTCTTGGGCGGGAAAGGGAAGAAGACGGGTTGGGTTGTTTATTCATTCTTTGACCGGGTATGGGATGGGTTGACCGGGTCATGGGTGGACAGGATTGGGCCTGGTTGTTTGATTTGGGCCTTGGTATTTTTAGTTTGGACATAGGATTAAACATGAAACCCATTTAACATTAAAGGACCAAAAGTGCCAAAACTGAAATTCCAAGGACCATTCCTGTAATTCTGAAAATGTAATCCAAGGACCAATCTTGTGAATGTTAAATAAACCAAGGGTCATTTTTGCCGAAACTGAAATTCCAAGGATTAAATTTGACAATTTTAAAAATCCAGGGATCACAACTGCAATTTCTCAAACTTTTGAAATTTTTCACCAAAGGACTAATTATGACAACTTATGATTTCAAAAGGACCTTTGGTGACTTTTCTTTTTAAAATACGTGCTCAGGGACTATTTATGTCAATTTTTGAAAGACGGGGGGCTGAAACTGCCAATTATGCAAACTTTGTTCGTTTTTCATCTGATTTTAAACATTTTGCATCTGAAACATATAAAACACAATTTTGAGATATTTTTAGTATTTTGATGCATTTCGGAGTGTTTTTAGATGTTTTGCAGTTCAGTTTTGACCTAAAATGATGAGTGAATACGCACTCATCAGTCATCAAACCAACTCGTCTCACCTTCACAGACGATGATGAGATGGAGGAAGACACCGCGTCGAAACCCAAGGATGATCTCAGCAAACCCTTTAAGGAATTGGCCCGGTCACCATTTACAAGAAGAATAGTAGAGTTCTCTGGTCCTAAATGCATAATGCCTACCAACTTGAAGCTGTACGATGGGTCAGCTGATCCGGATGACCATATTAACCGCTTCGTCGGAGCAGCAAATCAAGGAGAATGGCCAATGCCAGTATGGTGCCGGATGTTCCAACAAACCATGGATGGAGCAGCACAGGGCTGGTTCAGCAATTTGGAACCAGGAAGCATTGACGGATGGGGCGAACTGAGAGACCAATTCACCACGAGGTTTGCCCTGCGGCAAAAGAACCTGAAGGACCCCACAGAAATCACCCGGATTGTTAGGCAAGCAAACGAGGCTCTTCCGGTATTCAAAGAGAGGTGGACCGACGAGGCCAGCCGGATCCCGGGAGTACCGGAGCTCATGAAAATATCAGCATTCATGAGCGCTCATCGGTGCCCCGACTTGTCTAAAAAATTCTCTGATCAGGTCCCGAAGTCCGTGAAAGAAATGATGACTAGGGTGGACGATTACATTCGAGCAGAAGAGGCTTATAAGAACACCGAGATGCCCAAAGGGGAAACGGGTGAGTGGTCCAGAAGAGGAAACCTTCAGATCCCTAGGGATAAGAACCTCAGGGGGCCGGACAGGAGAAGGAGTGACAGGAGAGCCTGGGAAAGAAATGACTCTAGACACCGGGAGGTGTTTTCTCCGTATGTGGCTCCGAAAGCAGACGCTCGGCCTCGAAGCGACTTTCGACAAAACGAAAAACCTGATAATCAAAGGGTCATGCTCTCTGTCCTATCCAAACAGCCTAAAGAAATCTTGGCTACGGAACATCATTTGAACCTGCCTCCACCCCCACCACTACAGGGAAAACCAAGCAAAGAAAATGAGGACAGATTCTGTGAGTATCACGGAGAGAAAGGTCACCTGACCAACGATTGTTATCACCTGAAAAAGCAGTTGGAAACAGCCTTGGAATCGGGAAAGTTGGACCATTTGGTAAAGAACGTTCAACAAAGGGGACGAGAAAGGCCGAGGGGCAATCATGGAAAGGGAAAAGTGATCAACATGGTTAATCACTATGTCGAAGACCGCAAAAGGAAGGCTCGGTACTACGAAGAGGAAGGGCTGAACGTCCCTATATCTTTCTGATGAGTGTGTAAATACTCATCATTTTTGGGTCAATCTGAACTGCAAAACGTTTAAAAATGCTCAGAAATGCATCAAAATACTGAAAATATTTCAAAATTGCATTTTATATGTTTCAGATGCAAAATGTTCAAAATCAGATGAAAAATGAGCTAAGTTTGCATAATTGGCAGTTTCAGTCCCCCAAGTTTCTAAAATTGTCAGAAATAGTCCCTGAGTCTTAATTTCAAAAGAAAAATCACCAAAGGTCCTTTTAAAATCATAAGTTGTCAAAATTAGTCCTTTGGTGAAAAATATCAAAAGTTTTGAGAAATTACAAGTTTGGTCCTCCAAGTTTCAAAATTGGCAAAAATGGCCCTTGGAAATTTGAAAATGTCAAGATTGGTCCTTGCATTATTAAAACTTGTCACTTTTGGTCCCTTGGGAAAACTTTGCATAATTGGCAGAATTGGTCCTCTATTTTTTAGAAATTACAAAAGAGGTCCTTGTGTATTAAACCTTTACAAGCCATTGACCCCTTGTCATAATCCCTTTTTGGACCCTGCCATAGCCATTTGGACCCCCTGCCTGTTTTGACCCCCCACTTTAATATTAAAACCCAGTAAACCCAAGTCAAATAAGCCCCTACGCGCCAAAATCTTATCTTCCCCACTTGCTCCTTCTGCCAATCCCTGCAACACTCAACCTAGCCACTCCCCCAGCTCAAATCCCACCTTTCTGGTTCCCCCCTCCTCCACCATACTCCAAAACACATTAAATGTTTCCCTACTCCCACACTCAACCCACATCTGGCTAAGACCATATTTCCCGCCAAAACCAATCAAACGGCCATAAGTGTTCCAAGCCATCCAATGGTCCTAGAGAGAGGTGGGATTAGCTCAGAAGATGTGAGAGAAGCATTGGGAGCTATAAAAGGAAGGAAGAAAGAAGAAAGGCAGTAGTACTTAGTTTTAGTTTTAAAAATGAATGTCGTTTTTTAAGTTATTATGTTTTAAATAAATTCTTAGTTATAATTTCAAGCTATTTGTATCAAACTAAGCTATCTAAGTGTATCACAACTGTTTTCAAGTATCAATTCAATCTTTTGTTCAGATTTCATCTTTTATGTTTACTGTTGAGTATTTCAGTTTCAATTTCAGATATTCAAGCTTTAAATAGCTTCTTTCTAAGTTCATATAAGCTGATATAAGCTGCTTATAGCTTTGTAAAAGCTTACATTTAATTTTCAAGCCATTTTCATTCATGGTCAACAAAAGTCAACTGTTGGTGCATTTGGAAATGGTGATGATTTATGGATGATGCAGAGCATGGATATGGGGTGAAATAGACTAGGTTAGAGTAGTTTTGGATATAGATTTAACCTGCAAACAAGCTGGACATTGGTGGGTGAGTATCTCATTTTCACTTTTCAAGTCAGTTTGCATATTTTGTTTGTACTGGTATTTATAGTCATAATCTGTTTTTACTTGTTTATTAAGTTGTATTTAGGATAATGAAGCTTAGTTTGATCAATGGTTTAAGTCAGTTTAGCAGTTTGGATAATGTTACTTGCTCATCAGTAGTTTTAAGCAGTGTTTGGTTTAAGCTGATTTTTGGATGTGCAGTGCTTAAATGTGGTTAAACTCAGTTTGATAAGTTCCCTTTAGGCACTTTAGACTCATTTGAGTCATCAAATTGTGTCTGCAACTTCAAAAGTCAAATTTATCTTTGATCTGCCCTAAGTACTTACCTGTTGGATTTTTAAAGAATCAAAGCTTGTTTTATGTTCAAAAATACATAGCCATAGATTGCATTAAGCTTATTTCATCATCTAATATCATTTTCAGTTCACAAATTTGATCCAAACCTCAAATTAGTCAACTTTATTAATCTGTCAAAAGTCAATTTAGTGAAAACTCAGTTTTGAGCTCAACTAGGGAGATTTTTCTTGGACTCATTTCTGAGTCAATTTCAATGAAACTTGTGGTTTTAAAAAGTCCTACTGGTCTATTTTCTTATCTCCATTTTAGTATATTTTTGTGAATTTTATAGAAGCTTCATATTAGCTTGTCAATATGGGATTATATCCCCTGCGCAACTGACTCAGTATTGACTGAGTCTGCACAGGGGTATTGCAAGGCTTGTACAAAGCTGATTTGAGCTTATCTAGGTCTCCTTTTTGGTTTACAAGCTCTCACCCAGGTCTTCTTTAGGTTCCTTTATCTGTTTTCAAGTTTCAGCTTATTGGGTTGCTTATTTTCAAGCTTAAAAGTAGTGGCCCAAAACTGATTTTTGGCACTTAAGCCAAATACTCAAATCTTTGCAGTTGGCTATTCAGAGGATAAGTGTTGTTGTTTTTAGTTCATTTAGAGTAATTCTAGCATAGTTCAGCTTCTGTATCAAGTTGGTGGCTTTTTGTGGTTGTTGGCTTATTTCTAGTGCTTATTTCTAAGCACTTTGCACATCAGTTTCATAATCCTTCACACACCTGTAACCACCCGCATTTTTAGGTTAATTTTCATTTTCGAGAATTTACTATTCACTTTTACTATTCACATTTACTATTCACTTTCACTATTCATCCCGTAAAATTTTTAATCCAGATTCTCGTACGATAAATTATTTTAGTAATAACCTGAGATTTCGACCAGCGTTAGATCATTTTCGCAAAAGTTATTAAGTAAACAGCGTTTCAAAGTTTCGTTTTAGACGGTCCACCGTTTAAACATCACGCGTCTAACGAAAATCAACTCTGACAATTTTCCTCGCATCAGATAAATTTTTAGATCACTCATGATTAATTTGAGAATTTTTAAGATTTATTATTTTTAATATTACCAAATAAGCCCAGCGCAGAACAAAACTAAACTTACGTTTTAAACAATTCTATTTACATCCAGACTTAACGATTCCTGCACTGTGTTTCTAATATGTTTTTGAAACTTTTACATTTTTTTGGAAAAGTCAAACATATTTCCCTCCTCCTTTGACCATAAAGAAATTAAGCTTGTATGTTCTATATTTTTGCTTAAATCGCGTAACTTTTAAACTTCGCGTATAATTGTTAAGTTATCCCACGTATGACGAAAACCACATTTTGACATCTCATATCATTTTTAGACTAATTTTAGTCTACTCTAAATAAATTCACGATCGTTTTCCTGAAATTTTGTTCTTTTCTGATAAACTGCGAATTACGCGTTTTTGACCCGTATTTCCAGTTTTAAGCAACGTTTTTGCACCCAATAAGACTTATCACTCATTTTATATTTTTATATGGAGTATAATGATGATTTTAATCATTCCTATAAGTTTCATATTTTTACGAGACCCTGTTTTACGTTTCATGAATTAAATACTTACTGTTAGCGATTTTCGGAACCAAACTACACTCCGTAAAATCAAGATAATATCAAAAAAATTCCAATCTTATCACCACCTCACCATGAAAACGTGTAAAGACACATGTAGGGAGGATATTTGATCTTTCCTTAGATCATTACAAGTATACAACTTAACCATGGTTAGTTTTTAACCCAATATATAGTTAACTCCTAATTTTTTCCTATAAATACCAAGCTAAATCACTTCATTTTTCTTGCACCACCCCTTCTTAACATCTAAAGTCCTAAACCTAAAGGCATTTCTTATAGATCTTAAGAACATTCATGTGTTCTTGAAGAAAACTAGCGTTTGATCTTCGTTCTTGGAAGTTTTCAAGAAAGAGTCGTTATAATCTTCAAATAACTTCAAGTCTCCAAAAAGACGTTGTTATAATCTTCATTTCTTCTTCGGGTTCTCAAGAAGGCGTTGTTATAATCTTCTAATAGCCTTGGGTTTTCGAAGATTGCAAATTCTACGTCGAAGCTCCGCTAATATTTTATTTTTCCATAATACACAAGTGTCCTATATTAAGGTAAGTATTTATAAGACTCAAACTTAGTTAAATACTTATAAACTTGTTAGTTTATTTATTGTAATTATAAACTCTTAATATATAATATTCAAATCAAAATCTATGTTTTACGTATTGAGCACTACAACACTAGGGAACTTCATGTGAGGGGTTTCATTTGAGTAAAACGTATCGACGAGTTGCTGGATTTACGATTTAAAGTGTCCTAGCTCCTCGAACGTTTACTGCATGACCTCTGAATTATGATGGCCCGAACGGTAGTACAATATCTATAAACTAAATATGTTTTCACATATTAAAGATCTTTCTATAAACATCAAATGATAATTGACTACATCATGATCAACATAGAAATCTATATAGAATGGATTTATGTTTTCCTAAACATTGTTCCAAACTTAAGTCGCAACATTTTATTTTAGGTTGCTCGTAGAAGTTCTCACGGCATATCTATCATTCTCATTATACATGTGATATCATTGATTAAGGTGAGTTCATAGCCCCACTTTCTATTACTTAATTGTTTTACAAACCCTTGGGGGAGATACATGCTTTATTTTAAACCAAACACATTGCTTTCAAATTATATACTTATCTGATTGTTATTAGCACTAAGTTTCCGCATTTGCCAAACTTAAGTCCCTTAATCATGAATCATTAATCACTATGTGAGAGTGGGCGCGAATATTGTGAATAGATCTATTGGGATTGACGAATCCCGTTTGTGTTGGCCCCATTAAAGGCAAACAAACGCACTATATTTGAGTAACATTGGTAAAAACGGCAATTTTACCTGATAGGGCACGCACCGACATTTTCTCCAATTAATTTTGGAACACGTTAACGCCTTGATTGCATGATGCTTAGTCTAATAATAACTGTTTTGGTTTTCAAACCATTGGTGTGAATTTATAACTCACACTACAAACATAATGTGTTCAACCATCAAACAAACTCTATGAATTTCACTCAACCTTTGTGTTGACAGTTTTAAGCATGTATTTCAGGTCCATAATGTCGGAAGCTGGCACGGAAGAGCGAGGACTAGATCAAGAAGGCTATAAATTTTATTATCATTCGAAAACCAATTTAATGTATTTTGTAAACTTGGAACCATCTGGGACCTCATTTTTGTAAACTCTGATATTTATACAAATCGAATGATAAATCTTTTGAAACGACTCCATTAGAGTACGTTTTCTATTGTTATGACTGTTGTGCCATGAAGTAACACCCAGTTTGAATTCCGCTGCGTATCACGAAATTGGGGGTGTTACAGATTGGTATCAGAGCCACAGTTATAGAGAAACGGGTCTAATTGAGACTTAAACTATAACTATTTTTACAAACAAAAACATTTTATAGCCTTCCGTTCTCCGTGCCTTCCATCCTCCAGACGATTATGTGACTTTTAGGCATTTTAAGCTATACAAACATACTAGTATATTGATATATACACTTGACATAATTTCAATCATAAACAAAGTACTCAACATATCAGCGTATGCCTATTCTAAGGCATTACGGCACAATCATATTTTCCCAATCTCCCAATCATACATCTACTCACGCATTTTAGGATTACAAAACTTCCTCCAAGACATTGTAACTGACTACAATGGTCTCTTCATCATTTCTCAAGACATTGTGAGTTATACAATGATCTCTCTATCACTTCTCAAGACATTGTGGGTTACACAATGATCTCTCCATCATTTCTCAAAACATTGTGAGTTACACAATGGTCTCTTCATCATTTCTCAAGACATTGTGGGTTACACAATGATCTCTCTATCATTTCTCAAGACATTGTGGGTTACACAATGATCTCTCCATCATTTCTTAGATATTGTGAGTTGCACAATGGTCTCTATTATTTCCTAAACATTGTGAGTTGCACAATGGTCTCAACTACTCCTCAGATATTATAAGTTATACAATAGTCTCCAAAAATTATCTTATAAACATTATATGATATTGTTTTACATGAAACCCGTCACAGTCTATCAATTTCCCTAATGGAAATACAAGAAATGGGATTTCTAAAGGACAAAGTGACTCATCATCTACAAAAGCTGAAGTTCAGCAACGTTCCCTACATTCATCAAAATTCTCTTCTGAAACCTTCATTTTTAAAGGTCCATGATTCTAGCCAAGAATGGACTATTTTAGAATTACTTAAAATTTCCTTTCCACGCGTATCTACCCATACTATCTTCTATGCAATGGAATGTGAAAACATAGGTTACAAGTCTTTTATGGCCAGGACTTGCAACTGGATGGTTTGATATCGCCTTTTCTTAGTGGACAATTTCTCAAAAGCTATGGACATATCACGAGTATACCTAATTTAGGTATTTGGAAAATTTATCGAACCTCGGCTAAATATAGCCTAATCACCTATATTTAACCTTGGGATAGTGGAACATGGTCTGATTAACTATGTTCGACTTAAATTTCTCAAACACTCAGAACAGTTATACAAGGGTTATATTCAGGTTAATTTCCTACTTAAACTCGATAAACGACCAGAATTCATTAAAAAGATCTAGAGACGTGATAGTGTTTTACCACTCAGCGAGATCTTAACATCTTATTTATACTACCTAATTTCATTCTTGAAATTTTCATACATGAGATAATCTGAACTACTATCTTGGGATAGTCATCAAATCTTCTCGTCATTTCTTAGAAGTACTAGCCTGATTAGGTTTCAAGGATATCATTCCGTCATTCACTTTTGATTTTAAAACAAACTTGACATCTCTACCTAAGAATAATGGTAAGCGTACGCTACACTCTTCTAATCGTCAACATATTACATCATTATCTGAACCCCATTGAAATTCAGTGTGTAAAACTTCATAGTATCACGTTTCTTTGAAACACTAGTAGACATAAACACTATACCCAAAAAAAAAAAAAAAAAAAAAAAAAAAACATAAACACTATACGATATAGCCTTCATCTCGAAACCACCTAAGACAGGATCAACTTTGGAAATAGTTTGGATAACCACTTGCCACTAGCAAGACTTTCCTACAACATCATTACAAACCATTTTACATCAACAATATCTTACACCTTTGATTAACAACAGTTACCCTAACAACAACAAAACTATTCCATTTTGAGGCCTATATAGACGAAAGTGTTAGTTAACCATTTGCTGAACTAAGGTATTTAGGGATCACCCACGAAACAATTAAGGAAACCATACAAATATAAATTAGGCTCCATGCCACACACTATCACCAAAAACTCCATGTTAGAAATTAAGGTTTTATTGATAACCTCGATATAATAAGATATGATTCATTTTGAGAATCGGGAAAAGCCAAACTTTAGGTATATTGGACTCTATAAGATTTTAACAAAACCCTTTAGGTTATCAACTTAAGCCACATGGTACATAATACATTCTATGACCAAAAACTTGAGAACACAAAGATTAGAATTCGGCGCATACATCCACATTTCCCTAGACAATTCAACATCGGGTAACACACCCTGAATTCCGGGACGGAATTCCCATTAAGGGGGTGAGACTGTAACCACCCGCATTTTTAGGTTACTTTTCATTTTCGAGAATTTACTATTCACTTTTACTATTCACATTTACTATTCACTTTCACTATTCATCCCGTAAAATTTTTAATCCAGATTCTCGTACGATAAATTATTTTAGTAATAACCTGAGATTTCGACCAGCGTTAGATCATTTTCGCAAAAGTTATTAAGTAAACATCGTTTCAAAGTTTCGTTTTAGACGGTCCACCGTTTAAACATCACGCGTCTAACGAAAATCAACTCTGACAATTTTCCTCGCATCAGATAAATTTTTAGATCACTCATGATTAATTTGAGAATTTTTAAGATTTATTATTTTTAATATTACCAAATAAGCCCAGCGCAGAACAAAACTAAACTTACGTTTTAAACAATTCTATTTACATCCAGACTTAACGATTCCTGCACTGTGTTTCTAATATGTTTTTGAAACTTTTACATTTTTTTGGAAAAGTCAAACATATTTCCCTCCTCCTTTGACCATAAAGAAATTAAGCTTGTATGTTCTATATTTTTGCTTAAATCGCGTAACTTTTAAACTTCGCGTATAACTGTTAAGTTATCCCACGTATGACGAAAACCACATTTTTGACATCTCATATCATTTTTACACTAATTTTAGTCTACTCTAAATAAATTCACGATCGTTTTCCTGAAATTTTGTTCTTTTCTGATAAACTGCGAATTACGCGTTTTTGACCCGTATTTCCAGTTTTGAGCAGCGTTTTTGCACCCAATAAGACTTATCACTCATTTTATATTTTTATATGGAGTATAATGATGATTTTAATCATTCCTATAAGTTTCATATTTTTACGACACCCTGTTTTACGTTTCATGAATTAAATACTTACCGTTAGCGATTTTCGGAACCAAACTACACTCCGTAAAATCAAGATAATATCAAAAAAATTCCAATCTTATCACCACCTCACCATGAAAACGTGTAAAGACACATGTAGGGAGGATATTTGATCTTTCCTTAGATCATTACAAGTATACAACTTAACCATGGTTAGTTTTTAACCCAATATATAGTTAACTCCTAATTTTTTCCTATAAATACCAAGCTAAATCACTTCATTTTTCTTGCACCACCCCTTCTTAACATCTAAAGTCCTAAACCTAAAGGCATTTCT
The DNA here is from genome assembly GCA_019973895.1 of Chrysanthemum seticuspe. Taxonomy (NCBI): domain Eukaryota; kingdom Viridiplantae; phylum Streptophyta; class Magnoliopsida; order Asterales; family Asteraceae; genus Chrysanthemum; species Chrysanthemum seticuspe. The sequence goes on along the minus strand of BPTQ01000002.1, from coordinate 8,294,434 downwards.
TATAGATCTTGTAAGAACATTCATGTGTTCTTGAAGAAAACTAGCGTTTGATCTTCGTTCTTGGAAGTTTTCAAGAAAGAGTCGTTATAATCTTCAAATAACTTCAAGTCTCCAAAAAGACGTTGTTATAATCTTCATTTCTTCTTCGGGTTCTCAAGAAGGCGTTGTTATAATCTTCTAATAGCCTTGGGTTTTCGAAGATTGCAAATTCTACGTCGAAGCTCCGCTAATATTTTATTTTTCCATAATACACAAGTGTCCTATATTAAGGTAAGTATTTATAAGACTCAAACTTAGTTAAATACTTATAAACTTGTTAGTTTATTTATTGTAATTATAAACTCTTAATATATAATATTCAAATCAAAATCTATGTTTTACGTATTGAGCACTACAACACTAGGGAACTTCATGTGAGGGGTTTCATTTGAGTAAAACGTATCGACGAGTTGCTGGATTTACGATTTAAAGTGTCCTAGCTCCTCGAACGTTTACTGCATGACCTCTGAATTATGATGGCCCGAACGGTAGTACAATATCTATAAACTAAATATGTTTTCACATATTAAAGATCTTTCTATAAACATCAAATGATAATTGACTACATCATGATCAACATAGAAATCTATATAGAATGGATTTATGTTTTCCTAAACATTGTTCCAAACTTAAGTCGCAACATTTTATTTTAGGTTGCTCGTAGAAGTTCTCACGGCATATCTATCATTCTCATTATACATGTGATATCATTGATTAAGGTGAGTTCATAGCCCCACTTTCTATTACTTAATTGTTTTACAAACCCTTGGGGGAGATACATGCTTTATTTTAAACCAAACACATTGCTTTCAAATTATATACTTATCTGATTGTTATTAGCACTAAGTTTCCGCATTTGCCAAACTTAAGTCCCTTAATCATGAATCATTAATCACTATGTGAGAGTGGGCGCGAATATTGTGAATAGATCTATTGGGATTGACGAATCCCGTTTGTGTTGGCCCCATTAAAGGCAAACAAACGCACTATATTTGAGTAACATTGGTAAAAACGGTAATTTTACCTGATAGGGCACGCACCGACATTTTCTCTAATTAATTTTGGAACACGTTAACGCCTTGATTGCATGATGCTTAGTCTAATAATAACTGTTTTGGTTTTCAAACCATTGGTGTGAATTTATAACTCACACTACAAACATAATGTGTTCAACCATCAAACAAACTCTATGAATTTCACTCAACCTTTGTGTTGACAGTTTTAAGCATGTATTTCAGGTCCATAATGTCGGAAGCTGGCACGGAAGAGCGAGGACTAGATCAAGAAGGCTATAAATTTTATTATCATTCGAAAACCAATTTAATGTATTTTGTAAACTTGGAACCATCTGGGACCTCATTTTTGTAAACTCTAATATTTATACAAATCGAATGATAAATCTTTTGAAACGACTCCATTAGAGTACGTTTTCTATTGTTATGACTGTTGTGCCATGAAGTAACACTGATGAGTGTGTAAATACTCATCATTTTTGTACAAAATAAACTGCGAAATCATCTGAAAACGCTCAGAAACACATCAAAATGATCAAAATATCACCAACAAGTGTTTTATGTGTTTTAAATACAAAAATATCAAAATCAGATGAAAAACATATCAAATTTGCAAAAATTGCAGTTTTAGTCCCCCAAGTTTCAAAAATTGTCAAAAACAGTCCCTGAGCACAAAATTTCAAAAGAAAAATCACCAAAGGTCCTTTTTAAATCATAACTTGTCAAATTAAGTCCTTTGGTGAAAAATATGAAAAGTTTGAGAAAATTACAAGAATGGTCCTTCAAGTTTGAAAATTGGCAAAATTGGCCCCTGGAAAATTGGAAAATGACAGAATTGGTCCCTGTACTTTTGAAGCTTGTCAGTATTAGTCCTTGGAATATATTTGATGAGTTGGCAGCTATGGTCCCTCAATTTTTCAGAATTACACAAATGGTCCTTGTTAATTATTAACTCTTTACCAATTTTGGACCCTTGGCATTTTGGTCCCCTGTCATTTTTAATTATGGACCCCTGATATTAATAACCGGTCAAATGGTTTGACTAACACTACACGCGCCAAAAAGAAACCTTTCCCCTATCCTCTTCACCCACCATTTCTGCTAAAGCCTGCAACCCCCCTCCTCCAGCTCACCTTTCACTCCCTACTCACTCCACCCTCAACTATAATACAAGAAACAATAATTGTTCACCTCCCCTACACTCAATCTCCTCAACTGGTATAAAACATTTTTCCCGCCAAAACACAATGGAGGGCTTAGATTCACCCAATTGATCCAATGGTCATGAGGAGTGCTGGGATTAACTCAGAAGAGAGAGAAAAAGCAACTTGAGCTATAAAAGGAAGGGAAGAAAGAAGAAAAAGGGTAGTTAGTTAGTCTTTAAAATTTTCCCAATGTCGTTTTTAAAGTTTATGTTTTAATTTAAAGCAAATGTTGTAATTTTTAGTTTTATTGTATCATAATTAAGCTGAAACTTCATTGTAATGTGTTTTTGCAAATCAACTCAACTTTTTATATAAATTTCAAGTTTCCAGGTTACTGTTGAGGATTCCAGTTTTGTTTTCTATTGAACAAGCTTCCCTTAGCTTCATTGTAAGCTTAAACAGGTTTACTTAAGCTTTTTATAGCTTTTGATAAGCTTGTAGATCAATTTTCAAGTAATTTGGCTCAGGGTCAACAAAAGTCAAAGTGCAGAATCTGGTTTGGATTGCTGATCTGATAATGGATCTTGGTTGAAATGAGTTGGATTGGGTTCAGTTACTGTTCTAATAGTCTCATGAGCAAGCCATAGTGGCTGGATTTATGTAAGCCTCATCTTATTTGCATATCTGTCTCTTTACTGCTATTTTAGCTTAAGTAGAATTATTACTGTTTGATAGATTTAGTATCTGTTCTTGCTTCATTTAGGAGTTATATTGGTTTTTAGATCTGTTTTGATAGATTGCTTGGTTCAAACTAGAGATTTGTTAGTAGGTTATTACTAATTTGTTGCTAAAAGGGTGTTTGGTTAAGATCAGTAAGTTGAGTTTGGGATTGATTCAGTAGTTTAGTCTAATTGCTATAAGTTTATTTAGGTCTTAAACATTCAAATCAGTCTTGTTTTTGCACTCAAAATCTCTCAAAGTCAAAATCCTACTCTAAACCTTCTTAGCAGTTTACTGTTGGATATTTGAAAAATCCAAGTTTGATTTTGTGTTCAAAATTCAGGGAACTAGCTTATTTAAGTTTCATTTCATCTTAACACATCATAAATAGTCCATAAATTAGCTCCAAATCTCAATATAGTCAACTTTACATCTGTTCTTAAAAGTCAAACACAAGGTCTGATCTCATTTTGTGCAGACCTTGCAGAGGATGCACACTGTTCAAATCTGTTTTTCATGGTCTCAAATTTGGTCATATTGCAGTCTTCTAGGTGGTCTTCAATACCACTTATCTGGTTTTGGCTCTAGCTTATCTGTTAAGCTTATAAATAAGCTCCAACTTGGTACCTATTTCTGTTTATGCATCAGTTCAGCAGTAACTTCCATTTAGCAGCCATTTTGTTTTGATCATAACTTCTTCAATACTTGTCCTAATTAGCTGACATTTTGAGCACAAGTTCTCTGGTTGGTGGTCTTTAGAGTCACACTTCTGCTTTTCTCTGTAGCTTTTCAGATAAGCAGTTGCAATGGCTTAAATAGTAGGGCAGATTAGCTTATTTGCTTAAAGTTCAGTTGCTATAATCCTTGGTAGATGCTCATTAGTGGTTAGGAGTAGATGTAACTAGCTGCCTTAGAGTAGATTTAGTATATTTTAGCTTATGTTTTCAGTTGGTGTACTGTAGAGCTTATTTGCTTATCTCTTAAGTGCTTATTTCATTCCATTTACATAGCAGCTCATTATTCTTACAAATAAGCCCTAGTTTTTATAATTTTCTCTGCTTTAGATTAATATTTTAGTATTTCCCTGAAATTTTCATAATTTTTAGACAGTGTTTGGTATTTTTCTTATTTAAAAATAGTTTTTAATCATTTTAAATTAGCTTTAATCACATTTAATTCAGAAAAAGTTCCAAAAATTAATTTTTCAATTTTAATAGATTAAGATAAATATAAAAAGGCAAAAAAGTATTTTTCCATATTTTTCTTAGTTAAATTTGTATTTTTAGATAATTTAAATAGTTTTTAATAGTATTTAAATCCTAGAAAATAGAAAAATAATCATAAAAATACAAAAATAGTTTTGAAAAGTCTATGTTGATATTTTAGACTTTTCTAAATCTTAATTTTATTTTTCAAGCTTTATTTCCTATTTTCTTTCATTTTAGGTTATTATTAATTAGTTAAAAATAGTTTTTAATTAATAATAATTAGATAAATAGTTATAAAAATAATTTTCTTTTTCTATAAATTTTCTTTTATCATTAGGATTGTAAAAATGTATCTTTCATATTTTTAGGATTTATCTTGTGTAATTTTCACGTTTTTATTTGTACGTTTACGTAGATTTTATTTTAAACGTAAGTTTTAAGTTTTAAACGTTCATCACTTTAAATATAGTGATAGCGTTTATTTAATAGATTTTATCTTTTTAATTTCCTTTAATTTGCATTTAAGCCGTTTTAATGTGTTGGCTTTTTCTGTAGTTTTAATAATCATCAAATCTCTTTTTCCGTTCAAATCTCTCGATCACTTTACGTTTGATAATCCATTGCATAGCTCGCTGGGACATAACGACCCGGGGAAACACTATACTCCTAAGATCTTCATTGATTTCGTGCTTGAGCAGTTTTAAGCTGGTTACGGTCCGCCATTCACAAGTGGCGGGTTTGTGTGATTTAGCTTGACTGTTTTGGCGCGCATCAAATTTTTGGCGCCGCTGCCGGGGAGCTGTGCTGATTATCTTACGTCTAGCAGATTAGTGATTTGGATATTCACTCCTTGTTTATACCATCTGTATGTGTTTATATTTTCTTTTAAAAATCAAAAACCCAAAAAGATTTTCATTCTTTGTTTTTACATCATGTTTTTCAAAAATACCAAAAATACTCTTCTCATTCCTCTTATCCGTATGATTCTATTTCTCTTACCCCCTCGTACCGTTTGATTCTACTCGTCTTTATCCTCATAACCGTTTAATTCTCTTCTTTTCCCTCTTATGTTTAATTCTAATGGCGGACACGCGTACGATGTTAGAAATGCTCCAAGTACCCTCCGAGGGGTACGAAGATGCTATCGTTGTACCGGAGATTCTTTCCGAGAATTTCGAGATAAACACAGGTTTAATTCAACTAATTATGTCAAATCCATTCTATGGTTTTGAGAGGGACTATCCCTATGCTCACATCCGATGGTTTGATAGATTAATTTCAACTATCAAATATAAGGATGTTCCTCATGACACAATTAAGTTGTTGTTATTCTCATTTTCTCTCAAGGGGGCAGCTCAGAATTGGCTCGAAAAAGAACCCCCTCGATCGATTACTGCTTGGGAAGACCTCGTTTCAAAATTTGTAAATCGTTTCTTTCCTTATTCTAAGACGGAAAATCTTAAGAACGAGATTACAAACTTCCAGCAGCGCTTTGATGAAAGTTTTGGTGAGGCATGGGAAAGATTCAAAGATCTCCTATGGAAATGCCCACATCATGGTTTCTCGGAATTACTCCAGATCGATATATTCTACAATGCTTTAATGCAAACCGATCAAGATTCACTTAATGCAGCCGCCGGTGGCAATATCTTGTATCGTACCCCAAGGGATATATTGACGATCATCGAGAACAAATCGAAAGTTCCGACTACGAGAAACAAACCGATTGAGATGGCTGAGCTTACCGATGATATTCGATGCATGAAGCAAAAATCTGAGCCCGTTGATTCCGTTACCGAAAGATGTGATATTTGTGGTGGTCCCCATCCTTTTTACGATTGTCAAGCCACCGATGACGAGGTTTATAATGCTACACCAGCCCAATATCGCAAGACTTTCATTTTCGATGATGAAGAGGATTCCATTCAGATGAGAGAATATTATGCGAGTTTGTCGGCTACAACCAATCCTGTTTCTGAGCCTTTCATTTCCGACTCTTCCCCTTCACTCACACCGGTTGAGAGAAGTGACGTCGTTTTAGAAGAGTTCGATGATCATATTTCAACAAACATTGTTGAACCCGTTGACTCTCTCATAATGGGGGACGAGCCTCTTAGCACTATTCCAGAAATGGAATCGTCTAGTGTTGAGAGCCTTGTCCCAATCCCAAGTGAGTCCGAGGTTATCTCCGGTAATATGTGTGATAAGCCTCTTGATGATGATTCTTACCCTCCTCTTGACATTCCAAATGATCATGTTGATATGTTCTCCGATTCTGACAACGATTGTACTTCGTTTGACGATTCTTTATCTTATGGAGACATTGATTATGTCGAGGACTTACCTTCTGAGCTAGTTAGCTTAGAGGATGCGAGAGATTCTGATGATCTGGAAATTGAGGACGAGATGCTTCGTGAAAAATTATTCAATATAAATCTCCTCGTTTCTAAGATCGAATCATTATGTGCTAAGCCAGCTTCAGCTCCTATCCCCGTAGAGGATAGTGACTCTATATTGGACAAGCCCGAAACATCTCTTGAGCTTGAGGCTTTTTCCAATGATTCTGTTCCGGAATTTGAAATATTCCGCTTTGATGACGATTATACTAAAAAGGAGAGTAGTGGCAATCCCACTTTTCATCTTTCTCTTCCTGAGTATGATTCGTTTCTCTTTGATCTAGATCCTGAGGAGTTCTCCGGTGAACTCTCTCATATCATATCTCCTCCGGAGTATGATCATTTCTATTTTGATCTTGATCTTGACCTGGGGGGAGACATGCTCTATCATAAGAGTTTTCTTATTGAGGACACTACCCAGCCTCTCCCTCCCGAGGTAATTGTTGAAAATAACCAAAAGAGCTTTAATGATGAAATACAAATTAAGGAAGATATAAAATTTGATTTTGAGGATGAAGAATGGATCCTAATTTTCATAAACATCTTTCTTCCATTCCTCACATATGATGTGATTTTTCCTCTTCTTCACTCTTGCGGGAGTGAGGACACTATCTTTGACCCCGGCATTTTTATTTATCATTTGTGAGCCGGGTCTGTCTCTCTATATCTCATCGGTGTGGAACTTTCACGTATTTCAATGTTTGTCCAAACATCTTTAATGAAAGTCCGATGGAGATTGTTTCTTCCACTTTGCTTCCCCATGAACCAATTAATTCGGGGTCGAGTCAAGCTAGCGACTCGGTAATCAAAAACAGTAGCACGCACCATATGGGTTTTCACCCATATTTCTGTCTTCTTACCCCCTTCTACCACCTAAGTGTGGGGGTGATGCCCCACATGTTATAAAAAAAAAAAAAAAAAAAAAAAAAAAAAAAAAAAAAAAATCTTCTTTCTAAATAATGGCCGTAGTATTTCCCTTTTACGTTCTTTGTTTCGGCATAACCGCCGGTACTTTGAATATTGAGGGCAATATTCATTTCTAAGTGTGGGGGGGAATTCTCACGAATTTTATCATATAATTATACCGATTCCCCCGTTTTTGGCCAAAATTTTTTTTGGAGTAAGTGTTTTACACTTACTCATTTGGTTATCAGTCCGCCTTGTCTAATAAACAAAAGGATTGGCTAATCCAGGAGCAAACGGCTCTTGGTAAAGATATATCAAATCCGTTTATATGGCTTGCAATTTGCCCAAAATTGTATGGTATTCAGCTCACCATATCCTAAAAAGTGAAGAGTTGGCTAGCCCGCAAGTTTATGGCTTGTGGTAAAGGCAGTGGAAAAACCATAATTGGTAATCGACTCACCAAAGATAATACTGATAATTTATCTAAGAGTTGGCTAGTCCAGAAGGGTACGGCTTCTGGTAAAGACAAAATCAAATCCGTTGAAAGCTGGTGGTTTGCTCAAAATCACATGGTTATCGGTGTACCATGGTTCTTACTTGAACTAAAACATTTGGCTACTCCAGAAGTAATGGCTTTTGGTAAAGAGATTAAAATCCATTATGTTTTCTCAAATCATTGCTAGGGACTAGCAATATCTCAGTGTGGGGGATTGATGAGTGTGTAAATACTCATCATTTTTGTACAAAATAAACTGCGAAATCATCTGAAAACGCTCAGAAACACATCAAAATGATCAAAATATCACCAACAAGTGTTTTATGTGTTTTAAATACAAAAATATCAAAATCAGATGAAAAACATATCAAATTTGCAAAAATTGCAGTTTTAGTCCCCCAAGTTTCAAAAATTGTCAAAAACAGTCCCTGAGCACAAAATTTCAAAAGAAAAATCACCAAAGGTCCTTTTTAAATCATAACTTGTCAAATTAAGTCCTTTGGTGAAAAATATGAAAAGTTTGAGAAAATTACAAGAATGGTCCTTCAAGTTTGAAAATTGGCAAAATTGGCCCCTGGAAAATTGGAAAATGACAGAATTGGTCCCTGTACTTTTGAAGCTTGTCAGTATTAGTCCTTGGAATATATTTGATGAGTTGGCAGCTATGGTCCCTCAATTTTTCAGAATTACACAAATGGTCCTTGTTAATTATTAACTCTTTACCAATTTTGGACCCTTGGCATTTTGGTCCCCTGTCATTTTTAATTATGGACCCCTGATATTAATAACCGGTCAAATGGTTTGACTAACACTACACGCGCCAAAAAGAAACCTTTCCCCTATCCTCTTCACCCACCATTTCTGCTAAAGCCTGCAACCCCCCTCCTCCAGCTCACCTTTCACTCCCTACTCACTCCACCCTCAACTATAATACAAGAAACAATAATTGTTCACCTCCCCTACACTCAATCTCCTCAACTGGTATAAAACATTTTTCCCGCCAAAACACAATGGAGGGCTTAGATTCACCCAATTGATCCAATGGTCATGAGGAGTGCTGGGATTAACTCAGAAGAGAGAGAAAAAGCAACTTGAGCTATAAAAGGAAGGGAAGAAAGAAGAAAAAGGGTAGTTAGTTAGTCTTTAAAATTTTCCCAATGTCGTTTTTAAAGTTTATGTTTTAATTTAAAGCAAATGTTGTAATTTTTAGTTTTATTGTATCATAATTAAGCTGAAACTTCATTGTAATGTGTTTTTGCAAATCAACTCAACTTTTTATATAAATTTCAAGTTTCCAGGTTACTGTTGAGGATTCCAGTTTTGTTTTCTATTGAACAAGCTTCCCTTAGCTTCATTGTAAGCTTAAACAGGTTTACTTAAGCTTTTTATAGCTTTTGATAAGCTTGTAGATCAATTTTCAAGTAATTTGGCTCAGGGTCAACAAAAGTCAAAGTGCAGAATCTGGTTTGGATTGCTGATCTGATAATGGATCTTGGTTGAAATGAGTTGGATTGGGTTCAGTTACTGTTCTAATAGTCTCATGAGCAAGCCATAGTGGCTGGATTTATGTAAGCCTCATCTTATTTGCATATCTGTCTCTTTACTGCTATTTTAGCTTAAGTAGAATTATTACTGTTTGATAGATTTAGTATCTGTTCTTGCTTCATTTAGGAGTTATATTGGTTTTTAGATCTGTTTTGATAGATTGCTTGGTTCAAACTAGAGATTTGTTAGTAGGTTATTACTAATTTGTTGCTAAAAGGGTGTTTGGTTAAGATCAGTAAGTTGAGTTTGGGATTGATTCAGTAGTTTAGTCTAATTGCTATAAGTTTATTTAGGTCTTAAACATTCAAATCAGTCTTGTTTTTGCACTCAAAATCTCTCAAAGTCAAAATCCTACTCTAAACCTTCTTAGCAGTTTACTGTTGGATATTTGAAAAATCCAAGTTTGATTTTGTGTTCAAAATTCAGGGAACTAGCTTATTTAAGTTTCATTTCATCTTAACACATCATAAATAGTCCATAAATTAGCTCCAAATCTCAATATAGTCAACTTTACATCTGTTCTTAAAAGTCAAACACAAGGTCTGATCTCATTTTGTGCAGACCTTGCAGAGGATGCACACTGTTCAAATCTGTTTTTCATGGTCTCAAATTTGGTCATATTGCAGTCTTCTAGGTGGTCTTCAATACCACTTATCTGGTTTTGGCTCTAGCTTATCTGTTAAGCTTATAAATAAGCTCCAACTTGGTACCTATTTCTGTTTATGCATCAGTTCAGCAGTAACTTCCATTTAGCAGCCATTTTGTTTTGATCATAACTTCTTCAATACTTGTCCTAATTAGCTGACATTTTGAGCACAAGTTCTCTGGTTGGTGGTCTTTAGAGTCACACTTCTGCTTTTCTCTGTAGCTTTTCAGATAAGCAGTTGCAATGGCTTAAATAGTAGGGCAGATTAGCTTATTTGCTTAAAGTTCAGTTGCTATAATCCTTGGTAGATGCTCATTAGTGGTTAGGAGTAGATGTAACTAGCTGCCTTAGAGTAGATTTAGTATATTTTAGCTTATGTTTTCAGTTGGTGTACTGTAGAGCTTATTTGCTTATCTCTTAAGTGCTTATTTCATTCCATTTACATAGCAGCTCATTATTCTTACAAATAAGCCCTAGTTTTTATAATTTTCTCTGCTTTAGATTAATATTTTAGTATTTCCCTGAAATTTTCATAATTTTTAGACAGTGTTTGGTATTTTTCTTATTTAAAAATAGTTTTTAATCATTTTAAATTAGCTTTAATCACATTTAATTCAGAAAAAGTTCCAAAAATTAATTTTTCAATTTTAATAGATTAAGATAAATATAAAAAGGCAAAAAAGTATTTTTCCATATTTTTCTTAGTTAAATTTGTATTTTTAGATAATTTAAATAGTTTTTAATAGTATTTAAATCCTAGAAAATAGAAAAATAATCATAAAAATACAAAAATAGTTTTGAAAAGTCTATGTTGATATTTTAGACTTTTCTAAATCTTAATTTTATTTTTCAAGCTTTATTTCCTATTTTCTTTCATTTTAGGTTATTATTAATTAGTTAAAAATAGTTTTTAATTAATAATAATTAGATAAATAGTTATAAAAATAATTTTCTTTTTCTATAAATTTTCTTTTATCATTAGGATTGTAAAAATGTATCTTTCATATTTTTAGGATTTATCTTGTGTAATTTTCACGTTTTTATTTGTACGTTTACGTAGATTTTATTTTAAACGTAAGTTTTAAGTTTTAAACGTTCATCACTTTAAATATAGTGATAGCGTTTATTTAATAGATTTTATCTTTTTAATTTCCTTTAATTTGCATTTAAGCCGTTTTAATGTGTTGGCTTTTTCTGTAGTTTTAATAATCATCAAATCTCTTTTTCCGTTCAAATCTCTCGATCACTTTACGTTTGATAATCCATTGCATAGCTCGCTGGGACATAACGACCCGGGGAAACACTATACTCCTCAGATCTTCATTGATTTCGTGCTTGAGCAGTTTTAAGCTGGTTACGGTCCGCCATTCACAAGTGGCGGGTTTGTGTGATTTAGCTTGACTGTTTTGGCGCGCATCAAACACCCAGTTTCAATTCCGCTGCGTATCACGAAATTGGGGGTGTTACAACACCCCTTGTTTTTCTATTTTTCCTATATTCCTCACATTATTTTAAGCTTTTCTGGAAATTTTCAGATTTTTCCAAGTCATTTTGCTATTTTTCTGCATTTTAATTACTTTTTAGCACTTTTTAAATAGCTTTTAATACCAATAATTCAGAATAGTTTCAAAAAAATAATTTTTCATTTTTCTTAAGTTTAGATAAATATAAAAAGTCAAAAAAATATTTTTCTATATTTTTCTTAGTTAAATTTGTATTTTTAAGTAATTTAAGAAGTTTTAAATAGTTTTTAAATCATAAAAAATAGAAAAATAGTCAGGAAAATACAAAAATAGTTTTGAAAATTCTCTTTTGTTATTTTAGATTTTTCTAAGTCATAATTTTATTTTTCTAGCTTTATTTCCCATTTTCTTGTATTTTAGGCTATTATTAAATAGTTAAAAATAGTTTTAATTAATAATAATTAATTAAATAGTTATAAAAATAATTTTCTTTTTCTAAATATTTTATTTTATCATTAGGTTTGTAAAAATATCATTTTCATATTTCTAGGATTAATATTGTGTAAGGTTCATATTTTCTGTTGTACGTCGCGTAGTTTTTAATTTCAGTTTTATAAAAACATAAAAACAAAAACATCAATTTGCAAATAGTGATAGCGTTTATTTAATATTTTTTATCTTTTTAATTTCCTTTAATTTGCATTTAAGCGTTTGTAATTATAGGCTATTTCTGTAGTTATAATCATATTCAAATCCTCTTTTCCGTTCAAATCTCTCGATCACTATACGTTTGGTGATCCATTGCATAGCTCGCTGGGACATAACGACCCGGGGAAACACTATACTCCCCAGATCTTCATTGCATTTGTTTCTGAACCGTTTTAAGTTTCTTACGGTCGGCCATTCACAAGTGGCCGACTTGAGTGAGAAAACTTGACGGTTTGGCAGCAGATCACTTTCCCACACATAGCTACAGAAGATTTATCGGAGGAACCCCTCATTTTGGAAGCAGAAATCGAAGGATATTTTGTCCGGAGGGTATTTGTGGACGAAGGTGCTTCAGTCCAAGTAATGTATGAGCACTGCTTTAACAACTTTAGTCCATCCATTCAATCCAGGTTGCAAGAGAGCAACTCACCACTAGTGGGATTCTCCGGGGAAGTCATCCAACCTCTAGGAAAGATCGAGCTTGAGGTATGCTTCGGAGACCATGGGTTGTACAGAACTGTCATGATGAAGTTCACGGTCGTAAGATCCCCGTCACCCTACAACGTAATTCTAGGACGTACAAGTCTAAGGGAATTAAGAGCCGTACCCTCAACTATCCATGCCATGATGAAATTTCCTACGCCCGGAGGAATAGCCACTTTGGTTACCAAGAGGGCAGTTGTCATGGAGTGTAGATGATTCGAGGAAAGCCGGGACCCCAGGGAAGATTCCTCTCCGGAAAGCGAGGAGGAGGGGGCGAACCGGGAAGTTCAAGGCCTAAGACTGACGGAGGATATACTGGTTAATGCCGCATACCCTGAACAACGTGTGACAATAGGAACAGGGTTCTCCCGGGAGTGTAGGAGGCAACTCATCGAGCTGTTGAGAAGAAATAAAGAAGTATTCGCTTGGGAGCCGGCAGATATGACCGGGGTCCCAAGATGCTTCGTCCAGCACTCTCTTAATGTGAACGTATCGGACACGCCGATCGCCCAAAAAAGGAGAATGTTCTCTCGGGAGAAAAACCAAGTGATTGCAAGAGAGGTTGAAGAATGGATAAAAGCCAGGATAGTTCGTCCGGTAAGATACCCCACATGGATTTCCAATCCGGTACTAGTAAAGAAATGTGACGGGAGTTGGCGGATGTGCATTGATTTCAAAAATCTGAATTCCTCCTGCCCAAAAGACTATTACCCTTTACCAGAAATTGATTGAAAGATTGAATCCGTGATGGGATATAAATATAAGTGTTTTCTGGATGCATACAAAGGATACCACCAAGTCCAGATGGACAGAGAGGACGAGGAGAAAACGGCATTCTATACAGAACAAGGGACATACTGTTACACCAAAATGCCCTTCGGACTGAAGAATGCAGGGGCAACATACCAGCGCCTGGTAGACTCTGCATTCCAGTCGCAGATAGGGAGAAACTTGGAAGCATATGTCGATGATATGGTCATAAAAAGCCGAACGGAGAGGGATGTGATAGCAGACATAGCGGAAACATTTGACAACCTCAGAAGGATCAATATGAAGCTGAACCTGCGGAAATGTTCCTTCGGTGTAGAAGAGGGGAAATTCCTTGGATACATGGTAACCTCCGAAGGTATAAGGGCGAATCCCCGAAAGACGAAGGCCATCATGGAGATGAAATCTCCAGGGACGTTGAAAGAAATGCAAATTCTAAGTGGGAAACTAGCAGCCTTGAACAGATTTCTATCGAAATCAGCAGAGAGATCCTTGCCTTTCTTCGAAACTTTGAAAAATATCACAAAGGAGAACAAGGAAGAATATCGGTGGACGGATGAAGCCGAGGCAGCTTTCCAGGAAATGAAAAACCTGATATTAAAATTACCTTCGTTAACCACCCCCCGGCCGAAAGAACAGTTATCCGTTTACTTAGCAGCATCAAAAGGAGCCATCAGCGCATTTCTATTAATAGAAAGGGACGGAAGACAATTACTGGTACATTACGTAAGCCGAACCTTGCACGAGGCGGAAAAAAACTATGCGCCGATGGAAAAGCTAGCTTTATGTCTGTTACATGCATCACGGAGACTACGAAGATATTTTGAGGCCCATCCCATTCGGGTTATCACCGACCAACCTGTTAAGCAGATATTGTACAAACCAGAAGCTTCAGGAAAACTTGCCAAGTATGCCATAGAGCTAGGAGCTTACAACATCACATATGCTCCTAGAAATTCGGTCAAAGGTCAGGTACTGGCAGACTTTCTCACAGAAGTGCATGTCGAATCCGGACACCCAGGCCGCCGGAGAGAGAATACGAATATAATGGATGTAACACCCCGCCTTATCTGACCACAATATTGTCCGCTTTGCCCGTAGGCTCACGGCTTTGTTTTTGTGGCCTCATTTGAAAACTTCCCGACAGGTCACCCAAGCCAGTACTACTCTCACATGAGCACGCTTAACTGCCAGTTCCTCAGAACTCCACTCGCAGTAGACCACAAAACGCGTTGTGTCATTGTAAGGCGAATGTTATCTTATGAGCCCAGCATCTCTCCAGGCCACAGCCGATGTGGGATTTGCCTAGAGTGTTACAATCACCCCCCTTTAGGGACTCATCGTCCTCGATGAGGTTTGCCCCACCATCCCGAACGGCTCAGGAGTGGCTCTGATACCATAATTGTAACACCCCAACCCGACAAGGGTAGAAGTGTCACAGTCTGGTGTCATATCAGAACATACAAGTAAAATTTTCAAGCGGAAGTCTTTAAATAATAATGTACCAAGTCGTAATAAAGAAAGATTTACAAGGGAAATTACAAAATCCAAAATGTCTAAAATAAAAGGAAATCTCAAAACAAAAGCCCGCCAAAACAAGTCCAAATAATAAGGTAACTAGGGTTAGTCCACTCAGATAATCCACCTCTCAGCCCAATCAAAGCCCATCTTCAAACCTAAAACTTGCGGCTGAGCTTAGAAAGCCCAGTGAACAGATATAACAAAGCGAAAGCTAAATAAAATCTGAAATGCAAAAGAAACAAAGGAACGGATAACAAGTCGTAGCGAAATGAGAGTAATGAGTCAAAGAGAATCCTGCAGAACACCATTATACAGATATCCAAAACGAACAAATAACAAGGAGAGCAAAGCGAAACAAGCATCGAAGACATAAGAATAAGCACATACAAACCAGACATACAAGAACTGAAACATAAGCAACCATAGCAGGCGTAGCATCCACACAACATATATGTCATACAGTCAATTCAGGAAATCAGGAGACATACAAGCCAAACAGATGTCTATAGGAAAGCGGAAGCAATTAATTAATAAGTGAGCATGGCAATTCACACAGGTCAAAACCCTTAGTTGAAGACATAATCAGTATCAATCATAGCGGTAGTCAAAACATGGCAGTCACACGTAACAAGTAGGAATACAGTATGAACACTATAATTAAAATGAATTAAATATATAGCAGGGCAATTAAACAAGTTAACAAGCTAGACTTCAAAAGTTGAACCATTTACCCAATCAAACCATAGCATAAATAGAAATGCAAACATGGCAGGTCAACTACAAGTAGATAAGGATACCACGGATAGTCATAGTCCACAAGATTAATCGAACGAGGTACAAAAGATAAACAGATCAACGATCGATTTCACACAATCATGGTTACCAGACAAATCAAAAGGATCACATAACAGTAAGATAGCATATCATCAGATGACAACAGTTAAATCTTATATCGCATACATACATATCATACATAGTAATCAGTAGTCGTATAAACATGAATATCATAATCAATCCAATGACATATAATAACCCGGTACGTGAATGGAACCTTAGTCTGAAGTAACGGAATTAAGGTGTGACAGATCAATATAATGGAGTATCTATATCTTGGTAAAAGTGAATCATATAAGGGTACTGAGAAATGAACAAGTAATACAGATTATGATGCGTTGGGGAATACGGAAGGTACAATATAGGTATATCAAAAGTGTAAGGGTTATCAGAAATCTACCCGAGCCCAGAAACATATCATATCATATCATATCATAAGTAGCCATTGTATTCGGAGGGGTGACCTTGGAATACCATACATAATAGGAGGGGAGACCTCAGTAACAAATGGAGTAGCTAACTCCCAGAATTGTGAAGACGCGGATTGCACCCGACATCATTCACCAGACAAAGCTCCAATCAGATCAAATCCCTCGAAACATATCAAATCTAGGATGCATCCATACGCCCCCCAGAACATATAGTGGCCAAATCATATACATATAGTGAGCTCATAATCATATCAGAATGGGGATGGTGTGGAACATCACTCAACCACACTAAAGTCATGCCATTGGTGCATCAATGACACGGTCAGGTTACCTTCCTGACTAGGAAACATATTTGGCTCGGGTATCAAACTGAAGGGTCAAAGCATATTCATATCATATCATAAGGGTTCATATCAAAATTCATATCAAAGTTTCATATCAGATGGTTCATGTCAAAGGTTCATATCAAAGTTTCATATCGAAAATTCATATCATAGGTTCATAATCAAAGGTGCATATCAAAGGTTCATAGTCAGAAGGTTCATATCAGTGGTTCACATTAAACAGTTCACATAGGAGATTCAATCAAAGGAAGCATAGCAGAGTTATAGGGAAGCCCTAGTAAGAAGGCTCAGAGCAAAGGATAACAGTTCAAAACCAATATCGAAAGATGTAACGAATCACGAGAAACCCCTACTGAAAAGGGATAGAATATCTGTACCTTAGCAACGAAATCAAAGCAAACAAGAAAGTTACACCGGGAAGCAACGTCGTATCTCCTTCAACGTATCTACACGAATTGATATCATATATTACTTATATACTCATTTTATAAGCTTCTTATGCATGTGTAAGTGTTTTACTTAATGATATCCTTGTTTTATCTTTCCTTTTCTTAAACTCATATTTGGACCAGACTTTAGCGATTTTATAAAATACTTACTTAGCTCAAAAGAAATCAAGTAAAATCCCAGGGGTTCCCATATGAGTTAAAAGAGTCTCCAAAAATTGGTGGGTTCTATCTCTATGCCAAATGGCCTATGGAAAATCACAAGTCCAGACCTACCCAGAAAGTGGTCAGAAAATACACCTTAAAAGTTTACACTCATTGGACCTGTTTAGACACCTTGGAAAAATTCCCAAAACTCCCAGAAATTCATTTATATCCTAAATGTTACTCCTGTAAAAGGAGAGCTCCCAATTCCTTATGGTTTGCAAATGAAAAATCAAACAATCCAACCAAATTTCAGACCCGTTTTCTCAGCTTTGACACTTGAACTTGTAAAATTCAAAAATACGACTTAGACAACTCCAAATTCGACCAAACCACTTGGAAAACTTAGCTAAGACATAAAATAAACTTTTCCATCAAAAACCCATATTATTGCACTTATAAAATTCGATATATGACACACACAAATTCGACATATGATGCTGTCCAGTTTTAAGGTCTATTGAAACCAATATAAGCACATGTTTAACCTACCCAAACGCACCCAAGACTCATGTAAGCCACACAACCTGATTTAATATCATCATATCAAGTTTACCCTTCCATATTTCAGTCTTACAATAATTATATACACCATTTACCAAGCCACAAATCATTCGTATCGTATGCGTTTAGAATCATGATTTTATGTAACCATTTTATCATTTAAATGTGACAACATAATCTATTATTTTATGTGATCAATTTTTGTGATACAAGACCTAAAAGGGACATCATACCCACGACCAAAACAAGAAAAACAAGAATAAAAACGATACGAGGTGAGGACACATTACCCTAGAAGCGTGTACAAAGAGCAAGACGAGTACCAAAATCACCAAGAGTCACGACAAGCCTTCCATGGCTTTCAAAACCCACGAAATAAGTACTAAACCCACGACCTAGCTTTCTTTTCGAACCATTCACGATCACCACACCTTTGAATCAATCACATACGATCACAAGCCTCCTTGGAACACCATTTTTGTCTTGAATTCGAATTGGAATGGGAAAAATATTGGATGCCGTCACTTTTGGTGCTAGGGAGGCTAGGGTTTTGAGTTGTGAAGTCATGATATGAAACGTACAGGAGAAAAAAAAATAGGGAGGGCTTGTGTGGGTCTTGATCTTGACGAGCCAAGGAAAAACAAGGGCCAAGCCCAAGTCCAAATTTTATTTATAAGTTAAATGGGCTCCTAGTTAAACTTCAATGTATCTAGTTTCATGAAAAACTAAAGGAAGACGTGTGATGAAAATAAAACCTGAAACTTACACGTAAATCATTCTCGCATACTTGGTTTGACAACATTTTATAAGTTAGGTCACATTTACATTTAATGAGCATTTACGTATTTTATAAGTTTTAAATTTAGAGGGCAAATTAGTCTTTTTACGCGTTTTAGATTTTTAGGGTTTTACAACTCTTCCCCTCTAAAAGAAAAATTTCGTCCTCGAAAATTGAAGTCGTAAAGGTACACAGAGACGTACGAATTTAAGGCAAACTTATACATAACAGATGTCGATGCGAATCTCTCAAAGAGGTACAGAATTCTAAACGAACATGAGGATCGAAGGATAACGGATATAAGTCTTATTCCATTCACGTACCACCCCAGGCATTTCCCAAGATGTCGTATGATTTCAATAAGTTCAAATTATATGATCTCGGTATTATCACGTTGATCAGGCGTCATAATACTTGCATCACATAACAAGTCCTTATTGTCATCATATTCTGTCCCGGGTTATGACAAATCACATAACCAATATCACAACAAAACATATCATATACATATACCAAGTAACATACCAAAGCAGACCAGATCACAATTATATAGCATATATCACATCAAAACAACTTACCATACCACAAAGGAGAGAACGCCACCAAGCTTGCGTAAAACGGTTCCTCATGACTCATTACGGAAGATTCAAAGGAAAAGCTGAGATATTACCAAAATGCCAAAAGATGGCGCTTCACGATTCAAACCGAGTTCTGAACAAATCAAGGAAGAGCAATGCCGATCAAAATCACATAGCAAAATATCAAACCGCCACAAATGCATGACAACAAATCGGAGTAACACAAATCGCGCCCAAATCATATGAAGTAGATGAACCTTCTCAGCCACCGGTTGAATCTTGTCTTCGTCGTTGCGTCTTTGGTTGATTCGTCCAGCTTCCTCCAGCAGCCTCCTGATGTCTCCAACAGCACGGCAGTCGGGAGTGGCTTCTGCTTCACGAACCTCTCTAGCTCAGAGACTGTTGCAGCAACGCAGGTTCGGCACCATCGTCTTCGGCTCCACAGGTAGTCTCCATCTAACGATCGACAAACGGATGTGCGAAGACAAAAATAATAAAATTCAAATGCGAAGAGAAGAAGAACAAAACAGTGAAGACAAAAGATTATCGAAGTCAAAACTGAACGACAATCAAAAGGAATCGGAATATATTTGAACAGACGGAAGCCTAATGTCTACCCAATCCTCACAGGTCAATCCTAAGGTCAACAAGACGAAACCTGGGCTCTGATACCATAATTGTAACACCCCGCCTTATCTGACCACAATATTGTCCGCTTTGCCCGTAGGCTCACGGCTTTGTTTTTGTGGCCTCATTTGAAGACTTCCCGGCAGGTCACCCAAGCCAACATAGCAGGCGTAGCATCCACACAACATATATGGCATACAAACAATTCAGGAAATCAAAATACGTACAAGCCAAACAGATATCTACGGAAAAGCGAAAGCAATAAATAAATCAGTGAGCATGGCAATTCACACAGGTCAAAACTCTTAATGAAGACATGATCAGTATCATAACGGTAGTCAAAACATGGCAGTCACACGTAACAAGTAAGGATACAGTATGAACACTATAATTAAATGAATTAAATACATAGCAGGGCAATTAAACAAGTTAACAAGCTAGACTTCATAAGTTGAACCATTTACCCAATCAAACCGTAGCATAAACAGAAATGCAAACATGGCAGGTCAACAACAAGCAGATAAGGACACCACGGATAGTCATAGTACACGAGATTAATCGAACTCCCTAAGGGGGGGGGGGGGTGATTGTAACACTCTAGGCAAATCCCACATCGGCTGTGGCCTGGAGAGATGCTGGGCTCATAAGATAACATTCGCCTTACAATGACACAACGCGTTTTGTGGTCTACTGCGAGTGGAGTTCTGAGGAACTGGCAGTTAAGCGTGCTCATGTGAGAGTAGTACTGGCTTGGGTGACCTGCCGGGAAGTCTTCAAATGAGGCCACAAAAACAAAGCCGTGAGCCTACGGGCAAAGCGGACAATATTGTGGTCAGATAAGGCGGGGTGTTACAATTAATCGCATACATACATATCATACACAGTAATCAGTAGTCGTATAAACATGAATATCATAA
This sequence comes from Chrysanthemum seticuspe, assembly GCA_019973895.1. Taxonomy (NCBI): domain Eukaryota; kingdom Viridiplantae; phylum Streptophyta; class Magnoliopsida; order Asterales; family Asteraceae; genus Chrysanthemum; species Chrysanthemum seticuspe. The sequence continues at coordinate 8,273,714 of BPTQ01000002.1, read as the reverse complement.
TCAATCCAATGACATATAATAACCCGGTACGTGAATGGAACCTTAGTCTGAAGTAACGGAATTAAGGTGTGACAGATCAATATAATGGAGTATCTATATCTTGGTAAAAGTGAATCATATAAGGGTACTGAGAAATGAACAAGTAATACAGATTATGATGCGTTGGGAAATACGGAAGGTACAATATAGGTATATCAAAATTGTAAGGGTTATCAGAAATCTACCCGAGCCCGGAAACATATCATATCATATCATATCATAAGTAGCCATTGTATTCGGAGGGGTGACCTCGGAATACCATACATAATAGGAGGGGAGACCTCAGTAACAAATGGAGTAGCTAACTCCCAGAATTGTGAAGACGCGGATTGCACCCGACATCATTCACCAGACAAAGCTCCAATCAGATCAAATCCCTCGAAACATATCAAATCTAGGATGCATCCATACGCCCCCCAGAACATATAGTGGCCAAATCATATACATATAGTGAGCTCATAATCATATCAGAATGGGGACGGTGTGGAACATCACTCAACCACACTAAAGTCATGCCATTGGTGCATTAATGACACGGTCAGGTTACCTTCCTGACTAGGAAACATATTTGGCTCGGGTATCAAACTGAAGGGTCAAAGCATATTCATATCATATCATAAGGGTTCATATCAAAATTCATATCAAAGTTTCATATCAGATGGTTCATGTCAAAGGTTCATATCAAAGTTTCATATCGAAAATTCATATCATAGGTTCATAATCAAAGGTGCATATCAAAGGTTCATAGTCAGAAGGTTCATATCAGTGGTTCACATTAAACAGTTCACATAGGAGATTCAATCAAAGGAAGCATAGCAGAGTTATAGGGAAGCCCTAGTAAGAAGGCTCAGAGCAAAGGATAACAGTTCAAAACCAATATCGAAAGATGTAACGAATCACGAGAAACCCCTACTGAAAAGGGATAGAATATCTGTACCTTAGCAACGAAATCAAAGCAAACAAGAAAGTTACACCGGGAAGCAACTTCGTATCTCCTTCAACGTATCTACACGAATTGATATCATATATTACTTATATACTCATTTTATAAGCTTCTTATGCATGTGTAAGTGTTTTACTTAATGATATCCTTGTTTTATCTTTCCTTTTCTTAAACTCATATTTGGACCAGACTTTAGCGATTTTATAAAATACTTACTTAGCTCAAAAGAAATCAAGTAAAATCCCAGGGGTTCCCATATGAGTTAAAAGAGTCTCCAAAAATTGGTGGGTTCTATCTCTATGCCAGATGGCCTATGGAAAATCACAAGTCCAGACCTAGCCAGAAAGTGGTCAGAAAATACACCTTAAAAGTTTACACTCATTGGACCTATTTAGACACCTTGGAAAAATTCCCAAAACTCCCAGAAATTCATTTATATCCTAAATGTTACTCCTGTAAAAGCAGAGCTCCCAATTCCTTATGGTTTGCAAATGAAAAATCAAACAATCCAACCAAATTTCAGACCCGTTTTCTCAGCTTTGACACTTGAACTTGTAAAATTCAAAAATACGACTTAGACAACTCCAAATTCGACCAAACCACTTGGAAAACTTAGCTAAGACATAAAATAAACTTTTCCATCAAAAACCCAGATTATTGCACTTATAAAATTCGATATATGACACACACAAATTCGACATATGATGCTGTCCAGTTTTAAGGTCTATTGAAACCAATATAAGCACATGTTTAACCTACCCAAACGCACCCAAGACTCATGTAAGCCACACAACCTGATTTAATATCATCATATCAAGTTTACCCTTCCATATTTCAGTCTTACAATAATTATATACACCATTTACCAAGCCACAAATCATTCGTATCGTATGCGTTTAGAATCATGATTTTATGTAACCATTTTATCATTTAAATGTGACAACATAATCTATTATTTTATGTGATCAATTTTTGTGATACAAGACCTAAAAGGGACATCATACCCACGACCAAAACAAGAAAAACAAGAATAAAAACGATACGAGGTGAGGACACATTACCCTAGAAGCGTGTACAAAGAGCAAGACGAGTACCAAAATCACCAAGAGTCACGACAAGCCTTCCATGGCTTTCAAAACCCACGAAATAAGTACTAAACCCACGACCTAGCTTTCTTTTCGAACCATTCACGATCACCACACCTTTGAATCAATCACATACGATCACAAGCCTCCTTGGAACACCATTTTTGTCTTGAATTCGAATTGGAATGGGAAAAATATTGGATGCCGTCACTTTTGGTGCTAGGGAGGCTAGGGTTTTGAGTTGTGAAGTCATGATATGAAACGTACAGGAGAAAAAAAAATAGGGAGGGCTTGTGTGGGTCTTGATCTTGACGAGCCAAGGAAAAACAAGGGCCAAGCCCAAGTCCAAATTTTATTTATAAGTTAAATGGGCTCCTAGTTAAACTTCAATGTATCTAGTTTCATGAAAAACTAAAGGAAGACGTGTGATGAAAATAAAACCTGAAACTTACACGTAAATCATTCTCGCATACTTGGTTTGACAACATTTTATAAGTTAGGTCACATTTACATTTAATGAGCATTTACGTATTTTATAAGTTTTAAATTTAGAGGGCAAATTAGTCTTTTTACGCGTTTTAGATTTTTAGGGTTTTACAACTCTTCCCCTCTAAAAGAAAAATTTCGTCCTCGAAAATTGAAGTCGTAAAGGTACACAGAGACGTACGAATTTAAGGCAAACTTATACATAACAGATGTCGATGCGAATCTCTCAAAGAGGTACAGAATTCTAAACGAACATGAGGATCGAAGGATAACGGATATAAGTCTTATTCCATTCACGTACCACCCCAGGCATTTCCCAAGATGTCGTATGATTTCAATAAGTTCAAATTATATGATCTCGGTATTATCACGTTGATCAGGCGTCATAATACTTGCATCACATAACAAGTCCTTATTGTCATCATATTCTGTCCCGGGTCATGACAAATCACATAACCAATATCACAACAAAACATATCATATACAGATACCAAGTAACATACCAAAGCAGACCAGATCACAATTATATAGCATATATCACATCAAAACAACTTACCATACCACAAAGGAGAGAACGCCACCAAGCTTGCGTAAAACGGTTCCTCATGACTCATTACTGAAGATTCAAAGGAAAAGCTTCGGTAGCTTTTGACCATCTCACTAAAAAGGTATTAGTGGAAGTTCTGGAAAAACCTTTCGGAGAAGAACGGAGAATTGAGACTGTGGTGGAAGAAGAGGTGGATAACTGGATGACGCCGATCATCAGATGTTTGGAAGAGGGAGTCTGGCCGGATGACCCCAATGAAGCTAGGACCCTACGGATGAAAATTCCTCAATATACTTTGGAAGGAGGTGTTCTGTTTAAAAAGGGGTATCTAGTGCCAATGCTAAGATGTGTAGGTCCGTTGCAAGCAAATTACATAATACGGGAGGTGCACGAGGGATGCTGTGGGATGCACTCCGGACCAAGAACCATAGTGGCGAAACTTATGAGGCAAGGATATTATTGGCCCACTATGCACCGAGACGCACGAGAAGAAATCAGGAAGTGTGACTCTTGCCAGATACATGCTCCGGTACCCAAACTTCCTAAGACATTATTAACCTCCATCATGGCTCCGTGGCCTTTCTATCAGTGGGGAATGGACGTATTGGGCCCATTCCCAGAGGCACCAGCCCGCTTCAAATATGTGATCGTAGCGATTGACTACTTTACAAAATGGATAGAGGCGAAGCCGCTAGTAAAAACAACGGGAAAAGACGTTATAAAGTTTGTCTATGAGAATATTGTGTGCAGGTATGGCCTGCCCGGGGTCATAGTCACAGATAATGGGACTAACTTTGTCAATGACCCGTTTAAAAAATGGTGTGAAGGTTTAAAAATCAAACAGATAAACACGGCCGTTGCACATCCGCAAGCCAATGGACTGGTGGAACGAGCGAACAAGAGTTTGATGGAAGGAATAAAAGCAAGGTTAGGACGAGAAAGAACCGGATGGATGGACGAATTGCCTAATGTTTTATGGGCACATCGAACCACACTCAAAACAAGTAACGGCGAGACCCCGTTCAGTTTAACATATGGAAGTGAGGCCGTGATACCGGCGGAAATAGGAATGCCTACACACCGAACGATGATGTTCCGAGAAGATCAAAACGAAGAGGAACAACGTTTGAACTTGGATCTACTACAGGAAATAAGGGAAAACACCGCCATACGGGAAGCCAAGTATAAAACTCAGGTCGAACAGTACTATAACCGGAGGGTGAGACCCATGAACTTTAAAGTAGGAGACTTTGTGTACCGGAGGAACGAATCTAGTAGGGTGGAAAACCAAGGAAAACTGGGACCCAATTGGGAAGGGCCCTACCGGGTGATAGGAGCAAATCAGAATGGCTCTTATAAGTTACAAACTATGGGGGGGAAAGAGGTCCCTCGGACCTGGCACGCTATAAACCTCAGGAATTGTTTCTTATAATTGTTATTATGATAGGAATCCTACGGTCACTATGTAACCGATCTGTTTATGTATATTATTGCAATGATGAAAGTTTTCCCACGATAAGGAAAACAATTTTTTGGAACAAATGATGTGATGCATAGTTATTCCGATGGCTGGCCCCCGTCGAGTATAAATGCTAAAATATTTACCCGGATAATATTACCGGATGCCCGAGAACATTGCTCGGATGCCCACATTGTGGACGCCCAAAAGTAGAAAATAATACTATGGACGCCTGGGGGAATACCCACCCAGATGCCCGAGCATCCTTGCCGGATGTCCGAATAATGGATGCCCTAAAAAACATTAGGTTGCCGCATGCACGGATGCACGGCTCATACGCCGGATACCCTCTGGAAAACCTCAAAGAAGGTTAACAAAGTGAAGCGGAACGAAAAGATAAAGATATACAACATACACAAAGTTTTGGCTAAGAGACACGTGGTCGTGCCTCAAAAGATAATCAACACAGGTCACACAAAAGTTAAGTACTAATTATTACAATCGTAATTGTTCAAGTTGTTGTTCACAAATACACGACAAATCTGTCTTCATGTACTGGCCGCTGGATTTTCGGTGGCCGGAGTGCTTGCTAGAGTGATATGGACGGGAGGCTGAGAAGAGGGACCGGCAGGATCTTTGCGAGGAGGGTCGGGCTCCATGTTCAACAGGTCGCCTAGAGGTAGCCGGTAGGAGGCTGCTACCTTCTGAATATAGGGATATTCGGCCGTAAAAAGACTGTTGAATTCAGCTTTCCATAATTTCGGAGCGTCCCTGTTAATGTTTTTGATACCCTGCAGAGCGGTAACAATCTCCTCCTCTTTCCTACCCACACTTGCCCCGGTTACAAACCCCGCTTGATAAGTCAGGCTGTAAACTTTGGCCATACTCTTCTTATATTCTGCACTGTTGAATAACCGACGAACGGTGCCGGGCAGGAGGGTACGGACAGCGTTTTGCTTTACCACCTCCGCCTGGGCCACCTCGGCTGCTAAGTTCCCCTTCTCCACTGCCAACGATTCCAAAGACTGATTTTTAGCGTTTAGTTCATTCTCGAGCCGCCTGATCTTTTCGGCCTGGGATGCAGAGGTTTCTCTCCATTCTTCCCTCTCCCGGGTCACCCTATCCACCTCGTCCTCCAGATTCTTCGCTTTATCCAGGGCAACCTGATGCTCGGCCCCCAATTGCTGCAACTCTCCGGATAACCTCCTATTCTCACCTTCGGTGGCCGATAACCTGTCCGCCAGACCCCGACAACCCTCATGAGTCTGAGAGAGCTCCCACAGCGTGGATGACATACCAGTGAATCTCTTCAGCAATTCACCTTGGGCAATAACACTTTTGCCAAACACTTCATAGGCCCGGCGAGTGAGCTCGATGTTGTTCATTTGTTCCAGAACCGCTTGCTCGGCCGGTGTGGGAAGGTTATCAATAAGCTCCTTGCAGGACTGGTAAGAATTTATCCGAACGTCATCTCGCAGGGCCCAGGGAGGGATGAAGACGTTCGTGGCTTCATCTACATAATAATAATAATCAGGCATGCACGAAAAATAGAGATTATAAGAGGACAAACGGAAGGCCATAACACATACCAGAATCCAGGTTGACTTTGTCGATCCGCCGTGGGCCGAGGGAATTGTGAGCCGAATGACCTGCGGGGCACAACATGATAAGTGGGAAGAAATTACAAGTATTAACAACCGAATAATTTATACGTACCTTCTTCGACAGGTGGTGTTTGACCCGCTTCCCTAACCGGGGAGACATGCATGTGTAGCGGATGCTCACCACCGCCGGCAGCATTATCGCCCATCCCTTCGTTGGCAACGTCGTCTCCTTCATCCTTGGCAGCCATGTTGGGAGCCCCCTGCTCCTCATCAACGTTCACATCCGCCTGGACATCCTCAGGATGGAACTGGTTCAAGGGGTCCGGGTTATCAATAGGTTCCCCGGAAGAGATCTGCTCAATAAATTGGCGGCGTGACTTCTTCTTCTTGCCGTGCGCATGGGAGGTACCTTCTCCGGCAGTCTTCCTCTTCGCTTGACGAGCCAGAGCTTCTCTTTCTTTTTTCTCTTTCAGAGCAATGACTTCAGCATTTGCCTCTTCGGCCCTCCGAGTTAAGGGATCTTTGGGGGGAGGGTTCTCCCCCACGGGAAGAGGGTCGGAGGTCCGTTTAGGGATTTCCCTGTTTGTATCAACGGGAGGACCCTTACTCACCACCGTTCCTTCCTAATCTGGAAGCTCAAGATACTCCGACATGCTAACAACTGAAAGAAAGTACAACAACAAAAGCAAATTGATTAAGAAACTTCAAAGGGCAGAACCGGGGAGACAATTGTCAATCCCTAGATGACAAGACTAAAACAAGTGATTACCATGACCCCGGGCATCTTTTAGAATGGGCTCGAACTCAGGATTCTTGAAAACCGAAGATAGATGGCACATCCACAAAAGACTCATTGTCGGGCTACGCAATTTAATAGGATTTTCACTAAGTCTCTCGGCATCTTCTAGCGGAAAGCCGGAGGGAAATGTATCCGTGATTTTCGAATCCTTATGTCTCCACGCCATAGCGATGGGGATGGCCCGCCTGTCGATTAAGAAAAACTTTTCCTTCCAGTGTTTTAGGCCGGACAAGACCTCATTGAAACACTTGTACGAACTTTTGCCCGTCCGGTTCTCAAAAGAAAACCAATGTCCTTGTTTACATAACCGATAGAACGCCCGGAAGAGTGAGACCCGAGGATGTATACCAAGGCTATAACATCTAATCTCGAAAAGCATCACCCGATTCAATCCTAGCGGGACTAGCTGAGAGATATGTACCCTAAAGTGTTTGATCACGTTCAGCAAAAAAGTCGAGAAAGGAACTCTCACTCCCCCTATCTCTAACTGCTTAGGGTAGATGCCTATCTTATCCTCTGGCAACTGATCCATAGTCATATCGTCCGGTGGTAAGACTGGACGTAGATCAGTAGGAATACCATACGCAACTACTATCTCATCTAACTCAGATTGTGTTAACCTAGAAGTATGTATGTGCATATCAAACTTAGGGACGACCGGTTGTACGATCTCTTCGTTAGTTTCTTCGGTAGGACGGACGGATATGTTTTCTCTAACAGGAATATTCCCCGCAGTTCCAATATCGGCCATTTCTAAAAGATGCCGAGACAATTTACAAATATTAACAAGAGAAAGAGCTAGACAAACCTTAAAAGAAATGAAGAAGACGTCCGGAGAGATGGAAACAGTTGTGTGTGTGAAAAAAAAAGTGAAAACCAAATAAGGGGAAAGGGGATATATATATATACCCAAGAAACCCTAGCTGACTGACAAGGCGTCTAATCAGTCAGAGAGGGTGATGACGTGGCCTTACGTGGATAGTACACGACAGAAGATGAAGCAATAACGAGCGTGGGAAAAGCCCAAAAGGCTTTCAGGCCCAACTAACTGGCCCATTCTCGACAGCAAAGCTAATTTGACCGTCAGGATACAAACAGATTTTTTCTCCGGCTTGACAGGACAAAACTATATCAAGTGTTACACCATCGGCTTCTTGCCAATAGTGTAACACTGGGGGGACATGTTGACGTATGTGCCGGACGAACCAGCATCCGGTCAAACACATCCGCCGGACGTGTTTCCTGACGTCCGGCCAAGGAGTGACGACTACCGACCATGTCAGCAGATTTTAGGGGATTTCCTACCACGTGGCCTACTAGATAGAGTGACTATAGGCCTGCGGAATAGTATCTGAACAGTAATAGAATAGTGACATGAATAGGAGATTGGGGTAGTATAAATACCCCAACACATTTAATACTTTGCATTTAAGTTTTACACCTACATTTCACCTACATTTACCACTCATTACTCATTCCCACACCGGAGCTTGGTCTCGGAGTTACATCCGAGGCGAGGCTAACGTGTTCGTATTTTGTGCAGGAAACCATCTTTCTACCGGACCGCTGTGGCAGGACGGGGACAAGAATTTACTTCAACAAGAGTCATCCTAAAATTATTTGAAGCAACAATGCTCTTGAAGAAAAGAACGAAGCTAAGGTAGACAAGAAGAAAAGAGATACGAAAACAACCTCAGAATCTATTGCGCTTATGAAGAATTTATTATTTCTACTTGTAGGAAACATTGTAAGAAATTCTCATATGTCATCATTTGGGAGAGATTATTTGCCTTAAAAGTAACGACAGTTACGAAATGTGCACTAGACACTAGTATCGCCGTATAGGGACTGTTATTTCTATTGTTGTAAACTATACAAGTGCTACGTCTATATAAACTCTCATAGACTTCACTAGGAAGGTGTGCACAGTATTGTGCTCATTTTATTTCAATAAAACACATATTTCCTCTCACCTTCTCTCTACTTACTCTCTAGAAACTTTGTCTATATTTCGCGTGTTTCACCAATCTCGGCCTCTCGATATATGTTAAGAATCTTACGATTTATATAGTTTTGAAATGGTGCGAAATAGGGGTGTAATCAAGTCAAGCCGAGCCCGAGCTTGACAGGCCCTGAGCTTGGCTTGAAATTTTATGGTAGGTTTGAGCTTGACTTGATAGTAAGGCTCAAGCTCGGCCCGAAAAGCTTGAATTTATATATAAACATTGAATTTAATAGTCAAACTCATCAATAAATTGAAGAAAATACATGATGAACTCGAAAGGAAAGAACTTATACAAAATATTCGGGAGAATTATGGTTTAAATGGTCCTCTTATAAACATTGAATTAGTATATCAATATTTGCGTTAGTTTTAAGCTGTTTATATAAATATGAATACTAAATATATACGTTCTTGAAAGCTTGATAAAAGCTTGAGGTCGAGCTATTAAAAGCTTGAGTTCAGCTCGTTATGTGTTTCAAGCTTTTTTATTGGGCTTGGGCTCGAACTTGAGCTTGATAAAAGCTTGAGTCAGTCGAGGCAAACTCAAGCTTGAGCTCGAGTTGCTTGATAAAAGCTTGGCTTGTTTACACTCCTAGTTCCAAATATATACAATATGGTACTCTTACCGAAAATAGCAAAAAATAAATAAATAAATAAATAAAAATAAAAATAAAATTATGAAAAAAAGAATTTTGATACGTGTTAAGTGCAATGGCACAACCTTTTTTTCTTTTCGAATTCACTTGAAAATTTATACACATTGTTCACAACATAATACGGAGTAGCGTATAACTCAAAATGGAGATTCTTAAAATATGTTATGCATTTTGGGTATATTTAGAAGTATTTTGTTTATTTTTTGGTTTCATCCTTTAAAATACACTAGTTTGACGAAGATCAAGCTACAATTACTAGCAAAATGTTGGAATACTGTTCAAAGTGCTTTTACAATTAATTGGTTACAAAACCTAATATACCGATGTTGAGAACTTGAGGGCCCGTTTGATACGTAGATATTGGTGGGTGTGGATTGAAAGAAAACTCAAATAAAATGTTTAGTGTTTTTTTTAATTCATTCACAATGGATTTAGAATGAAAGATTTCATTCTACACTAACTTGGGGGTTTTAATGAATTCCATGTACTTGATAATATGACAGCCGTACACATCTTTCCCATCTAATATTTCTCTCTCATTTTATTATTAGTTAAGTTTTTAAATCTAAATTTTTATAAATTAACATATTTTATAAATAACATTATATTTTTTCTAATTTCTTTTTTTTCAAACCATTCTCAAATCCGAATCTAATTCTAAACCCATTTACAAATCAAATGTTTTGAAATCAATACCATACCTATCTTGACTAGTCTATAAGATAGTACGATACTTACTAATCATGTATTGGATACTCATATTCCACTAGTTTATGTACATGTAGTAGTTCCAATGTAAGTTTTTTTAGTTATTACTTATTTAAGTTACCAAAACACAACAATACGGTCCTCACAATAGTGACCTAATGGTGAGGGGACATGCAACGTAAAATGAAGGAGATGAGTACCAATCATGTCTCTTTGTCTCGTTAATTTTATTATCTGATTTGCCTTTCTCATATCAACCTAGAAACCCGTTGATGGAGAACGACGCAAGTTTGGTTTACCCCTTCATCTATATTGAAAAAACCAAATACTATAAAATTGGACAGAAATTGAAGCGGGAACTTTTGATTATAATTAACTCGTCGAGTGTCACCGTCATGGGTTGGAGAACGCCAAAGGGCAATTATCCCTTTTTCTTTATCGCAAAATCCAAATATCTATATTTCTTATAAATAGAAAGAGTAAAGTCTAAAATACATCCATGTGGTTTGTTCATTGTCCCGCTTTACATCCATGTGATTTTTTTGGCACACAAACATCCATCCGTTAATAAATTTAGCCACCATATATCCCTTTGTTAGTAAAATCAGTCAATGAGTACTAACAATGCAAATTAATTCTCCGTTATCTCCTAACGTAAGCGAAAATATTTGCATCATTAGTCCTCCGTTATCTTCACCATACATCTCCTAATCGATTTACGTTTTCGTTCGTTTTCTTACGTTCTCATTCGTTTTTATATGCTTTCATCCGTTTTCTTTAGTTTTTAAATATTTTCTTACGTTTTTTAATCAATTTTCATTTGTTTTTATACGTTTTCGTCTGTTTTTCTTACGTTTTGATACGTTTTTATCAGTTTTCATTCGTTTTTATACGTTTCAATACGTTTTCTTACATATTCATACATTTCTATCCGTTTTTATATGATTTCATCCGTATTTATACGTTTTTATCCTTTTTCGTATGTTTTTATACATTTTCATTCGTTTTTCTTACGTTTTCATACATTTCAATCCGTTTTTAGACGTTTCTTATGTCTTTGTCCGTTTTAAATATGTTTTCATCCGTGATACGCGTACAACGAGCGTTCGGGGTCAAAGGAACTTCCTTTTCGTCGAGCAAGTTTTTCAACACCCTAGGCAGTGAACCTAATCGTTGTAGTGTAGTATTAGGGTAAGCCTCGAGAATTGACATCGCTCTCTAGGGGAATAGGAATGCTAGTGAGAAATTACTACGCTAAGGTTGGGGTTGAGGAAGATTATTTTTGTCTTTTTTACATTTTTTAGAAAATTGAAATTACGAATCTCGGGGTATTGGATTTGGGGGGTTGTATTTCTACCGATTACTCTACTTATCTATTCTAATTAACTAAGCTAAGGTGAGGGTAGTCTATGTCAATTGTTGTGTGCTCGTATGATAGTTAAAAATGTGTTTACCTAGATGCTATTACTCCCTAGTTATCTCCTATTGATGGTTGAATTGTCACGTCCTTATTCTTAACGCGTTGTGTCTTCTAAGGTCGTAGGGTATGCATTTTTCTCTAACTCTTTGAGACTACCTTAAGGTTATTGCCTACGAAATCTCTAGGATTCATAAACTAACTCTAAGGTTATCTTCGGATTTTTAGCCTACAATAACTCTAGGTGATTATAAACTAATGTTCACACAGACTACTCAAGCATTAAAAACACAACGAATGACCTATCGCAATACTAGGTCAATCACAATTAAGATAAGAGACAACTAATCAATATTCAATACCTAGGTTTCATAGATCTAAGCAAACACACAAGTAAATTAGCTGGACATGGAAAACATGTAAACATACACATAAACAATTGAAGACATAATTGAATCAATGAAGTAAATCACTTATCTTGTTGTAAAATAGGGTATGGAACCCTAAGATACTGCCCAAGATAGCCAAAGTTCAGTTTAGGTTTTTACTCCACAAAACTACCTCTCTAAAAGTCTGAAAATTCGAATTCTATATATAGAGTTACAACTGCGACGGCGTCACTCTTTATTTGTGACGCCGTCGGATCGCCGCCATTAGGTTTTTGTCTTGGCCACGTCAACTTTGTGACGACGTCACCTTATGGTTGTGACGCTGTCGGCTTCATCTTCTGACGCCGTCGAGATCTGAATCTAGGCCGTCTGAGTTGTGACGCCCTACTCTTTAAAACCTGATGCCGTCAAGTGCAAAATAGTAATTTCGCTACTGAGTCGTCACAAAGTATGTTGCGACGGCGTCGCCCTTTGGCTGTGACGCCGTCACCTTCAGTTCCAGCAGCTTGAGTGTCTTGATCTTGACTTTGGTCATTTTCTTCGTATATTCGCGCCTTTTCGTCCGAATAAGTGTCATTCCAGCAATTTGCCTTCAAAAGACCTAAAAAGTGAAAAGGAACGAAATTAAGCAGTAACGGATATAAAAGTGGTCGATTAAGGGCTTAAATGAACCCTCAAAAGTGTACATTTTAAATCCTTATCAGTCCGTTTTTATATGTTTTCTTAAATTCTCATACATTTTTATATGTTTTCGTCCGTTTTTCTTACGTTTTCATACGTTTTTATCCATATTTCTTACATTTTTATCTGTTTTTATATGGTTCCGTTTTTTTATAATTTTATACGTTTTCATTCATTTTTATACATTTTCATCCATTTTATGCATTCTCTTCCGTTTTTATACGTTTATTTTTCTTTTTCTTACGCCTGAAAATGTAAGAAAATATATAAGTAGTATAAAAACTTTTGAAACCATATAAAGACGTGAGAAAAATGGATAAAATATATGAAAACGTATAAAAATGGACGAAATAGTATAAAATATGTAGAAATATATTAAAATGTAAGAAAAATGGACGAAAACATATTAAAAAGGACGAAAACAGACAAAAACGTATGAAAACTTAAGAAAACGTATAAAAACGATGTATAAATAATATAGAACTGAAGAAAATATATAAAAACGGATGAAAACGGATAAAAATGTATGAAAACATGAGAAAAACGAACAAAATATATAAAAACATACGATAACAGATAACCTATAAAAACGGACAAATACATATTAAACGGATAAAAGTGCATGAAAACGGGAGAAAAACTGACGAAAACGTATAAAAATGGACGAAAACAGATAAAAACGTATGAATACTTACGTAATGTATAAAAACAGACGAAAACGTATAAAAACGGACGAAAACGAATAAAAATATATGAAAACATAAGAAAAACGGAAAAAAAGTTTAAAAACTGACGAAAACGTAAGAAAGTGGATAAAAGCGTGTGAAAACGTATAAAAGGTATAAAAATTGATGGAAAACGTATGAAAACGTAAGAAAACAGAAGAAAGCGTATAAAAACGGACGAAAATGGATAAAAATGTATGAAAACATAAGTAGACATACAAAAATGGACGAAAACGTGTAAAAACGGATAAAAACGAATGAAAACATATAAAAATGTACAAAACCATATTAAAATGTTAGAAAACAGACGAAAACGTATAAAAACGGACGAAAACGGATAAAAATGTATAAAACGTAAATCGTTTAGGAGATGTGGTGGTGATAATGGAGGAATAAGAATGAAAATATATTCGCTTGCTTTAGGTGATAACGAAGATTAATTTGCATCGTTAGTCCTCATTGAGTGATTTTACTAATGGAGGTATGTATGGTGGCTAACTTTACGAACGAGAAATGTTTGCATGCAAAAAAAAACTACATGGATGTAAAGCGGGACAATGGACAAACCACAGGGATGTATTTCGGACTTTACTTAGATAGAAAATACATTTGCATAAGAAAAATTAAAAAACGAGTAATGTTGTTTTTACCAAAATACCCTTACATATAAAAGGCAATGGAGTAGATTAATTACTAAAATACTTAATTACAATGTAATCTACAAAATCTACACATTCACTTAATTCACAGCCATATATACACACAAAAAATAGCATACAAATATGACGCCACTATATATCGTCGTCGCTATCCGGAGATAATAGTCAATATGCCATTTGATGTAAAAGGTAATGTAAAGGGACCTATTTTATGAAAATCAAAACTGGCTTACCATATCACCCCAAATCACACTGCACTATTCGATTCTCTCTCAACAAATTTCAGAAGAATAATGTAAAGCGGCAGTGACAGATTTCGATCCATTTCATTTTCCGGTAATATTATAAACCCTTTGTCATACACTACATGATGTTAACTATTTTTAATTTTTATGCTGTGGTTTTTTTACTTAGGATGTTGTTTTATGTTGCAATTTATGCGTATATATATAAACCTATGTGTTAGGTCACCATATTCATAACACAAGCATCAATAGAAGAAATAGAAGAGAAGAGATCAGATGAACAACACACACACACACACGTATGAAACTATATGAAAAGTTAGGCGTAGAGGTGAAATGTGAATTGAACAACCAACCCTCAAGTGAGGGTTATACAAGAGTATTTATAAGGCAAGGAGCTAGGGCAACACAACTAGACTCCTTCCCTTCTTATGGGCTTGGGCCAAGGCTTATGGGCCTTCTACATAAGCCTTAGCTTAATAACAAACATAAAGGCCATATTAAGCTAACTATTACATATGAATCACTAACACTTGAATTAAGGTTTAGGAGTGATTCCAACAATCCCCCCTTAAGTGTTGGTGATGAATGAAAGAGTGATGAACATTGTGGGTGCTGATGTAATAGTAGCTTTGACGTCTTCTGACATTCTTCTATCTTTTGAGATGAAATGTCTTGATTCGAACAATCTCCCCAGTGTAGAGAAATTGTTTCTTTTGAAGTATTCTGCTTTGACGTCATCATTTACTTTGTTCTTTGATCTTTGTTCTTTGTGATGGTAGTGATAGTATGTTGTTGTTGTCTGCATCAGGTCCGCTTCGTTGCTCCAGTGTCTCCACGTCTTTCTCCAATATGCTCACACACTCTTTGACGTTGGAATACAGTACTGATGTAGTTCTCTAAGTCTTTAAACTTTGTAGATTCTTTGACTTCGATGAAGAATCATTATGACTTTGTGTTGACTTTGGAGAGAACTTCAATTAGTGTTGTTGTTGGTATGAGCATATGGAGAAATCTGCACGATCAGTCTGCTCCAGAGCTTGCATAAGAAGAAAACATAAAAATGGTCAGTGATAAGCGGATTCCAGCACTTACAAGTTTGAACTTCGAGTATGTTATCAGCATAGTGTGAAAACACAACTCTAATTCTCACAAAGGCTGTTCCTGAACTGGAGTCCCACAAGTGAGATAACGCGATGTACCGAAGTACATCTACAGTTCATGTAAGATATTGGATTTCACATACACATCAAACCATAACACAAAGTGGGCGTATAAGTGGAATTCTAGAGAGAGAAAGTTAGAGGTTTAGGGAACTTAGTGAGAGAAAGTGAAAGATATTATTATTAGCTCCAACTCTCTACCTTGGGAGGTAGAGAGTATTTATAGTCTTACATAAAACACCACACAACGGGCTGTGGATCAGGCATACAGTGGGTAAAGACCCGTCCGTCCTCCACGGTGTTACTTAACTAAATACTACTTAACTTAAAATAACTACGACTACGAGCTTTCTAACGATTACATATACTTGAGGTGACCGACTCTTTAATACCTGGAATTTCTAATTCCTAACAATCTCCCCCTAAGGGAGGTCACCTCAAACATATACTAAAATTACATTGAATACAAACAAATATGTCATTAACAATTGTTCTTGCATTCTTGATGTAGTACTTTGCTCCGAAGCTCGTAGTCATTGATTCTTCTCATTGCATGTTTGGTTACTCTAGGTGGAGGTCTTTTACTGATCCACGTGATAATAAATTTGAGCCAGCTTTTGAGATCATCAGCTACTAAAAATCTCTGAGACATCCATTGTGGTGTTGGTATTATGTGATGTTGTGACATTCGGACCAACATGCTCACATTCTGGATCATGATATCTTCTCATCAGAGTAGCGGAAGCTTTCGTTGATTCATGATATTGGCAGCAGCGTAGCAGAAGCATGGAGTGAAAATATCAGAGTCATTGATGCACTTATCATGATTTCTTGAGAGATGAATGTATCGTGTGAGCATGCGGCTGTGGATTGACCGCTTCATTCTGATCAGCTGCAAACGTCGGGCGTACCTGCATACAACAGTTAGCAATAAAGCATTCGAAAAGTGTCTTTGATCACTTTCGTTGAATTGAGGTACACGGCCCACGGTTCCCCATTGATCAGTACAAGTACTGCCTGTGATCAGGTAAGATTCCGAAGAATTTCCTTGACAGGGTTTCGCAGCTGCTCTAGCTGTTCTCAAACCGGAACGTCTCAAAGAATACAACACGGAGTGAGTGAATCAGCGAATTTAAGTCCACTGATTGATGAAAAGAGATTAAAAAAAAACAATCGTGTATTGCTCAATAGAAATTGTTTTTGCAATACAACGAAGGTTTTAATGAAAATCAATATCAATCATAAAACACCTTTTGATTTGAAATATTCGAACACGGTCAATGTGCTAAAGAAAAGAGTTTTTAAGCACAAAGACCGGTTTTTCAAAGGTATCCGTCAATCCATAACCTGAACCAGGATTGATTCAAAAGATTGAATCTCCTCATTGTTTCTGTTCAGTTGTCACATGGTTGATCTATTTGATAGATCTCACATGCCACCTACCAGGAGCTTGTTAGATGTTGGCTCCAGAAGGCTTTCCATCTTCATTGTGAATATGTATGCATATCACTCGGATGTTCTGGCTATACCACAAGGATAAAGCGTAGGACTCAAGATATAATCTCTCTTTCCACATTGTGTGAAACAGAGAGTCTTCATTGAAAGTGTCCTAATGAGATTTATGGATGATCTCGTGGCTCTAGACTCAATATGTGCATATTTGGATCCTGTGCCGGAGACTAGGGAGAGGGTCTCCTTCTTCAATATCAACAATCTCTAAGAGAAAGTCTATAGATAATGTCGGTTCCCCGTGAGAATGAAACAAGTCCTTTTAAGAGGAACTTGAGTGGTTTGGAAAGTTGAAGTGCAGTGCGTCACTGGGTCTATGACGTCTTGTCTTCAATACCGATGTTACCATCAGTAGCATATGAATTGAACCCGGTTTCTGCCCTAAGGTTGAATATATGGAGGGCTATTTGTTTTCACCCTTTTCTCATTCAATTCCTTTTAATTCTTCAACCCCTTCAGTGCTTACCGAGACTTCATAGCAAGAACCTTGTTGGGTTTGTTCCAGTACTTGCTCTGTCTCAGTCCGCACTCTTCCCATATCTCACTTTTCTCCTTTTATCATCATACCTAAGGACTTCTACACTAACTAGTGGATTGTCCCTGGGTAGATCCCTCCGGTTCTGGTGGATCATGGGAACCAATACCTAACCTTATCATCCTTATATCACCGTACATAAAGTAAATTTGGTCGGTCTACTTGGTATTGTTCATATGCCATTTGAACCAATTGAAAAACCATTTGAAAATCAATCCAGATACTTGTGATGTATTATCAAAACATTTTGTACCTGAATTGTTTTTGATATTTTTAGAATAAGTGCTCCCCCTCAACATGTGCATCAAATGTTTGAAATCGTTTTGCACACGGAGGCAAGAGGAAGAATTAACTTCTTTGATTCCCATTTTCTAAAAGATATCAACATCACTTCCCTAATCAAGACAAGTAGATAAAGCATTTTAGGGAAGGATGAGGTTTTCATAAGTTTGCTCCCCCTCAATATGTGCCTCGAGATTTGAAAAGAGTTTTGCACATACTAGAGGGAACCTGCACATTGAGATAAGTGATCACGTTATACATCATAGGTTTAAGATAGATGCTCCCCCTCAACATGTGCATGGAAAATTTGAAATCGTTTGTCACATGTGGTAAGGAGAGCATGTTCATCCTTATAAAACCATTTACCGAATTATCAGTTTAAATCCAATTTAAATCACACATTCTCCCCCGATCACAATTATCAAATCATTTGAGATTTGTGATCTCTTATAGATTTAAATTGATTTTGAAAGCTTTTAAGGAGAATTGTGACTTGATTATGAAAGCGTTTTAACTGATAAGGATCGGATTTTAAGACTTTAAACTCCATTGATAAAACATGCATGAATATCTTTTGAAAACAATTGAATGCCAAATAACTTTTTAATTTAATTGAAATCATTCTCCCCCTCAATCAATGACATAGGTTGTTGATTGAGAGATTGATATTTTGAGAAATAAGTCCAGATGATTATCAAAAATAGAGACTGAGTTATTTTTCAAAGCAGTCAGTTTTCAGCAGATAAATGCTTATAGAATCAGAGCATGGAATTTGAAAAACATGGTAAAGCATGGCTCTGTTCTTTCTTTGAAAAGCGGGTTACTGCCTGAAATGACAGTAAACCATCATTTCTCTTTCTCCCAAATATATATATATATATATATATATATATATATATATATATATATATATATATATATATATATATATATATATATATATTTTAAACATTCGAACAACATCTAAAGTCCCGTGTCATTCTTTGAATGACAACACAAAGACCGTAGATATTATCGAATCGAGGAAAACATGACAAAAAGACAATATTTTTGGAATTTTTCAAGATTTTTCAATTTTTATGGATTTTTGAAAGTTTTATATTTTTCTATTTGATTTTTGAATAGATATTTACAAGAGATAGATGAAGGAAACCTTTTACTCCTCGTCTTCCTCCTGAAGACGTTTGAGTGTTTCTGGTTGAAGGCTTTTCAAGCCAAGTCGTGGAAGAATAAACTCAAAACGTTCTCTTGGAAGAGCTTTGGTGAAGATGTCTGCTAACTGGTATTCAGACCTCACAAAATAGAGTTCCACCACACCTTTTTCCACTTGTTCCCTGATGAAATGATGTCGAATGTCGATATGCTTTGCTCTTGAGTGTTGAACGTTGTTGCATGAGAGAGCAATAGCACTTTTATTATCACAGTACAGAGGGATTTTGTTGAATTCAAAGCCATAGTCAGATAATTGAGATCTCATCCATAAGATTTGAGCACAACAAGATGACATGGCTATGTATTCAGCCTCTGTAGAGGAAATAGAAGTACACATTTGCTTCTTTGAAGACCAGCTCACAAGCTTATCACCCAAAAACTGAGCACCTCCAGATGTACTTCGACGAGTATCTTGACACCCTGCATGATCAGCATCTGCATAGGCTGTTAGTGACATACCGGTGTCCTTCGGGTACCAGAGACACATATTGATGGTTCCTTGGAGATACCGAAAGACCCGTTTAACCGCTTCAAGGTGCCTTTTAGTAGGCTTAGCCCGGTATCTAGCACACATGCAAACAGCGAACAAGATGTCTGGTCTACTAGCAGTGAGGTACATCAGGGATCCAATCATACTACGATATTTCATTTGGTCAATCATGATCCCTGAGTGGTCCTCATCTAGTTTGGTTCGATCAATCATGGGAGTGTCGACAGGGTCACTTGAATCAAATCCAAATTTCTTTAAGATCTCAGTTGCATATTTAGATTGATTTATGAAAATGCCTCCGGGAC
Source organism: Chrysanthemum seticuspe (assembly GCA_019973895.1). Classification (NCBI taxonomy): domain Eukaryota; kingdom Viridiplantae; phylum Streptophyta; class Magnoliopsida; order Asterales; family Asteraceae; genus Chrysanthemum; species Chrysanthemum seticuspe. The sequence goes on along the minus strand of BPTQ01000002.1, from coordinate 8,253,771 downwards.
TTTGCGAAATTTGTAATCCCAAGAAAAATGACATTTGTCCCGTCATTGACATTTGAAATATTGAACTCATTTCATTTGAAAAACGGTCACACTCATTGGGGTCAGTCGAGGCAAAGATAATATCATCAACATAAATTTGAACATGAATTAAATGTTTGCCTGACTTCCTGGTGAACAATGTTGGATCAACTGCTCCTTTGCTAAATCCGGTAGATAGAAGAAACTTTGACAGTGTATCATACCATGCCCTTGGAGCTTGCTTTAAACCGTAAAGAGCCTTCTTCAAATGATAAACGTGAGTAGGATGCTCTTGATTCACAAATCCTTCAGGTTGGCTGACGTAGACGACTTCTTTAAGATCTCCGTTCAAAAATGCCGTCTTTACATCCATCTGATAGACTACCATGTTCTTACTAGCAGCATTAGCCAAAAAGATTATGATTGCCTCGATTCGAGCAACTGGAGCAAAAGATTCTTCAAATTCAATACCCTCCTCTTGACGGTATCGTTTAGCAACTAATCGAGCCTTGTTCTTCAATACATCACCATGCTCATCAAGTTTCACTTTGAAGATCCATTTTAGAGCAATAATCATGGCACACTCTGGAGCAGGTACTAACTCCTATACATCAAGTCGATCAAACTCATGAATTTCATCTTGCATAGCATTGAATCAGCTATCTTCGTTCATGGCAGTTTTGACATCCTTTGGTTCGATCTTTGAGAGTACGGAGTTGAAGAAACACCATAAGGCATCGGTTGCAAGTTGTTTCCGTGTTGATACAGGACAAGAGGGATTTCCAATGGATGATCGTGAGTCCATTTTCTAAGGTTTTCATGTGGCAGTTGTTGAGGGATTGAGGTAGCAGAGTTGATGTCTCCTGAAGAAGATGGTTCTGATGATGATTCAGGAGCAAATATGTTTTCAAATGGAGCATCTTCAGGAGTAGCAAAGGGATTAACTTCATCATTGATGCCAGAAACAGTTCCATGATGTACATTTGAAGAATAATGATTTGTTGATGAGACTGAAGGATCAGCAGCAGGTGTTTCTTGACTTAAAGATATTGAGGCTGAGGGATTGACTTCATTCTCAGGAATATGAGCAGCCTCTGTTGTAGAAATTAACACCTCATTAGTACTTGGCTCATAAAGTTCATCAAACATAGGATCAAACAATTTCTTTAAATCATCTTCAGATGGAGGTACATATGGAGTTTCTTGAGAAGAGTTTGGAACAAGGGATGAACCAATGGGACTGTTTTGAAGTGCGGGTCCTGAACTGGATTGTCCAGGAGCCATTTGACCGGTCAGCTCATCAAACGTAACGTGAATTGTTTCCATGATATTTCGGGTTCTTTTGTTGTAGATTCGGAATCCCTTTTTGTTTGGTGCATACCCTACAAATACTCCAATGTCTGCTTTAGCTCTAAGTTTGCCTAAGTCTTGTCCCTCATTAGTTGGATAACACAATGCACCAAACACACGAAGGAAAGAGAGATTAGGTTTTCTGTTGTGGACAAGTTCATATGGAGTTTTTCCATGAATAGTGTGAATCAGGGAACGATTTTGTGTGTAGCATGCAGTGGCAATAGCTTCAGCCCAGAGAAACATTGGAACCTTTGAGTAAATCAGCATTGTTCTAGTGGCTTCTACAAGAGTTCGATTTCGTCTTTCAACTACACCGTTCTGTTAAGGAGTTCGTGGAACACTTCTTTGATGGCTAATTCCAACGCTTTCATAAAATTCACTGAGTTGTTTGTTGACAAACTCAGTTCCATTGTCTGTTCGGATTATTCTGACTGTTTTGTTAAGTCGAACCTGCAGCTGTTTGATGAGTTTGATGATGATATCAGGAGTTTCATCCTTTGTCCTTAAGAACTTGACCTAGGTGAATCTAGAGTAATCATCAACCACAACTAACACATATTTCTTCCCAAAGATATTCTGCACCCTCATTGGTCCACATAAATCCGTATGAATCATATGAAGAACTTCTGTGACAGAGTTAGTAGGTTTGGGTTTATGGGCATACTTCTTGCTTTTTCCCAATTGACATGCTGAACAAAGGTGATCCTTTTCATACTTGAGTCTAGGTAAACCTACAACTAAGTCCTTTCTGGAGAGATCATTGATGGTACCGAAGTTCAAGTGATTGAGATGACGATGCCATAACCATGACCTTGTTTTAGAGGCCTTTGACAGCAAGCAAATTGGAAAAGACTTCATCATATCTTCGATAGAGATGGTGTATAGATTTGAACCACGTGAACCTCTTAAAAGTTCCTTACCATCAAGTTCTCTAACGAAGCAGGTATGTTTTCTGAAGGCTACTTCTAGATCAGAATCGTAGAATTGACCAACAGTGAACAAGTTGTGACCAAGACCTTCTACATAGTAAACCTTGGAGATAACACTTTTGCCAACAACATAGTCTCCATAACCCATAATAGCACCGAAATGATCATTCCCGAATCTGACTGTCCCGATGAATTTGCTCACGAAGTTCATGAGCCGTGACCGGTCGCCAGTCATATGCTTGGAACAGCCTGAGTCCAGGTACCACAGAACTATTTGAACGATCTGCAGTTGAACACAGACAAGAATGGATAACTGGATAATTGGGATCCCCATGCAAGAATGGGTTCCATTTGGTTAGTAACAATGGTTGGAACACCCACATCAGAAATAGAAGCATTCATATCAGAAATTAAGGCAATAGAATCATTGTGAATAGATGCAGTACTAGTGTCTGTATTAGCCCTGTTCACAGTGTGCACACTTCTTAAGGGAATAGTTCTACCAGTAGGCATCCATTTTCTAGTGGGCATTGTCTGATTAGTCTTATGACCAACAGGTATCCAATAATAGCCTACCTTACTAAATGTTCTTCCTGTGGGTTTCCACTGTTTTCTAACTTTCTTTCGTTTTTGCCTTTTAGCCTTCTTAGCATGAATTTTAGCATTAACAATATTAACTGGACAATTAACATCATTAGGCAAAACATTAACACCACATTCATGATTAGAAACAGAATTCAAGCAGACATCAATACAAGGTTTGCAAATAGTATCAAAATTCGAATTAATTACAGTACGCCTATGGCTAATACTAGAATCAACACAATTCGTTTTATTCGGTTCAAACTTAAAGTTCCTAGGTTGTTCTTCTACTCTTTTCCAGTGCACATTCTTAGCTTGCGAGGTCCTATCATTCCTTGTATTGTCTTGATACTTTGACCTGCTCCCTTTAATGTCACTGATTACTCCTGTAGAGGGAATGGGAACATTAGTTGGTTTTACTACTCTTTGCATCACCTGTTTAGATGTGCTGGGATCTGAACTACATGCAGGCACACTAAGGTTCACTTTCTTAAAACTAGAAGTGCTGGGATTTGTACTCCTAGAAGGCACACTTGAGTTCTCTTTCTTAGCATTGACAGATCTGGAATCTGAACTACTTAAAGGCACACTAAGGTTCACATTCAAAACATTGGGCATCGAATGTATATCATACTTGGCATTAGGCACCGAACATGGAATCAAAGGATTAACTCTCTCACCTAAGGACTTTGGGCATATTGTGATCAAGCATTCTAGGATTTCTTGAGATCGTTTGGCATATAAGCATGCATGTCCAATTGCATTATCATGAGGTTTCTCTAACTTATCCTCTTCAACAATCTCACGCAGACATTCTAGGCAATCCTTAAGGGATGAGAAGTATGTTTGAACAACAAGTTTGTTGTTCCTGAGATGAGGAGGGACATATTTCACAGACAAAGCATATTTATTACAAGAGTGAACCTTTGATACACCATTCTCCCCATTGGTCATTGGCATTTTCCCTTTTTCCTGACTCTTCAGATTCTCAATTTCTTTTTGCAATGAAGCTATTTGTTCATTATTTTTGTTACGAGTGACATTTATTGATTCAAATAACTCATTAAAATGACGTTTAACCTTTTCATTTTCTTATAGAAAACTTTCGTTTTCCTTTTGTAATGCATTTACTAGGTTTTGAAGATGAAACGTTTGAGAATTCTGAGAATCTAAAGGAGGAGGCATTTGGGAGCCTGTCATATTGTTCGTTTGACCTTTTAATTGAGAGATTTAGGCTTTCAACTTTCTGACCGTGTTGCAATGAGCTTGAATCTGTTCATCACGTTTGTTAATTTGAAAAACTGCATCAAACTCTGGAGCATCTGAGGATGTCTTGATATTTGAAGTTTTGACATTTTCTTTAAGATGTTGATATTTTAGTTGTAAATTAAAATGCTCAACTTCTAGTTTAGAAAAATGTTTAACCAAATTTTCGTGATCATCCAGTTCAATTTTTTCATTTAGTTCAGAATTAGTTTTTTCAAGCTCAATGACACGATCATGGGAGACTTTCAGGGCAACAGATAGTACATGAAATTGGGAAGCATTAATAGAACAATTTGTAGCAGTGAAAAACATATCTTGAGCAACACATTCAGTAATAAGAGTCTCATTTAATGTATGCAAGTTCTTCCTCTCAATCTCATTATATTTTAGTGCACGCTCATAGTTACTAACTTCAACAATCATTGCATCAAATTCCTTTTCCATTCCCTTAATATCAGTATCTATCCCCTTTTTAAGACTCTCAAAGTGATATTTTAGAAGTTTAAAGAAAGGCATGACCTCAATTGAATAGCATTCTTTTGTTTGTTCAAAACCCCTTTCCCCTTCAGTTATCCCAGTGGGTGTGATCCTTTTCTTACAAGTTTTCTCAAAATCAACAAATAGTTGAAAAATAACATATTGACTGATTAAGATCTTGCTTTTAGTAGCAATAGTTCTCGGAACTAGATGCATTGGTGTATTAGGAGGATACACAGTCGCTCTAGGCATTTTCCAAAGGGGAGGGTTTGTTTCAACAATATTTTTAGCTTTCTGCTTATCTAAATCCATTTTCCAAAAAACTTGTTCGGGAGTCAACAATGTCTGAGGCTTAAACTTGTTCAAGGAAATCCAGTTTTCCTTCTTGTAATCATGGGGTGTGATCTTTATTTTCTTCTCTTTACATTTAGGATCATCTAATTTCTTGTTCATCTTTTCCCTAGTGACTTCATCTGATTTCTTATCTTCCTCAGTGCACTCAACGCAACTAGGTTTTTGTCTAGGTTTAAGGATTTCATTGCCATCATAAAGAACCTTATGAGCATTTCTAGCCTTTTTAATGACCTCTGGATTTGGTTCCTCAATAAGGGGAATGCTGTGCTTATCGCTTAAGACTCTATGCTTAGTGATCATGTGAGCAGTCTGAATGGTGTTCCCTTGTATGTACAACTTGTTTTCAAGTTTGTTTTTCAAAGTTTTCAGATTAGAAAAATCTTTCAAGAGTTTTGATTCATTTGCATTAAATTCTTGCTTAAGCATTTTCACATTTTCTTGAAGTTCTTGTTTTTGTTTAGCAGTTTTAGAAAGCTTTTCTTGCAAGGAATTTAACTCTTGTTTTAATACTTCTTTTCTAAAATTACTTTTTCTAATGATTGTACGCACTTGGTCATCCATTTCCTGCTCACGAGTGGTCAACTCAAATTTTGCACGTTGTTCATAAATAGCAACACGTTCTTTATAGGCATTGAGTTCAGAAACAACAGAATCATCAGAGGCACATGCAGTGAATTCATCAAAAACTTAATCATTATTGACTGCAGAAGATGCATCACTTGGTACAACTTCACTTTCACTTTGTTTCACATATTGATCATATGGGACTACATTGATACTATCCATATTTTCAATATTTGATTCAAAAGTTTCAGTTGATTGTACTTTGTCATGCATCTTTTGCACATCAGCATCATCGTATAATTTTAATACCTCTGAGATGAGTTTGTCTTTGGATGGGCCAGCTTGTGGTGAAGAAGAGACCTTGGGAGAAACCATTGGAGAAATTCTAGCCATAAATTGTGTGTGCAGTAGGTCCATCATCCACATCAGAGTCGTATGCATCACAATCAGCGACTTGAAAGGCATTCTGATGATTGTGACCTATCTCCTGAATAGGCTGCTCATCCACATCTGCATCAGAGGTCTTGGCATTGCCCTCAGCAAGAAACAACAATTCCTCTTCATCCAAAGCAAAACCATTATCCTGAGCTTGTACAAGCAACATCTTATCTCTGAAGTAATCAGCATTCTGTGGACGTTTTGGAGATGTGCAGTTCCTTGCAATGTGTCCCTCACCTCCACAATTATAACATTTGATCGGCTTAGCTTGACCTTGATTACCATTCCTTCCTCGATTCTGATTACCAACATAACCTCTACCAGCTCCACCTCTTCCCTGATCATACTGTCTTTCCTGAACTGGTTGCACCACGATCCTCCCATCTTTAACAGTAGCTTGATTGTGTGGGTTAGATGCTGTTCTGAGGTTGTTGTTGGTTTGTGGGAGAGAATTCATGTTTTGACTAATCAGAAGAGCTAGTTGATTAATGATGTTACCCACGTGTGCATCAGCATCAGCTTGTTTGAACATAGGATCAGGAATGAGTTTGTGATTACAATTACCCATGGGTATGACTTGTGAGGCTTTGGTTGTGATTCCGATGTTTGAGTAGAAGGCAGTTGAGTCATTAGATGAGCTTGTCTCTCCCTGGTTGGTTTTGAACTGATTAAGAATCATTTTTTCAAACATAGCATGTCTCTCATTCTGAAGGAGGAAGGCATAGAGTTGCTCATAGTTTGTATTCTTCAATCCTTTAGTGAGCTTCACAGAGGTGACAAACTTGTGCCATTCGGGATTCATGTTGTTCACAAATTTTGAGTTTAGCTGAATGTTAGGCATAGTCATTCTGATGTTCCTCATATCATTCACCAGCTTATAAAATCTCACATAGCACTCATAGACACTCTCATCTGGTTTCATCTTGAAGTGTTCAAATTCGTCATAGAGTTGTGATTCTCTGTCTTCCATAGTTAATTCAGAACCTGAGAGAAGCATCTTGACATTATCCCATACTGCCTTTGCTTCGGTGTTGTGATTGATCAGCTTGTAGATGTCTTTTGGAAGACCTTGAAGAACGATGTTAGAAGCCCTGATATCAGCATCGAATCTCTTTTTCTCCTTATCATCGAGCTCATCATATGTCTTTGGTCTGTCAATTCCATAGATCATTGTTCCATCTTCAGCTGTATCAATTAAGTCTCTAGTCATCTCAACCCGATATGGTCCTTCATCAATGGATTTGAGAATGTTGACTCCATTTTCCTTTCCAAGACAGTACAATCTGATTCGTTGAGCCCAAGAGTCGTAGTCAGTTCTGTCAAGCATGGGTGGACGAGTATCTGAACCAGCTGCTTGAACATCCTCGGCAACAGTGGAAATTATTGTAGGAACGTTGGATGACATGTTTATAGATTTAAACGGGATTTTAAAACTCTATGATTAAACCGGGAAATAGATTCTTTCACGGGATTTTACTAAATCAAGAGAAAACCGTAAGAAAATCACCCAAGTCACTAGAAAATTATGCACCAAGTCGCTAACTACTAATTCGCTATTCCACCAAGTCGCTAAAGTCCCAAGTCGCTAAACAAAAGACAAGTCGCTAAATAGCAACTCGCTAAGCCTCTAGTCGCTAGCAAAATTTTGGCAGCAATTCGCTAAGATATAAGTCGCTAAAGACTTAAGTCGCTAAATAGCAACTCGCTACTTACCAAGTCGCTACCCGTAGTGGAGAATCCACTGCTTGTACTGTTAGTCGTTAAGTCTAAGTCGCTAACTCCATAAACTGTAACTCGCTACAAAAATGTAAAGCAAGTCGCTAGCAAGAAAAGTAATACGTAGGTCAAGTCGCTAGCAAGAAAACTTCACAAACATCACTTTTCAATCCAAAAACAACTCAACCAAGATGATTCAAGCTTACCAAATGAAAACCTAAACACTTGTGATGATTCTAAACAAGAAAGTACTAACAAAATCCAAGCTTTAACACAAGAAATCAACCAAATGATGCACAAACCACTAAACTTTTTCAAACTCAAAAACCACCTAAAAACCACTAGAAATCCAAAGATGTGCAAGATATGATCTAACCATGGCTCTTGATACCAATTGTAAGATATTGGATTTCACATACACATCAAACCATAACACAAATTGGGCGTATAAGTGGAATTCTAGAGAGAGAAAGTTAGAGGTTTAGGGAACTTAGTGAGAGAAAGTGAAAGATATTATTATTAGCTCCAACTCTCTACCTTGGGAGGTAGAGAGTATTTATAGTCTTACATAAAACGCCACACAACGGGCTGTGGATCAGGCATACAGTGGGTAAAGGCCCGTCCGTCCTCCACGGTGTTACTTAACTAAATACTACTTAACTTAAAATAACTACGACTACGAGCTTTCTAACGATTACATATACTTGAGGTGACCGACTCTTTAATACCTAGAATTTCTAATTCCTAACAGTTCAGATGAGCCGCTGAGGTACACCGAAGCATCACCTCACGACTGTAGACCATTTGATACACACTAAGCGTAATCCACGGGGAGTTACCGAAGTGACCTACTGTCAGGGCTGTTTGATGTTGACCCTGGCAGGAGTTTACATTCAATCAATGAGGATCACAATTGTGAACCTCTCATAAATGTTCTCGACAGATTGCTAAGATCTGTGAAGGACACGATAATATATCACTTGCGTCCTTATTGTTTGAACGACAAGTGATGAATTTTCAAGTGTACCTAAGAGATCTTTTGATGAATCTCATGGCTCTAGACTCAATAGTGCGTTTTGGTTTTCCTGAGCGGAGACTAGGGAGAGGGAGCTATCTCTAAGAGAAAGCCGATAGTTTTCGTAGGGTTCCCTGTGAGAATGAAACAAGCTTCTGTTGAGAGAAACTTGAGTGGCTAAGAAGGTTTAGTGCATGCGTCACTGGGTCCATGACGACTTTTAATCTTCAATACCGGTGTCAACTAGTGACAACCAGTAGCATATGAATTGAGCCCGGTGTCTGCCCTAAGTTGAATAATCTGGAGGGCTATTTCTTTTCACCCTTTTCTTTGCTTTTCGTTTCTCAATTTCTACTTTTTATAATCATTCCTAAGGACTTCTAATTCTAACTATTGGTGGTGTCCTTGGGTAGATCCCTCCGGCTCTGGCGGATCATAGGACGGTTATTCCTAACCTTAGTCACCTTATAACTCCATTGCCATAAAACCAATTTCTTGAAAATCTCTCAAAGTGTTTATAAGTAAACACATTTTGTACCACTGTGAGAGTTTTAAGATTTTGCATAAATACTCCCCCTCCACACATGCTTAAGTGATTTGACAGAAATTTGCATGGTGAGAGAAGAGCGCGCACTTTTTGAATTGATTGACTCAAGATAGACAATTCCTTGCGAGACACGATTACGTTGCATAGTTAAAGAGATACATTGTCAGCTTTTAGGTGACAACTAGCTCTAATAACTACCTTGAAGATGTGGACAACCCCGAAAGGTTGTAAAACCCATCAAAGTTCATGTCTATCAAGAGCTTCTCGAATAGGTACAATTTACTTGGATAAGTCTTGGAAGACAAATCTTTTCAATGTATGACTGTTCAGTTCCCGTCAATTCATGGGTTGAAGTCTTTTCACACGAGGATTCAGTAGCAATTACCAACATATTTCTTATCACACCATATTTCTCCCCCTCAAAAATGGCATATAAATGTTATTTTTGATGAAATTTTTGATATAGAATATGACCATTTCGAGTGTTGCGGGAAGAGTACCACAAAAGAACTATTTGTGAACAAAGTGTTAATCAAATACTCCCCCTCAACAAGTAATATAAACTTTTGAGGTTTTGAAAAATCATAAGGGGAAGTACTTGTCCTTTTGAGCAAAATCTTTGAAAAAATGAATGGTTTGATAAGTTTTACTCAAAAGTAAGAAGCTTTCGCTCCTTTTATAAGGATTGTGGCACTGAAGCGTACCACAGGGTCCTTTCATTACAAGTACGGGTTGTACACTGTAATATGTGCACAAGCCATAGTCAAATAATAATCACACATCCAAATAAGTATCAAAAGAAACAGATCAAGGGTTACCAGGAGAATCCGGTAGTCCGGCAATATCTCCAGGAATGCGAACAGGGCATTGATAGCCTGTGAGATTAATCATGGGATGACCACCTACGAAGCTATCTAAAGTTCTGAACTGGTCCCTTCTGAACAACCTTTCATCGATGCGAGTGATGATCCTCTTTACATCCCGTTTCTCCTTCGAATTCCATCGCTTAGGTGACCCGATGCCTTGTTGTATCACCTTCAACCAATAAGCTAAGCCATCCCTTACGTGCTTCAATGTATGATCACCAAACTTGTGAAGCTCTTTACACGCCATCAAGCAGTTGCGGTGTAGTTCACTACGGTAGACTACTCCAAATGGTTGGCTGATGAGAATGTATTGAGGAAGGTGATTGATGTCAGGGAGGTCTAGCTGAGGTTTAGTAAGGTTGACACGTGTCTGATACGATTCCACGGCAAGCTGAATGTCCTCTACACGTTCCTGGATCACTATGCTTCTAATGAAGATAAGCAAGGACTTGATGTATTCACGTTGGATTTCTGTCGAGAATTGTCTCATTCTTTCCTGTGCCTTGGCAAGGTACAGATCTTCAATGTCATTGAGAGACAATCTCTGAAAGTCCGCTTCACAGAAAGCATAGTCCTCTTCGTCTTGTCTTTTGACCACGATCTTTGAGAGAAATGTGTAGTCCCATTTAGACGATAGAGTTACATGCTTAACAGCAACGATCCCTTTGTCACTATACACTTCATGCTTTGACTTTTGAACTTGGCAGCTTTTGTAGTAGATTCTTCGGCGTTCAGGCCAATGGTGAATCCCATACATTGCATCAAGGTCATACTTCTCCACGCTGTTGGCAAACATGTGAGAAGCATTTTCTTCGATGGCTATGCAGTTTGAGTAAATGGTTGTCGGTAACGGAAGTGTTAGTGATGTAGCATATTTCTTTGAAGCATCGCTACCGTGTAGAAGAAATTCCAGGACTTTGTTGAAGAAGTAGCGAAATGGAATCTTTGCTTGATTTGGTTGACCAATCGTTGGTAGAGGTCTGGTCCAGTCGGTGTAATATAGAGCCTTGTCTTTTCGTGTGAAGTTGATGTTAGCTTCAGGGTTGAGCCAATCGATGTTGTTAGATATGGCTCGTGCTATGTTTTCAAGGTGGTATTCAACTTCGATAGCACTTTCCGAGCTGTCTTTGAGCAATTGAAAAGCTTCATTCTTGATGCGTTTTAATTCTGACTTGGTCATCTTCTTCACCCGAAACTTTTCTTGAAGTAAATTAGCATGGTCCAATGTTCGACCTTCTACCATAGCTTGATCATCAGTTAGAGAGGGAGTAGCATCAACCAGTGTAGAAAACCAGTCATATTCAGTGTCATCTTCGTCTAGCCAAGAGACGACATCAGCCGTAGTCGTCTTCTTCTTCTTCTTTGGCCTAGATGAGGATGTTGGTTTCTTTGTTGAAGCGTGAGAGGTGGGTTGTTGTCGGGGCTTAGGGATTTCCTCATCGGCACTACCAGTGTATTCGAAGTGATCTCTGGTTTTCTCTGTCTGGGGTGGTGACTCAGAGTCCTGAGGTTGGTCAGCAGAAGAACGAGGAGGAGATCGTTTATCAGTTTGAGTCCTTTGGTGTGGTGGTGGCATGGAAGATGAGTCACCAGTGTTCTTTGGGCATTTAGGCTCTTTGTCTTTATCCGCATCATCATCATCTCTAGGACGCTTAGCCGTTTCAGTTTCTGTTCTGCATCCAGTTTTGAGTTGGTACTCCAGGAGTGCTTCAAACAATTTACCTTCATAAGAAGTAAATGTTGCAGAGCGTTTTTCCATTTGAGTGACTAGCCTGGCAACCAATTCAGCATCTGAGAACACTATAGGATCGGTTGGATTGATTGTTACAGTTAGAGGTGTTGATCTTATAGTCTGCTTGGCCAACATCATGAGATTTGGAAGAAGTTGCCTGTTGAACATTTACCGTGTCACACCAGGAACAATGTCGAGAAGGAATTTGTGAGCATATTCCCTAAGCGACTGGTTCGTTTCACCTTGGACATCACGGTTTATAAACTTCTGGATTTGCTCCCTTTCATTCAACAACACGTTTATCCCGTTTTGAAGAAAGTTGATTATGTCAGCAAGTTGATTCAACTTTTTGTTGGTCACGTCCTTCTTCCTGACCTGCTTGACAGCTTTGACAATCTTAGTTTTGGCTCGGGATATCCAAGAGTCATTTGGTTTCTTCACTGACTTGGATGTGGATCTTGTTGTTCCTTTAGATGGTGGAGATGAAGAATGAGAGGACGAGTCTGATGATGAGGAGACATGAGGCGGCTCAGGGTCCTTAGGAGGCTCAGAATTTTCCTCCTTGGAGTGTGTAGGAGTGTCTAGAAGAAAATTATCATAATCACTATCTTCATCATTTCCAGACTTAGCCGTTTTATCAGCCTTGGTATCGTCATCAAGAGTCTTCTCAGTCTTTTCCATGTCTGGTTCCTCTATGTCAAAGTTGATGGAATCCTCAATCTGCCTTTGCTGTTGTTCATGAGTGATGGTGGTACCAGTTCCCTTATCGATTGATTAACCGCATCAGAAACTGGTGTGGCTTGAGTTCCACCACTTGACCCTCCGGGGCCACGATTTTGATCCTTTACGAATTCATCGGCAAGATATTTGAGCCTGAGGTTCTTCAACTTCTTTTGATAATCTCTTTCCTCATCAAATGGCTCTTTGACTGAGCTTTCTTTCTCATGTTCAAGCACAGGATTTTTCCCTTTACCTGTATCAGCTTTTGGACTTGGAGGCTTTGTGGCTATTTGAGTGTCATCTTTAACAGTTTCAGACTAGATGAGCTCTTCGTCTGATTCAGTATCCTCTGAGTCTTCATCGATTAGCTTTCGTTGTGGTTCAGGTTTGGGGATAGGGATAGCCTCCTTTGAGGGAACTTTTATTTTGAGAATATGTTTCCTCTCAGGATACTTTCTTTGACTCTCAGTGCTTGTAACACTTCCTGCACTGCCTCTTCTAGTTTTCCTTCTAGGTGTGCCAGGAGACTTGTCATCGAGAAAACCAACTTTGCCTTCATCAACCGCTACCAGATACCTTTTATAAGAATAAAGCTGTTTGATTTCATCAGAAAGAAGGTGATCTGGCAACACTGCACCTTGTTTCTTTGTTGTAGATTCCTTAAATCTGACTGTTAGTGTAGGCTCATACAACATGTCGTGATTGTTGGGGTCATTGAGTCTCTTGGGGATATCAGGATTATATCCTAGAGCTCTTTGGATCGACAGTTTTGTATATCAGATATATGGGATCTTGGAGCCAAGCTTTTTGAGGAAAGACATCATGTCGTCCCATATCAGAGCTTCAACTTCAATGTGCTTCATGTTGACCAAAGCCCAAAAGATCTATAGTTCCATGAGTTTGGGATGCTCATAACCACTATCACGTCCAGAAACAGATTTGGTGATGATAATGTAGAGGGTTCTCCAAGGTTGGGGAATATTCTTAAGATCCACGTATGAATGCTTTGAGATTACTCCTGAAGCTTCGTCATAACCAATGTCGAGCATAAATTGAAGAACGGTCTCTTCAGTTGGTGTGGCATTGTATTCAGTTGGGTCGATGATGGGAATGAGAAGGATAGCCCTTAAGTCTGCAGGTGTGATGGTGACTTGTTTGTGGTTGAGTGTCACCGTCACAACATTTTGACCTTTGATCTTTTGCATTGTATTCCAAAACTGTTGGTTGTAGATCTCGGGCACTGTAGCAGAGTTGGTGAGCATGTTTTGATAAGGGTGATTCCTCAGAATGTCCATAGCAATTAAACAAGAAGACTCTGAGCAGGTGAGACTATCAAAATCAACACGAAGATTATTCTTTCCGATCTTCATTGGATAACCATGAGGGAAGCTATCTTCAACAGTGAGAACGTTTGGTGCATCCACATCTTGCAAATGAGCATCCATGTCGTGATCTGAAAGATATTTAGCCAAAAGAACCAACATATCGAAAGACATTACGTTAGTCAACAGTTGATTTTATTGTCTATTTATTAAACGTGAGATGTCAATTATTGTTACGAGTCCAATGTCACTTGTTAGTCCAATAGTCCAATGACGTCGTGATAAGTTTCGTGAGTTGATTAACTTTTAAAGTCCAATTTTTCACAACTTATCAAAAATTTAAGCTTATTGGTGACAATTTGGTTTCGTGACGTTATGATTTACTAATTTACAAGTTTGCACGCGTAACAATTCATAATTAAGGTTAAAACTAGGCTTAGGCGTAGACATGGCAAGCTTTTGCGTAAACAGGAGTGATTATACGCGTAAACGTAAGCTTATGCGTAGGTTCTTGACTTACGCGTAAGAAATATTACGCGTAGGAAAAGAGGGCCTTATGCGTAGAGCTTACGCGTAAGCGTATATGGAACCTTACGCGTAAGGCTTACTCATAAGAGTCAACCTTATGCGTAGTGGTTACTGTTTACGCATATCCTTCACAGGATACGCGTAGTCCCTTTTGTAGAACCTTACGCGTAAACGTTACGCGTAAGATTACTCTTACGCATAACATGCTACGCGTAAGGTGATCCTTATGCGTAGATTGCAAGTAACCTTGATTCTGAATTTTCAAGCGTAGAAAACCTGAAATAAATTCATCATAACATCAACATTAACGTCTTCATTCAATTCCCATAAGATTTGATCATGTAAACTTATTAAGACAGTTATGCGTAGAACACAGGTTACGCGTAAGACTTAAAACCCTAAGGCTCAATTTTTACGTGTAAGTTATCTAGCCATAGAAATTGCACCAAAATGAATCTGGGATGTCTAGGAAGCCTATTGAGTTGTTCTATCCAAGTTTTAACATCAAACTCTAAGCGAATAAAAAATACCCAAATTTCAAGTACATAAACCCTAATTCTTAATAATCTAGCAATTAATGTTACTGGGTTGATTCTGAGCCTAGATATGATCAATTCAACTTGAAAACAACATCACATGACTATCTTTTTCACCAGAAACACTCACATGTAAGAATACCCAAACTTACGCATAAACCCTAACTTTTAAAATCAATCAATTTGAGTTTCTGGGTGAGTATAAATGATAGAAATGGTGTTATTGTGATAATAAAAACGTTTTGACACAACCATTAACACCAAAAACACTCAACCTTGATTATGTGTTCATACACTTACGCGTAGAACAAAAAATCACTTCTAGACACAAATCTAACCGTTAGTTTTAAAAACGATTCAAAACCCATGTTTAGATTGTTACAAAGAATGTTTTAACACTTACAAATTGAAGACCAAAGGCACGGATTTGCAGATTGAATGTAAGGCGTAGGATGAGGTTGGTGGGAAATTAAATGTGAAGAGTTAATGTGGTTAAGTGAGTGTTTTTTATAAAAATAACGTTGAGCTTGTGACAGTTTTAGTCCCTCCACCTTAACCATTTACAACCAACGCCCATAACTTCCATTTTGGTTACCAAACGAAGGGATAATTGGAAAGAAATTTGACGACACTCCCCCTCGACTTAAAAAAAATAATGAATTTTTATAAATTTTAGTCCGAGGAGTGTCAGTAAACCAGAAATGTGACCACCATTAAAAGAAACAACCAGGAAAAGGTAACATGCAAGCACAAGGTTTTATGAAACCAAAAAATATTTGCTTTCTCCCCCTCAACACTTGATCGAAAAAATACTGAATTTTGAAAGATTAAAGTGATGACGGAAGATTTGTACTTGCGATGTTAAAAGAAATATAGATAGAAGAATATTTTTGTTGTTTTATCAGATTTTATATTTTTGTATTTTGTTTTTGAAAAATATTTACAAAAGAGGTTTTGATGTTTGACTGGTTTTAAGAATGTTTTAAGAGTTCATCCAGTTCCTCTTGAGTCAAAGACCGCATACCAATCCGGTGGACCAACTCATTAAACCTAGCAGGAGCTAAGGCTTTGGTGAGAAGATCTGCCAATTGGTATTCAGTACCCACAAAGTATAATTAAACTGTACCCTGTTCCACCTGGTCCTTGATGAAATGATATCGAAGATCGATGTGCTTTGATTTCGAATGTTGTACTGAGTTGCACGAGATCGCAATAGCACTCCGATTGTCGCAGTACATTGGGATTCTGTCAAATACGTAACCATAGTCTTTGAGTTATGTTCGCATCCAAATGACTTGAGCACAACACGCCGACATGGCTACATATTCTGCTTCTGTTGAGGACAGCGATGTACAATCATGCTTCTTCGATTGCCATGACACCAGTTTATCACCAAGAAATTGTAATGCTCCTGAAGTACTTTTCCGTGAATCTAAGCATCCTGCGTGATCAGCGTCTGAAAAAGCTATTAGTTCAAAACCAGAATCCTTCGGATACCATATCCCCAAATTAATGGTTCCCTTGATGTATCGGAGGATTCTTTTAGCCTCAGAGAGGTGGGTTTCAGTTGGTCTTGACTGATAACGGCAGCAGAGATATACGGCAAAAACAATATCAGGTCTGCTAGCTGTTAGATACATGAGAGACCCAATGATACTACGGTATTTGGTAGGGTCCACCAATTTCCCATGTAAATCAGCGTCTAGCTTCTTGGTATGTGCCATTGGTGTTGCATAGGTGTCACAGTTTTGCATTCCAAACTTGTTTAGAAGTTCAAGGGCATATTTGGGCTGACTTAAGAAAATACCACGGGGTGATTGATGAACTTGCATTCCAAGAAAGAATGTGAGTTCACCCATCGTTGACATTTCAAAATGTTTTGTCATAAGTTTTGCAAAAGCATTTGAGTATTTTAAGTGTGTTGACCCAAAAATGATGTCATCCACATAAATTTGAACGATTAAGATGTGAGCCCCGTGATATTGTATGAAACGTGTAGGGTCGACAGAACCTTTGGTGAATTTATTGGCAATGAGGAAGGATGATAACTTATCGTACCACGCCCGAGGAGCTTGTTTGAGTCCGTAAAGAGCTTTGTTCAATTTGTAAACATGGCTCGGGAACTCTGGATCAACGAATCCTTCTGGCTGGCTGACATAGACCGTTTCTTTCAGTTGACCATTCAGAAAAGCAGTTTTGACGTCCATCTGAAAGACCGTTATATTCATATGAGCCGTGAATGCTAGAAATATCCGAACAGCCTCAAGACGAGCAACCAGAGCGAATGATTCTTCAAAGTCAATACCCTCTTCCTATCTATAACCCTTAGCCACCAGATGTGACTTGTTTCTGATTACGTTCCCTTCAGCATCAAATTTGTTTTTCCAAATCCATTTGAGACCAATGACGTAGACCCCTATTGGTCTTTCAACCAGTTCCCATACTTCAAGACGTTTGAATTGGTTGAGTTCTTCTTGCATGGATTCAATCCAATTGTCTTTTGTCATTGCGTCTTTAATGTTTTTAGGATCAGATTGGCAGACAGTGAGTGCATAAATGCAGTGTTCACCATCTGTGTGAAGACGTTGTCTTGTAACGACTGGTTGATTCGGGTTACCAATAATATTCTCAAGAGGATGGTCTTTTGTCCAACGATGTATAGAGGGTTGATGTTGGTATACATTGTGCAGATTTTGAGGATTCAAATGGCTTGTAGATGATTTCGTGACATCAGGTGCAGCAGTTTCATTAGCAAACGGGTTGAAGAACGCATTTGGATCAAAATCTGCAGGTGGGGGTACATCATTGTTCATAACCTACTTTGTACGACGATTCCAAATCCGGTAACCTTTTGAATTCTCACAATATCCAATAAAGACTCCAATGTCAGCTTTGGCTTTGAGCTTTCCAAATTCCTCATGAAAGTGATCCAAATACATGAGAGAGTTTGAGATTTGGTTTTCTGTTGTGGATAAGCTCAAATGGTGTTTTGTTGTGGCGTTTAGTGATCATTGAACGATTCTGAGTGTAGCATGCAGTTTACACAGGTTCTGCCCACAAGTAATCTGGAAGTTTAGCATTGATTAACATTGTTCTTGCAGCTTCCACTAACGTACGGTTCTGTCTTTCAACAACTCCGTTTTGTTCTGGTGTGCGTGCAATAGATGTTTGATGCTCAATTCCCACTTTCTCATAAAATTCCCGAAGAGTTTGATTCACAAATTCAGTTCCTTTGTCTGTTCTGATTTGTCGGACTGTGTTCCGGAGCTGAACTTGAATTTTCGTGAGAAAGGTGATGATCATCTGTGGAGCTTGATCTTTACTTCGAAGAAAGTAGACCCAAGTCCATCATGAGTAGTCATCTACAATTACCAAAATGTAGTGTTTGCCATTGATCGTTTGCACACGCATCGGACCACACAAATCCATGTGAAGAAGATGTAGCACATGCTGAGAGCTGTGTTCCACCTTTGAAGGAAAATGAGCATGAGTGCTTTTCCCTTGTTCACAAGCTGAGCAAAGATGATCTTTAGAATATCGGTATCTCAGGAGACCTTCCACTAGTTTGTATCGAGCAAGGTAGGTTATGGTTTGAAAGTTTAAATGTGAGAGACGACGGTGCCATAGCCAAGATTTTGTAGATGTAGCCTTTGAGAGTAGACAGATGGGAGATGAAGCGATCATGTCTTGCATGGAGATAGTGTAAAGACTTGAATTTCGAGTGCCAAACATAAGATCATTTCCTTGTAGATCATGAATGAAGCAAGTTTTCTCTCGAAAAGCAACTTCCAAATCTCCATAACAGAATTGACCAACAGAAAAAAGATTGTGACCGAGGCCTTCCACATAATAAACCCTGCTAATTTTGATGTTCCCATTGATGTATTCTTCGTAGCCCATGATAGCTGCGAAGTGATCATTCCCGAATCTGACAGTGCCAATGAACTTTGCAACAAAGTTTGATAACAGTTTAAGATTGCATGTCATGTGTCGGGAACATCCGCTATCAACAATCCAAAGGATGATCTGTATCACCTGCATTACACACAGACGACACAAATGGAATAGAAGTAGATGTGGAACCTGAAAAGTTAGAGGGTTCCGAAGCAGTTATAGCCGAAATACACACATCAATGATTTTAGGCATCCATTTAAATCCTAGTGTATTATGTATCCATTTCTTCCATCTCCAACTAGTCTTTGCTTTAATCTTAGTGAATGAACTAGGTGACACTACAGTCCTTAGAGGTGTGATAAGGTTTTAAAATGTACCTTTTTGAGGGGTCGTTTAAGCCCTTATTTGATCACTTTTGTTTCCGTTATTACTTAATATCGTTCCTTTTCACTTTTTAGGTCTCTTGAAGGCAAATTGCTGTAATGGCACTTATTTGGACGAAAAGGCGCGGATATACAAAGAAAATGGCCAAAGTCAAGAATAGAGACACTCAAGCTGCTGAAATAACAAGGTGACGGCGTCACTGCTTAACTGCGACGCCGTCGGAGCATTTTGTGACGGGACAGTGGCCAAATTTCGTATTTTCAAGTGATGGTGTCAGGCTTTAAAAGAGTAGGCCGTCGCAACTCAGACGGCCTAGATTCGATCCAGACGGCGTCAGAAGCTGAAGAGGACGGCGTCACAAGCACAAGGTGACGCCGTCGCAAGACTAACGTGGCCAAGACGAAACCCTAATGACGGCGACCCGACGGCGTCACAAATCATAAGGTGACGCCGTCGCATATGTAATCTTATATATAGAATCCGAATTTTTCAGTTTTAGTGTGTAGTCTTTTGGAGTAAAAACGTAAACCGAACCAAGGTTGTCTTGTATAGTATTTTAGGGTTCCAAACCCTATCTTACATCAAGATAAGTGTTTTACTTCATTAATTCAATTATGTCTTTGATTATTTGTGTGTATGCTTGCATGTTCTCCATGTCGGGCTAATTTACTTGTGTGTTTACTTAGGGAATATGAAACTTAATTATTGAATATTGATTGGTTGTCTCTTATCTTAATTGTTAATTATCTAGTAATGCGATAGGTCATTCGTTGTGTAATTAATGCTTGATTAAATCTTTGTGAACCTTAGACTATAGCACTTAGAGTAGTTATAAGCTAAACCATCCAAAGAGGGCCTTAGAGTTAGAGTTTATAATCCCTAGTGGGTTTTGTAGACGAGACCCTTTGGTAAGTTCAAAGAGTTAGGGATAAACGCATACCCTACGACTTTAGACACACAACGCGATTAAGAATAAGGACGTGACAATTCAACCATCAATAGGAGATAATTAAGGAGTAATAAAACCTAAGTAAACACATCTTTAAACTATCATACGAGCACACAATAATTAGACATAGACTACATACACCTTAGATTAGATAATTAGATAAGTAGAAGTAATCGGTAGAAATACCAAACCCCCAAATCCAAACCCCGAGATTCGTACCTTTCCATTTTCTAAAAAACATAAAAAGATAAAAAAAATAATCTTCCTCAACCCCAACCTTAGCGTAGTAACTTCTCACTAGCATTCCTATTCCCCTATAGAATGATATCAATACCCGTGGCTTACCCTAATACTACACTACAACGATTAGGTTCACTGCCTAGGGTGTTATAAAACTTGCTCGAAGAAAAGGAAGTTCCTTTGACCCCGAACGACGCGTGTAGCGTTATCAAGTTTTTGGCGCCGCTGCCGGGGAATAGAATAACTAGTTAGTAGTCCACCTCGTTTTGGTTTCTTTGCTTGATTCCTATCAAGTAAATTTTTTTCTCAATTTTTAGCTTTCTCGTAGTCTATCCCCCTTCTTCGTGACCTTTGTTCGTAAAATCCATCACTCACCATGATACGTGTCTTCCGCCGAAGATTCTTTACCTTACCCGTTCCCAATCCCGAAATTGAGAACACGATCCCACAAAACCCTTTACCCGTTCACCACTTTGGAAATCACCTAGGGCATAATGAGATAAATTGGCAACAACAAAGTCCTTTCTATAACTCAGATTCCGATGAGGAATCTGATTATGGTGAAGCAATTGATAGAGGGCAGGTCATTAATGAAGTTAGTTTTGAAATGGAGGAAGACCCCTCCCAATGCTTTGACCCTAGGTGTAGAATTGAGAAAGATGGCCCCTTTAACATGCAATTCCCCTGCAAAATAGGATTAGAAGGGTTCGACGCTTACTTGAATTCATTCTTGCCTTTGAACTTAATCTCAAGGGACACATACAATAAAATCAAGATCAATGAGTTAACTTATCAAGGGAACAATGTTGTTGAAGCAGTCACTCATTTGCACGTGTTTGTTGGGAGCTTTGCTTATTTGGTAGAGTTCATGGTCTTAGAAGACTTAGGAGAATTTATTGATAAGGACCCCACTCAAGTAATTTTTGGAAAACCTTTCAAAAGAATGACTATGTTGAATGAATGGATGATTGATGGTCTAATTACATTCTCTGATGAAGTTGAAGACTTTATCTACCAAATGCCACACGCTCATCCTAGGTTTAAACATAGGGATATTAAGGCATGTAATAGAATGACCCATATTCCATTGCTTAGTGAAAGGGATAAGCAAAGTGGACTTTGGTACCCATACGAGAAAACTAAGCGGTATTACAAAAAATGCCTAGAATTAGGAGATGATTACAAAAGGAATAAAAGAACCTTGGAATGGCTTAAGTATGAGCACGTGAGCGTGTACGAGACAACGTAAGGGCATGACTACGAGTCTAGCTACAAGACTCTTAAATAAAGAAAAGCGCTTCGTGGGAGGCAACCCATGCTTAATTGTTTGCTTGTTTGTGTGTCATATATCTTTTTTGTGATTGCTTATTCTCATGTTTAAATTTGTAAAAATGCTTTATTTTGTTTTTAACCTCGTCTTAATTGCATATAAAGGTATTTTACATAAAGGATAAGTGTAGGGAGGATTACACACGTTTTCAAAGAAACGTAAACATGAGAATAACAATTCATTAAAAGATATATATGTGTGTTTGTTCGAGTCAAATGTTTGTATCGAGTCATAATGGATGTTTGGCAGAAATTTTTCCAGATTCTAAAGATGTAAATTTTCCAGAATTTTTTCCAGAAAATCGCATACCAGTTTTTGTCAGGATAACCTGACGGCGTCAGGATCGCAACCTGACGGCGTCAGGATCGCAACCTGACGGCGTCAGGAAGGAGTAAAAACAACATATTACTTTTTTCTCGTTTTCTGAGCTACTTATAAATTTTTGGAATTTTCCAGGTCTTAATTTTCCAGAAATTCTGTAAACATCCATTCTACAAGCATTATATCCTAGTTTAGTCGAGTCTTATATATATTATTACCGCCGATTTTACGCGAAGGTTTCGTTTGTTTTCTTCAAATGTACAGGTTTTATTTATCAAGAAGAAGAAACAAAAGATAAGAAGGAGCTTTTCACGCATACATTTTTTCTTTGAAAGGATTTAACCACCACTTTACATAGATCCTACCGAGCTAATCAGGGGAGTACTAGTTTGTTTCATTTTTCATTACCGTCCATTATCATAACTTTGATACTTTCAGGCAACATTGGGGACAATGTTCAGTTTAAGTGTAGGGAGGGAAAATAAAACGGGAAGTTTGAAACTATGCTTATCCTTGATTATTTGCTTTGTCCAGTTGTATTTGTGTAATAAACCATGAGAAAATGTCGGTTAGGGTAATTTTGGCACCAAATTTAAAATTTTTCATGACATATAGGAGTGGGCCATTAGTCTTAACAAAAGCGTCTCACGGATAGGAAGTTATATGACTAGCACAAAAACCCTTTACCACCTAAATTCCACCCAAAATGTGAGGATCGCCCTTAGATTAGTAGGAATTAAAGCATTCATCTTTAATACTTAGAGTGTGAACCGGTAGTATAATAGATTCTAGAACTTGTTTTGTGATGCATTCCGAGATCGCTAGTAAGACTACACTTGTGTAGTTAGGAATAACTAAATGATAAGAGGCATTAAGATAACCCTTGTTTGATACCAGTAATATAATTACTTCTTCCACATCGGTTTAGTAATTCCCCCACACCTTTGCGTTGTACTCATCTTTAGTACACGATACCCCTAGTTAACCCCTCAGAGCCTATCCTTTTCGCGGTTCTCGTGATGTTTCGGTTTTTCCGGAATATCAATGAAGAGCATTGTTTACACTCCACCCCCAAATATACACCCAAATCGCCTTAGCCTACCCTGTATGCCCTCACTTTTAGTGCATTATTGTTATCACCCTAAACCCTTAGTTCAATTATCTAGTTGCTTGCATGAGTTGCTAAGTCGAGTCATATCCTTTGTACACAGTTTCAGGACGATTGGGACTCATGGGAAAAAGTTAAAGTTTATGAAATGACTGGAAGGGAACGTTAAATTCCATTATTTGCGTAATAACGTACCCCAAGTGTTTTGATCTTTTCAATTCGGGTCAAATTAGTGTTAGAGTAATAAAAACTCAAGTGCAGGGATGTGCCTATAAATCCCTATCATTTTGATGTTACCGTAGAGGATGGTAGAGTAAAAGTGTATGAAAAAAAAATCGAAAAAAATAGAAAAATAGAAAAGAAAAAAAAATAGAGTGTTCAAAAAAAAAAAAAAAAGGGCTACCATCCTACATCTATCCTTTAAATTTATTTTTGTTTGTTTCAGTTATCTAGAGTTTAGAGTGTCGAGTCTTGGCTTAGCAACGCCATTCTTCGTATGCTTGTAACAATAAGATTTTTGACTTGCCACCACTAAATAGCCTATCCCACCAAACCCTTTGTTTTCCTACCGTAAGCCTAACGTTACAACCCTTTAAAGACCTCTTTGATAGTCTTTCCTAGGTGCTTACGCCAAAGCGATGGAGGTTTGATCTATTCTCAAGCCTATGGTAATCTATGTACTAGGACCGGTTAATGAGTGTTTATCTTCCATTTCCAACTTATTATATTTCATATACACCCGAGAGAGATGTGAGTACCCAAACACCCCATGTGAGGTGCTAGTATGTAATTTTCGTGCTTTTTATGACTTTTGCGGGGCTTATATGTGTTGTGGACTGTTTTAAACCAATGCTTCATGACCCCTAACTTATAAATTAATTGGCTAAAAGCACATTTGCTTGAGGACAAACAAATACCAAGTGTAGGGATATTTGATAAGGTTTTAAAATGTACCTTTTTAAGGGGTCGTTTAAGCCCTTATTTGATCACTTTTGTATCCGTTATTACTTAATATCGTTCCTTTTCACTTTTTAGGTCTCTTGAAGGCAAATTGCTGTAATGGCACTTATTTGGACGAAAAGGCGCGGATATACGAAGAAAATGGCCAAAGTCAAGAATCGAGACACTCAAGCTGCTGAAATAACAAGGTAACGGCGTCACTGCTTAACTGCGACACCGTTGGAGCATTTTGTGACGGGACAGTGGCCCAAATTTCTTATTTTCAAGTGACGGTGTCAGGCTTTAAAAGAGTAGGCCGTCACAACTCAGACGGCCTAGATTCGATCCAGACGGCGTCAGAAGCTGAAGAGGACGGCGTCACAAGCACAAGGTGACGCCGTCTCAAGACTAATGTGGCCAAGACGAAACCCTAATGACGGCGACCCGACGGCGTCACAAATCATAAGGTGACGCCATCGCATATGTAATCTTATATATAGAATCCGAATTTTTCAGTTTTAGTGTGTAGTCTTTTGGAGTAAAAACCTAAACCGAACCAAGGCTGTCTTGTACAGTATTTTAGGGTTCCAAACCCTATCTTACATCAAGATAAGTGTTTTACTTCATTAATTCAATTATGTCTTTGATTATTTGTGTGTATGCTTGCATGTTCTCCATGTCCGGCTAATTTACTTGTGTGTTTGCTTAGGGAATATAAAACTTAATTATTGAATATTGTTTGGTTGTCTCTTATCTTAATTGTTAATGATCTAGTAATGCGATAGGTCATTCGTTGTGTAACTAATGCTTGATTAAATCTTTGTGAACCTTAGACTATAGCACTTAGAGTAGTTGTAAGCTAAACCATCCAAAGAGGGCATTAGAGTTAGAGTTTATAATCCCTAGTGGGTTTTGTAGACGAGACCCTTTGGTAAGTTCAAAGAGTTAGGGATAGACGCATACCCTACGACTTTAGACACACAACGCGATTAAGAATAAGGACGTGACAATTCAACCATCAATAGGAGGTAATTAAGGAGTAATAAAACCTAAGTAAACACATCTTTAAACTATCATACGAGCACACAATAATTAGACATAGACTACATACACCTTAGATTAGATAATTAGATAAGTAGAAGTAATCGGTAGAAATACCAAACCCCCAAATCCAAACCCGAGATTCGTACCTTTCCATTTTCTAAAAAACATAAAAAGATAAAAAAAATAATCTTCCTCAACCCCAACCTTAGCGTAGTAACTTCTAACTAGCATTCCTATTCCCCTAGAGAACGATATCAATACCCGTGGCTTACCCTAATACTACACTACAATGATTAGGTTCACTGCCTAGGGTGTTATAAAACTTGCTCGAAGAAAAGGAAGTTCCTTTGACCCCGAATGACGCGTGTAGCGTTATCAAGGTGATACTTGAACTACAGGTACATCAATGTGTTTCTTAGAATCTAAAGAGGGCGGTTTACCAAGCACATACTTCGAAGCAGTAGTGGGCCTAGAGGTATTCCGTTTCTTAGGATTCCGCTTACGAGACAAGATAGCCTTAGCAACACATTTATCATGACATCCAGAAAACATGCTTTTATGACAACCAACACAAGAAGCTTCAAACATAACTTTTAAATCACTTAAAGGTTCAGCATTCGTTACAACACTTTTTCCATTACATTTGCTAGACGCAATATCTAAAGTGGGTGCAACTGGAGTCTTATTCAAAGTCCTAGGGTGTTCTTCTACTTCAGCATTCTTTATTGTTCTTTTCTTTGGTCGCAACTTCCTATTCTTCCTTGTATTGCTCCTAGGCTGTGAAGTGCGGACGTTCGGAAAAGAGGCAACTATTCCTGTTTTAGTAGAGGGAAACACATTAGTATCTTGTGGTTTGTCATTAGGCATTCTAGTGTCATCTTTTCTAAGTGTTACAGGTGCAAGCTTCTTAATGATGCTAGGCTGAAGTTGTTCATACTTTCCTAACTTATCTCTTAACGTAAAGATAGTGTGCACCAACTCTTGATTTTCAGAACGAAGATTTCCAGAAAAATTCATGACTTCCTTAGTGTGTGCAAGATAATGATCAAGTTTGTTTGATGCTTCATCACGAGTCTGTTTGAGTAAATCAAATATGACACCATATTCCTTTTTAACTTTTGCAAGTTCTTGTTCATATTTTGAGATTTGACATTTCAAAGACGCGTTTTGATCATCCAGTTGCTCAAATTTTGGATTAAAAGTTTTGGATTGCAACTGGTTGATTTTGTTTTGCAAAGCAAGTTCACGATTATGACAATCTTTTTGACACCATTGAAGACGACGTTTTGCATTTGAAAGCTCGTTTAACAATAGTTCAGTTTCAGCTTTTAAAGACTCGATCTGATGCACATTATCAGTATTCTCAACAATTACAACAGAATCAGCAGAGATATGATCAGATGCAGATGCAACAGATTGTAATAACTCAAGATTATTGATATTAGCACAGATAACAGCTTCCATGAGTCGATCAACATCTTTTCGTAACATTTTCTTTTTGCGTTTTGTATTTGAAATAGATGTTTCAGTTTTCTCAAAAACCATTTTCATCAGTCCAAGTTCCTTATGAAATTCTCGTTCCCAATATAATGCACAATTTTTCAAATTTTTGACATGGGGTAAAAGTCTTTTCTGAAAAATATCTCTTTGTGCTCGCTCCTAAGGCGATTGAAAATGTTCAACTTTTATTTCAGAATGAAATTCAACCCTACGTTCTAAAAGTTTGAGGTCAGAAGTGAAAAGGTCAAAATATCTAAGAATTTGACGATTTTCAGGTTTTGAATTTACTTCACTGATTGAAGGTAAAGGACCATAAATTTGTGCATAATTTGGCTGGGGAGAAACATTAGAAGACTCAGACGTATTAGTGATAATCCTGGGTGTGTTAGAAGAATCCTTTGGTGTGACGAAAGTGACAGCTTTTGAATAGTTAAATGGTTTGTTATAAACAACATTTTCTAATTTTGATCGACTCTCGTCTTCTGCATCTAATTCCTCTTGATGATGATATTCAACAACACTCATAACAGAGTCATCAATTTTTTATTCTGCACTGGAAACTTCAGGATTTGGTTTGAATGCTTTGTTTGAAACTTTTGGTTTGTAATCAGCAAGATTCGGTCCATATCCATTTGGATTGGGTTTTAAAGTAAACTTTTGAATAGTTGTGATTGATTCACCATGTTTATAAACAACATTCCGATACTCTTTGAGTTTGTTTTGTAAGCCGACAATTTCTTCGAGATAGTCATCTATTCGTTTCGTTGAATGCTTTTTGTATGCAGAGAACTGTTTTTGACAAGTTAACAACTCAGCCTTGGATTTTTGATTTTCCAAAGTAAGAGCGTTATGCTGTTTTTTATGTTCATATTTCAGTTGTTCTATTTCAGACAACAAAGCATTCTTCGATGTGGCTAGATCACGAATCTGTCATTCTAAAGATTTTTCGTTTTGGTGAGATTTAGCAAAAGCGGCTTCAAAACCTTTTTCACGGTTTTCTTGAGTTTTGAAAAAATTGATTTGCCGTTTTAAGCATTTAATATCCCTGGTTAACAGTGCATTTTTATCAATTAATTTGGTATTGAGATCACTGTAATGATCCACTCGAGATTGTTGGTCTTTAACTAAGGTCCGGAGCTCAAGTTCTGGATCAGACACAGAATCATTTTGTTCAACGTGAGTCTCAACATAATCATTATTTAGATCCTCAAGTATAACCACGGAGTCAACTTGATTATCAATGGTAACCAAAAGGTCATCTTGATCGTCAAATATAACTACGGGGTCTAGTTGATGATCATCGGAATGAGATTTAGACGGCTCATGTTGAACACTCTGATCCTTGTCAGATCCAGATGTTGGCTGAGATATTAGATCAGTGATGAATATGGTTTGTTCGGGTACCTGAGACAAGCCATCAGTGTCATACACTGGGCCTGTGTCACTCATGTGGAGAGCTTGCATTTGTGCCATCAACATCACTGCTGCATTAGCCTGCAAGTCCTCCATATCATCATCTGAGTCTGCATCTGCCATAAAGCTCTGTTCCTTGGTTGTGAGGGTTCCACCAGCTTCATCCTTAAGAGCCAAAAGTAAAGCTTCCTTGTGATAAGCACTGCCTCGAGTCCTCGGCTTTGGGCATGCATTAGCCAGATGACCCTTCTCATTGCAGTTATAGCACCGAAGACCATTAACCCCATTCTGAGCAACACCCTGTTCAACCACTTGAACTCTTTGTTGTTGTGGAGCACCCATGTTATTCCTTCCCATAGCATTAAACCCTTGACCACCTCCCATCTGACGACCATAACCACGATTCTGAACTTCAACACGTCCATTGTTCACAACAGCCTGATTCCTTGTGTTTGATGAGGAACAAATGCGATTGTTGGATTTGTTTGTACAACGACCGAAGGCTTTAGCAATCATAACAAATCCTTGTTGCAAAGCATCAAAAGCTTCAGAGTCCTCATTAGCTTCACTGTAGAATGCTTGATCATTGTTGTTGTTGAATGGAACTAATTGAGTTTCTTGAGATTGTTGCCGTGACGGATTATATGGTGTAATTGTTGCAGATGGTTGAGGAGCGGGTTGAGGAGCAGATTGAGGAGGAAAATTAGTTTGAACCCACAAAGCAAGTTGTTGATTATCTGGAAGTGACGGTGGAACCGGGAGTCCACGGATAGCCCTTTCTTTGTCAACTTCTTTTTGGTGAGGTTTCAAATAGTCGTACAACAATCCGTATGTAGCATGATGTAGATTTTTAGCTTGACGGATGAAAATGACATACTTCTCCCAATCAGGACCAAGACTACTTAGGAACTTAGTGTTGACGGCAATCCTTGGCATGAGGATGTTGTGTTTTTCCAAATCATTGATGATGTCAGAGAATCGATGATGATAAGACTCTAATGTCTATCCTGGTTCAATCATGAAGTGTTCAGAAGCCAAGTACATTTTGGATTCCATATCCTCTTGATTGAGTGCAGTGCCTTCCATGAGAAGATGAATATGTTCCCACATTTGCAGTCTTTTTAGCATCAACACTTCGAAGGATTAGATTGGGTAATCCTAAAAGGATATATTGCATTGCTAGCTCATCAGCTTCGAAATGTAGAAGTTCATCAGCAGAAAGATCAGCAACAGTTGCAATGTTTGTGAGATCATCTCTTGGAGGAACAGCATTTGGATCTCCTGGTGTAACGAGAATAGGCATTTGAAATGGACCTTCCATAATGACCTTCTTTAAGAACTTTCCATGTGGCTTCTTTAGATCACAAAACCTAAAGAACCTGATCACCCATTGATCATAATTACCGGGAGTGAGCATTGGAGGTCTATCAAGTGAGCCAGCTTCATGAATTGATTGTTGACTACTTAAGGCTTCACACATCTTGCCAAACCATGACGGTTCCTTCATAGTATTCCTGGATGGATGTTGATTGTAAAAGTTTGTGTAGGGTTGTACTTGAAGACTAGGTGGTGGTTGAACCATTTGAGGTTGAATTGCTCCTTGTTATGGATAATGTTGTTGATTAAATTGTTGTTGATAAATTTGTTGTTGTTGATTAAATTGTTGATGTTGTGGACTTAGTTGTTGTTGTTGTTGATTATACATGTAAGGAAAGTAGTTAGAGTATGGAGGTTGAGACATGTTGAAAACTTGTGTTGTAAAATGGATTTTTATAGTCGAATGAAACGTTGTTGATGAAGTATCCTTAGGCGTAGAAACCAAGTGTAGGCAAAGTAAGACTTAAGCGTAAAAACACCAAACTTACGCGTAAAAGTGATAGTTACGCGTAGGATTAGCTTACGCGTAAGAATTGAGAAACACTAAAGTTATGCGTAAACAGAAAGTTAGGCGTAGAAAACTTATGCGTAGGATTAGCTTATGCGTAAGACAAGGCTTAGGCGTAAGAAAAATCTTATGCGTAAAGAGTTCTACGCGTAAGTTTAAGCTTATGCGTAAATTTAGGGTTTTGCCCAAAAAATCTTTTACACTATCACAGTGTAAGAGATATCCAAAGTCGAAGTGTTTTCAGGCTTATCCAATTAAGAAAACACTGAGTAAATCACGAAAACTGAAGATCGGTCCAAGAAAAAGTTACGCGTAAAAAGAGGGTTTTGATACGCGTAAAACTTGACCAAAAATGATTTCTGCCCAATGATGTTTCTAAACCAGATTTTTGTGATGAAACAGCTTCAATATCACCAAAATAACACAAAAGTGTGAAACTTGATGATCCAAAACTTCTAAACACCTTATGCGTAGAAATAAACCCACGAATAAAACCAAGCTTAAAAACAATGATCCACACGTAAAGTTTGAAACGTTTTGCCAAAAACAGATATTTTAACACCTAAAAACGTTGAAAGTACAAGAATCTTGGATTAAAAAGTGTAAAAAATAAGTTTTTAAGCGTGACAAACTGAGAAACTGGTTTACGCGTAAGACCAAAACACTAACTTCAAAAACAAAAGCTTTTCACCCAACTATTTGGCGAATGATACCACTGTTAGGTCACCATATTCATAACACAAGCATCAATAGAAGAAATAGAAGAGAAGAGATCGGATGAACAACACACACACACACACACACGTATGAAACTATATGAAGAGTTAGGCGTAGAGGTGAAATGTGAATTGAACAACCAACCCTAAAGTGAGGGTTATACAAGAGTATTTATAGGGCAAGGAGCTAGGGCAACATAACTAGACTCCTTCCCTTCTTATGGGCTTGGGCCAAGGCTTATGGGCCTTCTACATAAGCCTTAGCTTAATAACAAACATAAAGGCCATATTAAGCTAACTATTACATATGAATCACTAACACTTGAATTAAGGTTTAGGAGTGATTGCAACACTATGTTAGTTAGTGCATCATACCAACAATTGTTTGTTTGTTGTTTGGGCTTTGTAGTTTTGGTTTTGGTAAGATATATATATATATATATATATATATATATATATATATATATATATATATATATATATATATATATATATATATATATATATATATATATATATATATATATATGATGTTAACTATTTTTTATACAATTTACCACATGAAAAGTGTACCTGATTACAAGTTAGGGTTTGTGATTTGATAACTAAAACCCTTGATAAACCTTTCCATAAATTTGTAAGATATCATTTTGTTCTCCAGATTTTAAGGGCATTCACAGTGGTTAAGCTTTATAAAGCTTTATAATTGTGCCAAGAACTGTAACCCTTTTGGTGTTATAAACCTTTGTTCATTATGTATTAAACCTTTAAAGCTTTATAATATTCTCACATCACCCAAACACATTTAAGAATGTGAAGATGACATGGGTCTTAATTTTGTCGTTTGTCAGCATTAGATATATTATCCATCAGAGGATTATCTATTAGGCACTATGAATATATTCTTCAGGTAGTTAACTTGTATATCTGTATATGTATGGATTTACTTGCATCGAAGTGAGGCTGCTATATTACATGAAATGTTACCTAAAAAAGAAGTGAGGCCGCTATATTAGATGAAATGTCACCTAAACAATCATTATACCTTTGAAAATAAAAAGTGTTTGTCGTAATAATTGTTGAGTATGTCGAACTGATATCTACCTTGGCAGCAAAATCTTTAGCCCACTTTGCTTATATGTGTGTGTGGGCACGTCTATGTTTGTGTTTGATGTGTATTACTATATATATAAAAGGGTGACACAAAACGGCAGCCACTGACGTCGTTTAGGATTATAGGGTTTATGGGCCGGTTTTTTTTTGGCCTTTTCCTTTAGTTCGTTTGCTGTTTTCACTGGCCTTTTTCTAACCCGTTATTAGCGTCGTTGCTTATATTCCTCTACGTGTCCTCTGTATTGTGTACGTGTCTTTATATTGTCGCTTCTCTGTTCCAATCTGCTGTGCCGCCCTTCATGTCGACGCTATCTTTTTCATCCTCAGCTATTCTCCGCCCTAGGTAATCAGTGCTTCAATTATTGGCTTTTGTTCTTACCTTTTTTGTGGTGTGTGTTTGCGTACGTTTTTTCTTTTTTTTTTGTTGCTTGCTTTCATTTTCTTTGTTGCTTGCTCTCCTTGCCGTCTCTAGGAGATTCTCTTCTTGGTAACTTAACGTAGGCTGTGGAGATTGTTTGCGAGATTGCTGTTTTAGTGTCTTAAGGTGGGTTCTCGGCTATGAAAATTAAGACTAAGGCAGTGCGTAGGAATAGTAGTAGTTATAGGTTGCAGGAGTGTAAAACCCGAAAATCTAAAACCTATATAAAGACTAAAATACCCTTGGAACCAAGAATAATAAAATACGTAAAACTCGTTTATAATAAAGTACGAAATTAAAAACCTAATAAATAAAACTTAACGAATATAATTTCGTGAACGACTTTGGTACGACGAAGGACGTAAATGTTTCGCTAAGAAGTTGGGCCGTTCGTTTGTTTAATGGACTCGTGTCTTTTGTTTTGCTTTGCGCCAAGCCAAGGACCAAGAGGGTGTTTGTTTTGTGTCGTGTGAGCCAAGGGGGCCGAAGCCCAAAGGGGTGTTGGTGTGTGTGTTCGGTTGGACCCAAGCCAACCCAAACCCAATTACTTCCTAGTCTAACTCAAATACTACAACTATAAATACAACACATAATCATTAAATTGAAACCCTAGTTTTGCTTTGCCTCTCCTTTTCTTCTTTGCTCGGCCGAGACTCTCACACACACCATTGGTGTCGATTTTTCTTATTCAAGTGAAGGTATAACGTTTATTCATCTTTCTTTTAACGTACCTTGCATGTATATGTCGAGATATACTTTGTTTAGCCGCGTTTGTTTTCTTTTTGTTGTGGCCGAGAGATGCTAACCAAGAAAACAAGGAAACCCTAATTTATTTAACTTGTATATTAATAAGGAACGTGTAAGTAATAAGTAATATTGAATCGGGTCATGTATATGTTGAGCTAAGCTAAGCCGAGACATGCATGAGGTTGGACCGAGGCATGCATGACTTTCGAATGGGGTTTAAAACATATTAACTTGTATACGAAACATGTTTAGATGAACTAGTTCTTGTGTAAAACATGCTAGCCGAAAACCCTAATTGAACCAAACATGTAAACATGAGATTTAGACGTGTAATTAATGAGTAAGGGTTAAGTAAACATAAACCCTAGTTTTAAAATATGTAAAGCGTATGAAGTATACTAAACCCTAATAACTTATGGTCACATGAAATCATAAGCGTGCATGATAGAGTGTAAAAGTAAAGAAGGTTATTAATTACGTATTAGGTTAAGTGGAGAGTCATTAAGATGTAACATGTAAAGTAAATGCATATTAATGAGATATTAAAGAGTAAGAAACCCTAGAACATAAATGAGAGTATATTAGGGTTTGAGCTAAATATAGTAAGTGTTATTTCATGTGTGAGTTATAACGTATAAACTATTTTCACATTTAATCATGGACTTTAATAAATGATATAACGAACCCTAATATACAACATTAATTATAAAATATTTAAGACTCATTAATAAAACCCTAAAGTATAAGATCACTAATTATGAATACCAAATATTAAAAGATCATTTTGACGATTATGGAATCATAAATAACTTGGACGACCGTTAATGTCTATAGGTTCTGAGAAGAGGGAGTAATCCTTTGCTTTCGTCTTTCTGCTTTTCGATCTTTTGCGTTGGAATAAGGTACAGATATTCTGACCTTTTCAGTAAAGGTTTCTCTTAATGTTTTCTTTCGTATTAGGTTTTCCTAAGCCTTTGCTATGAATCCCAAATCTGATTTGTTTGAGCTATTGCTTATCTGAACTATGATTTCTGAATTATGAAACATCTGATTTTGAACTATCTGATATGAAAACTGTGATTTTGGAAATATGAATGATTTTCTGATAAAATATGATCTGTGTCAGTTATGACATTCTGATTTGACCTAAGATAGTTTGACACCCGAGCCAAATATTTAACTAGTCATGGGGGTTCCATGTCCGTATCAGTGATGCACCTCTGATATGACTCTAGGGCAGTAGAGTGATGTTCTGCCACGTCTCTGGATGGTGAAGCATATTTTTGAATATGTAGGAAGGGGCGTATGGATGCATCCTAGATCTGTTATATGTTATCTGTTATATGTTATCTGATGATTGATGCTGCGTGCATGCACGTCCTTCATAACTCTGGTAGGTCTCCCCTACAAATGTTGCCTTATGTGAATATGAATATGATCTGATATATGTTTTCTGGGCTCGTGGTAGTTGACTATAAACTTCTTTTGAAATTATGACTTATGCTTTGAAAATGATAAAGATTTTGGTTATTGCTCATTCACTTTATTTCATATTCGTTATCGTTTAGTATTCGCTTTTGCTTTCATATCTGTTCACTGGGCTTTTGAAGCTCAGCCGCACTTTTCTTTTCTTCCGCGGCAGGTATCTAAGCATTGGAAGCTGGGTTGCTTTGGGATGAGTGCTTGAGTGGACTTACCTTAGAGATTTTAGCTTTGATTTCTTATGATGCCATTTAGACTTATTTATTTCGGATATTATGTTTGAAGTTTATTATGCTTCCGCTGGGACCTATGTATTGAAGTCGTTTTGACTTGGATTATTTTTCCGCATTTATGTTAAGACTTTCTTTTGGTTATGAATGTTTTGCTTTGATATGACACCATTACTTGTGATTCCTTTACCCTTGGCGGGTCGGGGCGTTACAATTTATGGTAACAGAGCCCAGGTTTACGACTTGTAGTCAGGACCTGTGAACATAAGAACCTTAAGTTATTCCTTAGAATTATGATTTGACCTGTGAGGATTGGGTAGACTTAGGTTTCCTTCTGCGAACTTCCATTTCGTATCTCACCTTTGTTCATTTTGCTAATCGTTTGAATATCATTCAGATGGTTCGTACTCGTACTAACGGTAGCGCTGATGGAGACGATGATATTCCTGGATTGGATGCTGCGGTTGCCAATGCGCTCAACACACTTTTCCCTGGTCTTACTACACCTGAGGTGATGACACAGGTGATCAACAACATTCGGAATCAGACTGGTGCTTCGGGAAGTGGTGGAGGAAATCAACCCGTAGGCATTCATACTTGGCTCGAGCGTTTCGGTAAGCTCAAGCCTCTTTCTTTTAGCACTGCTGCTACTCCCACTGAAGCCGAGGACTGGATCACTCATGTTGAGAAGCTGTTTGAAGTATTGGGATGTGGAGACGAGTTTAAGACTCGTTTAGCTGCATTCAAGTTGGAAGGTGATGCTTTAAATTGGTGGAAAGCATTGAAACAAGCACGAGGAGGAGATGCTTTCGCTGTTACTTGTACTTGGACGGAGTTTCGGACTATTTTCTATAACCGTTACTTCCCTGATGCTGAACAGCAAAGGTATGAGAGGGATTATCAGGCGATCTACCAGTTTGATCATGAGAACTCCAATGAGTACATGAGTAGGTTTATGAGGTTGGTGAGTTTTGTTGGAGCGATTGCTGGAGATGGTAGGCGCCAAGCTAAGCATTTCAAATGGGGACTGAAGAAGTGGGTGTTGGACCGACTGCTTAACACTGAGTATGAGGATGTGTCGGCCTGCAATGATGCAGCTCATAACATTGAGATCTTTCATGAGGGTTCAGGTTACAACAAGCGTAATCGCGATGGTGATCGGATTCAAGGTAGGACTCAAAGTAATGAGTATAAGGGAAATACTGGCAGGAGTTACGATTCAAGGGGACAAGTGGATAAGGGTTATGATCAGCGGGGTCAGTCGGGAAGGAACGTGGACTCTAGGCGCCCTGAGGCGAGGGGTCAGGATAGCAGAGCTGCTGGTAAGAGTGGAAATGACCGTCAGAATCAAGGTAACAATAACCAGCGTTACAACAAAGATCAGTCGGCTCGAGGATCAAATCAGGGTCGTACTTCAGGATCTTCTGGTCAGCAAAGGACAGCTGAAGTTTTGCCTCCCCCACCTATCTGTACTACTTGTGGAAAGGCTCATCCGGGACCGTGTTTCAAGGCCACTGGTGGATGTTTCTCTTGTGGTTCCACTACTCACAAGATCAAGGATTGCCCTAAGAGGAACCCGTCGATTCCTGGAAACTATACCAAGCCGCCACCTATTACTGGACGTGTTTATGCTACTACTCGGAATCAGGCGGAACACACTTCAGGTACCATTACGGGAACTCTTTTCATTGATGATTATTCTGTCTTCATTTTATTTGACACCGGCGCCACACACTCCATCATATCTGTCACATGTGCTAAGAAACTTAATATGAAGCCACAACCACTAACGAATCACTTATCGATATCTACGCCTATGAAAAGTCACATGATCATTGATCATAAATACGTTAAGTGTCCTCTTCGTTTTGATGATCGTATTCGCTCTGCACATCTGTATCCTCTCGATATGGTCGACTTTGATATCATTCTAGGCATGGATTGGTTGGCTTATCATAGAGCTTCCATCGACTGCTATGCTAGAACTGTGATCTTTGGAGACGTAAAACATCCTAAATTCGTTTATTATGGTTCTAAACCGCTCAAATCTGTTAAGTTCATTTCTGCTATGAAGGCACGGACCATGATTGCTCATGGGTGTCAAGGTTTTCTAGCATCTGTTAAGGACACATCTTTGGAAAGTCCTAACATTGAAAACCTTTCCGTTGTTTGTGAATTCACTGACGTTTTTCCCGATGAACTCCCTGGACTTCCTCCAGCTCGAGAAGTTGAGTTTAGCATTGAGTTAATCCCTGGTGCTAAACCGATTTCGAAAGCTCCGTATCGTATGGCACCTGTAGAACTGAAGGAGTTGAAGGAACAGCTGCAAGAGATGATAGATAATGGATTCATTCGACCTAGTGTTTCTCCATGGGGTGCACCTGTATTGTTTGTGAAGAAGAAGGATGGAAGTATGCGTCTATGTATCGACTATCGTGAACTCAACCGTATTACTATTCAGAACCGTTATCCTCTCGCACGCATAGACGATTTGTTTGATCAACTGCAAGGAGCTAAGTTCTTTTCTAAGATTGATCTGAGGTCTGGTTATCATCAACTACGTGTGAAGGAGCAAGATGTTCCTAAGACCGCGTTTCGTACCAGATATGGTCATTATGAGTTTCTCGTTATGCCTTTTGGTTTGACGAATGCGCCTGCTGTGTTTATGGACCTGATGAATCGTGTTTTCCATGAGTTTCTCGATAAGTTCGTTATTGTTTTCATCGACGACATTTTAGTTTACTCTAAGTCTGAAGAGGAGCATGAGCAACATCTCCGGATAGTGTTGGAAATTCTGAGGAAGAAGAAGTTGTATGCCAAATTCTCGAAGTGTGAATTTTGGTTAAGACAAGTTGCTTTCCTTGGTCATATCGTATCAGCTGATGGTATAACCATGGATCCGTCTAAGGTTGAGGCTATCACTAAGTGGCCAAGACCTACGACAGTGACTGAGGTCAGGAGTTTTCTAGGACTTGCTGGATACTACCGACGTTTTGTTGAAGGTTTCTCTCGTTTAGCTTTGCCTTTAACCCAATTGATGAGGAAAGGTGAAAGGTTCGTGTGGACGGATGAAAGAGAAAAGAGTTTTGAAGAGTTGAAACGGAGGTTGGTGTCCGCTCCTATTTTGACTCTTCCATCTGGTT
The DNA here is from genome assembly GCA_019973895.1 of Chrysanthemum seticuspe. Taxonomy (NCBI): domain Eukaryota; kingdom Viridiplantae; phylum Streptophyta; class Magnoliopsida; order Asterales; family Asteraceae; genus Chrysanthemum; species Chrysanthemum seticuspe. The sequence continues at coordinate 8,215,951 of BPTQ01000002.1, read as the reverse complement.
CTGGAGGATATCAAATCTATAGCGATGCATCTAAGAAAGGATTGGGCTGTGTCTTGATGCAACATGGTAAGGTGATAGCTTACGCCTCAAGGCAACTGAAACCTTATGAGGAGAATTACCCAACTCATGACCTTGAGTTAGCTGCTGTGGTGTTTGCGTTGAAGATTTGGAGACATTACTTGTATGGAGAGACGTGTGATATTTTCACCGATCATAAGAGTCTCAAGTATATTTTCACTCAAAAGGAACTCAATATGAGACAAAGAAGATGGTTAGAACTTCTTAAGGATTATGACACTAACATTCAGTACCATCCTGGTAAGGCTAATGTAGTTGCTGACGCACTTAGCCGGAAATCAGGTATGATTGCAAGTATTGAGATTGAGCCTAGGATCATTCGTGACTTAGAACGTTTGGATGTTGAGTTGTGCGTACAAGGTTTTGGTGGATACTGGGCTAGTATGAAGGTGGAGTCGAACCTTATACTGCAAATTAAGGAAGCTCAGAAAGATGACGGCGAGCTGTGGGCCGTAGCTCAAAATGTTGAAGAAGGTAAACAGACGGAGTTTAAGGTTGATAACGACGGAATTGTATGGTATGAAGATAGGCTTTGCGTTCCCAATGATCAGGTACTTCGTGAGAAAGTTATGACTGAAGCTCATAGTTCTCCTTTCACTATCCATCCTGGTTCTACGAAGATGTATAGGGATTTGAAACAGTATTTCTGGTGGAACGGCATGAAGCAAGATGTGGCGACATTTGTGTCGAAGTGTATGATTTGTCAGCAAGTGAAGATCGAACATCAAAGAGCTAGTGGACTGTTACAACCATTGGATATTCCGACATGGAAGTGGGATAAGATATCTATGGACTTTGTGACTGGACTACCTCTTACTAAGAAGAAGCATGATGCGATTTGGGTGGTTGTTGATCGGCTAACCAAATCTGCTCATTTCTTACCGATTAGAAAGGATTATGGTATTGGCAGATTGGCAGAGATTTTTCAACAAGAGATAGTTAGACTGCATGGTACTCCGACGGCTATTGTGTCAGATAGGGATCCGCGTTTTACTTCTCGTTTCTGGAAGGGTTTACAAAAAGCTTGGGGTACTCGACTTAATTTTAGTACAGCGTTTCATCCTCAAACAGATGGTCAGTCAGAGAGGACTATTCAGACCTTGGAGGACATGCTAAGGGCTTGTGCTTTGGAATGGACTGGCAGCTGGGATGAATATTTGTGTTTGGTAGAGTTTGCATACAACAATAGTTGGCATGCTAGCATTAAGGCAGCACCGTTTGAACTTCTTTATGGAAGGAAATGTAGATCACCTACTTGTTGGGATGAAGTAGGTGAACGTTTAATCGAAGGTCCGGAAATGATTGAGATCACTAATGAGAAAGTAGCTGTTGCTAGAGAAAAGTTGAAGGAGGCTAGGTCTCGTCAGAAAAGTTATGCCGACAAGCATCGTCGTGATTTAGAATTTCGTGTTGGTGATCGTGTGTTTTTAAAAGTCTCGCCGTTTAGAGGTGTGAAACGTTTTGGAATCAAGGGCAAGCTTAGTCCTCGATTCATTGGTCCGTTTGAAATTTTGGAGCGTATAGGAGAAGTTTCGTATCGATTGGCACTTCCGCCTCAGTTATCGCATGTTCATGATGTGTTCCATGTATCTCTCCTAAGGGGATATAATTATCATCCATTGCACGTTGCTTCGTATCCGTTTGATCAGATTCGATCCGATATGTCTTTGCCTGAAGAACCAGAAGCTATTTTGGAAAGGCAAGAAAGAGTCATGAGAAGTAAAGTTATTCCGTTCGTTAAGATTCTTTGGAAAAATCACCCGGAGCGTGAGGCTACTTGGGAAACCGAAGAGTCGATGCGAGCTAGTTATCCTCATTTCTTTGAATAGTTCGGTATGTTCTCATTTCGTTCTCGTTTTCGTTTCCGTTTCATTTCAATTTTCGAGGACGAAAATTTTTTTTTAGAGGGGAAGAGTTGTAAAACCCGAAAATCTAAAACCTATATAAAGACTAAAATACCCTTGGAACCAAGAATAATAAAATACGTAAAACTCGTTTATAATAAAGTACGAAATTAAAAACCTAATAAATAAAACTTAACGAATATAATTTCGTGAACGACTTTGGTACGACGAAGGACGTAAATGTTTCGCTAAGAAGTTGGGCCGTTCGTTTGTTTAATGGACTCGTGTCTTTTGTTTTGCTTTGCGCCAAGCCAAGGACCAAGAGGGTGTTTGTTTTGTGTCGTGTGAGCCAAGGGGGCCGAAGCCCAAAGGGGTGTTGGTGTGTGTGTTCGGTTGGACCCAAGCCAACCCAAACCCAATTACTTCCTAGTCTAACTCAAATACTACAGCTATAAATACAACACATAATCATTAAATTGAAACCCTAGTTTTGCTTTGCCTCTCCTTTTCTTCTTTGCTCGGCCGAGACTCTCACACACACCATTGGTGTCGATTTTTCTTATTCAAGTGAAGGTATAACGTTTATTCATTTTTCTTTTAACGTACCTTGCATGTATATGTCGAGATATACTTTGTTTAGCCGCGTTTGTTTTCTTTTTGTTGTGGCCGAGAGATGCTAACCAAGAAAACAAGGAAACCCTAATTTATTTAACTTGTATATTAATAAGGAACGTGTAAGTAATAAGTAATATTGAATCGGGTCATGTATATGTTGAGCTAAGCTAAGCCGAGACATGCATGAGGTTGGACCGAGGCATGCATGACTTTCGAATGGGGTTTAAAACATATTAACTTGTATACGAAACATGTTTAGATGAACTAGTTCTTGTGTAAAACATGCTAGCCGAAAACCCTAATTGAACCGAACATGTAAACATGAGATTTAGACGTGTAATTAATGAGTAAGGGTTAAGTAAACATAAACCCTAGTTTTAAAATATGTAAAGCGTATGAAGTATACTAAACCCTAATAACTTATGGTCACATGAAATCATAAGCGTGCATGATAGAGTGTAAAAGTAAAGAAGGTTATTAATTACGTATTAGGTTAAGTGGAGAGTCATTAAGATGTAACATGTAAAGTAAATGCATATTAATGAGATATTAAAGAGTAAGAAACCCTAGAACATAAATGAGAGTATATTAGGGTTTGAGCTAAATATAGTAAGTGTTATTTCATGTGTGAGTTATAACGTATAAACTATTTTCACATTTAATCATGGACTTTAATAAATGATATAACGAACCCTAATATACAACATTAATTATAAAATATTTAAGACTCATTAATAAAACCCTAAAGTATAAGATCACTAATTATGAATACCAAATATTAAAAGATCATTTTGACGATTATGGAATCATAAATAACTTGGACGACCGTTAATGTCTATAGGTTCTGAGAAGAGGGAGTAATCCTTTGCTTTCGTCTTTCTGCTTTTCGATCTTTTGCGTTGGAATAAGGTACAGATATTCTGACCTTTTCAGTAAAGGTTTCTCTTAATGTTTTCTTTCGTATTAGGTTTTCCTAAGCCTTTGCTATGAATCCCAAATCTGATTTGTTTGAGCTATTGCTTATCTGAACTATGATTTCTGAATTATGAAACATCTGATTTTGAACTATCTGATATGAAAACTGTGATTTTGGAAATATGAATGATTTTCTGATAAAATATGATCTGTGTCAGTTATGACATTCTGATTTGACCTAAGATAGTTTGACACCCGAGCCAAATATTTAACTAGTCATGGGGGTTCCATGTCCGTATCAGTGATGCACCTCTGATATGACTCTAGGGCAGTAGAGTGATGTTCTGCCACGTCTCTGGATGGTGAAGCATATTTTTGAATATGTAGGAAGGGGCGTATGGATGCATCCTAGATCTGTTATATGTTATCTGTTATATGTTATCTGATGATTGATGCTGCGTGCATGCACGTCCTTCATAACTCTGGTAGGTCTCCCCTACAAATGTTGCCTTATGTGAATATGAATATGATCTGATATATGTTTTCTGGGCTCGTGGTAGTTGACTATAAACTTCTTTTGAAATTATGACTTATGCTTTGAAAATGATAAAGATTTTGGTTATTGCTCATTCACTTTATTTCATATTCGTTATCGTTTAGTATTCGCTTTTGCTTTCATATCTGTTCACTGGGCTTTTGAAGCTCAGCCGCACTTTTCTTTTCTTCCGCGGCAGGTATCTAAGCATTGGAAGCTGGGTTGCTTTGGGATGAGTGCTTGAGTGGACTTACCTTAGAGATTTTAGCTTTGATTTCTTATGATGCCATTTAGACTTATTTATTTCGGATATTATGTTTGAAGTTTATTATGCTTCCGCTGGGACCTATGTATTGAAGTCGTTTTGACTTGGATTATTTTTCCGCATTTATGTTAAGACTTTCTTTTGGTTATGAATGTTTTGCTTTGATATGACACCATTACTTGTGATTCCTTTACCCTTGGCGGGTCGGGGCGTTACAAGGAGGATGAGCCAGTTAGTGGTAATCCTGCTGCCGTTAGTGATTGCTCGGTTAGCCCTGTTCCGGTTGCTTTGACTGTGGGCCATTCTTTTTTGATGGGTTCGGGTTCTGCATCGAATTGTGTTGTTAATGAAGGAGACCAATTTGGGGTTTTTATGGATGTGGATGACGCTTGGGTTCCTGACAATGTTTCGGATACTATTGTGCCAACGCCTATGAGGATGACGCCTGGCGTGGTGATTAGTGAACCTGGATCTTTTTGCGAGACAGGTGTTAATCGTGTTCGACGGTTGCCGGAATCGACTGATTATGTTGGAAAGGGTAAGAGGAAAGTGGATGATGCGCCGACAATGCCTTCTGATGGTTAGTTGCTTTTGTCTTTGCCATTCTTATGTTTATGGTCCTCCGCCGTTTCTGACGATTGTATTTGACTGTGTGTCTGCAGGTTTGTGTGCTCTTCCCGGGGTGACGACCGGCGGTTTTTCGGATGGTTATCGTGTTTCTGCCCCGCCTCCCTTAGCTTCAAATGAATGTACGGCTGTTGTTGGATGTGTACCTTTATTTTTAAGCGTCCGTGTGTCATTCTTTTATGTTATTCATTTTTTCCTCGGCCGTCGTTGCTGTAGCAGTTGTCGGGATGTCTTCTGCTTATTGCGAGCCGCATTCTAATGCACAGGGTCAGTACTCCTAACTTTCTATTGGTTTTTTTTTGTTACTTTAGCCTGTTCTTTTGGTTTTTAGGCTTCCTTATATTTACCTGTTGCTTTTGCCATCGCAGGTGCCGCCAGCTCATCCACTCATGTTTCTTTTGACGTCACCGCTCAACGTCATCAGGAATGTCCGCTACCAGCTTCTTCTTTTGGTATGCTCGGTGGTGTGTCCTCGCAAGAGGCCTCTTCCTCTGGCTGTCACCCTTCTTTTGCAACGCCGGGTATGTCTTTCAATTCAGATTTTTAGACCGGTCATCTGTTGGATCGATATACTTTAATCAAACTAACTTAACTAGCTTGTTAAGGTTTAATAACCTCGGATAAATCCTAAGTTATTAACAAAGAAACACTGAGCAATCTTTATTAAGTACGCGGAATTTACTTAACAAAGCTAAGAAGAAAAACTTTATTAATAAACTCTAAATCTGCTTATTATGCAGATACTCTAATACAACTCTAAGATATTCGAACTTTTCTCTAAACTCTTAATTCGTAAACTCTAAAAATCATATATCTAATGCCAATCTAGGAGTCCTTTTATAGGCTCAAGGATATCCTAGTCGGTTTACAATTGATAACCTTGTACGACAAGTAATCTAAACATGGAATACAATACTTTCCATAAACGAATATAACAGTTTATTTGTTCTAGCAGTACTTTGACTTTATCTTGCAGTACTTTGACTCTGTCTTTAGCAGTACTTTTACTCTTTGACTTCTTCCAGTACTTTGCAGCTTACAGTACTTTCATATCTTCAGTACTTTAATATCTTCAGCACTTTCATATCCCAACAATCCTCCCCTAACTTGATTTCTACTTGCTTGACTTCAAGTTCCTTTGTGAATATATCTTTAACAGCTTCATCTTTAAAAATGGATTGTTCTTAAGTCTTTAGATTATATCTCTGTAGAATCTGTGCTTTTGTCAAAGTATCTTTTAGAATTATTTTCTTCACAGCATCATCCAGCAATCTCCATCTTTTCAGCAACACAGCAACATATGACAATTTGTACAGTGATTCAATTTAAGTTGCATACTATTCTCATCACTTCAAGTGAATCATTGAAAATTCAATGGATTTAGAACTCTTTACCAAAGCCATTATCTTTGGAGTAGCCAAATGTTTTGGTGTGTAAGACCATGGTACATTGATAACCATATGATTTTTAGCAAATCACCAGCTATCAACAGATTTGTTTAGTCTTTACCAAAAGCTGTACCCTTCTGGACTAGTTAGTTCTTTTATCTAATGGTGAACTAATTACCAATAATGGTTTTTCCACAGCCTTTACCACAAGCCATTTCTTGTGGGCTAGCCAACTCTTCACATTTTACTGATATGGTGAGTTGATGACCATCCAACTTATTAGCAAGTTGTCAACTAAAAACGGATTTGATATATCTTTACCAGAGCCGTTTGCTCATGGATTAGTCAATCCTTTTGTAACCATGGTGGATTGATAACCTATTGATGTTATCATCACAAAAACCATTTATTCAACCTTTATTTCAAAAATATTTATTACTTAGCAAAAAGGTTTCTTCTAAAAGTCATTTTAACTGGATTAGTGCAGCAAACAGTACTTTGAGAAAGTACTGTCTGATCAGCAGTACTTTGAATAAAAGTACTGATATATCAAAAAGTATTTATTCAAAAATCATACCAGTTAAAGATCATTCTCAGCAATGGTAGTCCAGTCAATAAACAAATTGATCAACATGCAAGCAGTTTCATTCTCCTCTTCTACTTCCAAACCATGCTCAAGCATCCTTCTCATGAGCTCGACTGTAAGAGGGTATCTTCTTTCTACAAACATATGAATCATTGTTCCATTCTCTAGCTCCAAGACATGAACTCCAGATTCTTCAAAGAATCTCCAGCAAACAATTTCCCAGTTTTCTTGATTTGTCCAAATGTCATCAGTGCTCTCTTCATCAGTCTCCCACATAGTTATAAGATCGCCATGTAAAACCAATCCAATTCCTTCTTCTGGATGATCTTCAAAATACAACTTCACAACATGATATAAGTAGAATAGATCTACTCTATCAATAACATGTAGCAAATCCCATAATCTCTTGAAAACTTTAAAACTTTTATCTTCTTTGTGAAAAACCATGTAATCTCCATTCTTGGATTTCTCAACTTTGAAAACACTGATCTTTGATCTGTTCATCTTCAAATCATTATCTTCCTTGGAATAATCAAAATCTACTACTCTGAGATAATTCTTCAGTTCATCACTAGTCTCAGATCTTAACTCAACTTTTTCTTTCTTTGAAAACTGAATATCTGTAGCATCAGTTTTTCTTTTTCTCTTTAAGCTTTTCTTCCTTTCAGCTTCAGTCCAATAAGCTTCTTCTTTAAAATCTTTAATGCCTGCAACATCCTTCTTATAAGCTTCTCTTTCAGCATCATATAATCTTTTCATATCCACATAATTTAGCTTTTGCAATCCTTTAAATCCTCTGCCTTTTAAGTATGTCATCATTGCATTCCTTTCTTTAGCCAAATTAGGTCTTCTTGACATGAATCTAACAGGTGTTGGAGACTGTAAAGGTTCTGTTGTTTCAGCATCTAAGTCTTCTTGCATTTTCTGAGCTGCTTCTCTGTCTTTAGCTTCTTGAGCTTGCTGTTCTGCTCTATCTTGAGCATCTAATTCTTCTTGCACTTTTCTAGCAGCAGCTTCATTCCTTGCAACTTCAAATGCTCTAAGTTCTGCCAAAGTAAGCTTCTTTTTCTTAACTTCAACCAAAATACCTTTTCCCTTGTCTTTTGGATCAATTGCAGGTTGATCAGTTCTTGGTTGTTCTTCTTCTTGTGCTTCTCTAATGGTAACTCCTCCTCTTGGTTGTGATAGATTTAACATTGTAGCAATTACTTCATCATCACTAGCAGAATGGATGGGTATATAAGTAGCTTCCTCCTCTTCTTCTCTAACAAATGTAGAAGGACCAGCTTCTTCTTCAAAATCTAAAACCCTCGGAGTTATTGGAGTAATATCATCTGGAAGCTCAGTACTTTGATGTTCAGTACTTTGAAAACCAGTACTTTGAAGACCAGTACTTTGAAGACCAGTACTTTGAACTTGTACTTCTTCTTTCTCAGAAGAATCTTCTTTCTGTTTTATAACATCTTCTTCAGATTCTTTGTGTGTAACATCTTCTTTCAAATTATCCTTCTTAGAATTCCTCCCCAAGTTGACAGAAGATGACTTAGGAACTGTCTTTCTCTTTAATTCCTTACGAAGCTCCTTACGATGCTTATTTTCCTCCTTAACCCACAAGTTGAATCCTTGAATATAGGGTTTAACAAAATTTTTCAACCAGAAGTAGTTACGCTTCAACTTCCGAATAGTTTTAGCTTGACGCTCAACGGTCCTGTTCAATCTAGCAAGCGCCTTCGTCAAAGCATAGTTATCCAGAGTTAAACCTGCACGAGGAATTGTAGGAGCAGCACCTTGAATCTCTGAAACAGAATGTTGTGGAGATGGAGTAGGTGTGCGCTCAATATCGATTTGAACCTCAGGGCCTGAAGAGACATCACCTTGTAACGAAACAGTATCTTCACAAGAAGCAGTACGCTTAGATGCAGTACTGTGAGAAGCAGCACTTGCAGATGCAGTACTCTTTGAAGCAGTACTTGCAGATTCAGTACTCTTTGAAGCAGTACCTTGATCATTATTAGAACCTGCAGTTTCTTCATCCTCGTTAGCTGCATCACGAACAGCTTGTACAACTTCCATCATGGATGTTGTTAAAGGAATATCTCCACCTCTGAATAAGTTACTGCGTTTAGCCATGAAGGTATAGATTTTGGCTTGTTGAACATTGAGAGGTAGTAAAGCAGTAGGTTTCGAAACATTAGCCAATTGTTTGTTCAAGAAAACCTGTAGAAACCGTGGATACATCAACCAAGTAGCTCCAGAGGATAAATGTGATAACATCCCGTCCAAAATAAGCCGTGAAAAGTTGAACACTCTGTTCGTAGCCAAACCAACTACTGCAGACGCAATATTCGACCCAAATTGCTCCCAAGAAGTGCTTTTAGAACTAATACAGTGAAGCAAAACATGTACTAAAAACTTCCATTGAGGACAGAATAAGGCCTTTTTGAAAGTCTGTTCAGTTAAAGAACCTTCATAACCCAAATTTCTAAACGTATCCCATATCAGTTGCTTGTCAAATCGAATAGCCCCATCTTCATCACCAAATAATAAATCATCACGAATTGAGGCCTCTGTAATCTTGATAGGTTTTCCAGCAACTGAGGATCTAATATAGTATACATCCTCCTCCATATTCTCTCTAGCATTAGCCCAAAATTCTTGAATCCATGGTTCAATTATATCTGGCTCAACTAAAAGAGCATAGCTAATAGGAGACCCAACGAGATAATCAATGATATCATAGAAAGCCACATTCGCCTCAGTCTTGTCCAAATTAGCCACCATATTGTGCTTTGAAACAGTTAAACGATTCACCATTGTTGAAAGAGTGAGCACACCAGAAAGATTGTATCGAATAATAAAGAGATGGTAATTGGAAGATAAGTATGGAAAAGATGTGAAGTAATAATATGAGAGGGAAAATCGGAAAGAAGTTATTTATAGGTGAGATTTGAAAAATCACAGCCGAAATAACAAAGTTACCGTTACTACCAATTACCCTTCAATATGACCGTTGGAACAGTACTTTAAAACGACAAACAGTACTTTCCACATAAGCAGTACTTTCCCAAGCAGTACTTTCCCAAGCAGTACTTTCAGGAAATACAGTACTTTGCCAAATTCCTTCATAGAAACTAAGTATAAACAAGTATCCTCCCCTCAAGCAATACACAGGACTATACCTAACATCTTATAGTCCTCCCCTTAAACATAGCTTAGTAGTTAATCATTCCAATGCTCACGACCAAATGATTGAATCGTGACACATCAAAACCTTTGGTGAGTAAATCAGCCACATTATCATCCGTGTGAACTTTAACCACATTAATAAGCCTATGCTCATAACAGTCTCTGATAAAGTGATGCCTAATCTGAATATGCTTTGTCTTGGAATGATACACAGGATTCTTCACAATACAAATAGTACTCTCATTATCAATATTGATAGGAGTATTTTTAAAATTGAACCCATAGTCCAAGAGTTGATTCTGCATCCATAAGACTTGACCACAACAACTTGCAGCAGCTACATATTCAGCTTCAGTAGATGATGTTGCTGCAATTGTCTGCTTTTTGCATTGCCAGGAGACTAACCTTCTCCCAAGATATTGGCATCCACCAGTTGTGGATCTTCTATCATAGTTATCACCTGCATAGTCACTATCTGAAAAAGCTTCTAAGTAAAAAGGTGACTCTTTAGGATACCACAACCCCAACTTAGGTTGTTGTTTCAAATAACAGAAAATTCTCTTTACTGCATTCATGTGAGAGATCTTTGGTGAGACTTGATATCTTGCACATAGACAAACTGCAAACATGATATCAGGCCTTGATGCAGTAAGATACATAAGAGAGCCAATCATAGATCTGTATAACTTGACTTCAACAGGCTGTCCATCTTCATCTTTTCCCAATGAATTGATAGATTTAATAGGTGTAGTAACAGCCTTCATATCATCAAAATTAAACTTCTTAAGTATGTCTGCAACATACTTGTCTTGACTAATGAAAATTCCTTCCTTAGACTGCTTAACCTGAAGTCCTAAAAAGAATGTTAACTCTCCCATTGAACTCATTTGAAACTCTTTCTGCATCAGCTGCTCAAACTCCTTAACCATGGACTGTTTGGTAGCCCCAAAGATAATATCATCAACATACACTTGAACTAACATGATATCCTTCTTGTCTCTCTTGATAAACAAAGTCTTGTCAATAGCTCCCCTTCTGTATCCATGGTGTAATAAGAATGTAGAGAGCCTCTCATACCAAGCTCTAGGTGCCTGATGAAGACCATATAAGGCCTTAACTACCTTATAGACTTTGTTTGGATGCTTAGGATCTTCAAAACCTGGAGGTTGTTTCACATACACCTCTTCTGAAATAGTACCATAAAGAAAGGCACTTTTGACATCCATCTGATATACCTGAAAACCCATATAAGAAGCAAAAGCAAGAAAGATTCTAATTGCTTCAATCCTTGCTACAGGAGCAAATACCTCATCATAATCTACCCCTTCCTCCTGTCTATAACCTTGAGCAACTAATCTTGCTTTGTTTTTGATAACATTGCCTCTTTCATCCCTTTTAACTCTAAAAACCCATCTGGTTCCAATAACTCTCTTCCCATCTGGAAGATCACATAAAACCCAAACCTCTTGAAGTTTAAATTGAAGAAGTTCTTCTTGCATAGCTTCAACCCAGCTTTCTTTAGTCAAAGCTTGAGCAATATTCTTGGGTTCCTCTTGAGAGATGAAACAGGTGAATAAACAGGTTTGATGATCCTTATGGTTTAGCCTGTTTTGTTTATACACAAAGCTAAGTAAAGCATTATGAGGTTTTGGGAAACCCTTAGCTTTGTGTCTTGTCATAACTCCAGAAGTAGTAGGACCAATGATTTGATCAGTTGGATGATTCTTATGAATTCGTAAGATTGGAGATTCTGAAACTACATATGTATCATCCAAGTTAGTATAATCAGCACCTTCATCTGTGAAAATACCTTCATCTTCAAGCTCATCATCAGTGTCTTCTAACCCAGGCATTGTAGGATCATTCAAATCCTCTAAGGTACTGTCATCTGGTGCAGCAGTACTTTGGTTGAAAGTACTGTCCAAAGTACTGTAAGAGAACTCTGCAGGCTTGTTCTGCTTCTTTGCCTCTTCATAAGCTTTCCTTTGTTCATCAGTGTAAGAATGTGCTAATACATCTTGAAGAAGCATCTGATTAAGTTCCTCTTGAATAGATTGGTCCTCAGCAGATAGTGAGGATTGTGATGCATCAGTACTTTGTTTTGGAGAAACAGTACTTTGCTTAGGAGCATCAGTACTTTGTTTTGGACTTGCAGAATCTTTATCAGGAACAGCATCAGGTCTAATATGGACATCATGAACAACATATTGAATATCTTCTTCAGTATGCAAAGGTTGATTTTCTTCTCTAACAGGTACATAATTCATTGAGGGAGATAAAATCTCAAGATCAAACATCCAATCAGGACCTTTGCCTTTCTCATTGTTCTGATCTTCTAAGAACTCAACATGAAGACAATCTTGAATCTTCTTAGTAACTCTGTTGTAGACTCTAAATCCTTTACTGTTAGTGCAATATCCCAATAAGTAACCTTCTTCAGACTTGCCATCAAACTTTCCTAGATTATCAATGGTGTTTAAAATAGTAAGAGGGCATCCAAAAGGCTTCATAAAACGAATGTTGGGTTTATTGCCCATCAGCAATTCATAGGGTGTCTTCATCTGTGGTTTTGTGACAGAAACCCTGTTGAGTACATAGCATGCAGTACTTACAGCTTCTGCCCAAAATTGAATAGGGAGATGAGAATCAGCTAACATGGTCCTTGCAGCTTCAATCAAGGTTCTATTTTTCCTTTCTGCAACACCATTTTGCTGTGGTGTTCTAGCAATACTAAACTCCCTTTTTATGCCTTTATTTGCACAAAAATCATCCATAGGCTTGTTCTTGAATTCAGTACCATTGTCACATCTAATACTTCTAACCTTGAGTCTTAATTGGTTTTCTAGTGCTATTATAAGAGTCTGAATAGCATCAAAGGTATCATCTTTAAAGCCCAAAAAGAAAACCCAACTGAATCTACTGCAATCATCAGTAACAACCAAACAGTACTTCTTTTTATTTAAACTTGCCACAGAGACAGGTCCAAATAAATCCATGTGTAATAGCTCCAATGGTTCTCTAAGATTTCTTTCCTCAAGCTTCTTACAGGAAGCTTTATGTTGTTTACCCTTCTTGCATGCCAAACATGATTGATCATTCTTGTAAGGCTTTGAAGGTAAACCTCTAACTAAATTGCCTTTGACCAGTTTGTTGATGTTCTTGAAATTCACATGGCCCAATCTTCTATGCCACTGATGTGCCTCTTCAGATGTAGCTTTAGCCACCAAACATGTGGCTCTTCCATAAGAATGTAGACTTTTCATGTCTAAACTATACACATCATTTGTCCTTGGTACCCTTAGTACTACCAAGTCATCATCAACAGGTTTGAAGTCAGAAGAAAGAATAAGACATTCTGTGTCAGTGAATAACACAGGATGCTTTTTATCACAAATTTGAGATACTGACAACAAATTGAACTTTAGCTCCTTTACATATCTGACATTCTCAAAATCAATTCTCCCAGCTTTAATTGTTCCTTTCCCTGTAATCCTTCCACCATTGGGATCATTCCCAAATGCAACTTTGCCTCCACTAATATTTCTAAAATCAGACAGGATCTCTATATTGCCTGTCATACTACCAGAGCAACCACTATCAACAATAAGATGATCTTTAAGCTCCTCTTCTGGGTCGCCCTGCACACAAAGAAAAGAGTTAGAAACTCTTAGGAACCCAAGCCATTACTGACTTGTGTTCCCCTTGTGGAGTTACAAACTCAAATTCCTTGAGTATGTAATTTCCACTATCTTTTAAATGGTGATCCAAAATTATCTTTTGAGTTTTAGCATGTGGATTTTCTGGTTTTTCAACATAAATTTCTTTTACCAGTTTATTAGCATTTTCTTGTGGCACACAAACATCTGATTCACTTTTTGTTGAACGTACTGTGTATCCCTTACCAGTACTTCCCCGTTTTACCCATTCAGTTTTAACAGGTGGTTCCTGTGATCTAGATCCCCTATATGAATTGTGATACAATCTAGGTTGATAAAGAGGTCTCCTAGAATTTCTATTCCATGCAGTGCTATCAGTACCTTGTCTCTGAGCAGTACTTTGGAAAGTACTGTGAGATACTGAAGGTCTTCTCTGATGTGGGTATCTATGATCTGGTGTGAAGTTTCTGTGATTAACCCTATGTGAATTAGTCCAAACTGGTTTGTGTTCTCTGGGTTTCTGATTTGTAGACTTATTCCTTGGAAATTTGCTTAGATATTCTGAGTGTTTGTCACAATCTTTGATTAAGTGAGTAGGACTATAACACACAAAACACAATTTTTGACCCATATGACCAAAGTGATTTCTTCTATGTCTATGCCCAAAATTATTTTGCCTTCTTGATGACTGATAAAATCTGTTTTGACCAAAATTATCCCAAAAAGGTTTAGCAGTACCTTTTTGAAAAGGTTTTGCAGAAGGTACTGCATGTTCAGAAGGTACTGCTTGATTATTTTCAACAGTTTCTTTGGGTTCCTCAGACCTAGATTTAGCAATAAGCTTCTTCCTAAACTCTAGACTATCTACACCATAACGAGAAACATCAGGCCTAGCAGGTTGATGATTAATAGGGTGAGGAACAGCATGATAACCATTGTCTTTCTTATATTCAGGAGGTGGTTCACTTATTGATCCCTCATTACTAGATGTATCTACATAGTTAATGAGCTCATCATCACTAGTAGTTATGTCCTCAAATTCACCATCATCCTGATTACTAGGTTGGTTTTCATCGACACTGCTAAAGTCCATTCCAAATCCTAAGCCTGTTCTAATGTAAGCCCTTCTCTGTTTTTCAACATAAGCAACATGGGACAAACCAGACTCTCCCCAAGCAGCAAACTTAGCTAACAAATCATCTCTTTCCTTAGTTAATTTCTCAATTTCAGCAATTTTACAGTTTAATTTCCATTCACTAAGTTTTAACTGATAATCCTGTTGTTCATACTTTTCAGCCCAAGCCATTTCATTATTTTCATGTGTTATGATTTTAGCTTCCATAGACTCTAAAGTAATTTGATAACCTGCTACCTCAGACCTAGCCCTAATATAATTATCTCTTTCAATCACATAACTGTTAAGTAATTTTTGATAGAACTCATAACAATTTGAGCATACCTCAGGTATAGGAGACTGAGTTGGTGAAGTAGCCACCATAGCAAGAAGAACAGGATCATCTTCACTTTCTCTGCTCCAATCAAATCTTCCAAAGCCATCATCAGTTTCCAAAGCAGCATGGTCAGATTCTTCATCAAAAACAGTGCTCCAGTCCAATGCTTCCACTGTGTCCTTAACTGCATCTTCCACTGCTACCATGCAATAAGTCACTGGTTCATCATCAAACTCTTCACTCCAGTCCACTTCTGATAACTTTTCTTGAGCAACCAAAGCCTTTGTTTCAGTTATTGGAATTTCCTTGAGCTCAAGTTTAGGCTTTTCAGATGTTCTGTTTGCTTGATACTTAGCAAACCTGCACTCCCTTGCAAAGTGACCAGTCTTTTGACAATTGAAGCATTCAATTTTAGATTTGTCAAAAGTTATTCCTTGTTTTGGTTTGAAATCAATAGCTTTGCCTGTCTTCTTCATATACTTTTTGATCCTTGCAGTGATCAAAGCAACTTGCCACCTGATATCAATTTCTTCAAGTGCATCTTCTTCAATCTGTGCTAGATCCTCTTCATAAGTGACAGGTAAGCTTGCTTGTTGTGCAAAGAAAGAGCACACAACTTCATCTGAGTTCAAAGTGGTAGAGGGTAAGGCCTGCTGAGCATATGATGGGGGATTGTAAACAGCAGTACTTTGAGAAACAGTACTTTGAGGAGAAGCAGTACTTTTGGAAGTACTGTTCTTCTTTTCAGATGATAGAAAAGCTATACTGTGAGATTTGGAATTTGGTTGACCACTCATCTCATGCTCATACACCTTTAGTTGATGATAGAGATCATCAAAGTCCATAACATCCAATCCTTGTTGGCCTTTGATCATAGTAGCAATCACATGCCATGTAGATGGCAAACTCCTTAGAAACTTCAAATTAGCATCCTCAACTGATACTTGTGCCTTGTATAATTCCAACATGTTGAGTAGATTCTGGAACCTATCATATGCAGCATCAAGACTCTCTCTTTCTCCAACTGTGAAAGTTTCAAACTGTTGTTTCAGCAAGTTTCTGTGCATCTTCTTAGAGGCTTCATTCCCTCCAAATCTGGTCTTGAGAGCAGTCCAAAGCTGCTTAGCATCTTTTGCATCATGAAACTTGAGAAGATGACCATCTGGAATGGCAGACAAGAGAATGTATAGAGCCTTCTCTTGATTCCTTATGGTTGCTGCTGGTAAAACTGCCTTTGGTGCAAGAGGTTGTCCAGCAACTTGAATGGGTTCTTGAGGAACTTCATTCCCATTCACAATGACATTCCACAGAGCATGGTCTGTAATGGCAATATACTGCCTCATCTTCATGCACCAGAGATCATATTCTCCCTTCTTGATAATTGGAATTCTGAGTGAGGTGATTGAGGGTTGTGGAACAGCTTCAGTCGACATCTTGGATATTGTAGGGTTTCTTCCTAGTCAGAGTTTCCACACAAGCTCTGATACCACTTGTTGGATCGATATACTTTAATCAAACTAACTTAACTAGCTTGTTAAGGTTTAATAACCTCGGATAAATCCTAAGTTATTAACAAAGAAACACTGAGCAATCTTTATTAAGTACGCGGAATTTACTTAACAAAGCTAAGAAGAAAAACTTTATTAATAAACTCTAAATCTGCTTATTATGCAGATACTCTAATACAACTCTAAGATATTCGAACTTTTCTCTAAACTCTTAATTCGTAAACTCTAAAAATCATATATCTAATGCCAATCTAGGAGTCCTTTTATAGGCTCAAGGATATCCTAGTCGGTTTACAATTGATAACCTTGTACGACAAGTAATCTAAACATGGAATACAATACTTTCCATAAACGAATATAACAGTTTATTTGTTCTAGCAGTACTTTGACTTTATCTTGCAGTACTTTGACTCTGTCTTTAGCAGTACTTTTACTCTTTGACTTCTTCCAGTACTTTGCAGCTTACAGTACTTTCATATCTTCAGTACTTTAATATCTTCAGCACTTTCATATCCCAACATCATCTTTCATGTTTGTCTTTTTTCTTACTTTCGGATATACCTTTTGCCATTTTCATCGCAGGCGGTCCTATCGCTTCTCCTGTCGCCCCCTTTCCTGTTAGCATTCGGTCGTGCCAACCGGCTGCTATGCCGCCCGCCTCTTATACCGTGGCAACGGATACGGTCACAGGTACTTCTCGGCTTTATGTGTCAGCGGCCTTTCTTTTGCTTTGCTGATACGCATAACCACGCTTTTATCATATTTCTTTTGTTTTTAATTTTTACTCATCAACAATCGTAGGTTCTTCTGCTAGCACTTCGGCTACCTGTACCACTCAAGCCTATCAGGCGGTCGCCGGTTCGGGCTCTCATGACGCTGTGCCGATACCGCCGCCTTCCCGACCGCGATGACGCCCACGTACGTAATGTGTCTTCTGTTTGTTTGCTATCTCCTTGCGCAACCTAGACAAATAATACCAGCTCCTGCTAAAATTTAGCTCGAACAAGCGGACTAATATGCCACTCATCAGATGCTACATGTCAAATATTTTATTACCCTATATACTTTTACTTATTATTTCAATTTCTTTAATAAAAAAAATGACATCACTTCAACTTAAAGCAACAGCAACTGATGCCATTTGCAGCTTTTTGAAATTGTAAAGCCAAAAAAAGGGATAAAGTAACATTTTCAATTATTTTAAGAATATGAAAGTTATTTATACATGGGCTTTAACAACACAATCCATGGGCTGAGTGCTTCAGTTCATAAGTTTTGTATGGGCTTTGAATGTTTGGCGCCAACCAATGAGAAGGCAGCGAATTGATGCTACATTAAAACGACATCAACGGTCACCGTGTTGTCTTAGTCTGTTCACTTGCATCCGTCATGTTCTTATTCTCTGTTTTTTTTCAGGGCCACGTGCCGGCCCACGGGCAAGAGAACGCCGCACGCCGGCGGGTTCGGCAGTGCCGCCAGTAAACGTTCCAGGTATTAGTGTTACTCAGGTCTGACAGCTGCGGTGTCGTTGTATTGTTACCGTATATGTTGTTTATTGTTTTCTTCTCATTTCGCATTTTTTTCAGGCCCACCATCGACGTATGTTTCTTTAGGCCGGTGTAACATAGTTTGTTCTCATTGCGGAGCGCTGTTTTGGTTTGAAGAACGGCTGAAACATGGGGGAGTTCGGTTTTCGGAATATCACCGGTGTTGTATGGGTGGCAGGGTGGTTTTACGGCGTCATCCTGAATATCCTCTCTGCTTGAAGCGGCTGTTTACAGTTTCTCATTTTATGGACAACATATGGGCTTATAACTCAATGTTCGCGATGACTTCTTTGGGGGCTGAGATTGACGAGTCAGTTAACAGGGGCCGGGGACCATACGTGTTCAAAGTTTCGGGCCAGATTTACCACTGGATTGGCGGCCTTTGTCCGGCTGATAATTGCGACCCTCGATTCTTGCAGCTGTACAGACAAAGAAGTTGAAAACCGGTTGCAGCATTTTGGAGCCGGGGGCCGAACACTGGATCCGGCTATTGTTCAGGAGCTCATTCATCTCGTAGACGAGCACAATGAATTAGTTCACATTTTTAGAACAGCACGGGACCTGCTCCGAACAACAGATGTTCCAGAATTCAAGATCAGGCTATTTGCAGTCACAGGTTCACGGCAACATGAATTGCCGGCTGGCGATTCAATTGGTGCGATTGTTTATGAAGGTGGCCCCGATACCGGTACTGAGTTTGACGTTGTTATTCACAGACGTGCCAGTGACGCTGAGAGGGTCAACAAACTGCATCCGTCGTACATGGCGTTGCAGTTTCCGCTGCTTCTTATATATGGTGACGACGGTTTCCACATTGGTCTTCGTTTATGGAACACCAGTACTCAAACACTTGACGAAGATAAGAAACTGTATATTAAAATGTACTATGCATATCAACTTCATGAACGGTTTCAGCAGTATACTTTGCTGATGCGGGGTGGCAGACTATTTCAACAATACGTTGTCACGGCGTACT
This sequence comes from Chrysanthemum seticuspe, assembly GCA_019973895.1. Lineage (NCBI taxonomy): Eukaryota > Viridiplantae > Streptophyta > Magnoliopsida > Asterales > Asteraceae > Chrysanthemum > Chrysanthemum seticuspe. The sequence continues at coordinate 8,196,774 of BPTQ01000002.1, read as the reverse complement.
GTAGTGTTGAGCAGTATCGGTTAGACTACATACGCAAGCATCAAGATGATATCAGAAACGATTACCTTGCGGGGTTATATGACGCTATTGCCCGCGGTGACCGGAATGGCTCAGAGGTTGGGATGCGGACTATTCTACCGGCGTCATTCGTGGGTGGTCCGCGATATATGTACAGTCACTATTTAGATACACTGGCTATATGTCGGGTTCATGGCAATCCTTCGTTTTTTTATTACTTTTACATGCAACATCAAATGGCTGGAGATATTAGATTTCATGGACGAATTCCCTGCTTGTTACAGTGGCCGACAGGCCCGATGCTGTTGACAGTGTGTTCGAGCAGAAGATACATCAGTTGGTTGCATATCTACGTGACTTTCGACCTTTTGGACCGGTGGTTGCAGGTACATTGTTTTACGTATTTGCGTGTTCTGTTGCCTGCCTTTATTTCTCTATGCATTGCTAATTTCTTAACTGCTTTTCTGCAGTTTTATACACCGTCGAATTCCAGAAGCGTGGACTGCCACACTGTTATTTGCTGCTCTGGATAGAGGAACACTCTAGAGTGCGTACAAACACAGACATTGATCGGTATGTATCTGCTGAGTTGCCGGATAGGAATGCTTATCCAGAAGGGTATCGTATAGTTACTGAATTGATGATGCACGGTCCCTGTGGTATCGCGAATTTGTCAGCCGTATGTATGAAGGGTGGAGATGCATGCACCAAAGGATTTCCTAAACCTTACTCGGATGCAACGACCATTGACAATAAAGGGTATGTGCATTATCGAAGGCGGCCCTTTGGCGGTGTCACGGTTCGTCACAATGTAGAGCTAGACAACGGGTATGTGGTGCCACATAACATGTCGCTTCTAAGAAGATTCTACGCGCATATCAACGTCGAATACTATGAATGGACTATGCTGATTAAGTACTTATTCAAGTATATTTCAAAGGGTACGGACCGGATTGTTACGCAGATTGCAAGGTCTGTCGGGGATGGTTCTTCAACAAGCAGGCCTTCGATCAGCGTTGACGAAGTGAAAAACTACTTGGACGCACGATATATTGGCCCCCATGAAGCCCGTTGGCGTATATTCGGGTTTGATATTCACTATCGAGATCCAGCAGTGCAAATACTGGCTGTCCACCTTGAAAATATGCAGCGTATTCTTTTCCGGTCAACCGAGCGTCTGGACTCAGTTGTTGCCAACCCGAGTAACAAGAAAACCACACTCACACAGTGGCTAGACTTTAATACGCACTCTACACTTGGTTGGCACCTAACCTATCTGCAGTTCCCTTCAGAGTTCGTTTGGTATGCAACTGAAAAATACTGGTCCCCAAGAAGTAATCTGAATAGACCTTCCATTGGCCGTCTAGCGTACGTGCATCCCAGCGCTGGTGATTTGTTCTATCAAAGGCAGCTTTTGTGTCACCAGAAAGGGTGCACGTCGTTCCCAGGAATACGCACAGTTGATGACTACGTGTATCCAACGAACAGGGCCGCGTGCGAGGCAATGTGTTTACTAGCGGGGGATGGGGAATGGTCGCTAGCATTGGTTGAGGCAGCGTTGCTTGCTACGGCCACTGAACTACGACAGCTTTTTTGTCAGATTTTGGTATTTTGTGACGTAGCCAGCCCGATTTCTCTTTGGAATAAACATTGGTGGATTATGAGCGACGATATTCCTCTGATGATGTCACAGTTGTTGCATACACCTGAGGTGAACCTCAGCGACACCGAATTGCAGGCTGGGATTTTATATGAACTCGAGGAAACATTCAGATTCTATGGAAAATCGGTCACAGATTTTGATCTGCAGTTGCCGTCACGGCGTTTGTTGCATATCTTGCGTAATAGGACAATGATGGAAGAACGAAACTATGATCCAGGACTTATGGCCGGCGAGAGAGACCGTTTCGTACCACGGCTAAACCGCGAGCAACGGACTCTCTACGACACTGTCATGGATGCGGTTTTGAACAACAAACAGGAACTTATATTTGTATATGGCCATGGAGGAACAGGAAAGACATTCATTTGGAAAAGCATAATATATGCACTAAGGGCACATCGGAAGATTGTTCTTGCAGTTTCTTCTTCGAGAATCGCCTCGCTTCTGTTACCATCCGGTCGCACGGCCCATTCCCGGTTCAAGCTTCCTCTCGATGTTACAAACGAATCAATGTGTACTATAAAGAAACATACTGACCTGGCGAAGCTACTTATAGAAACTGATGTTGTTATTTGGGACGAGGCCCATATGAGTGATCGAAGGTGTTTCGAGGCTCTTGACAGGACGTTCCGAGATCTTCTAGACGCTCCATCGCGGGTATTTGGCGGCAAAACAGTGGTTCTCGACGGCGACTTCAGGCAGACGTTACCGGTCAAGAAACGAGCCACGAAATAGCAAATCATATCCTCTTGCATTACACAGTCTTATCTCTGGAACTACTTCAAAGTCCATCGCTTAACGGAAAATATGAGGTTAGCTGCTGCACAGTCGGCCGTGCAGCCACTCGAAGATATAACAGTGTTCTCTCAATGGTTGCTGGATATAGGTGACGGTGTCATTGGAGAAGACGACGACGTGGATCCAGAAAATGCTTTGTGGCTTCGCATACCTGACATGTATCGTATCCCTGACTCAGAAAATGCCAGACAAGAACTCATTGACTTCATCTACGACGATGACGTATTGCAAACACCAAGCGCGGAAACCTTGCAAGAGAGAGCTATTGTCTGTCCTAAGAATGACACTGCAGATTCTATAAATTCAGCTTGATAACGCTCAAATTGTGCATGTTTTTAGTAGCGTTATCCGTGTTTTTATGTATGTTATTTGGTTATAATCATATGCTTTTGTTGCATAATCGTATCAAAGTGCGTTTGCTAGTTCATTTGTAGCCAAGTACAGGAAAGTGGAGAAAAAGACGGAAAAAGAAGTAAAATACAAAGATTTCTCCATGTATGAAGAATTCCCGACCAAAGCAAGACTTGTGGAGTATATTTGAGAAGGTAAAGTCATCAAGTTAGTGGTCCAAAGACTCAAGAATAAAGTTCAAGAAGGAAAACGAGAAAAAAATGAAGAAAAGAAGCTTAAGCGAAGAAATATTGGAAGCCTCGTTGTCCTTGACACACCTTCACCATTTTGGCCATAACTTTTGCATACGGACTCCGTTTGACCCCCGGTTTACGGGCACGGAAAGCTAAGAGAAAGATCTACAACTTTACTGTTTATGACTTTTTGTGATTTTGCTCCAACTGATCGGTCGAGACCCGTAACCGATTCGGTTGGAGACTAGTCAGCAAGACCAACCGATTCGGTTGGAGCTCAACCGGATCCGGTTGGAGGTCCTGTTTCAGCCATTTTTCCATTACTAAGACTCCAAACTTGTTCCAAACGATTCTAGTCCCTTCCTTCATGTCTTCTAGTCCCTTCCAAGCTCCTTGGTGACCAAGAAATGCATTTATAACCCCAAGGGCTTGAGAGTAGTATAAATAGAGGCCTTTGCAACCTCATTTCACACACCACAACTTGAGAGATCTTCTCTCACACCTATCTTACCACCACTACTACTCTCTCAAAGCCTAAATTCGTCCATTAAGTTCCAGGAAACTTTGGAGGTCCAAGAAGTCATCATTTGGAGGCCAAATCGCCAAGAAGTCTACCCCAATACTTTGGGAATCATTACTTCACCATTTGTAATCTTATTCCAAGCATTGTAAGACCTTTAATCATGTTTTCTAATGTTCAAAGTTCTGAGTTTATGTTTATGTTTGCTATGAGGGGCTAGTTTCTTTTATGCACTTGCTTAAATGATGTTGATTATCATATGATTAGTTAGTGGTTGTGTTAACATGTTTTAATTCAATTTCAAGTTGATTCTAAGATCCAATTGTGCTAAAGTTTCATAGTGACATTTGTTAATCAAGTTTGGCTAATTGATAGTAAATGTTAGGGTCGAAAGAACTTATTGTTATTCAACTAGTCATAATCATTTTGTCTATGGATGATTGTTTTTACCCATTATTCTTGATTATACAAAGGAACTAAGGTGTGGTTGTAATAGAAACGCTTTTTAATTATCAAATTGGATTGGTTGGAAACATCTAAATGGTCGTAAGATTAGTTGTTGAGAATTCCTTTTGTCTATGATCGGTTACCTTTTGTATTGACCATTTCTTAAGCAATATGATGAACAAGTGGATGTTTTTGTGTTTAAGTTTATGTATGTAGACTTATGAAACTTGAATTGATCTTGAATTGATTGGTTAAACTTAATGCTTGTTTTTATAAACTAAACTTTTGATCAAGGTTTAACTTGTAAGAACAATAGATTAGTACACCAACTAATTATCATAACCAACATGTTAAGAGGTTAACACAATCACATTAATCTATGATATGAAACTAGTTTAAGCAAGTCTAGTTTTTAATCATCTGAATTTCATTATATCTCTTTGCTTTGTTATATGTTTTGGATAGACTCTGTTAATTCAAACTTGTGTTTAGATTCACTCAAATCCCTGCGAACGATCCCGACTTACCTTCATAATCTTGCTATAACGGACGAGTATACTTGCTCGTATGTGTTATTGGTAATATTGGTAATTCACCTTTTATAAATTTAAAACTTGCACCAACCGGGCACATCACAGCTATTTTGCAAACGCTGGCCGGTGTCGCCCATACCTACGCCAGTACCGACGAAGCCATACCGCGCGGGAACGACGGCGGTGCCACAGAGTTGTTATATCCAGTAGAGTATCTTAATACACTATCATTTGCTGGTATCCCGCCCCATAATCTTCAGCTGAAAAAAGGAGCGCCTGTTATGCTGTTACGCAATCTTAACCCAGCAGGAGGTCTATGCAATGGAACGAGAATGATCATAACACAGATGCTTGCGAAGGTCCTGGAAGCAAGAATTATTACTGGCACCCGAATGTTACAGAAAGTGTTTATTCCACGGATAATGTTGGGAATTATGTGAAAGTCTGGATTATGCTGAACTTAATGTCGAAGTGTTTCTACTGAAGTGAAGTGGATTCTGCCGAAGACTTATTCTGCCGAAGTATAATAGTGACTAGTTGGTTTCTGCGGAAGTGTATATTCCGTGTTTAGTTTTTTTAGTGTGGATATACATGAGCTTTATTAGGAAGTGATTGTGTATATCTTATTTAGTTTTATGATTATACGTTTCTTGGAAAACGGTTTAGCGATATTGTTTAGGGTTCCTTGTCTATAAAAGGAACACATTAGAAAGAATTATGTACCGATTGGAAAAACTCAGTTTTAGTTAATATAAAGATCCATAGAGGATCAAGAAGTTCTTAGTTATTTGTTACTTGTGTTTATATTCCGCTGATAAACATTAGTAGTAGAGATTGTCTTTTATTGTGCTTGTGATTACATAGGCATATATAACGATCCACGAGCTCAAGATCTATCAAGGTCTTTGTCTGTTTCAACAAGTGGTTTCAGAGCCTCGTGAGAGTCTCTACGATACTAAGGACAAGCTTTTTCTAAACACCAATACAACCATTACAATAACATCATGCCTGGTTCAGATGTTGATACTGAACTCACCAACAACCAGAACTCCACCCATCTGCAGCAACTAAGTCTTGCTAATAGCAATGCTAAGTTTCCTTACCTTAAAAGGGAGGAATATGATCTTTGGGCTATGAAGATGCAAAATTGGATATCCAACATTGATTGGAATCTATGGCAGATAATTTTGAAGGGGAACAGTTTGAAGAGAACTACTACGGATGCTGCTGGGAACATGATTAATGTTCCTCCCAAAACTGCTGAAGAGTTACTAGCAGTTCAGAGAGAAACAAAGGTCAGAACTATTCTTCTGCAAGCTATTCCTGAGGATCACTTGAGTGATTTTCACTTCATGCATGACGCCAAGGATATATGGTTAGCTATTAAAGCGAAGTTCGGTGGGAATGAGGAGTCTAGAAGGCTGAAGAAGTCCATGCTCAGACAACAGTTTCAGGACTTTCAGATCTCTGAAGAGGAAGGAATTCACAAGGGCTATGATAAGTTTCACAAGATCTTAAGTCAGTTGAACCAGCTTAAGGCTAAGCCGGATAATGATGACTGTAACTCTAAGTTTCTGAGGTCATTACCTCCATCTTGGCTACATGTAAGCATAGCTTTAAAAGCTAAAGGTGGTTTGGACATGATGACCTTTGATGAGCTGTATAACAAACTTAAAGCTCTTGAACATGATGTAAGAAGCCCTTTTCGATCATCTTCTTCTGCTAGTCAGACTGCATTTGTTGGAGCCTCTACTCCAAAGTCTAGCTATGGTTCAAGCCCATATCCATCATCACCTTATGCTGCTCCTTCATCGAGCTCTCTTCCTAGATCCAGTGGAATTATGGAAGATGTTCTTGGTTCTTTCTTTGCTGATTATGATCCTCAGCAGGATCTGGCTTATGAAGATATGGATCAAGTGGACCCTATTGAGATGGAAGAGATGAAGCTGAAGTGGCAGTTAGCCATGCTTTCCATGGATATCAAGAACTTTGAACGCAGAACTGGCAGAAGGTTTGGTTTCAAAGGACGAGATCCAGCAAGGTTTGACAAGAGGAAGGTTAAATGCTTCACATGCCAACAGATAGGTCACTTTTCCAGAGAATGCAAAGACAGGAAAGCTGGTGATGAGACAAGATACTCTTCTTATCAGCAGTATCAGAAGGAGGCAGGAACGTCAAAGGGTTCAGCTGCTTTGGTCACTCTGGATAGCAATGTGGACTGGAAGCAACATGAGGAGGATGATACTGATGGTCCTGATAATGTTGGGTTGCTTGCTAGCTGTACTTCAGAGGATAGGCATGATCAGATTGCCTTGATGGGCATCTCTCAGGTACAAAATTGTTTGTTTGGTTGTAGTGAGCGTTATAATGAACTTAAACAAGCTTATGATATTTTGGAACCTAAATATAATGAATATTATGTGGAAGTAGAAGCGTATAAACAGGCTTTAAAAACACTAGAAAGACAAAAGGTTTGGTTTCAGAAGAATGAAATAGCTTATGGTGAAAAGATAGGTGTTTTAGAAAGAGATCTCGAATGTGCTACAAATGAGTTAAAATGGTCTGAGAAGTTAAGAGCAGACCTAGAGTCAGAAAATCTAGAGCTTAAGGAGAAACTTAAAGAGGAAATTGCTAGGCATAAAGAATGGATGATGAATGGGAATAAGTTAGCTGGTTTTATTTATAGTAGTCAAGCTTCTAACTCTACAGTGGCTTTAGGGTTTAAGAAATATGTTGGCTTAGAAGCTAGGGATGACACACGTAAATCTACACCAGCCAAGCTTGCTAATTTTGTCAAAGAAGGTCAATTACATTCTGTCCCTGGTCCTATAAGAGGTGAACATATGCCTATTGATGTGTCCAAAATTAAAGACTTTGATGGATCATATCATCTGTATGGCAAAAAGTCAAGAGACATGCCAGACCCTAATACTTCTTCTAATGACTCTGTCTCTTGTGTTAACAGTGACAAGTCCACCAAGCAAGGGTCTACAGAGTGTGATTCAAATGACAAGTCTGACCTTTCCAAGTCTGACCTTCTCAAGTCTGCCCTTCCCGTGTCTTCACCCCTGCCTGTCCCAAAGACTACCAATAAGAGTGTCAGAGTTGCAGCCAAGGAATCCACTTCCAAGACAGTTGCCTCTGAAGACTTAGTTTTTAATTCTTTGCATCATAGTACTGTTAAAAACAATTCTTTTCATGGTTTTGGTTTGAATACTTCTGCTTGTAAGAATACTTCTTTTGATTTGAATAAATCTTCTCTTCAGAAGAAATGTTTTGTGTGTGGAAGTAAATCTCATTTAATTAAGGATTGTGATTATCATGAGCAAAGAATGAGTAGGTGTGGTGACTCTAGGAATACTAGGCCTATGTGGACCAATGTGAATGAAATACCACCTTATGTTCCACAAGCTTCTAATTATAATACATCTTTTCCTTGGAGAAGGTCATTTGGAAAACCATATGTTCAACCAACCAGTGAATATTTTAAAAATGGTTTTTGGCCTGGATATATAAATCCTATGACTGATGGGAGAGGGTACTGGGGTACTGCTGTCAAGACCTCAGCAGGTTGTTCTTGGAATAAACATAGACCTAAGTTTCATTGGAAACCCAAGAACAATAGTGGATCTTATACTTCTACATGGCATAACTCATATGATCCACAAGGCAGGTTCAAGTCAGCAATGACTTGAGCCTCCATAGTGTACTAATATTCTGTATATTTTGTTGTTGTAGGATCATCCCCTTAAGCATAAAGATGTTGGAATTGTTGACAGTGGCTGTTCTAGAAGTATGTCAGGAATCAGGGACATGATGCATAACTTTATACCTATTGAAGGTGGAGGCAATGTAACCTTTGGAGGAAGTGATGGACGAATTACAGGAAAAGGGACCATCAAAACACCTCAGCTGGACTTTGAGAATGTTTATTATGTCAGGGAACTTCAACACTTCAATTTGTTTTCAGTCTCACAAATCTGTGACACTAAGAACAAAGTACTCTTCACAGAGAATGAATGTCTTGTGCTGTCTAAAGACTTCAAACTCCCAGAAGATACTTCAATTCTACTGAAGGTTCCTCGGAGTCATAATCTGTATACATTCAACTTAACTAATGTCCAACCAGCAGGTGACTTAACATGTTTAGTGGCTAAAGCATCTGTGGATGAGTCCACCAAATGGCACAGAAGGATGGCCCATGTCAATTTCAAGACCATCAACCAGCTCTCTAAACTGGGCCTGGTTCAAGGACTTCCTGCCAAAGTATTCACTAATGATCATAACTGTGTTGCATGCAACAAAGGAAAGCAGCACAGAGCCTCTTACAAAGGTGTTCCTGTTACGGCAGTAACCATTATTTCTGAACCTCTTCAGCTGCTTCATATGGATCTGTTTGGTCCAACTAAAGTGAGAAGCATTGATCATAAATATTTTTGTCTGGTGATTACTGATGGTTTTAGCAAATTTTGTTGGGTATTCTTTCTAAGGACCAAAGATGAAACATCTGAAATTTTGAAAGACTTCATTACCCTTATTGAGAATCAGTTGAACAAAAAGGTGAAAGGAATTAGGTGTGATAATGGTACAGAGTTCAAAAATGCCATTCTAATAGAACTCTGCAGGTTGAAGGGAATCAAAAGAGACTATAGCACTCCAAGAACCCCTCAACAAAATGGGGTGGCAGAAAGAAAAAATAGAACCCTCATAGAGGCTGCAAGATCAATGCTAGCAGACTCTAAACTTCCTACCATGTTTTGGACTGAGGCAGTTGGTACAGCTTGTTATGTACTCAATAGAGTGTCCATTACGAGACCACATCTTAAAACACCTTATGAACTTCTTTTTGGGAAAGTTCCTGTCATTCATTACCTTAAACCATTTGGGTGCCAGGTGACAATCTTGAATACCAGTGATCCTTTGGGCAAATTTGATGAGAAAGCTGATGATGGTTACATTGTGGGGTATTCTGCTCATAGTAAGGCATACAGAGTTTACAATGTATCTGCAAAGAAAATTGAGGAGACATTGAATCTGAGGTATCTTGAAGACAAGCCTAATGTTCAAGGACAGGGTCATGTTTGGTCATTTGATCTTGATTACTTGACTGATTACTTGGGATATGCTAGACATAAGGCTGATCAAAATGCAGATTCAGAAGTATCTCCAACTACAAATGCAGACACTTTGGATGCTCATTCTGACAGTGGTTCTGATGATGAACAACCCATTGTAGTGCCTTCCTTCTCTCCTAACAATTTTGTAGGTAACACTTCTCAAGATTATACTGATGTGGGTGAAGATGAATTCTATTATGCTGAGGACCTTGCAAGACTGAAGAAACAAGAGTATGCAGCAAATTTAGATGCTGAGAGGAATGCTGAAGTAAGTTCTAATGCAGTACTCGGTAGAAACTCCAATTCTGCTGAAAGGGAATCTGGTTCTTCTCACCTCTCCAATTCGGCTGAAAGACATGTTGACTCTACTCCTATGTCTACTAAAGTGTCAACAGATCTTGGTGAACCTTATACAAGGTTTCCAAAACCTTCAGATCTTGGTCATCATCAACCTAAAACAGGCATCTTCAACACACCTTCCTATGATACTGACTTTGAACCTACAGTGACTAATCTTGATTCCTCAGTTGATGTCAACACCACCACTACAACAAGGATCAACAATGTTCATCCACAGTCTAACATTATTGGTGATCCTAATGCACCTGTTAGAACAAGAGGTACTGTGGCGCGTTCTAAATATGGATAGGTGGCTTTTGTCTCTTATGTCGCAAATCAACAGAGAGACAATCACACAGACTATCAACATTGTCTGTTTGCTTGTTTTCTCTCTCAAGTGGAACCAACCAGTGTTACTCAGGCTCTTGAAGACTCAAGTTGGCTTGAAGCAATGCAGGATGAGATGCAGCAATTTCAAAATCAGCAGGTTTGGATATTGGTACCACTACCTGATGGTAAGTATGCTATTGGGACAAAATGGATTCTGAAGAATAAGAGAGATGCTCGGGGTGTTGTCATCAAGAACAAAGCCAGATTGGTTGCACAGGGTTATAGACAAGAGGAAGGGATCGATTATGAGGAAGTATTTGCACCAGTGGCAAGAGTTGAGGCTATAAGGATTTTCTTAGCTTATGCATCCTATATGGGCTTTATGGTCTATCAAATGGATGTTAAAGGAGCCTTCTTGTATGGTGAAATTGAAGAGGAGGTGTATGTCACTCAACCTAAAGGATTTGAAGATCCAGAACATCCTAGTCATGTGTATAAGGTAGTCAAAGCTCTCTATGGACTACATCAGGCACCTAGGGCCTGGTATGCTAGGCTCTCTACATTTTTGCTGAAGCACGGTTACAGAAGAGGTGCAATTGATAAGACTCTTTTCCTGAAGAAGAATTCCACTGACATTATTCTTGTGCAAGTGTATGTGGATGATATTATCTTTGGATCCACAAAGGAAGCTTGGTGCAGGGAGTTTGAGGAGCTTATGAAGGGAGAGTTTCAGATGAGTGCAATGGGAGAGATGACTTTCTTTTTGGGTCTTCAAGTTCAGCAGAAACCTGATGGTATCTTTATAAGTCAGGACAAATATGTGAGGGACATCTTGAAGAAGTTTGGTATGGAGGGTGTAAGGACTGCTACTACACCTTATGAAGCTCCAAAGTCAAAGACCAACAATGAAGCTGATCCACCTGTGAATGTTCATTTGTACAGGTCTATGATTGGGTCTTTGATGTATTTAACAGCTTCCAGGCCTGATATTACTTTTGCTGTGAGTGTTTGTTCGCGACATCAAGTTACTCCACTGACTTCTCATCTCAATGCTGTTAAGAAGATCTTTAAGTATCTCAAAGGCCAACCTCTTCTTGGTCTTTGGTACCCAAAAGAGTCTCCTTTTAAGTTGGAAGCCTATAGTGATAGTGACTATGCCGGTGCTAATCTGGATAGGAGGTCCACTACTGGAGGTTGCCAATTCCTTGGAAAGAGATTGATTTCTTGGCAATGCAAGAAACAAACTATTGTGGCTACCTCATCTACTGAAGCAGAGTATGTGGCTGCTGCAAATTGCTGTGGACAGGTTCTTTGGATTCAAAATCAGTTGTTGGATTATGGGTATAATTTCATGAACACAACAATTTTTATTGATAATCAAAGTACCATATGCATTGTTAAAAATCCAGTTTTTCACAGTCGAACAAAACATATTGAAATCAGGCACCACTTTATAAGAGATGCATATGATAAAAACTTGATAAATGTGGTCAAAATACATACTGATGATAATGTGGCCGATTTGTTAACAAAGGCTTTTGAAGGACCAAGGTTTCAACACCTTGTGGTCCATATTGGCATGCTTAACCCTTAACTGCAAAGTTTAAGGGGAGGCATAGGCCTCAGGGGAGGCATATGCCTCAGGGGAGGATTTGTGTATAACTTTGCATTGTTGCTATGTAATTTTGTATATTTGGTTGTTTTTGTAACTAACTCTAACCTGCTAATGTAATTTTAGTGTGTTTCTTTGTTTGTCTGTGCATGTTTCTGTGTTTGTTTTGCAGAATGGTTGTCCCTGATCAGTTGAGATATGGTCAAGAAAGCTTAAGCTTGTTTCTACCGAATTCATTGTGCTGAAGTGTGCTATTTGTTTCCTTTGAAGTTAAAGTACTGAAGTTATATGATTCAATCAAAAGAAGTACAGAAGCAAATAGATCATTCATTCATTCAAGAAACAGTTTACAGCTTACAGATTACAGAGTACTAGCAACATCAAAAGCATCTACATGATCTAATAGTCCTAATCTATTATATATCATCTGTTCCAACATCTAAAGATGAGCACGATGAGCATGACTGCTTACATCTTTCACACTAATAGCTGTTGGATATGCATGATCGCTCACATCTTTTGGCACTAAATGCTGGCTATACCTTTGTGAAAGCATAACCAACCCTAACAGATGCTAAGGATCAAAATGGAGAGGATGGATTGATGCAAACGAAGAAGCTGAAGCTGATTGTGGCAGAGAGATGAGACTGAAAGATTTTCCTTTGTGCTTCATCTGCTCTTTCAATCATACATCAACTTACATCATTTTCCTTTTTCCATTCCTCGATACGATATATGATGATGCACCAAAACATGATGCCAAGAGACCAAGCACCACCTTTCTTCCCATAGGAAGTGGTGGATTTTTGGCCCGTGGTCTTCGTTGAGGCCTAGGTGCTGAGGGTTGGGAATAAGATGTTCCCTCCTTATAGGAGTCATCAGAATCTTCAGCAGATACACTTGGTTTCTCAACACTTTCATCTTCTGATGAGGAGAGGAAAGGTGATTTTTTTGGTAGTGGATATGGTTTTGGAAAATAGTTAAACCATGTATTGGTATCTTCACTAGATGAAGATGATGATGATGAGGATGTTGTTGTGAGATCTATGATCTCAAGTTTGGTACTCATGATGATTATGGTTAATTTTGAAGGATTGAAGAGATTAGGGTTTGATATATTATTTGGGGATTTTTGATGAAGAAAGTCTATGTGCATTGGGATTGTTTTATAGACGGGTTCAAGTGGTAAGAGAATTAATGTGTGTGGGTGAAACAGTAAAAAGATATTTACTGAAGCTTCGTGAGTAAGTCTTCTGTTTCTTCTGAGGGTTCTACTTCAGCAGACTGATTTTCGTTTCTACCGAAGTTATAAGTGAATTTGAGGAAAAGTAGAAATCCACGTCAGCTTTGGTCAACTTTGACTGAAATTGGGAACTTTCTATTTATTCTCTACGGAATATTTTCGCTCCATATTAAGTGATTTGATTACTCTCTCATTAAAAACACTTCCTTTTGTGAAAAATCGTAACCCTAATCCTCAAAATTTCTCATGGCACTTCAATTTAAACACGATCATAATAAGGTTGCTTTTCTTGGATCTGCTCGAGGTGATGAGCTTTATAGGCCGATGATTTCTTTCTTACTAAGATCAAAGATTGTATATGCATTGACGTATTCTCCAGATGCAATATATGAAACTTTGATTACTCAATTTTGGGCGTCAGCAGAAAAGAGAGGTGATACTGAGATAGTTGCAAGTGTTGATGGACATGTATATGTGGTGACAGAGGATTTGATCAGAAGACAACTTCGCTTGGACGATGAGAATGGGGTTTATCATTCTGACTCTACGATGGTGCTTGAAGGACTTAGAGCTATTGGATATCAAAGTTCGAGGACAGATATGTGGTTGAAAAATAAGCTCTGTCCTATGTGGAGGTTCTTGGTTCATACTTTGCTACAGTGCATGAGCAATAAGTCTGGAGGCTGGGATCAATTTTCAACACAAATGGGATGTGGTATTGTTTGTTTATCTAAGGGTTTAACTTTTAATTTCTCTAAGTATATATTTGATAATATGGTAGAAAATATAACTAGGACAAAGGGTAAGTTTTTGATGTACCCTAGGTTCTTACAGATGATATTGAATATTTCTACACAAACCCAAGCCTTTTATCCCATAAGTGTTCTGACTCCCAAGTTATTTGCTACAATGAGGACTAAATTTGAAGGGACACATTTTCCTTTGTTAGCTGCAATGTTACCTCAGGAGAATGAGACTGATAATGAGCTTAATGTAGTTTTACCTTCCTCCAATCCTACTGCTGGAACTCCTTCAGTAGATGGTGGTGAGGGTCCTTCTGTTATTGCTGAAGCATCTATACTTTCACCAAGACCATGTTCTAGTCCAGCATTTATCCAAGTTCCTATTGAAGCAGTTCAGGATCAAATTGATGAAGTTCAGGTTGATACTGACAGATTGTCTATACCAAGTCCTGTTAGGACTCCATTTGATGAAGGTTGTTCTAATGTTGATCAGGATAATGTTGCTCCTGAACATTCTACTGAAGTTCCAATTCCACCTGAACAATCACATGATGCTGATGAAGAACCTATCACACTTACCTCATTATATGCTCTGGTGAACAAGCTTACAGGTGAGGTGACTGGTCTTAAGAAAGAACTTGCAGAAACTAAGTCTGTTCTTGGTGATAAGATTGTGGGATTGGAGAATAAAGTTGAGCACTTGGAGAAATTGCTAAGTCAGAAAGGTACAAAGAGAAGTTTGATTTCTTCTGATGAGGAGAACACAGAGAATCTTAATGAATCTCTTGCGATATTGGCTGATGTGGCACTTACATCTGGTGTTCATTCTTCTATTGCTAAATCTTCAAAGAGCAAGGAGCCTATTCTATATACTAGCAAAAGAAGAAGACAATATTTGAATATTGTACATGCTGATACTTCAAAGGAGCCACATATGGTTGATGCTTCTGCTGATGTCCTAGTGAAGGAGGTTACTACTAGTCTTGGTCAAACTTCGTCTATTCCAGAACATTCAAATGTTTCGCCTTCAGCAGATGATGAAGAAGTTTTTATTGCTGGGAGAATGTACAAGTTGAATGATTCATCTGAGGTTTTCTCTACACCTATAGAGGAATTGTCTCAACCTATTTCATCTGATGTGGGTTTGATTGCTTCTGAAGCTCACATTGGTTCTGCTGAAATTGGTTCTGCTGAGACATCTTCTGAGACAGGACAGGACTCTGTGATTGTTGATTTGCTGAAGTCAGGTAAAGTGACTACAGAACAGTATCAAGCTCAGGCTGGATTGTTTGCTGATTATGAGAATATCCAGAAGAGTCATGTTGTGGCTAAATTTCTTCAAGATCAGTATGCTTCTGATTTGTCTCCTGAAAGGAAATTAGAGCTTGATGAATTCTTTCCTACGATTACTGATGATCAATGGGATGGTTATATTTCTCAAGGTGCTTCTGATCCTACTCTTGCAAAACTTATCTTAGGAGATTCTTTTAATGATGATAATTTTGTGGAGAAAATGAAGGCACTTGGTAATCAAAGAAAGCTAGAATCTGCTGCTAAGAGACGAGCTCTTATTGATCAAAGAAATAAAGCTAAAAGAGACAGACCTATGACAGTTGCTCAGAAGAGAAATTATATGAGGAGAGTTGTGAAGAATGCTGCTATGTATAATTCTGGTCTGTCCATGAAGCAAATCATGACTTTGTCTGATGATGCTTTGATTCGACAATATAATCTGGTTATGCAGTTTTCTTCCTCTGGTACTACTTCTTCTTCATCATTGGCAAATCGTGATTCAATGACTGATGTTCCTACAGCCAAGAGACAGAAAACAGTTGAAATTGTGGATAATTTTGATACTGTTTTGCCTTCGGTGGTATCTTCAGTTGTTCCTTCTGATACAACTTCTGATGCTAATCCTTCTTCTGATGTGGTTGTTTCTACTGAAGCTATGTTAGTTTCTTCTGAAGTGTTGTCCAGTGTGGAGCTAAGTGATTCTCTGATTCAGGAGACTGATCTACAGCTTGATTCTGATAACATTGTTGATATGGGACAGCAGAGCATTGTTATAAGGAGTTCTGATAGATTGGCTAAGAAACATTCTTTTGGGAATACTACTTTAGATCTTAATGTTGATGAAACTTCCTTTATTAAAGTTGGATCTGTGGAAGTTTTTCCTGAAGGAACTCATGTAGTTTTGGTTGATTGGAAAGCTGGAAAGCTTAACACTGTTTATAGGCTGGATAATACTGTTCTTGAGTTTAATTTCTTGAAGGACATTCTTCATTTAGTGACTAGACATGATTTGAAGATGCTGTATGATCATGTCATTCAGTATTATAAGTTTCATTCAGCAACTGGTTCTGGTTTATATCTGTTGGGTGATCTTCAGGTTATGTTTGATTCTCATTCTCCAAATGGTAAAGGTTATTCTATTTGGAAGAATTCTCATAAGTGGGAGATTGAGAGTTGGAGGTTTTATCCTTTGCCTTGTGTTCATGTGGTTCAGACTACATGTGGGATGATTTTGTGTATGCTCTCTGATAAGCTTTATCCATTATCAGTTAATTTTATGGAAGGGTTGCTGAAACACAAGTTGGAAGTGCCTCTAAATCCAGTTGGAAATGATGAACTTCATGCTTTGCAATGTGTTGGGTTGCTTAAGAATCAGCTTTTATCATTCCAAGGTTCATCTTGATTGTACTGTTTTGTAATATTTGTTTTCTTTCTTTATTTTCTTAGTTAAAAAAAAAAAAAAAAAAAAAAAAAAAAAAAAAAAAAAAAATTGTGTTTTTGGTTTTATCTAACTTTTTATTGCAGGTTTGTTGTATATTTTTATTGGTTTTTAACTCACCTGATATACTTTGTGTATGTCAAAGAGTTAGCTAGTCCAAAGGGTACAGCTTTGGTAAAGACACATCAAATCTGTTGATAGCTGTAATGATTTGCTCAAAATCATAGGGTATGCAACCACCCATGCTTAATTGTTGAGTGTTGTATGGTTTTCAATTCACCATGGTTTATTCCTATTTGGAATCCAAGAATTGACTAGCCCACATGTATATGGCTTGTGGTAAAGGCATTGGACTTCCATATTTGGTTCTCAATTCACCAATTCTAAGACTTGACTAGTCCTGAGCAAACGGCTACAGGTAAAGACATTTCAAATCCGTTTATATGGTTGCTGGTTTGCCCATAAATCAGATGGTTATCAGTGTACCATAGTTTACGAACTGAAACATATGGCTACTCCAGTAGTGATGGCTATTGGTAAAGAGACATCAAATCCATTTATTTTCAATGATTCACCTCTCACAGGAGTTAACACACCTGGATGTGCTGAGAATAGTATGGAACTAATCTGTTTTGATGTACCTTTTGTCATTTGCTGCTGCAAAGATATGGATTTTTAGCGTTTCTTCATCATAGAGATGTTCTTTGGATTCTTTGCTGTTGCTGTTACTGTTCGTGTCCAATCCTCTGGTGCTGTCAGATCTATCAAGAAACTGGAACTTAACACGTCAAATTCCAGTTTAGGGGAGGATTGTTGGGAATTATGTGAAAGTCTGGATTATGCTGAACTTAATGTCGAAGTGTTTCTACTGAAGTGAAGTGGATTCTGCCGAAGACTTATTCTGCCGAAGTATAATAGTGACTAGTTGGTTTCTGCGGAAGTGTATATTCCGTGTTTAGTTTATTTAGTGTGGATATACATGAGCTTTATTAGGAAGTGATTGTGTATATCTTATTTAGTTTTATGATTATACGTTTCTTGGAAAACGGTTTAGCGATATTGTTTAGGGTTCCTTGTCTATAAAAGGAACACATTAGAAAGAATTATGTACCGATTGGAAAAACTCAGTTTTAGTTAATATAAAGATCCATAGAGGATCAAGAAGTTCTTAGTTATTTGTTACTTGTGTTTATATTCCGCTGATAAACATTAGTAGTAGAGATTGTCTTTTATTGTGCTTGTGATTACATAGGCATATATAACGATCCACGAGCTCAAGATCTATCAAGGTCTTTGTCTGTTTCAACAGATAATGCTATTCAACAGAGACGAGCAACTACCGTTTATATTCAAACATAAACAGTTTCCGATTAAAGTTTGTTATGCGATGACCATTAACAAAAGCCAGGGCCAGTCCTTAAATAAAATAGGCGTTTACTTACCCGAGCCAATATTTGGGCACGGCCAATTGTATGTTGCCCTTTCAAGAGCCACGTCCCCAGCAGGCTTACGGATTCTAGCAACCAATCAACCGGGCAGACCTTCTAATACGATGAAAAATATCGTGTACACAGATTTCTAGAAAATATTGTCAGAGACGAGGTTTTTTTCATAGCAATCTCGGATACTGTTACGTGTTTTGCTGCAATTTCTGTGCATTGTGGTAGTCTACCAGTCGCTGCTCATTCATGGCTTTTCCTTATTATTTTCAGCTGAGGGTTGCATAGCAAGTACATACACAAACGATAGTTGTTTTGCCTTTTAGAGTTATTAGGCCATTACATGTATATTACCAAAGTTTTTAGACTGGAGGTTTCATGTAAATTGAGTTACTTTTATAAGACTTCCCGTACTTTAGTTCCCCTGGCATGTGCATTCTCCCATATAGTTGCTTTAGTTCTGCCCCTCTCTTACACTTATATGCGCAGGTTTATAAAAAAAAGATACGCAGTTATTGCCTTACATGTCCAATACCGTGCACTTCCACAGCCTTTTCGTGCGTCTTTATATCCGGACCTAGGTCGACAGCCAGGCAGTCCGTGACTTATTATATCAGATGCCGCAGGCAGCAGCAATGCGTCTCTTCGTATGTACTAGCATTATACTTTGCATCTTAAGGTGAATAAACATTGCACTGTCTCTTATCGTCGGTCACCGTAATCAGCTTGATATGTTTCCGTTTACTATCTAACACGGTTCCAATGCATGCTCCTTCACCATTACATTTACCCATATATTTTCTGTGCTTAACGCCGCCACGTGTTGGTATTTGTGCAGGGACATGTCCACTAGCCAACAGTTAGTTGCAGCGGCAAAGTCTGCTGGCAAAAGGCCTGTTACAAAGCTCGAAACTGTTCCCGTCTCAAATATCAAACCATCCAATATAGGGAAGGCTGTTCGAGTTAGAGTGTATCGTAAATGGACTGTTACTTCTGCTCGCGGTGCAAAACCGCCCATTTTGACTTTCATATTGCTTGATCAAGCGGTAACATTACATGACACAAGTTACTCGGATGCATGCTTTCACATACTAACTGCTTACATTTGTTTTCTCTGTACCTTGCAGGGAGGAGCGATACAAGCAAACGTCAAACCAAAAGAACGGAACCGTTTTGAAAACGCTCTTCAAATGGCCAACGCGTACACTATAACTGGATTCGGATTAATGGATGCTAGGAAATGGATGCAGACTCTTCCAAACAATTTCGTGCTCATGCTAGGAAAACTAACTGACGTGCAGCCATTCTTAGAAGCTCCTTTTCCACAACATTACTTCAATTTCGCATCGTTTAATGAATTACCTGTGCGAGCAGATCGAACTGACGTTATTCTGACAGATACATCTAAGTTACATTGTTTATTTCCTGTCACTATCCATTTTTAACATAACATCCGTATTTGCAGATTACATAGCTTGCGTCCTCCATTTGGGTGACCTTCGCTAACCAGGTGCCGGGAATCAGAGACCAGTTGTATGGAGAGATATCGTTCTGCGCAACTTAGAGTATGTTAAATTAGCTAATACTTCTTTAATGGCATTGTTACTGCCTCCCATACTAATACCTGTTCGTGTTCGCAGAGGTAACACTGTTCGTTTTACTTTATGGAATGAAAAGGCTCGAGACTTTGACACGGACTCTTACGACAAAGAGCCAAAGCCAACTGTCATGGCTGTTACTTCCTGCTTGGTCAAGACATACGGAGGTATTCGTTGCTTCTAACTGTTCGTTCACCTATGAATTACCTGCAACCTATTTCAATTACCGTTTTCATAAACACAGGTCTGCAACTGTCCAGTACTGTCGCAACTTACTACTATATGAACCCGGCGATTCCAGAAACCGAATACATACTAAGCATGTAAGTTTCTCATCGTGAACGACAACTGCACTACATTTAACCACGTATGCAGTTAATACAATAAAATGCGGATACATCAGCGGCCATTATTGCGATTCCGACTGTATTAGCCACTTCCTTTCTTTTTAAAATTCCCACTCTTTTGCGATATCTGTTTCCAGGTACAACGACTTATTGGCTCCGCCGGTTATACAAAACATTCGGTCACAGAGATACGATGATATTTTGTATAACCGAAACCGGTAACCTTACATCCTTAGACGAGCTGTTGCGAGAAGACCCGCGCAATCAAATGGTAACTTTCAAACATTGTCAAAAAACCGTACTAGCAAAAAATACACTAATTACCTATTCATTTTATCAGAATGTAAGGTTTACAGTCATTGCCAGTGTCGCGGCTGTTCTCGGTGACAGGGCGTGGTTTTTTCGCCGTTGCAAAACCTGCCGCTACAAAATCTACGACGATCGTCCGCACGACCACTGCCCCCACGAACCAAACGATTACAGGTATGTACTTCGTACCTTATAATAGCCGCGTTGTCACAGCAATTACATCGTTCGCGTCGATGAATCTGCACAGCTATTCATTTTTCGACTTTGAATTTGTTATTTCGCAGTTACTCCTTCAGAATATTCATCTCCGACAGCACCAGATCGTTGATACTTACAAGAAAACGTGGATCCGTACATATTGCCCTCTGCTCTTGCTGCACTTGAAGGGACAACACATCTGTTTCAGCAGCACTACGCTTCGGAATCAACAAAAGAAAACCCAATTTTTATCCTCGACGCTGCTATGGAAAGTGGAACGCATCTGCTGATAGATGCCGGATTAGAGAAGAAAACGCCAGCTTTAGCAGAAGTGTTACCTGTGACAGCAACGACGGCGGAAACACTACAAGTACCAACAGCGACACCCGTTGCAGTAGATACAGGAACGCCCGAGCATACGCCACCGTCGACGCCTCCTTCCGAGATCTTGCAAGTGCCTGCTATAACTTCTCCAGGGGAGAAAAACAAAGACATACAGGTCGGGCCTGACGTACAGGAGAGAAGGCCATCAGTTCGTAGGCAGCTACTGAAAGATGACGCATGATCAGCCAGCCAACGGTGCGAAAAAGACAAAGAAGGAATAATTTTGTTGACTTGAAAGTATGTATATTAGTCTAGTCGTTACCGACAGGCTTTGTTAGCGATTATCTTTTCTATGCCCTTTGCCGTAACTTAATAGTAGAAAAAACCACCGTGTATGTCCATGCGACAGAACGTACGCAGCATTATAACGCTGCACAATTCTGATAATGTAGATTGTAAATTAAAAAGCTTGCTATTATGTTACGCTATGCTGTTAGCATGTGTCATGTATGAAAACCGATTGCCATATTTTATATGTTATTGCTCATACCAAATGCATTATATACAACCACACAAATAACAGCAATAAACCTACGAATAGTTGTGTGACTATACTCTTCGCATTCTAAACTACCACTTATATTACAATAAACCACGACGGTTGTTACATAGACATAGTCATCATACAGACACCAAGAAAACAACAACCTGATATCACGGTGATGAGACAGGTATACCGACAATATAATTTTCTTTACATAATTCACACGGAACGCGTACGCCTGAAAACAAAATATGCCTAATCAAAATGCGGCGCCTTATACAAAATTAAATTTTATAGTCTCTCTAAAACAGTTACTCCGTTTTCTTTAAAAATTTGCCGCGAAACCCGTGTACCCGAAAATACAAAACGCCCCGCCGCAGCGCGGCGGACCCGAAGCAATCCTTGTTTCAATAAATGAGGAACAACTTCACCTAATTAATCTCCACACATGTGACGTTAAATGAAGAATTTATTTGGCCACTTATCGTATATACTCGCCATATTATTGTCCCAAAATTTTTTGGTTATAACGATTACCCGCGCATACCGGCGATGATATATAATATTGTCAATTTATGTGTGCAATTTTTTTATGTATGTATGCATGGAGTAAGTAAGCCTGAAGAAATTTAGTGGTTTAGATTGTAATATTTGAAAGGTCGCATTGCCTTTTATAAGTAATGGTATTTTAGTCCCAACAACGGTACTACTATTCTAAGTTTTTAAGTTTTAAACAAATGAAATTTCTCTTTATATGTAGTATAGATATAGATATTATGTATTTATCAACATTTATTCATCAGTGCATGTTTGTTGGGATGTTTGGTGGTGTGCCTTGTAGCTTTGTTACCTGAATTTATAATTTTCCACTTTTTAATATCTGGTTTAACAAATTCTGTTTGAGGTTATTTGCTGATTTTAGAGAGTCCACTGTTATTACTTATTATAGTTAGTCACTATGTATCATAACGATTTTAATAAGATTGTCATTTTCTTTAATTACTAATTTAAACTAGAGAGGGGTATGAAATACTATTAAGACACCCTTATATCTATTCTAACCACCGCTTTTGTACAGGTGAAGCTACACAATGTTTTCATTTATGAAAATTGTACCTGACCGCGATTCTGGTGATTCTTCCTCATTTAGTCATTTACCAGACGAAATTGTTCTCTATATCTTAAGCAAAATAATCGATTTGAAAACTTTATGCCTTTGCAAACCTGTTTGCAAACGTTTCTTCCGGACTGTCCATCAAGTTGACACCATCTCTTTCACTACTCTTGCCGTTAACCATTCCAGTTCTGATTCAAACACTTTGGACCCCAGACCTCCTAAAAATCTGTTTTGGTTCTTTATAAATGGCATTGTATTGAAACCCTTTCAGCTTCTATGTAGTATGTTTGTGACCCCTATTGAGTTTCCTGAGAGTCATGCACCAACAACAACAACGATTCCCAATCCCGCTGAAGTGAGACGTCGACCATTAATGTATTATGCTGACAAAGGGTTTTATGAATCCAAGTTATATCTTTCTGCAATTAAGACTTTAAAGAGCTTTACACGACTCAAGTCTCTATGTATCAACCTTCCTCATTCCCTTGAGGATGTTGATGATCATTGCTATTTGTTCAAGTGGAAGGTTAACTTTGGATATAAAATCTATTCATATGTATTTCTGTCACCTAATTCAGTTTGTGATAGAAATGGGGTAGGTGTTAATGAAAATATCCATGAAGAAGCAGAAGAGGAAGAAGAAGAAGAAGAAGAAGAAGACTTTGAGGCAACTTTAAGGAAACTTGACATTGCAGAATGTTATTTGGGTGAGGCAATTATGAGGCACTGGTTGTTGTTAGAATCAACTAACTGGGAAGATTTTCCATTACTGGAAAAGATTTCTATTACGGATTCAGGGAAAAGAGGGAGGATTTCTGTTATTGCATGTGACAACTCGTAAATTCCTCGATGCGTAGTTTTTGGAGAAACATCGATTTGAGCGATCGTTTTAATTAATTTGAGATACGGGTCGTATTATATATCGTTTTTATTGGAAATAATATTCTAAGAACGTTGGCGTAACTCCCGTGTCATGAATCCTTCGTTTACTAGTCAAAACGAGCCCCGAATCCAATATAACGAAAGTTTTGAAAAGTTACAATAATGGCCCCTGCAGTAAATTTCATTTCCTCCCCTATCTTCACTCTAATTACAAAAATGATCCCTCCAGGGGTATAAATACCCCACACCTCACACACTTCACCCATTTCTCCACTTTCTTTCTCTCTCTATAAAACACACACACCTCCCATTTCTCTCTCTAAAAATCCGACCACCCTATTAGAGTTCCGGCGCCGTCACATTTTCCAGCCAAATTTCGGCCACCTCTTCTACTTACACCACCCATCCCATCTTGTAGATCGGGATCCCGTGGTTCCATTTTCATAAAGCACTCACGCTAAATCTCTCTCACGCGCCCCCAATCTTGATTTCAAGATTCGGGTAATTAGGCTTTCTTGGGTAAACGAGTTTCAAAGATCTCTAGAGTTGTTTGGTCACGAGTGGTACTCGTGAAAGACACCACCAACTCTTGTGCACCTCTCTTCTCTCTTGGTAAACCAAACGCACCATATTATTATTGTTATTTTCTTTTCTTTTTTTTTTTATATAAAACGTATACTTAATGTGTTGCTGATTCGTGGATAATTAAAACGAGAACAAGGCTTGAAAACATTTTTGAAAACGTTCTTGTGAGGTAAAACGAATTAAAAAGGTTTTAGGGTAAATAATCGTGTGGTATATAGGAAACGAAGGTGTGTGTTTGGCTGTTTTTGACGAGTAACTGGATCGGGTCAGACTCGTGTGGGTCTCGTATGGGTCAGGTCTGATGACCTAGTGTCGTGACCATGGGCTCCAAACTTGTTCTTTGTATTGAGATTTGGATAGTTTGTATGGGGTAGTTAGTGTCGGGTCAGAATGTGTATGGTGGTCATGACTCATCTTGGGATTTCTTGGTCTCAAGATTGTAAACGTGGTGTCGCCTAAACCTTTGTTTCGAGTTTGATATAAAATTTCCTATTGGTTCCTGATCGGTTAGGGATCCTTAGGGTGTTTGTTTGATTCTTTTAAGTCGAGTTGACTCAGTCACTAAGTCGAGTCAGTGGACTCGGTCACGAGTCGGGTCGGGTTGTATTGGTAACGATGAGATATTTTATATAAGTGACGGACTAATATATATATATATATATATATATATATATATATATATATATATATATATATATATATATATATATATATATATATATATATATATATATATATATATATATATATGTCGTTATTCGGACATATTTGATTTAATTATTGGACTTAAACGAGTAGTGAGCTAGTTATTATAAAACTGGATAATGATTATTTAGAACTAACTAGGTGATTTACGACTAATATATATGTCGTTATTCGGACATATTTGATTTAATTATTGGACTTAAACGAGTAGTGAGCTAGT
This sequence comes from Chrysanthemum seticuspe, assembly GCA_019973895.1. Classification (NCBI taxonomy): domain Eukaryota; kingdom Viridiplantae; phylum Streptophyta; class Magnoliopsida; order Asterales; family Asteraceae; genus Chrysanthemum; species Chrysanthemum seticuspe. The sequence goes on along the minus strand of BPTQ01000002.1, from coordinate 8,171,828 downwards.
TATTATAAAACTGGATAATGATTATTTAGAACTAACTAGGTGATTTACGACTAATATCGGAGATATATATATATATATATATATATATATATATATATATATATATAAAGTAGCAATTGACACACAAATTATATTGGTTATAAGTTGTGCTTTATTAAACGTTTTGAACTAACCAAATATAATATTTTAGACTCGACGCAAGTTTAATATATATTTTGAGGCGCGATAAGGTTAAATATTCTATTTTCACTAATAACGAGACATTTACCTATATAATATCGACAAATACGTTTTTATTTAATAGAAACCCTTATCAACTACGATAATAACTCGTTTTTACTACAATAATAACTTTTGATTTGGAAATACATGATTAGCTTCTATAACTTTTTGAAAACGATTATTTTGGATAAGTCAACTTATTAAAGTCGCAATGGTTTGAGAATAAACGAATGTGTCATTTATAGTATACTATTTACTATACCTTATATGAAGTATTTTCGGGTAAACTTGTTTAATTATGTATAGCGATTGAGAAACCTTGACACGACTGGCATCTAAAGCTAATCTCCATGGCATCCAGAAGAATGTACGACAAGTATAATAGAATAGAAGTGACGCAACCTAATGCGTATACGATATTCTTAAAATATGGCTCATATGATAAAGAAGTCAATAAAAGTAATGTGTTGTAGTTTTCGTGGATCATTCATGTCGTTATTTTCAAAAGTACGTTATCGTTCCCAAAAGTTTAAAATTGTTATCTCAAAAGTTTAGTTTTAACGTTTCGTGTGGTGGTAAGAAACATAGACGCGACACATAACTCACGCGAAAGAGGAAAAGACATCGACATTGTAACACCCCAACCTGACAAGGGTAGAAGTGTCACATTCTGGTGTCATATCAGAACATACGAATAAAATTTTATAAACGAAAGCCTTAAAGAAATAAAGTACCAAAACACCCCAACCCGACAAGGGTAGAAGTGTCACATTCTGGTGTCATATCAGAACATACAAATAAAATTTTATAAACGAAAGCCTTAAAGAAATAAAGTACCAAGTCATATAGACGAATGACTTACAAGGAAAATACAAAATCCAAATGTCTAAAATAAAATGAAATCTCCAAACGATAACCCAACAAAATAAATCCAAATAATAAGGTATCTAGGGTTGGTCCACTCAAATAATCCAACTCTCAGCCCATCAAAGCCCATCTTCAAACCTAACACCTGCCGCAGGAAAAGAAATGCGGCTGAGCTTAAAAAGCCCAGTGAACAGATATAACAAAACGAAAGCTAAATAAAATCTGGAATGCGAAATGAAACAAAGGAAACGGATAACAAAGTCGCAGCGAAATGAAAACAATGAGTCAAAGAGAATCCTGCAGAACACCATTATACAGATATCTAAAACGAACAGAAACGAGGAGAACGAAGCAAACCAAAGCATCGTTGACATATAAACAAGCACATACAAAGTGGACATACAAGTACTGAAACATAAACCACATAGCATAGCAGACGTCGTATCCACACAACATATACAACATACAATAAATTCAGGGAAAACAGAATACGTACAAGTCAAACAGAAGTCTAAAAGCAAGCGGAAGCAATTAATTTAGTAAGTGAGCATGGAAATCATACAGGTCAAAACCCTTAGTTGAAGACATAACCAGTATCATAATAGCGGAAGTGTTAACAGCATTCAATACATAGTAGTCACACGTAATAAGTAGGAATACAATATAAACGATATAATTAAATGAATCAAGGACATAGCAGGACAACAATTAACAAGCCCTACGTCACAAGTTGAACCATTTACCCAATCAAACGTAGCATAGGCAGAATGTAAACATGGCAGGTCAACAATAAACAGATAAGAATACTATCAGGTAATCATAGTCCACAAAATTTTCTGAACGAAGTATATATGATAAACAGACAAAAACTATTGATTACACACAAGCATGGTCAACAGACAATTCAGAGGTCACATAACAGCGAGATCACATATCATCAGATAAAAACAGGCAAATCAGATAACCGCATATTAGTCATATCGTAGTAGGGAAATCAATAGTCACATAAGACATGAATAGCATAATCAAATATAATAAACATATAATAACCCGGTATGTGAATGGGACGATAGTCTGGAGTAACGGAATGAGAGTGTAACAGATCAAAGCAATGGAACATATATATCTTGGTAGTAGAGTGAGTCATATAAGGGTATTGGGTAAAGGACAGTCAATTCAGAATATGGCGCAGTGGGTAATCCAGAAGGTACAATATAGGTATAACAAAAGTGTAAGGGTTGTCAGAAATCTATCCCGAGCCAACAAAACAAACCATATCAATAGTGGCAATAGCAGCCAAGTAACCAATAGTAACCATTGTATTCGAAGGGGTGACCTCGGAATACCAAACCAATATGAGGGGAGACCTCAGTAACCAGTGGAGTAGCTAGCTCCCAAAATGTGAGGGGGTGTATTGCACACATGCACCACATCACCAAAACAATATATCAATATCAATACAATACAAATCTAGGATGCATCCATACGCCCCTGCAAAACAATAGTGGCCATACAATATATCTGAAGCGCGCATAATCAATACAAAATAGGGACGGTGTGGAACATCACTCATCCACACTGGAGTCATGCCATTGGTGCATCAATGACACGGACATGGAACCCCCATGCCTAGTTAATGGCTCGGGTATCAAACTGACAGGTCAGGCCAAAGTTCAAAGTGTAGCAATGTATATGTCTTCATAAGCAAAGGTGCAATGTCAATAGTTCACAATTCAAAGGTTCATAACAATAGTTGAATATCAAGGTCCAATATCAATATTTCAATATCAAAGGTTCAATAGCACCGATTCAATAGCACAGGTCAAAAGCAACAATTCAGTAGCAAAGGTGCAGTAGCAATGGGTTCAATACTGGAAGTTCGGTAACAGTAGTTCAATAACAGAGGGGTCAAAGCAAAGATTCAATAGTAATGGTTCAATAGCAATGGTCAAATAGCAAAGAAATATCCTAAGCGAACAAAGTCGAAGGATCAGAAAGTTATGAGAAATCCTTACTGAAAAGGGATAGAATATCTGTACCTTATTCCAAAAGCAAAACTAACAAAAGCAAGAAACACGGAAAGCAAAGGATCACTCCTTCTTCGCAGAACCTATACAAATTAAATACCACGTATTACTTTTAAGTCTGATGAATTAGGTAACGCTCCATGAGAATTAGATTACTCGTTTTTAGACGGCTTCCTATTTTTAGCAGGTTTCCACCTTTTAGTAATCTTTCCATTTTAAGTACTTTCTATTTTAGTAAGTTTAGTCATTTATGATGTAATAAATATTATATTAGCTTAACATGATGAAAATGATGATTATTATAGTTTAGGGTCTAAAGTGTAAATATCATAATTTTACTCTTTTTACAAGTTTAGTCTATGCATTTACTTAATGAACGAGTTAACCTTCTAGTTTCATTATTTACAAGACCAACCGTACATCTTTCATTAATTACAATCCAACCTTTAACCTTTATTAATTCCAAAACCTTTTTACCCTCTAAAACAAGTCGACCATTTTTAAAATCCATACGACACAAACAAGGCAACACAAGACTCTTTTGAAAATCATTATCGACACAACTAAACCAACGAGGTTCTTATAAAAATTATATGCAACCCAAGGTTGGACCAACGTATTCGCATGCATTAACCTCTTTTAATTTGACCCAAACAAATAACATAGATGTAAGTCATGACCTCTATTTCTCATCTCAGCTTATCATTGTTTAACTAAAACATGCATGTGGGTCGTATCATTATGATCAAAACAGATTCTATATGTATGAGTTTTATATAAAAGTTGAAACTGCATGGGTCTAAGACATATATCATGTACCATTCTATTATTTACTTCACTTTAATACATGCTTTCAACAGGGTACCCACGACAAAATTTAAGGAAGCAGTAGCCAAATCAAATATGTGGTCGAACTTAAGTGGGTCGATATAAATATATTCAAAACATAGTTTACACAAGGGCCAAATAACATGTACACTTTTCGATATATATATATAACCTCGGTATGATTTTATGTGATAGTTTAGGCTCGATATGAAAATAAATAAACATGTCCATGGCATGCAAGAGTGGGTCAAAAACAGGTTCAATACAACTTTTAAAACAGATTCATATGATCGATGCATGGTTCAAAACAGAATTTAAACAAGGGTCGAATAACATGTATTACACTCGATATTTACATGATCTTGGTTATGGTTTCATAAGACTTATTATTCATGTGATACTAGTCGATTAGCATGCATGCAAGGAGGGTCGAATACGGGTCGAACAATATGGATTTCATATTATATGCATTTGTACGCTTTCTTTTTGTGACTTCATGCAACCTGTTTTGAGTGAAGCCTTTATTTGATTGTATGCATGCATCATATGAGTCCTCACGACAGCAAGAATAAAGAGACAAAAGAAAAAAGAAAAACATGAAGACCAGTTAAAAGATATTTACTCTTAGCGTACCAATGGAAGGAAACAAGAGCCAACGAATCGAGACTCGCAATACTACGCCTTTTCTGCTGCTTGGTCGAATGGAGAAGGAGAATAGAACTTGCCGTCACTTGAGAGCTTAGGGTTTAGGTTTGTAGCAATATTTATGAAACGTAGGGTAAAAAAAATGGGAGATATATATGAGGGATTTGGTTTTGCCGTGAAAAGAAAACAAAGGGCCAAGCCCAAATCCAAGTTAAGATGGGTCAAAGTTAAGTTATAAGATCAATTAAATTTTGGCCCATGTTTATTTGGTAGCGTAAGGTTTATATTTTAGACGTAACATAATTATTTTTAATGACCTCGTACATTAAGTTTGTCAATCATTTATAAGTGAGATTAAATTAACATTTAATAAGTATGGCGTATTTTATGTATTTTATAAATTTTAAATTAGAGGGGTAAAATAGTCTTTTTACGCATTTTAGATTTTCGGGTTTTACAGACATAATCGAGACATACTACTAGAACGCACGCCAAAAAGAAAAGACATCAACCAAGCCCAGAAATACAGACAATACTCAAGCTAGTCAAAGACTAGGGAACGATGACAACTATTTATGTAACATGAATAGGTTAATTGATAAGTTTCGGCAATTTACCCACTAATCCCCCATACGTACATGTTTAAAATAAAAGACAAGTTTCCATTTATCGCTCAATTAATAAATAGTGAATAGTGCATTGCTGTGGCTTAGGTGAGTTTCATAGCCCCACTTTTATCTACGTTTTAACTAAATTGGGGTGAGAATCATGCTACTGTTTTTGGACCTTTAAAACTATTTGGATTTGCTTATGTGCTTGACTGTTTAGATAGATGTGTGGTAGTTGTTGCCTTACTAGGTTAGCCGTTGCCTAGCTAAGAATAAACTTCTACCTCGACCTAGTCCGGGTTGGCAACTGTTCTAGAGGTTGCCAGGATAGTGCTATACTAGAGTCGCGGGGCCCGAGTAATCCCTGGATGCGGGATATGGATGGTGATCCAGTTAGGATCGGTTGGTGATCAGGGTAGGATCGGTTTGTAAACGGTGTTTATTTATCTTAGGTCTTGCATAGCAAATCAACTCCTACAGGTCCACTATGTTTTTACTGAATTTAAACCTATGAACTCACCACTGTAAGCTGACCTTTTTAGCATGTGTTCTCAGGATTAAGGCGACAACTCACTATTGGAAGACGCTTGGCAAGGGGCATGGTCATAGGCAACTCTGATGAATAAATGGGACCGCTTTAATATTCTTTTGGGCCTATTTCCGCACTACTCTCATTAATGTAAACTTAACATTTTGAATAAATGAATCTTATTCTAATTAGATGGGATAAAAACCATTCTTTGTACCTTATGTTGTGATACCAAGGTTGTAGCACCCAAAGGCTCGTATGCTTCCGGTAGACCGTATTTTTGGGGTGTTACATTGCAGATGGTTCTCCCCTTGAAACTAATAGAGTAAGGCTGCGTAAATGGCATATTATAGATCGTCGTAGTGTGATTCTGGGTTACATCCCCTTGTTGGAATTGCCAGTCACAGGGTATGTGATGAAGGGGGTAAGTAGGGTAACTATTGTTTTAGCGGAGATGAATAATCCCGCGGATGATAATTATAATATTTTTATGAACAATACTATTGATTGGGGTGATTTTGAGGATAAAGAGGAGGCTGCTTATAGTGAAGCGGTGACGGAAATTTTCAAGAAACATGCGGGCTTGATAGGGAGGCTGTATTAGTATGAATTTAGCATAATCACCAAACGGAAATTTTCAAGAAACATGAGGGCTTGATAGGGAGGCTGTATTAGTATGAATTTAGCATAATCACCAAACGGTAATTTTCTTGTTATAAGTTTTCGATTTTAATGTATTTCCTGAACTATGGATCTTTACTTAAAAAGGTTTTGTTTATACTTGTATGCATCCTATGTATTTTTGCTTAAATCTTGGCGATACTGTAGCTTAGATCTTGAGTTTGTGGGTCATTATCAGTATTTAAGCACTTGATGTTTTGGAATACTTGATCACTTATTTGTTTCTACTTGAGCTGCATTTACGTACATGTTTAGGTTGTAGTCGTATTGGGGTCAATGTGGGACCAAGTGATAACTTTCAGGACATTGTATTCGCAGTGCATGAATATTTGCTCATTATTTTTATGCAACTAAAAGAGCTAAACGACCAACATGTCATTGTAAAGAAACTTCTGATTATTAATAGATTTATATCTTTGAATGTGACTGGCATTCATCAACAACTCCTTGAGAGGACTCATCAATTAGGTTTGCTTTTAAGGACCCTCCTCCCATCTAAGAATGAATATCATCTTCAACTAATGAGGCAGTAGATTAAGTAAAAGTTTTCAATTTGAATGTGTTTTTTTATTTGTATTTTGCTTGCTAGCTCAAAAGTTCTTTCAACCCTCAAACTACTTGATCTAAGCTGATGTAATGGACTCTCCATTTTTCTTCTCCTGATTCAAAAGAAGCTTATAGATTGAACCTATTTAAGGTTTCTTAAATACTACTCAGTATTACTTAAATATGATGACTCGGTTCCATTATTGCTATTGAGGTGTTTAACATCTAGCTGACTATGGGTATATGGGCTTTAAGTGATTACAATAAAGAATCCGCATTCACATTGATTGTTCTGGTTTGCATATAGCGCTCTATTCCACTCTGATACTTTGAGATTACGCAAAAACTGTGATAACAGATATTCCAACATTATTAATCAATAATACGGATACTCTCAAAGTATCAGAGTTACACAATTTCCTTGCGTAATCTCACCACTCGATTTAAAACTTGCACATTAGTAGTGGCCGTGGGAATGATTTGGGAGTGTAAAGGAAATAGTGCTATTATAACTAAGTCAGGGAGTCACGAACGAGGCCTTTTGTCTCGTGAAAATGAGTTCCATAGTTAAGTTTTGATGAACATGAGTCTAAAACGCGTTAAAGCTAATAAAACATGTAAACTGGTGTGTTGGTATCGTGTGTTGTGTCATGTTCACGTGTTTTTTCATCTTATCATGTTTATGTGTCCTTGGTCATAACTAGATGATGGGTTATAATGGTTTTGATAATGTTGGAGGGTGTATAGTCTTGTGTCACGATTTTGAGTCAAAAATTTCGTAAACCATTGTTTTATTCTTTAAGAATTGTCAAACAAGTAGTAATCGGTTTTAATTATTAATAATGAATTCATGTCCGTTAGTGTTATCACGATATGTAAAACCAGTAAGTGTTTTCAGATAATAAATTGGACTAACGTGTGATTATTTGGTTAACGTTGAATCATTGGTATGAATCAGATTTTTGGAATCGGACGACATTCCAATTAACAGCCTTGATTGAATAACAAATTAATTGTGGTGTTTTGGGTAATTGGTAAGTTATTGACAAACATTAGACTTGATACCCGTTAATCGGTTGTGGTTGGGAAATTGAAAGAGTCAATTGGAAGTGTTTAATGGTGTTGGGTATGTTTGATTGTCTTTTAGATGGCGAGATTGGTATGAGATTGTTTGGAGGATTAATTAGAATTGTGAAAATTGTTTATTTTGGACTTAATGATATATATGTCAACCTTGCGCTACGTCAGGAGTTTTCGTGACTTTCTAGTCTCGACTGACCCCGACAATGCCGTATTTTGGTCTTTAGTATCTATTGAACAATATGAGGTGTAAAAGCCGAGATTTATGACTCGGACTTGGGAACTCAGTGATGGCTTGGGTCCCCAAAAGGAACTAATTTCCTTTATCTTATGTGCAGGCACACTCCGACAATAATGATGATCTTGGCTATTCAGATAGTGGGTGTTCCAAGCACATGACTGGAAATCTATCCTATCTTTCAGACTTCACTGATTTGAATGGAGGATATGTTTCTTTTGGAGGAGGCATAGGTGGAAGGATTACTGGTAAAGGCACAATCAAGACTGGTAATTTGGACTTTGAAGATGCGTACTATGTGAAAGAACTCAAATACAATTTGTTCAGTGTGTCACAAATGTGTGACAAGAACAATTTTGTTCTGTTCACAGATACTGATTACTTGGTGTTATCTCCTAACTTTAAGTTTCCTAGTGATGATGAGATACTTCTTAAGTTCCCTAGGAAAAGCAATCTGTATTGTGTAAGTATGAACAACATAGTGCCCAAAGACAACCTTACATGTTTAGTTGCTACAGCTTCTTTGGATGAATCTATGTTATGGCATAGAAGTCTAGGTCATGTGAACTTTAAGGTAATCAATCTTTTAGCTAAAAACAACCTTGTAAGAGGTTTACATTCAAAAAGATTTGAAAATAAACAGACCTGTAGTGCTTGTCTCAAAGGGAAGCAGCATAGAGACTCTTGTAAGCCCAAGGTTTTTAACTCTATCACCCAACCACTTCATATGTTGCACATGGACTTATTTGGCCCCACTAATGTTAGCAGCCTGAATTTTAAGAAGTATTGTTTGGTTGTGACTGATGATTTTAGCAGATTTACTTGGGTTTTCTTCATGAATACTAAGGATGAGATCAGTGAAATCCTCAAGTCTTACATAGATGCAGTAGAAAACCTAGCTGATAAGAAAGTTAAAATCATTAGGTGTGATAATGGGACAGAGTTTAAAAACCAGGTGATGAATGATTTCTGTCAACTTAAGGGTATTAAAAGAGAATACAGTGTAGCTAGAACTCCTTAACAAAATGGGGTTGCTGAAAGGAGATATAGGACATTGATAGAGGCTGCTAGGACTATGTTAGCAGATTCCAAGTAACCCACGACATTTTGGGCTGAGGTAGTTAATACTGCTTGCTATGTTCAGAACAGGGTACTGATTGTAAAGCCTCATGGCAAGACTCTCTATGAGCAATTTTTAGGTAGAAATCCCACCCTAGACTTTCTAAAACCTTTTGGGTGTCATGTCTCTATTCTCAATACCATTGATCACTTAGGTAAGTTTGATGGAAAATATGATAGTGGATATCTGGTTGGCTACTCATTGAATAGTAAAGCCTTAAGGGTTTATAATTCTAGAACCAGAAGAGTAGAGGAGAATCTGCACATAGAGTTTCTTGAGGACAAACTTAGTGTAGAGGGGCAAGGACCAACATGGATTTTTGATATTGATATGCTAACAGAATCTATGAACTAGGTGCCTGTTTCTGTGGATTCTAACATGATTGCAGGAGAAAAGCAAGGTCCAGATGCAGATTCTGATGATGATGATGATTGCATTCTATTGCCCATTTGGAATGACAACTCAGGTGGAAGCACTTCTTCAGGGGAGGCAAACAAAGCTGATGATCAGCCTCTAAAGACCAATGATTCTAATGCTGAAGGAGATGCAACCAATACAAATGAAATAGTGATTGAACCTCAAGTGTTTAGTACAACTGTGGTTAATACTGATAAGTCACAAGTTAGTACTGATAAGCCAAATTTTAGTACTCATGGTCCTCAGACTATTCCATCAGTTAATACAGAGGTTCCTGATCCCTTTGGTGAAGCTGATGAGATTGATATGACAAATATAGCTTCATCTTATGCTTTTCCTGCTACACCACACAGAAGAATCAATCAAGATCATCCCTTGGAAAATATCATTGGAGATGTCAATGCTGAAAGACCTACAAGATCTAAATTTCAGCATAGTAAGACAAGATTCTTCAGTGCCATCTATGAAAAAAAAATCATGGTGCCTCACAAAGATGTCTCTTTGCCTGTTTTGTTTCCCAAACAGAACCAAAGAAAGTCTACAAAGCTCTTAAAGATGAATCCTGGGTAGAAGCAATGCAGGAAGAACTTCTCCAGTTTAAACTTCAAAATGTATGGGTTCTGGTGGATCTTCCTGATGGCAAGGGAGCTATTGGCACTAAATGGGTTTTCAGAAACAAGAAGGATGAAAAAGGTGTTGTAATCAGGAACAAGGCTAGACTGATAGCTCAGGGGTATACACAGCAGGAAGGGATTGATTATAAAGAGGTCTTTGCTCCAGTGGCAAGGATTGAGGCTATCTAACTTTTCCTGGCCTATGCATCATATAAAGACTTCACATTATACCATATGGATGTAAAGAGTGCTTTCCTCTATGGGAAGATTGAGGAGGAGGTGTATGTATGTCAACCTCCTGGTTTTGAAGATCCAACCTTTCCAGACAAAGTGTACAAAGTTTAGAAGGCACTCTATGGTCTGCATCAAGCCCCAAGAGCTTGGTATGAAACTTTAGCCAAGTATCTTTTGGGAAATAGCTTCAGAAGAGGGAAGATTGATCAGACACTATTCATCAAGAATGTGAAGACTGATATCCTGTTGGTACAGATATATGTAGATGATATTATTTTTAGTTCAACCAATCAGGATCTATGCAGAGAGTTTGAGAAATTGATGCATGACAGGTTTCAGATGAGTTCTATAGGAGAACTCACCTTCTTTCTTGGGCTACAGGTCAAGCAAAAGACATATGGCATATTTATCAGCCAAGATAAATATGTCAAGGAGATTTTGGTGAAGTTTGGCGATGACAATACAAAGATTGCAAGTACTCCTATGGAGCACAATAAGCCACTACTTCCAGATGCTGATGGTGAAGAAGTTGATCAGCATCTCTACAGGTCCATGATTGGATCATTCATGTATTTGACTGCCTCCAGACCAGATATTATGTTTGCAGTATGTGCATGTGCAAGATTTCAAGTCTCTCCAAAGCTTTCTCACTTGCAAGCAGTTAACAGAATTTTTAGATATATGAAAGGCCATGCTCAACTTAGTCTTTGGTATCCTAAGGACTCCCCCTTTGATCTGGTGGCTTACTCTGACAGTGATTATGCTGGGGCAAGTCTTGATAGGAAGTCAACCACAGGTGGATGTCAGTTTCTTGGTGATAGGTTGATTTCATGGCAGTGCAAGAAGCAGAGCATTGTGGTAAACTCTACAACTGAGGCTGAGTATGTAGCTGCTGCAAGTTGTTATGGTCAAGTTCTCTAGATTCAGAATCAAATGCTTGATTATGGGTATAATTTCATGGGCACTGTCATTTATATTGATAACAACAGTACTATATGCATTATTAAAAATCCAGTTTTTCATTCTAAAACTAAGCATATAGAGATAAGACATCATTTTATAAGAGACTGTAATGAAAAGAAGCTTATTCAGGTTGAAAGGATTGATACTGAGTTTAATGTTGCAGATCTTTTAACCAAAGCTTTTGATTTGGGAAGGTTTTAGTACTTGGTCACAAGTATTGGGATGCTTCATCCATAATATGTCTTATCTCTCTCTATTTTGTAAAGTTTTGTAAATTGGTGGTTAGTACTGATTGTTATCCAATTAATACAGATTATGTTAAGTTAATACGGATTGGCAAGAAAATGCCTTGGATTATGTTTTCTTGGTTTTGGACCAACTTTTCAGGTATAACACAAGCAGTATGGATATGGTTTGGTGACTGGGTGTTATAGCACATGTGGTTCTCTTCCTTATGCTCATTCTAAAGCCACCACATGATGGATCTTGCTGTAAAAATGGAATGTGTGATGCCAAAGCAATATGTGGCATCCTGTGATTACAATGAACATGAATTGATGGTTTTAGTTGGTCAGATCATTCTGCACTGACCTACTCTTTGCCATTCTATCTGTTTACAGATAGTGTGACTAGCCTAAGGGCATCTGGCTTGGAGAACAGCGAGCAACCATGAATCCAACACTTGTGTTGGAGGCAACACCTGCCACGAGCTGGAAACCCTATCAGGAAGGCCCTTTTAATGGGACTATCCATCATAGGCAGTGCTATGCACTGAAACCAGTGGGTTTCACCAAACCAGAGGCCATATGAGGCCTACCTTGATTAAGTGTCTGTCACCACACTAAATCCCTTCAAAATTGGGGTTTCAGTATTATAATTTCCAAAATATAAGATAATACTTGTTAGGTTCCCATATTTGTAACACAAGCATCAATATAAGAAAGATAGATAAGAAGTGATCGGTTGAACAAATACAAACACACACGAATATGAATAGAGAAGGTTTATGCGTAGAGAGTGAAAGTAAATGAACAACCAACTCCTAAATGGGAGTTTACAAGATTATTTATCGGGCAAAGAGCTAGGGCAACACTACTAGCATCCTTCCCTTCTTATGGGCTTGGACCAAGGCTCATGGGATTTCTACATAAGCCTTGGCATGATAACTAACATAAAAGCCATAATTAAACTAACTATTACATATTAATTGCTAACACTTGAATTCTAGTTTAGGAGTGATTCCAACAATCTCCCCCTAAGTGTTAGTGATTGATGTTATAAACGTTGTAGGTGCTGATGTAATAGTAGCTTTGACGTCTTCTGAAATTCTTCTTTCTTGTGAGAATAAGTGCCTTGATTCGAACAATCTCCCGAGTGTAGAGAAATTATTTCCTTTAAAGTATTCTGCTTTGACGTCATCATTTTCTTTGTTCTTTGATCTTTTTTCTTTGTGATGGTAGTGATAGTATATTGTGGTTGTCTGCATCAGGTCCACTTCGTTGCTCCAGTGTCTCCACGTCTTTCTCCAACACGCTCTTTAATGTTGGATTTCAGTACTGATGTAGTTCTCTAAGTCTTTAAACTTTGTATATTCTTGATTTTGATGAAGAATCATTCTGAATTTGTGTTGCCTTTTGAGAGAACTTTACTTAGTGTTGTTGTTGGTATGAACATGTGAAGAATCTGCACGATCTTTTCCACCCGCAAGCATCCATAAGAAGAAAACATAAAACATGGGTTAGAAATAATCCAGCGCTTACAAGTTTGAACTTCGAGAGAGTTAACAGCATAGTGTGAAAACTCAACTCTAATTCTCACAAAGGTTGTTCCTGAACTGTAGTCCCACAAGTGAGATAACGCGATGTACCGAAGTACATCTGCAGTTCAGATGAGCCGATGAGGTATACCGAAGCATCACCCCACGACTGTAGACCGTTTGAGACACATTAAGCGTAATCCACGGGGAGTTACCGAAATGACCTACTGTCAGGGCTGTTTTATGTTAACCCTGGCAGGAGTTTCCATTCAATCACTGAGGATCACATATGTGAACCTCTCATAAATGTTCTCGACAGATTGCTAAGATCTGTGAAGGACTCGATAATGTATCACTTGCGTCCTTATTGTTGAACGACAAGTGATGAAATGTCAAGTGTACCTAAGAGATCTTTTGATGAATCTCGTGGCTCTAGACTCAATAGTGCGCTTTGGTTTTCCTGAGCGGAGACTAGGGAGAGGGTCTCCTTGCTTCAATACCAGCAATCTCTAAGAGAAAGCCGATAGTTTATGTAGGGTTTCCAGTGAGAATGAAACAAGCTTCTGTTGAGAGAAACTTGAGTGGCTAAGAAGGTTTAGTGCATGCGTCACCGGGTCCATGACGACTTTAATCTTCAATACCGGTGTCATCAAGTGGCAACCAGTAGCATATGAATTGAACCCGGTGTCTGCCCTAAGTTGAATAATCTGGAGGGCTATTTCTTTTCACCCTTTTATTTACTTTTCTTTTTAATTCTTCAACTCCTTCTTTCTCCGATTCTCATTTTCTCATTTTTATAATCAACCCTAAGGACTTCTAATTCTAACTATTGGTGATGTCCTTGGGTAGATCCCTCCGGCTCTGGCAGATCATAGGACGGTTATTCCTAACCTTAGTCACCTTATAACTCCATGACTAACCTATGTTGCCATAAACCATTTTCTTGAAAATCTCTCAAAGTGGTTATGAATAAAAGCATTTAGTTCCACTGTTGAGAGTTTAAGATTTTCAGAAATACTCCCCCTCCACACGTGCTTAAGTATTTTGACAGAAATCTGCACAGTGAGAGAAGAGCGCGCACTTTTGAATTGATCAACTCAAGATAGACAATCCCCTGCGAGACACGGTTACGTTGCATAGTTAAAGAGTTACATTGTCAGCTTTTAGGTGACAACTAGCTCTAATAACTACCTTGAAGGTGTGGAAAATCCTCAAAAGGTTGTTAAACCCATCAAAGTTCATGTCTACCAAGAGTTTCTCGAATGGTACATTCTACTCGGACAAGTCCTTTGCGAGACACGTTTACATTACTAGCGAACTAGCTTGAAATTATTACCCGTCCCGAATAAGTCTTTTCGAGTTACTAACATTTAGATCTCGTCAATTCATTGGTTAAGTCTGTAGTACAATGATTCATTTGCAATTTCACAAAATATTTCTTATCACATAATTTTTCTCCCCCTCAAAAATGGCATATTAAATGTTATTTTTGATGAAATTTGGATATCGAATATGACCATTTCGAGTTTTGTGGGAAGATTACCATAAAAGAACAATTTGTGAACAAAGTGTTTTAGTCAAATACTCCCCCTCAACAAGTGATATAAACTTTTGAGGTTTTGAAAATCATAAGGGGAAGTACTTGTCCTTTTGAGCAAAACTTTGAAAAATGAAAGTTTTGATAAGTTTTACTCAAAAGTAAGAAGCTTTCGCTCCTTTTATAGGATTGTGGCACTGAAGCGTACCACAGGGTCCTTTCATTATATGTACGGGTTGTACACTGTATTGTGTGCACAAGCCATAGTCAAATGATAATCACACATCCAAATTGATAATAAGAATGAAACAAATCAAGGGTTACCAGGAGATTCAGGTAGTCCAACAATAACTCCAGGAATGCATTCTGGACGTTGATAGCCTGTGAGAGATATGCTGGGACGACCGCCTACGAAACTCTCCAATGTTCTGAACTGGTCCCTTCTAAACAACCTTTCATCAATACGAGTGATGATCTTATGCACATCCCTTCTCTCCCTTGAATTCCATCTCTTCAGTGACCCAATGCCTTGCTATATCGCCTTTAACCGATAAGCTCGTTACACGCCATTAAGCAATTTCAGTGTAGTTCACTACGGTAGACTACTCCAAATGGTCTGCTGAAGAGGGTGTATTAAGGAAGTTGGTTATGTCGGGAAGGTCAAGTTGTGGTTTAGTCAGGTTAACACGTGTCTGATACGATTCCACGGCAAGCTGAATTTCCTCTACACGTTCCTGGATCACTATGCTTCTGATAAAGATTAGCAAGGACTTGATGTATTCACGTTGTATTTCTGTAGAGAATTGTCTCATTCATCCCTGTACCTTAGCAAGATACATATCTTCAATGTCGTTGAGAGACAATCCCTGAAAGTCCGCTTCACAGAATTCATAGTCCTTTTCGTCTTGTCTTTTGACCACTATGTACTTGAGAAATGTGTAGTCCCATTTAGACGAAAGAGTGACATGATTAATAGCAACGATCCCTTTATCACTAAACACTTCGTGTTTCGACTTTTGAACCTTGCAACTTTTGTAGAAGATTCTTCGGCGTTCAGGCCAATGGTGAATCCCATACATCGCATCAAGGTCATACTTTTCCACTTTGTCGGCAAACATGTGAGTAGCATTTTCCTCGATGGCTATGCTGTTGGAGTATATTGCTGCAGGAAAAGGCAGTGTGAGTGATGTAGCATATTTCTTGGAGACATCGCTACCATGTAGAAGAAATTCCAGGTCATTGTTGAAGAAATAACGGAATGGAATCTTTGGTTGATCTGGTTGGCCAATTGTAGGTAGAGGTCTTGTCCAGTCTGTGTAGTATGGAGCTTTGTCTTTTCGTGTGAAGTCAATGTTAGCTTCAGGGTTGAGCCAATCGATGTTGTTAGACATGGCTCGTGCTATGTTTTCAAGATGGTATCCAACTTCAATAGCACTTTCAGAGCTGTCTTTGAGCAGTTGAAAAGCTTCATTCTTGATGCGTCTCAACTCTGCTTTAGACATCTTTTTCACCCGAAACTTTTCTTGAAGTAACTTAGCATGCTCCAATGTTCGACCATCTACCATTTCTTGACCTTCAGGTAGTGAGGGAGTAGCATCAACAAGTGTAGAAAACCAGTCATATTCAGCGGTGTCATCTTCGTCTAGCCATGAGACAACATTGGTCTTTGTCTTCTTCTTCTTCTTCTTCTTTGGCTTTGATGAGGATCCTGGTTTCTTTGTTGTGGTGGGAGAGGTGGGTTGTTGTTGGGGCTCATGGAACTCCTCATCGTCACCACCATTTTATTCAAAATGATCACCGATTTTCTCTGTGGATGGTGGTAACTCAGAGTCCTGAGGTTTATCAGCAGAAGAACGTGGAGGAGATCGTTTATTAGTTGGAGTCCTTTGGAGTGGTGGTGGCATAGAGGATGATTCACCAGTTTTCTTTGGGCGTTTAGGCTCTTTGTCTTTATCCGCATCATCGTCTCTAGGATGCTTAGCTATTTCAGCTGCCGTTCTGCATCCAGTTTTAAGTTGGTACTCCAGCAGTGCTTCAAACAATTTACCTTCGTAAGAGGTGAACCTTGCAGATCGTTTTGACATTTGGAGCACAAGTTTGGAAACCAGTTCTGCATCCGAGAAAGCTGTAGGCTCAGTTGGGTTGATGGTAACCGTTAAGGGTGGTTATCTGATTATTTTTTTGGCCAACTGCATGAGATTTGGAAAAAGTTGTCTGGTGAACATTTCCCTTGTCACTCCAGGAACAGTGTCGAGAAGGAATTTGTGAGTATATTCCCTAATAGACTGGTTCATTTCCCATTGGACATCACGGTTGATAAACTTCTGGATATGCTCCCTTTCTTTCAACAACTCGTATATCCTGTCTTGAAGAAAGTTGATTCTGTCAGCAAGTTGATTCAGATTTTTGTTGGTCACGTCTTTCTTCCTGACCTGCTTGAAAGATTTGACAATCTTAGTCTTAGCACGGGATATCCAAGAGTCAGTTGGTTTCTTCACTGACTTGGATGTGGATCTGGTTGTGCCTTTAGATGGTGGAGGTGAAGAGTGAGAGGACGAGTCTGAAGATGAGGAGACATGAGGAGGCACAGGGTCCTTTGGTAGCTCAGAAGTTTCATCCTTGGAGGGTGTTGGACTATCAAGAAGAAAATCATCATAGTCAACTTCGTCATCTTGTCCAGACTTAGCCATTTCTTCAGCCTGAATCCTGGCTTCTTCATCAGCTTTAGCTTGAGCTTCTATTTCTGCATTTAATTTAGCTGCAGCCTCAACATCTTCATCAGCTTTTTCTTTCTCAGACTTCTCCATTTCTGGTTCCTCAAAGTCGTAGTTGATAGAATCCTCCAGTTGTCTTTGTTGTTGTTCGTGGGTGGTGATACCAGTTCCCTTATCGGGTTGATTAACCGCATCAGAAACGGGTGTAGATTGTGCACCACCACTTGACCCACCGGGGCCACGAGTTTGTTGCTGTATGAATTCTTTGGCAACATGTTGGAGTCTGAGGTTCTTCAACTTCTTTCGATAATCTCTGTCTTCATCCAGTGGCTCTTCATCGGAGCTTTCATCTTCATGCTCAAGCACTGGAGTTTTACCTTTATCAGCTTTTGGACTGGGAGATTTTGCTACTGTCGATGTATCAACGCTTGGAGTTTCAGAGTAGATGATCTCTTCGTCTGTTTCAGTATCCTCTGAGTCATCGTCCATTAACTTTTGTTGCGGTTCGGGTTTGGGAATAGGAATAGCAACCGTTGATGGTATTGTCCTTTTTCTGGGAGGATTTCTCTTTGGATACTTTCTCGTGCTTTCAGTGCTTGTAATACTTCCAGTGCTGCCTCGCCTTGTCTTCCTAACAGGAGTGCTAGTAGATTTTTCCTCCAAGAAACCTACTTTGCCTTCTTCAACTGCTACCAGATATCGTTTGTACGAATAAAGCCCTTTGATAGCATTAGTAAGAAGATGATCTGGCAACACTGCACCTTGTTTCTTTGTTTTTGAGTCCTTAAATCTTACAGTGAGTGTGGGCTCATACAACACGGAGTGTTGTTTGGGGTCATCGAGTCTCAAGGGAATATCAGGATTATACCCTAGAGCTCTTTGGATCAACAATTTGGTGTATCTGATATACGGGATCTTGGTGCCAATCTTTTTAGGGTAAGTCATCATGTCGTCCCATATCAGAGCTTCAACTTCTATGTCTTTCATGTTGACCAAAGCCCAAAATATTTGTAGTTCCATGAGCTTGGGATGCTCATGACCACTATCACGTCCGAAAACGGATTTGGCAATAATAATGTAGAGGGTTCTCCATGGCTGGGGAATGTTCTTGAGATCCACAGATGAGTGCTTTGTGATTACCCTGACAGCTTCGTCATAGCCAATATCGACCATGAACTGGAGAACGACCTCTTCAGTTGGAGTGGCATTGTATTCAGTAGGCTCGATGACAGGAATAAGAATAGCCCTCAAATCTGCTGGCGTGATAATGACTTGTTTGTTGTTAAGGGTCACTTTCACAGCATTTTGACCTTTGACCTTTTGCATTGTATGCCAGAATTGGTGAATGTAGATCTCCGGTACAGTGGCAGAGTGTGTGAGCATGTTATGATAAGGGTGAGTCTTCAGAATATCCACTGCAATCTGACATGAAGACTCAGAACAAGAGAAATTCTCAAAATCAACTCTGAGGTTGTTCTTTCCGATCTTCATTGGGTAACCATGAGGGAAGATATCTTCAATAGTGAGAAAATTTGGTGCATCCACATTATGCATATGAGCGTCCATGTCGTGATCAAAAAGATATTTAGCCAAAAGAACCAACATATCGAAAGACATTACGTTAGTCAACAGTTTATTTTATTGTTTATTTATTGAATGTGATATGTCGATGATTGTTACGAGTCCAATGTCACTTGTTAGTCCAATAGTCCAAAGACGTCGTGATAAGTTTCGTGAGTTGATTAAATTTGAGTTTTAAAGTCCAAGTTTTCACTTATTTTTCACAACTTATTAAACATTTAAGCTTATTAGTGACATTTTTGATTTCGTGGCGTTATGATTTATTTATTTACAAGTTTGCAAGCGTAACAATTCATAATTTTGGTTAAAACTAGGCTTAGGCGTAGGTTTTGCAAGTTTATGCGTAAACAGGAGTGGTTATACGCGTAAGCATAAGCTTATGCATAAGATCTTGACTTACGCGTAAGAAATATTACGCGTAGGAAAGAGGGCCTTAGGCGTAAAGCTTACGCTTAAGCGTATGTGGAACCTTACGCGTAAGGCTTACTCGTAAGAGTGAACCTTATGCGTAAAGGTTAATGTTTACGCATATCCTTCACAGGATACGCATAGTCCCCATTGTAGAACCTTACGCGTAAAGGTTACGCGTAAGATTTCTCTTACGCATAACTTGCTATCCGTAAGGTGATCCTTATGCGTAGAAGTTCAAGTAACCTTGATTCTGAATTTTTCACGCGTAGTAACCTAAAATAAATTCATCGTATCACCAATATTAACAGATACACTCAATCCTTTTCAGTTCTAAACATGAATACTCATTTAAGCAGTTATGCGTAAAATGACTTATGCGTAAAACTCAAAACCCTAACTATTCATGAATTACGACTAAGAGTTTTAGCCATAAGAAATGCACCAAAATTTTTCTGGGTGATCTTAGAGGCCTATAGAGATGTTCTGAACAAGTTTTATCATTAAAAACCCTATGGATTAAAAATACCCAAATCTTATGAACTTAAACCCTAAAATTTGATTCTCACACAATTGATGTTTCTGGGTAAGTATTAAGCATGGATATAATCAATTCAACATATAAACAACATCTTTCAACCATCTAATTAACCAGAAACACTCACACTTGAAAATACCCAATTCACGCATAAAACCATAATTATCAAAATCATTCAATTCGTGTTTCTGGGTGAGTTTTAAAGATAGAAATGGTTTCAATGTGATTAAATAAACGTTTTGACACAACCATTTTAACCAATAACACTTAAATGAAGAATTTTTGTTCATGTCTTACGCGTAGAACACAAATCTCACTAAAACACGAGATTAAACCGTTGGATGTTTATGATATCAAAAACCTTTGTTTATAATCTTGTTAAAAACGTAAAAACACTTACAAAATGATGATCAAAAACATGGATTTGCAGGTTGAATGTTATGCATAGATTTTGAGTAGTTGGGTAATAAATGTGGTGGAGTTAATGTGTTTTAAACAGTTTTATTAAAAAATAGTTTGAACATTTGACACTTTCAGTCCCTCCACCTTAACCATTTACATCCAACACCCATAACTTACATTTTGGTTACCAAACGAAAGATATTTGGAAAGAAACTTGACGACACTCCCCCCTCGACTTAAGAAGTAATGAAATTTTATAAATTTGAGTCTGAGGAGTGTCTTTAAACCAGAAATGTGACCACCATTATCAAAGAAACAACCGGAATGAGGTGACATGCAAGTACAAGGTTTTATGAAACCAAAAAATATTTACTTTCTCCCCCTCAACACTTGACTGAGAAAATACTGAATTTTGAAATAGTAAAGTGTTGACGGAAGAATTGTACTTGCCATGTTACAAGAAATATAGATAGAAGAATATTTTTGTTGTTTTTATCAAATTTTATATTTTGTATTTTGTTTTTGAAAAATATTTATAAAAAGAGGTTTTGGTGTTTGACTGGTTTTAAGAATGTTTTAAAAGTTCATCAAGTTCCTCTGGAGTCAAACACCGCATACCAATTCAGTGGGTCAACTCATTAAACCTAGTAGGAGCTAAGGCTTTGGTGAGAAGATCTGCCAATGGGTATTCAGTACCCACAAAGTATAATTCAACCGTACCCTTTTCCACGTGCTCCTTGATAAAATGATATCGAAGATCGATGTGCTTTGATTTTGAATGTTGAACAGAGTTGCACGAGATCGCAATAGCACTCCGATTGTCGCAATACATCGGGAATTTGTCGAATATGTAACCATAGTCTTTGAGTTGTATTCTCATCCAAATGACTTGAGCACAACACGCCTACATGGCTACATATTCTGCTTCAGTTGAGGACAACGACGTATAATCCTTCTTCTTCGATTGCCATGACACCAGTTTATCACCAAGAAATTGTAATGCTCCTGAAGTACTTTTCCGTGAATCTAAGCATCCTGCGTGATCAGCGTCTGAAAAAGCTATTAGTTCAAAACCAAAATCCTTCGGATACCAGATCCCAAATTAATGGTTCCTTTGATGTATCAGAGGATTCTTTTAGCCTAGGAGAGGTGGGTTTCAGTTGGTCTCGACTGATAACGGGAGCAAAGATATACGGCAAAAACAATATCAGGCCTGCTAGCTGTTAGATACATGAGAGACCCAATGATACTTCGGTATTTAGTAGGGTCCACCAATTTCCCATGTAAATCAGCATCTAGTTTCTTGGTATGTGCCATTGGTGTGGCATAGGTGTCACATTTTTGCATTCCTAATTTGTTTAAGAGTTCAAGGGCATATTTGGACTGACTCAAGAAAATACCACGGGGTGATTGATGAACTTGCATTCTAAGAAAGAATGTGAGTTCACCCATCATTAACATTTCAAAATGTTTTGTCATTAGTTTTGCAAAAGCATTTAAGTATTTTAAATGTGTTGAACCAAAAATGATGTCATCCACATAGATTTGAACGATTAAAATGTGAGCCCCGTGATATTGTATGAAAAGTGTAGGGTCGACCGAACCTTTGGTGAAATTATTGGCAATGAGGAAGGATGATAACTTATCGTACCACGCCCGAGGAGCTTGTTTGAGTCCATAGAGAGCTTTGTTCAGTTTGTAAATGTGGTTTGGGAACTCTGGATCAACGAATCCTTCTGGCTGGCTGACATAGACTGTTTCTTTCAGTTGACCATTCAGAAAAGCAGTTTTGACGTCCATCTGAAAGACCGTTATATTCATATGAGCCGCAAACGCCATATATATCCGAACAGCCTCAAGACGAGCAACTGGAGCGAATGATTCTTTAAAGTCAATACCCTCTTCCTGTCTATAACCCTTAGCCACCAGACGTGACTTGTTTCTGATTACGGTTCCTTCAGCATCCAATTTGTTTTTCCAAATCCATTTGAGACCAATGACGAAGACCCCTGTTGGTCTTTCAACCAATTCCCATACTTCAAGACGTTTAAACTGATTGAGTTCTTCCTGTATGGATTCAATCCAGTTGTCGTTGGTCATTGCATCTTTAATGTTTTTAGGTTCAGATTGGCAGACAGTGAGTGCATAAATGCAATGTTCACCGTCTGTGTGAAGACGTTGTCTCGTTACGACTGGTTGATTCGGGTTACCAATAATATTCTCAAGAGGATGGTCTTTTGTCCAACGATGTGTGGAGGGTTGATGTTGATATACATTATGCAGATTGGGAGGATTCAAATGACTTGTAGATGATTCCTCAACATCAGGTGCAACAGTTTCATTAGCAAACGGGTTGAAGAACGCATTTGGATCACAATCTATAGGTGGGGGTACTTCATTGTTCAGAACATCATCAGCTGATTTAGCATTGTTGGATGCAGTTTGTTCAGCTGTTGTTGTAGAGTCAACTGGTGGTGCTTCTTCAACAGTAGTTGTTGTAGCAGATGTATCAGGTATTGGAGTATGATCAGGTTGAGCAGCGAAAACATTGGATATACCTGGAGCACATTCATCAATATCATCACTAAACAGAGGAGAAAATAGCTTTTCCATTTGTTGACGAGTGATATGAAGGCTTGGTTCAGCTGATGATGGGGTTTGAGGGAAATTTAAACGGTTATGACCGGGTTCCAAGCTGTTATGCTCAGAAGCCAATTAAGTAAGCTCATCGAAATCTGCATGAATCGTTTCCATAACCTGCTTTATACGATGATTCCAGATCCGGTAACCTTTAGAATTCTCACAATATCCAATAAAGACTCCAATGTCAGCTTTGGCTTTGAGCTTTCCAAAGTCATCACGATCATTATTCGGGTAGCAAAGGGATCCAAATACATGAAAGTGTTTGAGATTCGGTTTTCGGTTGTGGATAAGCTCAAATGGTGTTTTGTTGTGGCGTTTAGTGATCATTGAGTGATTCTGAGTGAAGCATGAAGTTGACACGACTTCAGCCCACAAGTAATCTGGAAGTTTAACATTTATTAACATCGTTCTGGCAGCTTCCACTAACGTACGGTTTCGTATTTCAACAACTCCATTTTGTTATGGTGTTCATGCAATGGATGTTTGATGCTCAATTCCACTTTCTCATAATATTCACGAAGAGTTTGGTTCACAAATTCAGTTCCTTTGTCTGTTCGAATTTGTCTAACTGTGTTCTGGAGCTGAACTTGAATTTTCGTGAGAAATGTGATGATCATCTGTGGAGCTTGATCTTTACTTCGAAGAAAATAAACCCAAGTCCATCGTGAGTAGTCATCCACATATACCAAGATGTAGTGTTTGCCGTTAATCGTCTGCACACGCATCGAGGCACACAAATCCATGTGAAGAAGATGAAGCACATGTTGTGAGCTGTGTTCCACTTTTGAAGGAAAGTGAGCACGAGTGCTTTTCCCTTGTTCACAAGCTGAGCATAGGTGATCTTTAGAATACCGGAATCATGGGAGACCTTCAACAAGTTTGTACCGTGCAAGATTGGTTATGGTTTGAAAGTTTAGATATGAGAGACGACGATGCCATAGCCAAGATTTTGTAGATGTAGCCTTTGAGAGTAGACAGATGGGAGATGAAGCAATCATGTCTTGCATTGAGATTGTATAAAGACTTGAATTGCGGGTGCCAGACATTAGATCGTTTCCTTGTAGATCACGAATGAAACAAGTTTTCTCCCGAAAAGCAACTTCCAAATCTCCATCACAGAACTGACCTACTGAGAAGAGATTGTGACTGAGACCTTCCACATAATTAACCCTGCTAATTTCGATGTTTCCATTGATGTAATCTCCGTAGACCATGATAGCTGTGAAGTGATCATTCCCGAATCTGACAGTGCTAATGAACTTTGCAACAAAGTTTGATAACAGTTTTAGATTGCCTGTCATGTGTCGGGAACATCCGCTATCAACAATCCAAAGGATGATCTGTATCACCTGCATTACACACAGACAACACATATGGAATAGAAGTAGATGTGGAACCCAAAGAGTTAGAGGGTTCCGAAGCACACATATCAATGATTTTAGGTATCCATTTAAATTGAAGTGTATTATGTAACCATTTCTGCCATCTCCAACTAGTCTTATCTTTGGTTTTAGTGAATGCACTAGGTGATAAGTTCTTCCTAGGAGGTGAAGGGGGTACTATGGGTACATCAATGATCGTAGATGAAACACTAGATCGTGGTTTACCTAGCACAAACTTAGAAGCATTAGTGGGCCTTGAGGTATTCCGTTTTCTATTATTCCGCTTACGAGTCAAGATAGCCTTAGCGACACATTTATCATGACAACCAGAGAGAATGCTTTTATGACAACCAACACAAGAGGCTTTTGACAAAACATCAAGATTACTTAAAGATTCAGCATTCGTTACAACACTTTTTTCATTACATTTGTCAGACGCAATATCTAAAGTGGGTGCAACTTGAGTTTTATTCAAAGTCCTAGGGTGTGCTTCTACTTCAGCATTCTTTGTTGTTCTTTTCTTAGGTCGCAACTTCCTATTCTTCCTTGTATTGCTCCTAGGCTGTGAAGTGCGGACGTTTGGAAAAGAGGCAACTATTCTTGTTTCAGTAGAGGGAAGCACATTAGTATCTTGTGGTTTGGCATTAGGCATTCTAGTGTCACTTTTTCGAAGTGTTACAGGTGCAAGTTTCTTAATGTTACTAAGGTTAACTTGTTCATACTTTTCTAACTTCTCTTTTAACTCAATGATAGTGTGCAACAAATCTTGATTTTCAGACTGAAGATTTCCAGAAACATTCATGACTTCTTTAGTGTGTGCAAGATAATGATCAAGTTCGTTTGATGCTTCATCACGAGTCTATTCGAGTAAATCAAATATGACACCATATTCCTTTTTAACTTTTGCAAGTTCTTGTTCATATTTTGAGATTTGACACTTCAAAGACGCATTTTGATCATCCAGTTGCTCGAGTTTTGGATTAAGAGTTTTAGAATGCAACTGGTTGATTTTGTTTTGCAAAGCAAGTTCACGATTTTGACAATCTTTTTGACACCATTGAAGACGACATTTTGCATTTGAAAGTTCATTTAACAATCGTTGATTTTAAACTTTTAAAGACTCGATCTGATGCACATTATCAGTATTCTCAACAATTTCAACAGAATCAACAGAATCAGCAAAGATATAATCAAATGCATATTCAACAGAAAGGAATAACACAACATTATGGATTGCAGCACAGATAACATCTTCCAAGAGTCGATCAACATCTTTTCGTAACTTTTTCTTTTTACGTTTTGTATTTGAAATAGATGTTTCTGTTTTCTCGAAAACTATTTTCATCAGTCCAAGTTCCTTATGAAATTCCCTTTCCCAATACAATGCACAATTTTTCAAATTTTGTGACATGTGGTAAAATTCTTTTATGAAAAATATCTCTTTGTTCTCGCGCCTGAGGCGATTGAAAATGTTCAACTTTTATTTCAGAATGAAATTCTATCTTACGTTCTAAAATTTTGATGTCAGATAAAAAAATGTCAAAATATCTAAGAATTTGACGATTTTCGGGTATTGTTTTTACTTCACTGAGTGAAGGTAAAGGACCATTTATTTGTGCAGAATTGGGTTGGGGACCAACATTAGAAGACGCAGACGTAGGTGTGATAACCCAAGATGTGTTAGAAGTATCCTTTTGTTCGACGAAAGTGACTGCTTTTGAATAATTAAATGGTTTGTTATAAACAACATTTTCTAATTTTGATCGACTCTCGTCTTCTGCATCTAATTCCTCTTGACGATTATATTCAACAACACTCATGATGGAATCATCAATTCTATGTTCTGCACTGTAGACTTCAGGATTTGGTTTGAATGCTCTATTTGAAAACTTAGGTTTGTAATCAGCAAGATTCGGTCCATATCCATTTGGATTAGGTTTGAAAGTAAACTTTTGAATCGTTGTGATTGATTCACCATGTTTATAAACAATATTTTGAAACTCTTTGATTTTTTGTTGTAAGTCAACAAATTCTTCAAGATAGTCATCTACTCGTTTCGTTGAATGCTTTTTGTACTCACAGAACTATTTTTGACAAGTTAACAAATCAGACTTGGCTTTTTGAGTTTCCAAAGTAAGAGCGTTAAGTTGTTTTTTATGTTTATGTTTCAGCTGTTCTATTTGAGACAACAAAGCATTCTTGGATGCGGCTAGATCACGTATCTGTCGTTCTAATAATTTTTCGTTTTGGTGTGATTTAGCAAAAGCGACTTCAAAACCTTGTTCACGTTTTTCTTGAGTTTAAAAAACATTGAGTTGCCTTTTTAAGCATTCAATATCCCTGGTTAACAGTGTATTTTTACTGTGTAATTGCTGATTGAGTGCACGACATTCATCCATTTGGGATTGATAACCTTTAAGTAAGAAGTCAATATCTGGATTAGGCAAAGGTTCAGTGTGTTCAACGTGAGTCGCAACATGATCACTATTCAGATCCTCAAGTATAACCACGAAGTCAATTTGAGAATCAAAGGTAACCATAAGATCATCTTGATCGTCAAATGTAACTACGGGGTCTAGTTGAGAATCGTCAGAATGAGATGTGGACGACTCATGTTGAACATTCTGAGCCTTGTTGAATTCAGATGTTGGCTGAGATATAAGATCAGTGATGAATATGGTTTGTTCGGGTACCTGAGACAAGCCATCAGTGTCATACACTGGGCCTGTGTCACTCATGTGAAGAGCTTGCATGTGTGCCATCAATATCACTGCTGCATTAGCTTGCAAGTCCTCCATATCATCATCAGAATCTGCATCTGCCATGAAGCTCTGTTCCTTGTTGGTAAGAGTTCCACCAGCTTCATCCTTGAGAGCCAAGAGTAAAGCTTCCTTGTGATAAGCGCTGCCTCTTGTTCTTGGTTTTGGGCATGCATTAGCCAGATGACCCTTCTCATTACAGTTATAGCAACGAAGACCATTAATCCCATTCTGAGCATTACCCTGTTCAACCACTTGAGCTCTCTGTGGAGCACCTATGTTATTCCTTCCCATAACATTAAACCCTTGACCACCGCCCATCTGATGAACATTACCCCGATTCTGAACTTCAACACATCCATTGTTAGCAACAGCCTGATTCCTTGTGTTTGATGAGGAACGAATGCGATTGTTGGATTTGTTTGTATATCGGCCGAAGGCTTTAGCAATCATAACAAACCCTTGTTGCAATTCATCGAAAGCATCGGAATCCTCATTAGCTTCACTGTAGAGTGCTTGATCATGGTTGTTGTTGTATGGAACCAATTGAGTTTATTGAGATTGTTGCTGTGACGGATTATATGGTGTAACTGTTAGAGTTGGTTGAGCAGCGGGTTGTGGAGGATTTGTGAATTGAGGAGAACAAGTTTGAGCCCACAAAGCTAATTGTTGATTATCCGGAAGTGAAGGTGAGACAGGGACTCCACGGATAACCCTTTCTTTGTCAACTTCTTTTTTGTAGGGCTTCAAATAGTCGTACAACAATCCGTATGTAGCATGATGAAGATTCTTAGCTTGACGGCTGAAAATAACATACTTCTCCCAATCAGGACGAAGACTACTTAGGAACTTAGTGTTGACGGCAATTCTTGGCATGATGATGTTGTGTTTTTCCAAATCATTGATGATGTCTGAGAATCGATGATGATAAGACTCTAATTTATCTCCTGGTTCAATCATGAAGTGTTCCTAAGCCAAGTAAATTTTGGATTCCATATCCTCTTCATTGAGTTCAGTGCCTTCCATGAGAAGATGAATATGTTCCCACATTGCTTTAGCGGTCTTTTGAGCATCAACACTTCAAAGGATCGGATTGGGTAATCCTAAAAGGATGTATTGCATTGCTAGTTCATCAGCTTCGAAATGTAGAAGTTCATCAGCAGTGAGGTCAGAAATAGTTGCAATGTTGGTGACATCATCTCTTGGTGGATTAGCATTTAGATCTGCGGGTGTAACTACAATAGGCATCTGAAATGGACCTTCCAGAATGGCCTTCTTTAAGAACTTGCCATGTGGCTTCTTTAGATCACAGAACCTAAAGAACCTAATCACCCACGGATCGTAGTTTCAAGAAGTGAGCATTGGAGGTCTATCAAGTGATCCAGCCTCATGAATGGATTGTTGGCTACTTAAAGCTTCACACATCTTTTCAAACCAAGACGGTTCCTTCATAGTATTCCTGGATGGATGTTGATTGTAAAAGTTTGTGTAGGGTTGTACTTGAAGACTAGGTGGTGGTTGAACCATTTGTGGTGGAACTGCTCCTTGTTGTGGATAATGTTGTTGGTTAATTTGTTGTTCAGTATACGTATAAGGAAAGTAGTTAGAGTATGGTGGTTGAGACACGGATTGTTGTGGTTTACACTGCTCGGATTAACACTAGCAATGGAAACGTATTTCCACTGTCAGTATATTGTTACCACTGCTATTAGTTTATGATTAGAATAACGCATCTAGATAAGTATAGAAAAGATTTTGTGTATATTCTACAATGTTAGCTTTATACTTATCTTGTAAAGGACTCCTTGTTGTATAAAAGGAGGTCCTAGGTCATTGTCTTAGGTACTTGTCAATTTACCTACATATTACTCACAAAGGCTTCAAGGTGTAACCCTAGTGATAAGCTAAGATCACTCGTATTATTTATCAATAATATTGGAGCTTAAGTTTTGTGTTTAATCTGTGTTTACATACAATACATCATATAATCCATCTTCTAAGTATTACTAAGTAAATTCCGCGTGCTTAATAATATCATACAAAATATCATTGACACAAGGAGTGTGTCTAGATCCATCAAGTTGTATCAGAGCAAAGGTTCTGATATTTTATTTTAGAAGATCCAAGGAATTAGCTTAACCTACTCACTTAATTCAATGGAGATGGAAAACAACCAATCAAACTCTTCTACACCAAGGCTTCCTAAGCTCAAACTAAATGAGTTTGAGATGTGGAGGATATTGATTGAGCAATACTTTCTCATTCAAGACTATGCTTTATGGGAGATCATTCAAACTGGTGATTCTTTCAAGCCTGTGACTAGTACTGTGAAGGTTGGTGACATAGATGTTGTGAAAGTTTCTGTGCCTGAATCTACTGCTGAAAAGGCACTAAGGAAGAATGATCTTAAAGCTAGAAGTTTGTTGCTGATGACTCTTCCTAGAGATCAGATCATTGCATTCAGCAAGTACACAACTGCTAAGGATCTGTTTGAAGAGATTTGCTCAGTGTTTGGTGGTGATGATGCTACAAAGAAGACACAAAAGACATTATTGAAGCAAAGCTATGAAAACTTCTCTGCTTCAAGTAATGACTCACTTGATAGCATCTTCACCAAACTCCAGAAGATTGTTACACAATTGACTATGCTTAGCATTGAGGTAGAAAAGGAAGACCACAATTTGAAGTTTCTAAGAAGCTTGCCTTCAGAGTTTCAAACCAATGTTACTTTCTGGGAAAACAAGTCAGACATTGAAACAATGAAGCTCAATGACCTTTACAACAACTTCAAACTAATTGAGCAAAGGTTGAAGCAGGCAGGGAAACTTGGCACAAGCTCTAGTAGCTTGGCATTGTTGTCAACCTCTGTTGACAGTGATGATTCTGAAGATGACAGTGATGATGAAGTTGCCATTTCTGGTTCTAAAGTTTCCACTGGTAATGTGAATGTTACCACTGCAGGTTCAAAGAAGAAGGTTACTAGTATTGGAGATCCTACCTTTTATGCTTTCATATCCACACAAGTTGATGGCTCTGTCTTAACTCATGAAGACATAGAGCAAATTGATGAAGATGACTTGGAGGAGATGGATATAAAATGGCAGATAGCTCTTCTTAGCATGAGGGCTAGGAAATTCAACAAGAAGACTGGCAAGCCTATTCACATCAATGGTGCTGAAACTGCAGGCTTTGATAAGAAGAAAGTGGAGTGCTTTAACTTCCACAAGTTTAGACATTTTGCTAGAGAATGCAGAAGACCAAAGACCAAGGACAACAGGTCTACTTGGTATAAGCAAAAGAAGGGACCAACTGTGGAAGAACCAAAGGAAATGTTGGCTATTGATGGTGTGAGCTATGATTGGAGTTTCATGGCTGATGATCAAGAAGAAGAACATTCTGATGCTGCTCTTATTGCTACTGAGTTTGCTCTCATGGATTTTTCTGACTCCGAGGTACAAAACTTTGATAGCTGTTCTAAAACATGTAGGGCTGCTAAAGAAGTTGAAAGACTTAATGATTTATACTCTAATGAAAGACAAGAGTTATATACTGCTAATTATACTGTGTCTAATCTTAGGAGAGCCATGGTTGTATTAGAAAAGCAAATAGAGCACTATCAGGCAAATGAGACAAAATTTTGTGATGATATGATTCTTCTTAGAAGAAAGTTAGATCATACAAAAGCTGTGAATGAAGCATACCAAAAAGAGATTGAAAAACTTCAAAAGAAAAATGAAAATGTCAATTTAACTTTAGACACATGCTATTATCAGTCTAAGTCAATTGATAAAATTTGGAATGCTCAAGTATATAGTAAAGTTAAGTCTGGTATGGGTTATAATACAGTGCCACCACCACTAAGAGGTGTTCTATCACCTCCAGGTGTAGATTTAGCTCATACAGGGTTAGAAGATTTTAAGGAACTTGAAAGAGAATATGGTCCTTTAAAGGACACAATGGTGAAAAGTGAGGAAGAGATTAAGCATGATAATGATGTTTTTGAGAGTGCTAGTGACTCATCTGTTGTTGATGAGAATGTTAAAAAGAATGTAGAGGCTTCTATCCAAAAAGTTGTTGATACTGTTACAGAGGAACCTAGGAAACCAGTTAATAAACCTAGACCAACTGTAAGGTATGCTGAGATGTATAGGAACAAGCCTACAGCTCCTAGGGGTAACCAGAGGAGTTGGAATCATGTTAATTCTCAACAACTAGGTAGTGATTTTGTAATGAACAATAAGGCATGCTATATTTGTGGTAGTTTTGATCATTTACATGCTTATTGTGACTATCATGTTGGGAGAAGGGAAGTCCATGGGAATAAAAGGGTGGATACTAACAGGTCTCAACATAATGTACACCCTAATTCACATTGCAAAATGGTCCCAAGAGCAGTTCAACTTAGAAGTGGCCTCAAAACTTTTGCCACTGCAAAAACTGTTAACACTGCTCACCCTAAGTCACCTGTTAAAAGTGCAAACTCCAAAAAAAAATTTGCAAAATCTGCACAAACAGGGAAAGGAACTTTTCAAGCTAAAAAGGTTAATTATAACCAACAGTGGGTACCTAAAAAGAAACCAGCAGTTTCTACTGCTCATTCAAAAGTTACCACTGTAAGGGTTGTAAACAAGAAAAGGGGGGACATGGGCAATGCTGTAAAGGCCTCAGCATGTTGGGAATGGAAACCTAAAGGAAATACCTCTACAACCAATCCCAATGGTGTATCAATGACCTTTGATAGATTTAACTATATTGATACACGAGGCTGATCCAATTCAATCATGGCTTGGGTCCCCAAAAGAAACTAACTCTTTACTCTTATGTGCAGGAACATCCAAGGATAAAAAGATCAGATCAAGGATATACAAATAGTGGGTGTTTAAGGCACATGACTGGAAACAAGTCCTATCTTTCTGATTCTGAGCATTATGATGGACAGTATGTCAGCTTTGGAGGTGGAGTAAATGGAAAAGTTGCTGGTAAAAGAGTTACAAAAACTGGTAACTTGGACTTTGAACATGTGTACTATGTAAAAGAGCTAAAGTACAATCTTTTTAGTGTTTCACAAATGTGTGACAAGTTGAACAATGTTCTTTTTACCAAAGATATGTGCTTTGTTCTCTCTAAGGATTTTAAGATGCTTGATGACAGTCAGATTCTTCTTAAAATTCGTAGAAAAGGCAATCTCTATAGCTTTGATATGAACAACATTGTAGCTAAAGATGATTATACTTGCTTGCTAGCTAAGGCCACAGTGGATGAATCCATGTTATGGCATAGAAGACTTGGTCATGTTAACTTCAAAACCATTAACAAGATTGTCAAAGATGGTTTGGTGAGAGGTTTACCTCAGAATAGATTTGAAAATGATCAAACCTGTGTGGCGTGTCTTAAAGGCAAACAACACAGAGCTTCTTGCGGGTCAAAGTTGGTTAACTCTATTGCTCACCCACTTCAAATGTTACATATGGACTTATTTGGTCCTACATCAGTGAGTAGCTTGAATCTTAAGAAATATTGTCTAGTGGTGACTGATGATTTTAGCAGGTTTACATGGGTTTTCTTCCTTGGAACCAAGGATGAAACAACTGGCATCCTCAAGATCTTTATCACAAAAGTAGAAAACCAATATGATATGAAAGTTAAAATCATTAGGTGTGACAATGGAACATAATTCAAGAATAGAGTTATGGATGAGTTTTGCAGAGATAAAGGTATTAAAAGAGAATTTAGTGTGGCTAGAACTCCTCAACAAAATGGTGTTGCTGAGAGGAGGAACAGAACACTGATAGAGGCTGCTAGAACCATGTTGGCCGATTCTAAATTGCCAATCACTTTTTGGGCTGAAGCATCTAACACTGCATGTTATGTGCAAAACAGGGTTTTAGTGGTAAAGACAAAGAACAAGACACCTTATGAATTATTTAGGGGTAGACCTCCTATCCTTGACATCATGAGACCATTTGGGTGTCATGTATCTATTCTCAATACCATAGATTATCTGGGCAAGTTTGATGAAAAGGCTGATGAAGGGTATTTTGTTGCGTATTCCATGTTTAGTAAAGCTTTCAGAGTATTCAACTTAAGAACACAAAAGATTGAAGAGAATCTGCATGTGAAATTCCTGGAAAACAAAGTCAATCTCAAAGGAACTGGTCCAGAAAGGCTGTTTGATCTTGATACTCTAACCAATACTATGAATTATGTACCTGTTTTGTCACAATTCTCAATTTCTGATCATTTTGCAAACTTTAAATTTTTTTTACTATTCACTCCCGATACCCACACCACCTTTTGACTGATACATTTTAAAATACCTTGACAAGTCATATACCTAGTCAACAACTAGATATTATTTAGATAGTACTTAGTTAAATATCTTATAAAATATCTCACAAAGAGAAGTCAAATTGAAATTCTCTTCTTAAATATCTTAACATTCTAGGTTTTAACAACGTTTACGTGCTCCGTCAAACTTATCAATCATTTATTAGGTTATATTAATAAGTTTTAACATTTTTATAAGTTTCATATTTTTAGGATTCCCGGTTTTAAGTTTCGTGACTTTACGACTTACAGTTAGCGATTAACGGGACCAAAACTCACTCCGTAAAAGCAAGATATTATCAAAACTTATATCTAGTCATCCAAGATAGGCATTGAACGAAATTCTTGACCACATGAGGTGTTTTTCTTGGTAAATCTTACATAGAAAGCTTTATACATGTGCTAAGTAACTTAATCCTTAAGTCTTATATAGTATAACTAGCCAATTTGATCACAACTCTCTAAAACACATTCACCTCCTTATTTATTCACCTAGAAACTCATCATTTTATCTCTTCATAACTGATCCATCATCATCATCATAAGTTATCCATCTTTTGAATTCAATCTTCAAGTTATACATCAAAGTTCAAGGCTTAGTTATTCTCTACATAGTTCTAGTGTTCTTTTGGTGATTCCATGGTTGAATTAGGAGCTACACAAGGGTTCTAGGACTAAATTCATAAGGTTTCTTACAAGGTTAGATCAAGCCTAGCAAGGGTTAGCAAGGTGTGTTAAGGATTTGGAAGCTCGGGTTCATATTGGAAGGGTTTAGGTTTTAGTGTCCTAGTTCTTGGTTCTTGAATTGTTTCATCACAAGGATTGTAAGCAAACTCTTATGTTATCATTTTCTTACTGTAAATACTAGTATTTCATGTATTTAATATGTTTTATATGCTTATTATGGTTGATTGTGCTTGGATAAATGGAATAAACCACTAGAAATCGTCAAAAGGACTAGTTTTGCAAAACAGAAACTGAACAAGGGCTGTAAACGTAATTACTGGGTAAAGTTCGTGGACTGAGAAACTTAGGTTATAACATAGGATTATATATCTATGTCTTGTGATCATTTTTCCGGGTGGCTCATGCCGTAACTCATCCCGATGAATAAACTAGAGCCAAAACGGCTAAACGTGTCCAAATCTGAGTAACAGATTTCAAACGAGTAAAGCTCATAAAACTTGCATATAACCAACTGTTGGTCAAAGAATAAAAGTTGTAGCTAACACCCTAACTTGAACGTGGCCGCTGGCTGTGCATTAAACGGAGTTGTAGAACTCAAGTTATGACCAAAACCGTGAGATAGTTTGCTGCTGATTGAAATAACTAGTACATCCAAGGGTAAATTGGTAATTTCACATTAGTTAAATAATTTCTGGGGCAGTAGGACCCAATAATCTGTTTAGTGCATTTAATTACCTTTCCGAGGACATAAAAACCGAGTCGTGATCAATTACGGTTTAGAAATAACGGGTAGATATAGACGGGGAAAACTTAAATAAACGAAACGTAAACACTTATACGACTTCACAAATGATAAGTATCCAAGCATAATTGATGTAATAACTATATAAGGCATGTTTATACATTCACATTGTTATTTTAGAACCTAAGACACAACACATATTCTAGGTTGCGCGTAGAGGTTTCTCGGCTTATCCATCGATTCGCTATATATTGGATATCACATTTATTAAGGTGAGTTCGTAGCCCCACTTTTACTCGTTTAATTATTTTATAAACTCTTTGGGGGAGATACATGCTCAACTACTTGTTTTTACTTTACACTTATATGATCTTAAATATCTTTTGTTTCACTCTATGTGCGCGTAAGAAGATTATGCCCGAACTAAATTGATCACTATGTTATGAACACTATTATTTGAACCACTTTCCTTGATTTTGACCCCTTCGACATATATATTTGAGCTCTTTTAAATTGATTCGAATCCTTTAACATAGATTTGAACACTTTAGACTTGATATGAACCTTATGACATATAGTTAAACTCTTTTAACTTGTACAAGGACCCTTTTGATATATTTTAAACTTGTTTGACGTGATTTTGAACGCTTCGACTATCTTGAACCTTTTGATATTATTTGAGCTCTTTGACTGTTGAACTATTTTGAACTTTTGAACTCGACTTAAACACTTGAACTTAATTACGAACTTTTGAATGGAACCCTTGAACTTAAATACAAACTTATGACTTATTTGCACTTATTGAACCGTACGTGTTACGACCATCACTATAAAGTCTCCTATGTTCGGAGCATCACTATAAAGTCTCCTATGTTCGGAGCATCACTATAAAGTCTCCCATGTTCGGAGCATCACTATAAGGTATCCTATGTTCAGAGTATATCTTTTGGAAGAGGCACCCAATATATCTTTGGGAAGAGGCACCCAGTATATCTTTGGGAAGGGGCACCCAACATAACTTTGGGTAGTGGCACCCAGCATAATTTGGTTTTATCAGAAGCATCATTACAAAGTCTCCCTTGTTGGAGCAGTGCAAAGTCTCCCATGTTCGGAGCATCCCTGAATTATTATATACGTGGTGCAATATTGTGAATTATTATGACCACTTATACTCGACTATTAGACACTCTATATTTTGTGCAATGGGTTGTGAACACACAGGTTGCAAGTTTTGTATGGACGGAACTTGGAACTGAGTGGATTTACAATGCCTTTGCTTTGTGAACTTATTTGACAACGTGTGCTTGAACATAAACTAGACATATTTTGGCAGTGGGTTGTAAACACACAGGTTGCAAGTTTTGTATGGGCGGAACTTGAAACTGAGTGGATTTACAATGCCTTTGCTTTGTGGACTATTCTAAACGACCAAAACCTTGCCTTTGCTACATGAACCTTCTTTAAAATCTTTTCATATCAGTACAAACTCTATGAACTCACTCAACCATTGTGTTGACACTTTTAGCATGTTTATCTCAGGTCATAAGGCGATAGCTAGAGTTTGAAGCATAGAGTCGCACAACATATTTTGAAGACTTACGCTTTTATCATTTACCATTCGAAACATTTATGTATTATACTTTGGGACCTCATTGTTTGTAACTCTGATTTCATTAATCGAATGGTAACTTTTCAAAACGTCTCATTTAGAGGTCGTTTTCTATAACTTGTACTTTGTATTATGAAGTAGCACCCCAATGACACAATCTTCCGCTGCGATATTTTGGGGGTGTTACATGTTTCTACAGGAACATCTTCTTTTGATTTTGCAGGTTCAGAAGAGTTTCTTGATGATGATGAACCAAGCAAAGATCATGCAGATGATCAAGATGAATTCAGTCTTCCTCTTTGGGACTATGCAGATAATGATGATATATCAAAAACTGGAGATGCTCATCCTTCTAGTGATTTGGGAAAGGAAGGAGATAGTAACTTGAATGCTGAAAATTCTGAAAGCAGTGAAAATTCAGATTCCACTGTTAGGCAATATGTTTCCACTACAACATCAGATGTGGAAATCACAACTCCAGTTACTGAGGAAGCTCAAGCCAATGATGTTGAAATCTCAAATATGCCAAGTGAGATTGTAGTTCCTCAGACTCCCCACACTTCTATTCATAAATCACATCATCTTGAAAATGTGATTGGGGATGTCTATTTACCTGTGAAGACTAGAAGACAAGACTACACATCTACTTCTAAAGGAAAATAGTGGTGAAGCTGTTGATGTGCACATGTACATGTCTATGATTGGTTCTTTGATGTATCTTACATCATCTAGACAAGATATCATGTTTGCAGTCTGTGCCTGTGCAAGGTTTCAAGTTACTCCTAAGTTCTCTCACTTGACTGCTGTGAAGAAGATTTTCAGATATCTTAAAGCATTTCCTACTCTGGGATTGTGGTACTCCAGAGATTCTCCTCTAGATCTGGTTACTTACTTAGATAGTGACTATGCTGGAGCTAGCTTGGATAGAAAATCTACAACAGGTGGATGCCAATTTCTTGGCAACAGATTAGTGTCATGGCAGTGCAAGAAGCAAACTACGGTGGCTAGTTCTTCAACAGAGGCAGAGTATGTGGCTGCTGCTAGTTGATGTGCCCAAGTTCTATGGCTTCAGAATCAACTTTTGGACTATGGGTACAATTTCATGAATACCATCATTCATATTGACAATAGCAGTACTATTTGCATCATTAAGAATCCTGTTCAGCACACAAAAACCAAGCATATTGAAATTAGACACCATTTCATTAGAGATTGCTATGAAAAGGGACTAATTCAAGTTGTCAAAATTCATACTGATGACAACTATGCTGATTTGTAAACAAAAGGCCTTGATGTGGGGAGATTTCAGTACTTGGTAACAAGTATTGGAATGCTTAATCCATAACCTTTTTATCAAAATGTTCTCTGGTGTTGAGGGGAGGCTGTAGGGTACTGAAATTGTTGTATGAGTTTGTATATGCTTTCTTGATAGGAATTGAATTTAAAAGGTGTATATCTGAGATACACAACAAATGGTTATTGATTCACCATGTCTAAACCACATAAGCATCAACTAGTCCAGAGCAAACGGCTACTGGTAAAGACTTGACAAATCCGTTTATGGTTGATAGTTTACCAAAAACTATATGGTTATCAGCTCACCATATTCTTTATGATTAAGAGTTGGCTAGTCCATAGCAAACGGCTCATGGTAAAGACATATCAAATCCGTTGATAGCTGGTAGTTTGCTAAAAACTATAATAAGAGCAGTCTTGTTGTCACATGATTTTTATTTACCACTGCTCTTTGAAATTTTTGTGAAAAATTACCACTGCTAGTTCACAGTTTCCACTGACAGTGTTATTTTACCACTGTTGTTCTAGCCGTTACAACTGATTATGTCAGTAACTAATTTTTACTAGCCGTTGAAAGTAAACACTGATTGCCATATATATAGGGATTTTAAGGAAATTATCTTCTTTCCATAATATAATTAATACTTTGTAAAGATAATTTTACTTGCGCAATAATTCTAAACCCTAACCCTATATATCTTTCTCTCTCAATTGGCTAGTTATTCTTTCAATTCTTACTGACATAATATCGTTTTTCATCAAAAGTTTGTATGGCACCTTTGAAATTTGCAGATGAGCACAACCTAGTGGCCTACCTACAAAAGTCTAACGAGAAGAGTGGCCCTGTTTTTCATGAGATTGTGGATTTTCTCAATACCACACATATAAGGTATGCTTTGCTTTTAAAACCCACAATCTATATCTCTCAAATCAAACAGTTTTGGACTTCTGCTAAGTCCATAACACTTGAGATTGGAGATACACATGAAATAGTGGATGCTCTGAGAGCCACTGTGGATGGGGTAACTATTGATGTTACTGAGGCATCCTTGAGGAGAGTACTCCAATTGGGTGATCTCAATGGTCTCATCACATTACCTATGCCTGAAATTCATGATACTTTATCATCCATGGGGTATGATACCACTGACAAAAAGGCTACTTTCAAAAAGAGTGGTTTTTGTCCCCAATGGAGATTTTTGATTCATACTCTGTTGCATTGTCTTAGTCCAAATAAAACATCTTTTGAGCAATTTAGTTCAACCATGGCTTACCCTTTGGTTTGTCTAGTCACTGATAAGATTTTTAACTGGTCAAATTATATTTTTACAAGTATGAAAGGCAATGTCCAGAGTAAAACAAAATTTTTAATGTATCCAAGGTTTGTGCAAGCAGTGCTAAATGAGTTTCAACTGCAACCCCATACTAATGTTTATCAAATCAGTTGTCTAAAGCCTAAAGTTTTTCAAAATTTGAACAAAGATGGCAATATGATTTTTACATCTCTACTTCCCCAAATGCTTGCTAAAATAACAACTGAAAAAAACACACCTATAATTAA
This sequence comes from Chrysanthemum seticuspe, assembly GCA_019973895.1. Classification (NCBI taxonomy): domain Eukaryota; kingdom Viridiplantae; phylum Streptophyta; class Magnoliopsida; order Asterales; family Asteraceae; genus Chrysanthemum; species Chrysanthemum seticuspe. Next base: position 8,132,267 of record BPTQ01000002.1, on the reverse strand, counting down.
TGTTCCAAACATTGATTATACCCCACTAGTTTCAAAAACCTATGAGAGAAGGTCTAAACAGCCAACTCCTCTCATGACAACACAGCAAGTTTCTGAACCTTATGGTCTAGGAACAAGCAGTAGTGGTTCTAGACTTCAACCTAGTCCAACTAGGGAAGAATCTGAACCTTTGCCCCATGATTCACCTCTCCCAACAGGTAACACAGTTGGAAGTGCTGAGGGTAGTGGGAACCAATTGGAATTGATGGTTTTGTGTACACAGTTAACCAAGCAGGTTGAATCTCTACAGAAGGATTTGGCACATGTCAAGAAGCAACATGCCAAAGATGTTAAACTCTTAAAGGAAGAGATTCAGACCTTAAATGAAGAGATGCAGGGGTTGACAAAGCACAAGAGGACTGCAAAGTTGGTGATTTCATCTTCATCCTCACCTACTGATGGTGATTCAGCTGATCATGATTTGGGAAATTCTCCCAAACAGGGGAGGAAAACAGGTGCTGACACTGAGGAGAGGAAAATAGTTTTTGAAGATGAAGGTGATACAAGTAAAGGAGCAAAGGAAGCTGATACTCATGTAGAGCAACTTGATGATCAAGATATTTTCTGTACTGCAACTGATTTTACCACTGATTCTATTTCCACTGCAGAGCCAACTATTGCCACTGCAAGTGAAGAATTTGATAAATTGAAGAAAGACAAAGGTAAAGCAGTTATGGAAGATGTAGAGCAAACTGGAAGTAAGATTTCAAAGAAAAGACAAGCTCAGATTGCTCTTGATAGAGAACTTGCTAAGAAGATTACTGAAGAACAAGTTGCTGAAAAGAAAAAGCTTGAAGAAATGGAAGTTGCAAGATTTTTGGAGACTAAAAGATTGAATAGAATGGAAGATTTTGTTGAAGATCCACTTTCCACTGTTCAACCTACAATTCTTATAGAGAAGACTCTGGAGTTTAGTTATGTTCCTACTGAAGATGATATTGAATTCTTGACTGCTAATAATCCAGAAATCAAGAAAAAGGCAATTGACCTGGTAGCTGATGCATCCTTAACTGAGGAACAAAGAACATCTCAGTTGAAGGATTTCATCCAAATGAAGAACAATCAAGCACTTGAGGATGTGATTAGTACAGTAAAAAAGGATCAAAAGAAATCAAGACAACCTACCAAGGCATAAATACTTGCATATATGAAGACTTATTGTTGTCATGTTGGTGGTTGGAAGAAGCATCAATTCAAAGGAATGCTTGATGATCAAATTGAAAAGGCTTACCACAGAGCTCAAAAACAAGATAAAATTTTTATTCCAATGGGTTCTGAAAAAGAAGCAAGAAGGATTCCTAGATTGAAGAGAAAGGCCAAAGTAAGTGATTCTCAAACTGTTAAGAAGACTAAGGTTGATGAAGATCAAACAATGTCTACTGAGAAGGAAATTCCTACTGAGAAATTCACTGAAGATCAATTGACTAGAATGATTGTGATTGAAGAAAGAGATTTTTATCCAGAACCACTGCAAGTTCGACATCCTATCATTGATTGGGAAGTTTACACTGCTAGCAATTTTGCTTCAACCTGGAAGATCACAAGGCTGGGAGGTGAAACTTCATCATTCATGACATTTGAAGATCTTATTAAAGCTTTTGACAGATATGACCTTAATACACTTTGGAGGTTAGTTCAAGAAAGGTTTAATGCTTAAGATCTCAAAGATACAAAGGAGATGCAGTTATGGGTTAATCTTAGAAGGCTCTATGAACCAAATGTTGATGATGACTTCTGGAAAACCTTATTCACATGTTTTGGTACTAAATGGTTTTACTATGATTCATGTGAAGTTCATCATGTCTCTACAGCAAATGGAGAAGACTTTTTCATGCTTGCTGAGAAAGAATATCCACTTAGAGCTGGAGCTCTTACAGTGATGTTAACCTTAACAATAAGAGTTCATGAAGACAATGAGAAGGTCAGAGCATTGTTACAAAGGCTTCAAGATCAATGTTCAAGAGCTATACAGAAGTTAAGGAAGAAGTGAAGTGTTTGGTTGAATTCCCCAAATCCTTGAAGATAATGCATATTGAAGAAACTTATTGATTTGCAGAGAAATCATAAGTTTAGGGGAGGATTGTTGGGAATAATCCGTTACCACGGATAGTTGTGGTTTACACTGCTCGGATTAACACTAGCAGTGGAAACGTATTTCCACTGTCAGTATATTGTTACCACTGCTATTAGTTTATGATTAGAATAATGTGTCTAGATAAGTATAGAATAGATTTTGTGTATATTCTATAATGTTAGCTTTATACTTATCTTGTAAAGGACTCCTTGTTGTATAAAAGGAGGTCCTAGGTCATTGTCTTAGGTACTTGTCAATTTACCTACATATTACTCACAAAGGCTTCAAGGTGTAAACCTAGTGATAAGCTAAGATCACTTGTATTATTTATCAATAATACTGGAGCTTAAGTTTTGTGTTTAATCTGTGTTTACATACAATACATCATATAATCCATCTTCTAAGTATTACTAAGTAAATTCCGTGTGTTTAATAATATCATACAAAAATATCATTGACACAAGGAGTGTGTCTAGATCCATCACATGTTGAAAAACTTGTGTTGTAAAATGGATCTTTGTAGTAGAATGAAACATTGTTGATGAAGTATCCTTAGGCGTAGAAATCAAATGTAGGCAAAGTAATGCTTAGGCGTAAAAAAACCAAACTTACACGTAAAAGTAATATTTACGCGTAGGATTAGCTTACGCGTAAGAATTGAGAAACACTAAGACTAGGCGTAAACTGAAAGTTAGACGTAGAAAACTTATGCGTAAGACAAGGCTTAGGCGTAAGAAAATGCTTAGGCGTAAAGAGTTATATGCGTAAGTTTTAGCTTATGCGTAAAATTAGGGTTTTGCCCAAAAATCCTTTATACTAATCTCAGTGTAAAAGATATCCAAAGTCGAAGTGTTTTCAGGCTTATCCAAGCAAGAAAACACTGAGTAAACCAAGAAAACTGAAGATCAAGCCACGGATATCTTACGCGTAACTCTGGGGTTTTGTTACACGTAAAACTTAACCAAAACTGATTTTTAGCCCAAAGTGTTTCTAAACCAGATTTTTGTGATGAAACAGCTTCAATATCACCAAAATAACACAAAAGTGTGAAACTTGATGATCCAAAACTTGTTGACACCTTATGCGTAGAAATGGACACACGTTTAAAATCAAGCTTAAAAACAATGAATTACAGGTAAAGTTTGAAACTTTTTGCTAAACACTGAAATTTTAACACCTAAAAACTTTGAAAGTACAAGAATTCTGGATTGTAAAGTGTAAAAAATGAGTTTTGAAGCGTGAAAAAGTTTGTAAACCGTATGTTACGCATAAAACCAAAACTTCAAAAACAAAACCTTTTCACCCAACTATTTGGCGATTGATACCACTGTTAGGTTCCCATATTTGTAACACAAGCATCAATATAAGAAAGATAGATAAGAAGTGATCGGTTGAACAAATACAAACACACACAAATATGAATAGAGAAGGTTTATGCGTAGAGAGTGAAAGTAAATGAACAACCAAATCCCAAATGGGAGTTTACAAGATTATTTATAGGGCAAGGAGCTAGGGCAACACTACTATCATCCTTCCCTTCTTATGGGCTTGGGCCAAGGCTCATGGGCTTTCTACATAAGCCTTGGTATGATAACTAACATAAAAGCCATAATTAAGCTAAATATTACATATTAATTAATAACACTTGAATTCTAGTTTAGGAGTGATTCCAACAATACTGATGGGTAAAAGTTAATACCGATGGTTATAAGTTAGTACTGATAAGCATAGTTAGTGCTGATGAACTAGCCGTTAGTACTTATTCCAAAAGTCTATTATGTAATGATTACTTTTGCAAGTTGTTACCGCCTGTTTCCTTATAAAAGGGTTTCCTAATTGGTTTCTCTTCACTTATTACCATAAATCTTTATTAGGCGGTTCAACCAAAATTCTCTAAATCTCTATAAATTGCATAACTTTCCAATTGCTTTCACCAAAATTCAATCAAGGATTTTGCGACTCAATCCCACTTTTCTAACCCTTAATCTAATCATTCATGGCTCCTCTTGATTTTGTCGACAAGCATAACATGGTGGCATGCTTGGAATTTCCAGAAGGTCATGATGAATTTGCTGAGATAGTAGCCTTTCTAAACCGAAGCAGCATCAGGTTTGCTTTACTTTTAAACCCTACTATCTTATGTACCCCTGTCAGAAAGTTTTGGCAAACTGCAATTGCCTCAACAACTGAGGAAGGGGTACAACAGTTAATTGGTACAGTGGATGGCACTCAAATTGCTATCACTGAAGCATCTCTAAGAGAACATCTTCATCTTAGAGATGCTGAAGGTATTACCACTTTGCCAGGCACTGAAATTTTTGAACAACTCTCATTATGGGGTATAGACATGATGACACTTACAATTTTCACAAAAGTCAGTTTTCCCCACAATGGAGATTTCTAATTCATACCCTCCTACACTGCTTGAGTCACAAAAGGACTGGCTGGGATGCTTTCCCCACAAATATAGCCACAACCTTGATCTTCCTTGCAACAGGCAGGGTGTTCAATTTTTCAAACAATATTTTTGAGGGTATACTTAAAAATGCAGTCAGCAAGACCAAGTTTATGATGTATCCCAGGTTTATACAAGTATTTTTGGATCTCCAAAAACAAAACCTACAACCTCACAAAAATGTTTATCCTTCAAAACTACTCACAGCCAAAGTATTTTCCAATATGTCAAGGGATGTGGTAGGCTATAATGGGGTTGTAGTGCCTTTATTTGCTAACATGCTCATTGCATAGGGTGAAGGACCATCAAGCACAGGTGGCTCCCAACACACACCCATAGATCTTGAACAATCTCCCAACCAACCACACTCATCAACAAGTAGGCACTCCAGACAGGAGAGTGGGAATGCTCAGACCCATTCTCCTCCTGTGACAACCCGTACTTTCAGGTCATTTCTCAAAACAATTCATACTTCACTATTTCAACATTTATCGTAAACTAGGTTTGCGTGTTCCAAATTCGCGTAACCTTTATGGTTTAGCGGCGAATTCATGATCATATCATCACGAACATTTCATATGGACTAAGTTTAGTCTACATTTCATTAACATCATTTGCATCATGTTAATCCATTCATGACATTTCATTTCACATTTAACGCGTAAATTTTATATTAAATAAACGTTTTCGCTTGAGTTATTATTTTGAATATTTAATCCGTTACTTCTAAAAATGATCCCGATATATTTTTATACTTACATTTAGTTATAAAAACTATATTTTGAGTTTACCTAGTGTTTTAAATTTATTTTGTATATAAATCATTAAAGTTGTATTATTACGACGTTTTTCTTAAAAACTATACGATAATTATTTTATCACTCAAATTTCACAAGGAATGTATTTTTACAATTTTTATGATATCATTATACTCTATTTTGATCTACTAAAAATTACTTTTACCTAAAATTTCCTTAAATACACTAATGTATACAAAACATTACAAGTTATTATTATTTACACATTATACTTACATTTTAACTATTACATACAAGTAAAAGAAAAAAAATATATAATTGGGAAACAATATCCCCTAAAAACCGGCCCTTAGGGGTTGGCAATTAATGTTGGTAAAGTTTTTCTAACTTGATTATACATACTTATACTCCAACACTTTCATCATTCATTCACTTCATTTTTTTTTATCAAGTAAAAAGTGTTTCTTCTCTCCTTGTTTCTCTCCTCCAAACCGGCTATAAGGTGTTTTCAAAGGGATCACAAAAACCTTTCAAGCTCAAGTATTTACAATCTAGATCACACTCTTATTAAGGTTTTGAAATAAAAACCTAGGGTGTTTAGGTTAAACCTTTGTTCTTTGCACCTCATCATATTAACTTGTAAGCATATCACTTCATTTTACATCTTTCCTTTTCATTTCATAAGTATTTTATCATTTTCATAGCAAACATGCAAGACTTGTGTTTATTTATACCATTTTACATTGATTTTTAGAGTTATATATATATAAAGTCATCCTATAATTATTCCCTTGGTATATTTTGGTCTTGATGATGTTTAGGAACCCATGACACCCTAAGAAGGTGTATGGTAGGATTAGATTAGCTTTGGAGTTGATTTGAAGGGATTGGAATAGGTTTAGTACGAGAAAAACTATTTTCGATAAGTATAAAAAGTGTTCTGTCCTTGTTTTATTTTTCTGGAAAATCCGACAGTAGGCACGAATTTTTGGCTTTCATATTTAGAAAATATACTTTAAAACGAATCCGTGGCCGCTTGAACGGATTAAAACGGAGTTATAACGAAGAAGTTATGAATTTTCCAAGTTTGACGACGAAATATATGTTTTCTGAAAATTTCAGCAAAGTATTATTGTTTTGTACGAGTCAAAAACGAGCCTTAAGCTTCACAAATTATTTCGACTTATCAAAAATATATTAGTATACTTTGATACGAAGCTAAGGACGTATAATACATAGAAAACGGATTTGAAACGACTAAGATATACACGTTTTCATAAAATTGCCGTAACTATTATTTTCAGAAAAACTATATTATTTTTACGAGACAAGTGTTACGGTAACTAAAACGACCATGTTGAAGGCTGTTTTTAACTATGATGTAGATCTTTTTGGAACGAAATGTCTTCTAATAAAATCAAGATCACCAAGCATATTTTTCAAAACAACCAACCGTTTGTATAGCGGAGTTGTAGTAAATTAATTACGGTTGCTTAAACTTTGCCGAAACTCACTTTTTGAACCACAATTCGACAAAATCACCATGTTTAACCTTTATTATCTTTATGTTCGAGACCTTTATGTCGAAAACTCCTGTACTGAAACTTCTAGATTTCGATACAAACTTTCCAAAACCGTCGAGTTCGTTTCCTAATGTGCGACGTACACCATTTTACGACTAGTTTTTCGAAGCCATTTTTGTCACTTTCATGAAATTTCCGCCGACATTGTTTTACGACGAAAAGTGATAATTTCACTATAAATCATTACAAAACCATTGTAGGATGACATTTTGACGTAAATACTTGTAAAGTCATTTTTGAAGGGGTCAAGACGTCAAAAGAGTATTTTCCAACGATAAGTATTATTTTCAAAATTCGCAAATGGTATAAATAACATACGAACTGCATGCATAACATTACATTGCAACTCATTACATATCATATCATTCGTAATAGGTCCCGGTTAAAGCATCACGATATACCTCAGTGTACTCACTCTTGTCATCATACCAGTTTACCAAGTGAGTTTTCATAGCCCCGATTTATTCAAGTTTTTACTTCATTTCAAACCTACGGGGGAGGATACATTGCACAACATTTTATTACGATACCAAGTATGTTAAATTCATTTACATTGCTTAAGTTACAACGTTGCCAGTTAAATGTCCCCATTTCATATGCATGAGCCGTTAATTTCCTAGAAGCGTGTGTGAGTGGATAGATCTATCGAGGGTGACGCCTCCATCCGGGTTGGTGAATCCCAACTAGTCATACGGATGCATTTCATTCATAAACATTATTAGAGTTGTTTGGCAAGACACTCTGTTGGGGCGAACATCAGTCGGAGCTTCGGTATCATGCGCTTAAGCAATTGTAACATTTTTATGTGACTTGATTGTCATACCTGTAACATTTTTATGTGACTTGATTGTCATACCTGTAACATTTTTATGTGACATGATTGTCATACCAGATATATACTTGCGTAGTCGTATAAAACATTTACATAAACCTATGATTTCTCACCAACATTATTGTTGACCGTTTTAGCAATGTATTTTCAGGTAACTAAGGCATACTCATCATGGCATGGTTAAGGAACCTTTTGAGTCGCGGCGTCGACTTATATCATTGTACATTAGGGCATTTTCTTTCAAAACCATCGTTTGGACTTGTAATATATTTATATTTCCGCAAACTTTCTAAACTTTTGGGACCTATGTTGTAACTCTGAACGCTTTTATTAAATATCAAACGATGTGTTTTTAAACGACACTTTAGGTCGTTCAATGTAACTGTGATTGTGGTGCTATGACAGTCTATCCCCAGGAATTCCATTCCGCTGCAAAACAGGTAAATTGGGGGTGTGACAGATTGGTACCAGAGCTACAGTTATAGAGAACTAGGTTGCATCATTGACCCTAGACTATAACTACATTATCATAGCATCTCATCATTTCATCATAAGTGCGTGTTCACTTTGCATGCGATTTATACGTACATTTTTCGAGTTATTCACTTTCATTTCACAGCGGTTGTCACATAGATGCCTTCAAATACCCATCCCATTATACTCACATCACTTTGACATGGAGAATGCCTTGTTAGTCCCTATCATAATTTTAACATCAGTTGACTCAACACCGATAACATCAGATGATGACACTGAGACCTTTTAGGAGGACGAAGTTGCACCTACACCAGCACGATCACTATTGATTCACTGTAGGATCAGGACAATTTTTATCACTCAGTTGGGACAGATCATACCATTGGGTAGAACTTATAGGCTTAGTCCTAATGAACCTATTTTCTTAACTCACCACAAGGATTCCATTATCATCATTGTCATTATTTTCATCATCATTATCATTTCGAGCACCATCCGTACCATCACATCTCATACACGATACTCATACACCTGACTTGCAGCTTGGGAAGCGTGCATGATTTGACACACCATTACCACCTACCACTTAGACTATAGACACTACACCATCTCATAGGTTTGAGGATTGTGAGAGTTCTAGGGCTATTGTTGCTAGACCGCCTACTACTCCTACACTTGAAACACGATTAGACCACCAACAGGAACAGATAATAAGTACCTTTCTAGCTAACGTAATCTTTATCATTTATTACCTCTACGATAATCACCACCTTGTTTATTTCATTCCTTACTCCAATTGCCCAATTTTCCATCATTTCACGTCGATACATCACTATCTTACTAGGGGTTAGGCCAACTTTATTCTTGACCAATTAGTAGACTATTACTACTCGATAAGGTTCTTCTATGTATCCTACAAACCATCCAACAAATTTTATTCCAAATTATCCTTCTACTATTTCATGAAATTATTTCACTTGATTTTATTTCGAACTATCTTATCACCATCTCAGAAACGTTGTTTCATAAAGTTTTAACGCAAGTTGTTTTATTACCAACTTATCAATTGGTTTCAGTCATTTTATCAACTATTTAATATCCTCATGCGAAACGATTTTCATGTTACTCTGAAAAATCATTGAGCCATTATCTTACAAAACAAAACGTTGAATACCATCTAAAACTTCGGAGGAACATAATACCATTTCAACAAAAACAAGCATCACATCATTTGTCCTTGATTATACATGGCCTGATCACCTATGTATAATTTAGGAAGAATTATGTCATGAAAGTAACTAGTATCATTTCAAATCTCCTAAAACAATTCTCATTTAAAAGCAAAGTTTATAATTAGATAAATCGTGCATAAACATTTCTTTTTGTTAACACTCTATAGATGCTTACGCCATTTATCTCTCACTCAACCGATAAGTTAGGATTTGACGAGTGACCTTTAGGAAAGACTTCCTATACCATCTGTGAGGAGGATTCCTCGATACAAGAAAACAATGGAAGGATTTTGGAATTACCAACAAGGACTAGAACTAGGTGGTAGGATGATTCAAAACTCAACAAAAATCTTAAGACATCACGAGACCTTCCGAACCACTATTTTGGATTAGAATTCAAACTCTATCATTCCAAAAGTACTAGCTAGACCGAGTTACGAGATTTAATACGAAGCAAATACCCATGAAGCAACACTATAGGGATATACCAAGTCTTCTAACTGAGGCTGTAGAACATTCTGTTAAACATGGCCTCAACAATATGTGAACTTCCCTAAAATGAGTGTCCCTTAAAGGAAAATTTGGTTAAATTAAGGTTATCGATATAAACTTCCCCTAAGGCATTGTGTTCTCTAGAAATTCCAAGTAACCTCACTTCTATATCAAGAGATGCCACAGGTTTGAACATGTCGGACAATCAATGACTCCCCATCTACAAGTGAAACTAGAACAAACATTCTTCGACATAGTATGAGCTGATATCTATTTTCTTGCTAGCATGATAGCAATATAAGAGACGAATTATTTTAGAAGTACTCAATATTGAAACAAGTCTTGAAAATCAACCACTACACCACCTCACTTAAATATTTAAGGTTTGTGACTTTACTACATGGGGCATGGAAACACTTCGATAATCAAACAATAAACATTTTAGTCATAGAGACTAAGCACCTTAGGCAAGTAATACTCAGGTCATGACATTCGATAGGACTAGAAACGCGAGGAATCACAACTGTTACCTATAATCTATTCTTTTCAATAAGGTCCTTTCTGACAGATTTAACATTTTGAAATCTAACACGAGACAAGTGGTATCAATTCCAGTTGTACCTATTATAAGCTATTCGATTCACCTTAGACTGCTGACAGTCATTTCAGGATTTCTATGGAACCTACTAGGACATGATTACCGTCTACTATCCTCAGCTCAATGGTTAGAGCTAGAGAGCAATTCCCACATTAGATAATATGCTCAAGCCAGTATGACCTTCTAGAAATGGTTAGGCAAATCATTCTCCATCGACAAGTTTCTTTGCAACAATAGTTAGCTCATGAACATATTGACTACACCATTTGAGGCATTGTAAGGTTGAGGTATCAATCACTTATTCACGGGTTAAAAATCAGGAAAGTCCAATTCATTAGTCCATGACTCATTCATGAAACAAACAAAGAAGTCATACAAATCAAAAATCAGTTACAAGTAACAACATATAGCTAGATAAGCTACATCGTTATACGATGCAAATTTTGGAAATATGTCCCATAAGCCGCAAACCATTAGAATTTCGAGTTGGCAACAGAATCTATGTTCGAAATCTTGCCTTGGAAAGGCGTGGTGCGATTCAGAAAAACATTGAACGAACCGATACGACTCATATACCCTCACCTTTCACCGATGACACTGTAGAACCCAACACGAACTGAATTCAGGGACTGAATTCCTTTTTGGATGGGCGAATGTGACAACCCGTACTTTCAGGTCATTTCTCAAAACAATTCATACTTCACTATTTCAACATTTATCGTAAACTAGGTTTGCGTGTTCCAAATTCGCGTAACCTTTATGGTTTAGCGGCGAATTCATGATCATATCATCACGAACATTTCATATGGACTAAGTTTAGTCTACATTTCATTAACATCATTTGCATCATGTTAATCCATTCATGACATTTCATTTCACATTTAACGCGTAAATTTTATATTAAATAAACGTTATCGCGTGAGTTATTATTTTGAATATTTAATCCGTTACTTCTAAAAATGATCCCGATATATTTTTATACTTACATTTAGTTATAAAAACTATATTTTGAGTTTACCTAGTGTTTTAAATTTATTTTGTATATAAATCATTAAAGTTGTATTATTACGACGTTTTTCTTAAAAACTATACGATAATTATTTTATCACTCAAATTTCACAAAGAATGTATTTTTACAATTTTTATGATATCATTATACTCTATTTTGATCTACTAAAAATTACTTTTACCTAAATTTTCCTTAAATACACTAATGTATACAAAACATTACAAGTTATTATTATTTACACATTATACTTACATTTTAACTATTACATACAAGTAAAAGAAAAAAATATATATAATTGGGAAACAATATCCCCTAAAAACCGGCCCTTAGGGGTTGGCAATTAATGTTGGTAAAGTTTTTCTAACTTGATTATACATACTTATACTCCAACACTTTCATCATTCATTCACTTCATTTTTTTTTATCAAGTAAAAAGTGTTTCTTCTCTCCTTGTTTCTCTCCTCCAAACCGGCTATAAGGTGTTTTCAAAGGGATCACAAAAACCTTTCAAGCTCAAGTATTTACAATCTAGATCACACTCTTATTAAGGTTTTGAAATAAAAACCTAGGGTGTTTAGGTTAAACCTTTGTTCTTTGCACCTCATCATATTAACTTGTAAGCATATCACTTCATTTTACATCTTTCCTTTTCATTTCATAAGTATTTTATCATTTTCATAGCAAACATGCAAGACTTGTGTTTATTTATACCATTTTACATTGATTTTTAGAGTTATATATATATAAAGTCATCCTATAATTATTCCCTTGGTATATTTTGGTCTTGATGATGTTTAGGAACCCATGACACCCTAAGAAGGTGTATGGTAGGATTAGATTAGCTTTGGAGTTGATTTGAAGGGATTGGAATAGGTTTAGTACGAGAAAAACTATTTTCGATAAGTATAAAAAGTGTTCTGTCCTTGTTTTATTTTTCTGGAAAATCCGACAGTAGGCACGAATTTTTGGCTTTCATATTTAGAAAATATACTTTAAAACGAATCCGTGGCCGCTTGAACGGATTAAAACGGAGTTATAACGAAGAAGTTATGAATTTTCCAAGTTTGACGACGAAATATATGTTTTCTGAAAATTTCAGCAAAGTATTATTGTTTTGTACGAGTCAAAAACGAGCCTTTAGCTTCACAAATTATTTCGACTTATCAAAAATATATTAGTATACTTTGATACGAAGCTAATGACGTATAATACATAGAAAACGGATTTGAAACGACTAAGATATACACGTTTTCATAAAATTGCCGTAACTATTATTTTCAGAAAAACTATATTATTTTTACGAGACAAGTGTTACGGTAACTAAAACGACCATGTTGAAGGCTGTTTTTAACTATGATGTAGATCTTTTTGGAACGAAATGTCTTCTAATAAAATCAAGATCACCAAGCATATTTTTCAAAACAACCAACCGTTTGTATAGCGGAGTTGTAGTAAATTAATTACGGTTGCTTAAACTTTGCCGAAACTCACTTTTTGAACCACAATTCGACAAAATCACCATCTTTAACCTTTATTATCTTTATGTTCGAGACCTTTATGTCGAAAACTCCTGAACTGAAACTTCTAGATTTCGATACAAACTTTCCAAAACCGTCGAGTTCGTTTCCTAATGTGCGACGTACACCATTTTACGACTAGTTTTTCGAAGCCATTTTTGTCACTTTCATGAAATTTCCGCCGACATTGTTTTACGACGAAAAGTGATAATTTCACTATAAATCATTACAAAACCATTGTAGGATGACATTTTGACGTAAATACTTGTAAAGTCATTTTTGAAGGGGTCAAGACGTCAAAAGAGTATTTTCCAACGATAAGTATTATTTTCAAAATTCGCAAATGGTATAAATAACATACGAACTGCATGCATAACATTACATTGCAACTCATTACATATCATATCATTCGTAATAGGTCCCGGTTAAAGCATCACGATATACCTCAGTGTACTCACTCTTGTCATCATACCAGTTTACCAAGTGAGTTTTCATAGCCCCGATTTATTCAAGTTTTTACTTCATTTCAAACCTACGGGGGAGGATACATTGCACAACATTTTATTACGATACCAAGTATGTTAAATTCATTTACATTGCTTAAGTTACAACGTTGCCAGTTAAATGTCCCCATTTCATATGCATGAGCCGTTAATTTCCTAGAAGCGTGTGTGAGTGGATAGATCTATCGAGGGTGACGCCTCCATCCGGGTTGGTGAATCCCAACTAGTCATACGGATGCATTTCATTCATAAAAATTATTAGAGTTGTTTGGCAAGACACTCTGTTGGGGCGAACATCAGTCGGAGCTTCGGTATCATGCGCTTAAGCAATTGTAACATTTTTATGTGACTTGATTGTCATACCTGTAACATTTTTATGTGACTTGATTGTCATACCTGTAACATTTTTATGTGACATGATTGTCATACCAGATATATACTTGCGTAGTCGTATAAAACATTTACATAAACCTATGATTTCTCACCAACATTATTGTTGACCGTTTTAGCAATGTATTTTCAGGTAACTAAGGCATACTCATCATGGCATGGTTAAGGAACCTTTTGAGTCGCGGCGTCGACTTATATCATTGTACATTAGGGCATTTTCTTTCAAAACCATCGTTTGGACTTGTAATATATTTATATTTCCGCAAACTTTCTAAACTTTTGGGACCTATGTTGTAACTCTGAACGCTTTTATTAAATATCAAACGATGTGTTTTTAAACGACACTTTAGGTCGTTCAATGTAACTGTGATTGTGGTGCTATGACAGTCTATCCCCAGGAATTCCATTCCGCTGCAAAACAGGTAAATTGGGGGTGTGACACCTCCTATCCTTGAAGCAGATGAGCCTATCTCAGGTGATGGAGGAGATAGAGTGGTGAGAGTTGCCCCTACTCAACCAGGCTTAGAAGCTGGTGAGGAAAGTGGTAACATCAATAAGACCCTATTGGGTCTATTATAGATTTGATGATACAAAACAAGAAGAATGAAACATGAAGGGATTAAAGTGACAAGAAGGGAAACTACAAAAAGATGGAAGATTTGGAAGATTCTGGTTGATATGCTTAAAAGAATATTTAGTTTCCTAATTATATTATGATTCCTCTTGTAAACCCTAGATGTCTCTAGTATATAAAAAGACATAGGGTCATTAGTTTTATAGTACGTACAAGATGTAGACGTCTAAAGGTGTGTGTGTGTGTCCTAGGCGTATAGTCTTGTAAAATCCTAGGTTATTAGTTTAGTTAGTAGACGTGTTCCTATAAACGTCTAAGATTAGTTAGTGTTAGTGATTGAAAACCTTTAGCAATAACAAAGTATTGTTTTGATTATTCTGCTGCTTATTATCTTTGTTATTGATCCCTAACTGAGCTTATAAACGATCTTATCAATTGGTATTAGAGAGGGCAGCTCTTGATATAGGGATCTATAAGGTTTTAATTGTCGACAAAAAGAAGTTTTAATGAAGATCTGGTATTAATTCTGTTCGTGTGATTAATTCTGGTCGAGGTCAAGTTCAAATTCTTTCGTTGTCATTGATATTGCTATTAAAGAATTATGATGTGATAGGTCAGTGCATCAGTGGTTAGACATGGCTTATTTTATTCAATCTATAAAGGATTGATATATTGGTGGTCTCAAGCATTATTGGTACTGTTGTGTATATCTGCTGGACCCATGTTTGTTTGACTATCACGTCGATGTCTGAATTTTTGGGACCTACGAGTTTTATTGTCGTGATTGGTCGAAATCACAAAGTCAAACGTTCTCTTTTGATACAATTCATATTATTGGCTGCAAATTGAATGGTTCACGTGGGAAGATTGTATATGACGTCACATGGTGCCATGGCTACTGATTGCTCATATTTTCTTAGTATTCGTGTACTGCTCTAGCACGTGGATATTGGTATGTAACTTTCAACTTGGTTAATTGCAAATTGATGAGGCGTAGATTTGATATCAGTGATCATGTAGTCCCATTGTGTTTTATTATCACGTGAAGTGGACGGCAGATTTAATCTGTTCATGTCGTGTGTGTTATTAAATTACACATATGGGATGCAGCGAGTGATAATGATACGAGGTGATAGTTTTTATTGGCTATCACGTTTTTATTTTGATTGGCTATCACATCTAACCTCTCGTGATGATTAGAACAGCATACTTCATGTTTATATTGGTACTGGTCCTCACGTTATTGTTGCTGATATTTTATTCCTACTGTTTGGTTTCAAGATTAAGTCTGGTATTGTTCATGGTTAAGACGAAAGTACTGCTTGATTTTTTTTAAAGTACTGCTTATGCTTCAAAGTACTACTTTCCATATTCGTAAAGTACTGCTGCTGCTGCACGTTTAGATGAAAGTACTGCTGCAACGTACTGTTCAAAGTACTGCTTATGTTCAAAGTACTGCTTGTTTTTAAAGTAATGTTGTTTGACGAAAGTACTGCTCAAGGTTTTTACATGGAGAAATTTATTTGGATTGGCAGTATAATGGTTTATTACGAGGAGATTTGGAATTAAGGGGAAGTCGAGCATGATTATTGTTATGGTTTTTGGATGACACACACACAGGTTATTGTTCACACACACAAGGAGTTTGGTGATTTGTTCTTAAAAGGATTCAAAAAGGCTCGTATTTGATTCTTATGGATTAATTGATTACGAAGACGGTTGAATATCATTTATTTAATGTTGTAGTTGAGTTTCACAGGTTTGTGTTCTTATCATATAGCTTGATGAATCTAGCAATGTGTGATTTTTCTTATGATGCTCTATGCACACATTGGCTATCACTTAAAGGAGTTACATTGTAGTGCCCAGTGTCTCATATTAGTTGAGGATTTTGTCAAGGGATTGCGGTCTACTTATATTTGGTGATTCGTATAAGTATGGAGTTCCGTGGATAGTACAAGATTTAAGACACAAGTTTGGGAAATTCTACTTCTTCATTAAGTTCGTTATACTCGGTTTTCTTCACAAGTGATCATTACATGGAGCCTACAGATTTGAAGAATCAAGAAGATGGTTAACATATGGGTTTCAGGGGAAGCTTATTGTTAAATGTTTAAACCATCTACATGCACCACTCAAGGGGAAGTGTTTGATTTTTACTACTGTTGATCATTATTACTACTGCTAGTTGGAGTTTTCTACTGTTTTGGATCCATTTTTCTTATGATGCGTAATGGTGGGCGATTTGAAGCATTGGAAGTCTTAGATTGGAAGTATGATATTGGTTCATGGTGGTCAAGATCATTATTTGCATACGTTCCCTATTTGAATAATAACAAAAAGGGGAAGAGATGTTGGAGTGGTATAGCATGGATTAAGGGGAAGACAAAGGAAGATAAGAATGTTTCATTCATGGTGAGATTTAATTATCTCAACTTCTGCTACTTCGTCTAGGGAAGTTCGTACAAGAATTGTATTTGTTTTGTCATCTTATAGATTTGATGATACAAAACAAGAAGAATGAAACATGAAGGGCTTAAAGTGACAAGAAGGGAAACTACAAAAAGATGGAAGATTTGGAAGATTCTAGATGATATGCTTAAAAGAATATTTTGTTTCCTAATTTTATTATGCTTCCTCTTGTAAACCCTAGACGTCTCTAGTATATAAAAAGACATAGGGTCATTAGTTTTATAGTACGTACAAGATGTAGACGTCTAAAGGTGTGTGTGTATGTCCTAGGCCTATAGTCTTGTAAACGCCTAGGTTATTAGTTTAGTTAGTAGACGTGTTCCTATGAACGTCTAAGATTAGTTTGGTTAGAGTACATCGATCCAACAGACCCAATCCATCCCAACACCTAGTGAGCATTCCTCACAGGGTGGACCCAGACACAGGCTAAAAAGGGGGGTGTATCTGCTTAGGCTAGGCCTGGGAGTGCATCTCAAGTGCGCAGTGACCCACCTCTCTTAGCAGGTAACACAGCTAAAAGTGGTGAGGGCAGTTTGACACTTAATGAAATGACGGATTTGTACAGGTTTCTATGCAGAAAAGTTAACACACTGGAGATTGCCCTGTATGAACACAAGAAAGCTGCTGCCAAAGTTCATACCAAAATGCTTCTGAAGATGAAAAGGCTTGCACATCAGGTTCAGCTTCTATCCAAGCCAACTGCAGCAGCATCTCCAATTACCACATCAATCAAAAGGAAGGCCAAGTTCACAGTTTCTAGCACCTCAACAGAGAAATCTTCCAAACAGGGGAGGAGTTCTGACATACAGAGTAGAAGAGAATTTGGTCAGTGGCAAGGGGGTCAAACTTTTCAGAGCCCTTTTCTTGATGAAGATGAAGAAGTTCAGATCCCCACACATGCAGAAGAAGTACTTAGTACTCCTACATGCACTATCAGTACTATCCCAGTTAGTACTGTTAGTGTTGTAGTTAGTACTGATAGTACTATGGTTAGTACTCCTGGTATTCTGCAATCAGTACTAAGTCCAATCCTTCAAGTAGCTGCTGAACTACAACAAGCCACAACAACTGAGGCCACCATCACCACCACCACTCCAAATGAAGACAGTGATGAAGAAAATGGAGAGACACATGCAATCTTGGGACTTTAGAGCTTGAAGAAATCAGTCCCCATCTCTCCAACTTACAAGAAGCCTCCTATTCTATATCCGAGAAAGAAAACCAAATCAGCAGCACCCAAGCCCAAAGAAAAAGGAGTCACTATCAGAGAAGGAGGTGCTCCACCATCCCCAACTCCCTCAGCTCCAAAGATTGATCCCAAGGACAAAGGTAAAGGGATACTAGAATAAGAACCAAAGAAAAAGAAGTTGTCTAGGGTTGAGATTGAGAGATTGAATGAAGAAGCAGCAAGAAAGATTGCAGCTGAATGGGATGAGCAAGAATTGCAGAAAGAGGCTGAAGAGAAAGAAAAGAAAAAGATGGCTAAATTAGATGAAGATTGGCAAACATGGGATGATATGAGAGCCAAGGTAGAAGCAACTCAGGAGGTACAAAAGAAGTTGCAACAAGATAAGACTACAGGTGTTAATGAAGCAGCTCAGTTATTCAGTGAGATCTTAGCCAGAAGACATAGTCAATTTAGACAGCAAAGGGAAATTGAAAAGGCCTCAAGACCTCCAAACAAGAGTCAACAAAAGATGTACCTCTACAAGTACATTAAATATCAAGGTGAAGACAGGAGAACCTTGAAGCAGCTCAATCAACTGGCATGGGAAACTCTTCAAAGGCTTGCTGATACTGTTCAAAGAAGGATGTTAAACTTCATGCCTATGCAAGCTGATGACACTATTGAAAGATCACAACTAGTTGGAAGCTACAAAAGACCATCAGAAGAAGGAGCTTCTTCAACTGCACCCAAAAGATTGAAAGCATCTGAAGATGAAGGTGGACTAACTGAAGAAGTCTCAACCAGATGATGCTGATTGAAGCCCCAGAAGAAGCACTATATTCAAAGCCTATCAATACCAGATACCCAATCATTAATTGGGATAACTATACTGAAGACGGAAAAAGGCACTAGAGGATACACAAAGCTGGTGGAAGAACAAGTGCCTATCTATACTTGGTAGATTTATTTGCATTCATTGACAGGGAGGATCTACTCAAGCTTTGGGAATTGGTCAAAGAAAGGTTCAAGAACAGAGATCCAGACAATGATAAAGATCTGGAGTTACTTTATGAGCTTGAAAATATATTTGAACCTGGTCCAGCTGGAGAACAATGGAAGTATCAACCTGGAGAGGAGGCACTGACTTGGACATTGATTGATTCATGTGGACTGCACTTGGTGACAACATGCAATGGAACAGATATCTACATGTTGGTTGAAAGAACCTATCCACTTGCATTAGGAACTCTTCTTGAAATGTTGGCAGCTGGGCTAAGGATGGGTAATGCAGTAGACATGGCTAAGGAGTTGTTGATAAAGATATTTGACCAAGCTGGAAGACCTAGCAGAAAGTGAGTTTAGAAGAATCCTCAAAGACTAAAGAAAACTTGTGATTCTGAAACCCAATCACAAGTTTATGGGAGGATTGTTGGGAAATTCGCTTTTGGGAGTTAATACTTTTAGTAGTAGAGTTAGTACTGATAGTGTCTTCTAATAAATATTAACTAGTTAGTACTGATAGTTAAAGTGTTAGTACTAATAGTATTAAGTTTGTACTGTTCTAAGTAAGGAATGTCGTGTATGGTTTGTAACAGAATATCTTCTATTCTAATAGAAGATATGATACTTAGTGCATAGTTATCTCTGTAAGAGATCTCCTTAGTGTATAAAAGGAGATCCTAGCTAGGTTAAACATACATCTTACATTCTAGCTGTCTTAAGAAGAGCTTCAAGGTTGTAAACCCTAGTACTAGGAGAGTACTCGTATTATTGCTTAATAATATTGAAGCTGTTGGTGTTACAGTGTTCTTACATTAATCTTCTAAGTGAATTCAAGTAGATTCCGCATACTTGTGTACATCTACAACAAAGTTTCTCATTATTGTTTTGGAACCATCCAAGACAACTAACACGTTTGCAAGCTAAGTGTTCTAGATCCAAGGTTTAGGACTCCATCTCTATTACTATTTTCTATCATATGGTTCCATTTGATTCCAACAGTCGTTAAATATGTCAATTAATTAATTTTCCATTACATTAGTCAGAGTCTTGAATAGGGAAAATCTCATCGGATCCGTTTGACAGTACATTAGTCGGATTGCCACAATAATCACAAAGTTACCCGATTTGTTTGTTTTGAATTTAGAATTAAAGAATATTTTTTTTAGTCGGTGTGAGTATAAATACGATTCAATATGGTTTTTTCAGCATTACTTAGAGCATTTGCAACAATAACTTGAGTTAAATTTTAACCTCCTGCCACGTCTGCGTCACATCAGTTTTAACATTTCACCTTAACTCACCCAAAAAACACCCACTATCATAATATTCCCAAGGTTAAACCTTAACTCACCAAAAATTACAAAAACAACCCCTCATTTAGGGGCAAAAATGAAAAAAAAGGAAATAACGCACGTTATTGGGTTAACACCCAACCTTTAACACCACTTTAACTTGGATGACGGTGTGGTTAACTTGGCATAACTTGGGAATGTTAAACCTTAACTTGCATTTGTAAGTGCTCTTAGTAGTTAGTAGATTGTGTTTCTCTTTAGACTTTTAAAAAAAGAAAATACAAGTAGCCTAGTAGGAGTACTTGAAAGTTGGAACGAAAACATGGCACTTTGAAAAAGTACATTGCTATTTTACAACTTAAAAAAAGTACACGTGTAAAACGGGACACTTTGAAAAGTATATTGCTATTCTACGACTTAATCCATATTTTTTAAAGGGCTAACTTCAATAAAAAGGGAAAAACACTAGCCAGATGCTAGATAATAACAACCCCTTAAATAGGTTCCATAAGCCATTTGGTCCAATTAGAACCAAATTTTCTACTACGGTTACAAATCCATAAAAATAAAATTTCCTTTATCGAATCAACTATTTCATCCATCCGCGGGTGACCATTTTGAAAGATGTTAGCATTCCGAAATCTCCAAATGTACCAACATGTAATGAGACATATAGCTTTAAAACCCTTCTTCTTCTTAGCCACCATATGGCTATTATCAATCCAAAGAAAAAGGTCATTTATCGAGACCAAATCCAGAGGAACAGACCCCAGCCAAGCAAAGATTGCTCTCCATATGTCTGAAGCTAAGTTACATTTTAGAAAAAGATGGGTAGTGTCTTCTTGATCAATACCACAGATTGGGCATAAAACATCTGAGATGTCAATGTCACGAGCATCAAGGTTCAAACGAGTAGGAATTCTATTGAGAAACATTCACCAACAGAAAATATTCACTTTTCTAGGGACAAGAGGATTCCATCGAGTCACTGAGACATTCGTTGGAAGGAACAACATTGACCGAACATGAGAAACTTTGACGCCGTTCCAGTAGATCTTGAAACTGAGATTGCTCCATTCCACCTCTAACTTACCTACTCCAACTCCAAAACCAACCATCACCTGAGTTCCATTTTTCTGAAACAAAGCAATCTTTATGAGTCTCCAAAGAATAAAGTCGAGGGTACTGAGTAGCCAAAGTTATGTCGTCTAACCAACATTCGTGCCAGAATTTAGTGGTAACCCGTCTCTAATTTTTCTTTGAAGGGTGTCTTGGCCAACTATGTTTTTGGCCTTTAATGTAGAGATCAAAGATAAGAGTCTTATCCATGGTTGAGGACCAGAAACCAGAAGATGATCATATGAAAGTCAGTACCATCCCGTTAAGGACAGGTTTTCTTGTTCATATGTCAAGTGATAAGAGTCTTATCCATGGTTGAGGACCAGAAACCAGAAGATGATCATGGTCAAAACCACCTTGATTACTATAGATACTCTTGAATTCCGAACCCACAATATCGATTCATTATTAACAAACATCCACCACCATTTAAGAATCAAAGCAATATTAAAACCAACAAGACTACCAATGTCAAGCCCTCCATGATCATGAGAGGCCAACACTAAGTCCCATTTAATCCAAGAGATGTTGTTCACATCTTTAGTAGCACCCCAGCAATGGATACCAGCATAACGAACAAGGACAAGTAATATATTCCAAGTGAACCAAGTACATATTTAATCAACATGGAATGACCTTTTATAGATAACGAGTTAATCTTCCATCTTGACAACCTTTTGTTAAACCGCGATATTACTACATCCCATGCTTTTATTCTCGACATGCAAGAACCCACTGGAAATCCTAGGTAAATGAAAGGAATCTTACCTGGACGAACACCAATCTCATTCGCCATATTAATAACAGTTGCATTAGAAACCCCAATGCCTTATATATTTGATTTGTTGAGATTTATTTCAAACCCGATGACATATAAAAAAAAGTGAAGGGTTATTAGTAACTTTCGGATATTTGAAAGAGACCATTCTCCCATGATGTGTGGTTCAGGGTCGAAATACTTCCTTTTCAATGAGCAAGCTTTACAACCCACTAGGCAGTGTACCTAATCATTGCATTGTAGTATGGGTAAGCCCATGGGGTTGATCATTCTCTAGGGGAATTGAGATGCTAGTAGAGATGTATGACAAAAAAGTGAGGTAAGGAAGATTCTTTTTATATTTTTTATGAAAGCGATTTAAATCTCAAGGTTTGAGGAGTGGGGATTGGTAATCCTACCAATTAAACTACTAAGAAAAATAAATTAAAAACTAATTAAACTACTTAATGGTAAAAGCTATGGATTGATTGAGTGTGTTTCTTATGATATTTAAAAATGTGTTCACTTAGATTTTCTTACTCCCTAGTTATATTTTATTGGTCAGTTGAATTGTCACATCCTTATTCTAATTGGTGCGTTGTATTCCGTGTTAGTCATAGGGGGTGCCTAATTCCCCAATTCTATGAATCGTAACTCTCCTCTAGAACATCCGGGATCGCCAAGTACCGAAGTATCTCCCCCGAATACTCTATTATCCTTAAGCTACAAATCATGCAATAAACACAACGATGGCCTAAGTGCACTCTTAAGCATTTTGCTATTTAGGACGTTCAAGCTCGCAACAATTAAAGAAGAAGCCAGTTTTCCTTACTCTAAGCGTCAACCAATTAAAATAATAGACAACCTAACAATAATCAACAATTAGGTTTTATTGGATCTAAGCAAACACTTAATTAATTTATTTAAGCATGTAGATAAGCAAGAACACAATCAAACAATTGAACATAGATGAAACATGGTGATAGATTGGATAAACAAACTTATCTTTGAGTGTACAAGTGGGTTTGGAACCCTAAAATACTGTCTAAGTTGGACTCCTAACGAGCTAGGGTTTTCTCTTCAAAATAATGCACACAAAATACAAAAAATTCAAAGTCTATATATAGATTTACACTCGCGACGGCGTCGCCTTTTTATGGCGACGCCGTCTGATCGCCGTGATTAGGGTTTCGTTTTGGAAAATTCATCATTGGGACGACGTCAGGTGAGAAATTGTGACGCCATATGGATTGCTTAGGGACGTCGTCTAGGAAGGATCCTGATCATCTGGGGAAGAAAGTAAGGGTGATGCCCTC
Source organism: Chrysanthemum seticuspe (assembly GCA_019973895.1). NCBI lineage: Eukaryota > Viridiplantae > Streptophyta > Magnoliopsida > Asterales > Asteraceae > Chrysanthemum > Chrysanthemum seticuspe. The sequence continues at coordinate 8,108,608 of BPTQ01000002.1, read as the reverse complement.
CTGAGTTAAGGCATGACGCCGTCATGTGTTAAGACCAAATATAACATGAGCCGTAACTTGAGACTTTTTGGAAAACCTTGTGAGCGACGGCATCGCCCTTGGAGTTGGGATGCCGCCAGGCTTGTGGAAACAGCCTTGTATCTTGACTTTGTTGTTTTCTTTACGTTTTCACTTCTTTTCGTCCAAATATGCTTGATTCCAGCAATTTGCTTCCAAAAGACCTAAAATGTGAAAAGGAGTGATTTTAAGCAGTAATGGATATAAAATGTAATGATTTAAGGTTTATATGACCCCCTAAAAACGTATGTTTTAAATCCTTATCAAATATCCCTACACTTAGAATTTGCTTGTCCTCAAGCAAATGTGCCACTATAGTCAAAACAAGGATGAAAATTATACACTAGGACCTCATAATTGGTGTTTGGATTCTCTCATCTCTCGAGTTTATATGAAAAATATAACATGTAAGGAAATGAAAGATAAACACTCACTACCTGTCATTGCACATAGATTACCATAGGCTTGAGAATAGATAAAACCTCCACCGCTTTGGCTTAAGCACCTAGGAATAACTATCTAAGAGGTCTTTACAAAGGGTTATAATGTTAGGCTTCGGGTAAGGAAATAAAGGGTTTTGTTAAATATAGGGAATTTTTAGTGGTGGCAAGTCAAAAATCTAAGTTACATGCATGTAAAACGCGGCGTTGCTAAGCCAAGACTTGACTCACTAACACTAGATAACAACTTGAAACAAAACATAAACATAAAACATAAAGATAGATGTAGGATGGTAGCCCGTATGTTTTCTCATTACTTTTTTTTTGGACTTGACTCTTTTTTCGATTTTTTTCATACATTTTTACTCTACCATCCTCTAATATAACATCAAAATAAAGAGATTTATAAGAGCATCCCTACACTTGAGTTTTTATTTCACTAACACTATTGACCCGATTTGAAAAGATCAAAACACTTGGAGTACTTAATTACATAGACAAATGGAAATTGAATTTATTGTTCCTTTCAGTTACTCCATAAAATACTACTTTAACCCATGAGTCCCAGTCGTCCCAAACTGTATACAAAGGATATGACTCAACTTAGCAACCATGCAAGTAACTAGATAATTGAACTAAGGGTTTAACCATGGTTACAATAATGCACTAAAGATGAGTGCATACAAGGTGGGCTAAGGCGATTTGGGTGTAGCATTTTGGGGTGGATTGTAAACAATATTCTTCATTGATATTCCGAAAATTGGAACATCACGAAAACCGCGAAAAGATAGGCTCTGAGGGGTTAACTAGGGGAATCGTGTACTAAAGATGAGTACATCTCAAGGGTGTGGGGAAATTACTCAACCAATGAGGCCGGTGTAATTAAATTACAAGTTTAAAACAAGGGTTATCATAATGCCTCTTATCATTTAGTTAATCCTAACTACACGAATGTAGTCTCACTAGCGACCTCAGAATGAATCACAAAACAAGTTCTAAAAGCTATTATACTACCGGTACACTCACTAAACATTAAGATGAATGCTTTTATTCTTAAAGATCTAGGGGCGAACCTCATATTTTTTGGGGTAGAATGTGTGTGGTATATGGTTTTTGTGCTAGTCATATAACTCCTATCCATGAGACGATTTATTAAGACTAAAGTTTTACTCGTAAGTGCCATAAAAAAATTTTAATTTGGTGCTAAAATTATTTCTCATAGTTTATTACACAATTTACCAAGGACAAGACAAAAATCAAGTGAGTGAATAGGTTCTAAGTTCCTATTTTATTCTTCCTCCCTATACTTAAACTGAACATTGTCCCCAATGTTCCCCAAAAGTATCAAAGTAATGATAAAGAAAGGTAAAATAATAGAGAGAAACTAATACTTCCTTGATTAGCTCGGTAGGATATATGTAGAGTTACGGTTAAATCCTCCTCCAAGAAGAATGAACAAGTAATAAGTGTTTCTTCCATCATGTACTTCATCTTTTTGTCTAATATAACCTGCACACTTATTAAGAAAATGAACACGAAACCTCGCGTAAAATCGGTGGTAAAAACTACACTAGAAAGCAAGTAAGATATAATGCTTGTGAAATGGATGTTTGCAGATTTATTGAAATTAAGAATTGAGAATTTCCAAAAATTACAAATTAGACAGAAAATGAAAAATTTGGAATCTATTTATACATTGCCTGACGGCGTCGCCGTCAGGTTGTTCTGACAGAAAGGGTCCGATGCTTTTTCCAAAAAAAAATCTGGAAAAGTTACTTCTTTACAGACCTGGAAAAATTCTGCAAAACATCCATGTGACTCGATACAATCATTTGACTCTAACAAACACACAAATATATACAATTCCAATTATTGTTAATCTCATATTCATAATAGTTTTAAAAACACATATGATCTTCCCTACACTTATCTTTTTGTAAAATACTTTTATATGCAATTAAAACGAAGTTAAAAATAAAATAAAGCATTTTCACAAAATTATAAATATGAGAATTAACCAATAATGAAAACGATATATAAAACACACAAATAAGAATGAAAAACAAAAAAGCAAACAAATAAACATGGATTGCCTCCCAAGAAGTGCTTTCTTTTTTATTGAGTCTTGTAGCTAGACTCGAAGCCATACCACTACGTACCTAGGTGAGTGAGTTCATCCTTAAGGACATCGTTAGGATCGAACCTCTATTTTAATTCCTACTAGTATGCTTAGTCCGGTACGCCTTTTCAAATTTCTCACCATTGGGATCATAGATCATCATCCTAATGTGCCACTCTCTATTCCCATCACTAGGTGGCTTATCCTAATTCCACTTATGCTTAGGCTTATTGCTCTCAACTTTCCATCTATTCATGCAAAGATTAATAGGAAAGGTTCCTAGGAATTCGGTCATCTTCCAAAACACTAAAGTATCCTCGATATGGATTCACCTCAATGTCCCTAGCCAATTGTTTCTCTAAGTCGGATGTGTTATTCATGAATGCCTCTTCTAGATAAAAAGGTCGTTGAGGGCGTACAAAATATCTATTGGTCCAAGGTCCATATCTAGATGGTATCCTATCTAAAGTGATCTCATGAGGTGTTTGTTCACCCTCGTTATCATAGGAATGCTTCTTGACATCATAAATTGACCTAGTACTTCCTTCTCCTACACTATTTTGGACATCTTACAATCGATTATGGCACTAGCGGTAGCTAAGAATCCTCTTCCAACCAACAATGTACATGTGGTATCACTAGCCATGTCTTATACATGGAAATCCGCCAAAAGAGTCAATTGTGCTATATGTACTAACATGTCCTTCATTATCCCTACCGGATATGCAAAAATTCTGTTCGCTAAACCTATGATGGTTTCCGTTGGTTCAAACTTTCCTAGGTTAAGGCTTTTTGTAATACCCTAAAAATTTGAATAACATTTTTACATTTAATTTGAATTTACTCTAAGTTTGATTAAATGATTAAGTAATATTAAACTATATGATATAAATAATAATACAAGTTATTAATAATATTCCTAAAGATATACTAACTAAATAATACATCATAAGTTTCCTAAATTTTTCTTTCCTAATCCTAAACTAATGGTAACTTAAATATTACAAAATTTGGTCCTATCCTTATCCTAAAATACACCAAAAATGTTTCCCCCTTATCTCCCCAAAACAAATTCGGCATTCCCCCTATCCCTCCGTACTGAAACCCTAAAACAGCCTACTCCTTTTCTTCTTCTCCATACCGAACCAAAACAGCAACAAAAGTTCCAAAAATCGTTTTCTTTACGAGGTTTAAAGGAGTTAAGATTTAGCAGCCCTATTGGTGATCATTGAAGTTGTGTTTCAAGCTTTGCAATCGTTTTTTCTTGTCTTTGTTTTGTGCATCGTTAATCAGCCCCTAGAGGTACCACATACCAATTCATCTTGTCGATACTCTACTCACCATGAATCGTTATGTTTATAAGAATCTGAAACTATGTTAAACCTAATTAAAATCATGCTTTACAAACTGTTAAGATCATGTATATGTTGTTGTTGTTGTTGATTCATTAAGTATATATATATATATATATATATATATATATATATATATATATATATATATATATATATATATATATATATATATATATATATATATATACATGAATAATAAAGATTAAAGCCACATACAACCTTGTTAATTGTTATGTCGACCCATGCTTGTTTTCTGTTTTGACCTAATCGACCAAGCCCTAAACATGGACATTAAAATTTGTATTGGAACAATATCTATAAGTCATTAAATATGGATAAAAACCCTAGAAATTAATAAGATGTCGATTAGGGCTTAAAAGGGTTTAAGGGTTTGTTATGATTTTATGTGAGAGGGTTGTCCAGAAATTGGGTCAAGTTCAAGGAGGTGTAAGTAAATGATACCAACGTATTTTTAAATGGTTTTTGGGTCTAAACATAAGTTTAATACATGTTCTTTCTGGAAATATAATGTTCATAGCAAATAGAGGTAGGGAAGGGTACTTTTTGAATTTTCCAAGTTTAAGTGTCAAATCTGTGAAAGCTGATCTAAATTTTGTATTGTAGTTATTAATTTCTCTAGAACAAACCATAAGGAGTTTTGACCTCTCATTCTCCAGTTTTGATATTTAGGTTGTGTGTGACCCCTGTGAATTTTGGTTGGTGATTTGTCTCAATTATAGTATGTTCTATTCTCAAGAAATACAAACGGTGAAGTTTTTATCCCCAGATCATTTCCCAACGAAGGATGAATGGAGTTATTGAATCGAGTCGCGTTTTCGGGAATTTGAATAGTGAAAAAGGTGATAACTTGGGTTTTTACACTAAATTTGATAAACATGCGCTAAAAACAACTTAATAAGCAACTAAAAAAATAACACGAAGCAATTGGGGGCTAAAATGCAAAGAAAACCTAAAAACGCGAAATCCCGGGCTAATCCAGAGCTTCAAAAGTGAAAATGAGAAATAATGACCCTAGAAACTCAAAACTATTTTTTTACGTGCTAAAAGACAAAATAAAATTTTAGGAAAAAGAGGGATATTTTTTTGACTTTTTATTTATTTATTATGAATTAAAAACTGAAATTTAGAAAATTAATTATTAAAAATATTAAATGGGCTGGAAAAATACCAAAAAATTATGAAAAGTACATCTTGATAAGCTGAATTAAAGAAAAATAAGAACAATATACCAGCTTAAACCTATAAGCTGGAATAAGCTTGAAAAGGGTTGTGGGGGAAAAAGATTAAAGTGCACTTATAACATAAATGACTGACCTTAGGAACTGTAAGTCCCGAGGGAGCAATTGGTTAGAGTGTTGGCTGTTAAGTGCTTGAGTGTGCATACCATGGTTCAATCCCTGGTTTTGCACATTTTGTTTTTATTTTATTTTTTTTTTCTCTTTTTACCACTTGAGAATAAGCTAAAATAATAACTTTTTTTGCAAAACCAAATTTTCTAAAACACAACAAACAAGCTGTATGAACACCAACAAGATGACAGAAATGGTTTACAAACTTAAACTAATCAAACTAGGAATAAAGCAAAATAAGCACAATCAAGCTAAAATAAGCTAACCTTTGAGATATAATCTACTAAGTTTCCAATTTAAGCTAATGAAACTTAGGAGGAAAAAAAAGGTGGGGGAACTTCACTTTCAGCCATGTAAGGATCCTGATTTTAAAAACGTTTTGAGCGGCTTAAAAAGGGTTTTATAAATCAGCCCGCTCTGACACCACTTGTTGATCCCGTATCACAAATAGCAAAAACAGTAATTAAGACTAAGTATGATCCATGACTGAAGTAAAGCAATTAAAATCAGTTTTAAACAAGATAAAACACAAAGGGATTTTCAACGTTTATATTCTTTATTAAAATGAATCAAAAATAATATATTACCCAAGTGCTTGCGGAACAGCACTTGGGATTGAATGACAAGTATGGGTGTGCACTCCTCACTACGCTTAGGCTAAGTCTAAGCACAATCAGGAACCACTGAGCTATCTCAGGGACATAGTCGTATTTGGAGGAGTGAAAGTTGCTTGTGTGTGTTTTTATAATTAATGCACAAGCTTAACTTTCACTCCTACCTTATGGCTATTTATACAAGTATGATTTTAACTATATCCTAAAAGACAAACTGACAAAAGCTATAGAGACAAAATACTGGTGTATTTTGTCTCTGTTTAGTCTTTCAGGGATGACACTGATCCTGGTTGTTAGTCTTTTAGGGAAAGTTTGACTTATAGCATATAAGGGCTCCTCCTTATAAGTTCAAACTTATCCCACCTTGTCCCACCCATTCTTCAGTCTTCTAGTCTTCAGTCTTGTTCTTCCGTATTTGTCTTCAGTGATCATAGTTGGTGAGGAGTTTTGGGATTCAGTGAGTTATTGTCATCACTCACTGAATCCATCATCTTTTTCTTGACTCAGTCTTCACCTCTTGAGTTCTGCCTCACTGAGCGGAGAGACTTTTCTTTTACGTCTTGTACTGAGCTTCCTAAAGATGACTCACTGAGTGGCTATGCGCTCAGTGACTTGTTAGTGTTTAAGGGTATAAACACTTAGGGTATTTTCTATTCAAATCCTAGAATTAAAAGGTTTGGGTATTCACTGAACCCAACAAGTTTTGACAGAGAAGATTTGGAAACTCTGTGGAAACTGGGTAAAGCCAAGTATGGGTAAACAAGGCCACTGAAGCAACCAGTTGCAGATTATGACTATGTGTTGTGGGGTGATCTAAAGACAATGTTTGAACCACATGTAGAGGATGAAGTATGGAAGACACAACATGCCTATAAGTTATTGAGCTGGAAGCTATATGACTCTTGAGGAGTTCATGCCTTGATGATGTTGTTGGGTTCAGTAAATAACCAAACCCCTTAATCTAGGATTTGAATGGAAAATATCCTAAGTTTTTAGACCGTTAAACACTAACAGGTCACTGAGTGCATAGTCTCTCAGTGAGCCATCTTCAGGATACTCAGTAAGAGGCGAAGAAGAAGTCTCTCCACTCAGTAAGGCGGAACTTAAAGGGTGAAGAATGAGTCAAGAAGAAGATGGTGGATTCAGTGAGTGATGACAATAACTCACTGAATCCCTAAAACTCCTCACCAGCTACTTACACTGAAGAAAAACTGAAGTAGAAGACTGAAGGATATGAAGACTGAAGAATGAGCAGGATAAGGCGGGATAAGTTTGAATCAGATAAGACGAAGTCCTTATCAACCAAAGTCAACTTTCCCTGAATGGCAAACTATCAGGCTCAGTGTCATCACTGACTTTTGGAAAGTAGCCTTGTCTCTTACTTAATATAGTCTTTGTAAACAAAGACAAAATACATCAGTATTTTGTCTTCTGTAAATTGTCAGTTTGTCACTTAGGAAAGAGTTAAAACTCATACTTGTATAAATAGCATAAGAGATGGAGTGAAAGTTTTAATCTTGTGAATTGTAAAAACACACACAGACGCAAGCCATCTTTCACTCCTCCAAATACAACTTAATCCCTGAGATAGCTCAGTGGGTCCTTGTAGTTGTGCTCAGACTCAGCCTGAGCTTCGTGAGGAGTTACACCCTTTGTCATTTCAATCCCAAGTACTATTCCGCAAGTACTTGGGTAATGTATTCTTGTTTGATTCATTTCTAATAAAGAATATTATGTTGAAAATTAGTCAGTGTGTTTTACTTACATCTTATCAGTCATTGATTCACTATTAACTTGTTTTTAAATACTTAACTGTTTTACGATAGTGAATAGGGAACAACAAGTGGTATCAGGGCAAGGCTGATTCTAAACTTTTTTAAGCCGCTCTAAAACGTTTTTAAATCAGGATCCTTATGGCTAAAATTGATGTACCCCAACTAGTCGACAAAAAGGGTGGAGCTTATTCAGCCGTTGCCCCTAGACTTGAAGTTGGTAAATTTAACAAATAAAAAAAGCGTATGCTTTGCTATTTTATTGGGATGGAACCTTATTATATCAAGTGTATAAATGAAGGTCCATTTATCCCAAAGACTGCTGAAGGTTTGCCAAAACCTGAAGCTCGGTGGACTCAGGATAAGAGGAGAGTGGTCAACCAAGATCAAAGACTTAAAAGTATCATAATATCATGTCTTACTGATGATATTATGGAGTCAGTTATAAGCTGTAGTACAGCTAAACAAACCTGGGATGACCTAGTCCACAGTCATGAAGGCCCATCTGATACCAAGGAAAATAGGACAATGGACCTGAAACTTGAGTATAACACCTTCAGGGCTAAGGACTCAGAAACTCTGCTCAAACTTACACCAGATACAAAACCTTGTTAAATGAACTATCAAATGATGGTGTCAAGTTGTCCAAACATGAAATCAATGTTGGTTTTGTCAATAGTCTTCCTGAAAAGTGGCTGAATTTCTCTCAGGGTCTTAGGAATGCCAATCATATCCAGAATCTTGAACTTCCTAAAATTTACGGGAAATTTGTCTATGAGGAAAACCTCATCAACAGACGATACCCTGATTTAAAGAAGTCTCAGGAAGTCAAGAAGTCCCTGACCACCACCTCTACACCAATATCAGCTGCTTTTTATTCCAACAGTGTAGTTCAAGATTTTCAAGAAAATTCAGATGATGAGCCTGATGAGGGATCAAGTGAGGAGTACCTAAATGATCTGAACATTGAATTTCAGGAAAGGGCACTCCTTGCTAACTCTCGGAGGTTTATAAAAAGAAACAAAGGTTTTTCAAATGCTAAAGCAAATGAGGACACTGAATGCTTGAAGTGTTACAAAAGAGGTCATTTTGCAAAAGACTGTTTTTCAAAAAACAATTTCTGAACCCTCTTATAAACCATCAGGGTCAAATCAGTCCTCAGGCTTTAGCAAATTTCAACCAAAAATCTATCAGTCTCATCAAAATTTTCAAAACAAATCTGATCAAATCAAAATGGTTGATTATGAGTCTAAGTATAGAAAAGCCAAAGCTAAGCTTGCATTACTTGAGGCCAGTCCCTCAGAAACAACAAACAATGTAAAATCTATGCAGGGTAAAAACAAAGGCCTAGTTGCTGAAACGTTCGACTGAGATGAAGAGCCAGTCTCATCAGATGATGAAATGGTGCATGTCAGCGCACTGATGGCCCACTCAGAAGAGGACAAGCTAGCTGTTGGGAAAAATCATGCTAGGAATGGAGAATGGGTCAATATCACAATGAAGAAGTGTTGGGATATGAAAGTGCTGAAGATATGAAAGTACTGAAGATATGAAAGTACTGTAAGCTGCAAAGTACTGGAAGAAGTCAAAGAGTCAAAGTACTGCTAAAGACAGAGTCAAAGTACTGCAAGATAAAGTCAAAGTACTGCTAGAACAAATAAACTGTTATATTCGTTTATGGAAAGTATTGTATTCCATGTTTAGATTACTTGTCGTACAAGGTTATCAATTGTAAACCGACTAGGATATCCTTGAGCCTATAAAAGGACTCCTAGATTGGCATTAGATATATGATTTTTAGAGTTTACGAATTAAGAGTTTAGAGAAAAGTTCGAATATCTTAGAGTTGTATTAGAGTATCTGCATAATAAGCAGATTTAGAGTTTATTAATAAAGTTTTTCTTCTTAGCTTTGTTAAGTAAATTCCGCGTACTTAATAAAGATTGCTCAGTGTTTCTTTGTTAATAACTTAGGATTTATCTGAGGTTATTAAACCTTAACAAGCTAGTTAAGTTAGTTTGATTAAAGTATATCGATCCAACAAGTGGTATCAGAGCTTGTGTGGAAACTCTGACTAGGAAGAAACCCTACAATATCCAAGATGTCGACTGAAGCTGTTCCACAACCCTCAATCACCTCACTCAAAATTCCAATTATCAAGAAGGGAGAATATGATCTCTGGTGCATGAAGATGAGGCAGTATATTGCCATTACAGACCATGCTCTGTGGAATGTAATTGTGAATGGGAATGAAGTTCCTCAAGAACCCATTCAAGTTGCTGGACAACCTCTTGCACCAAAGGCAGTTTTACCAGCAGCAACCATAAGGAATCAAGAGAAGGCTCTAAACATTCTCTTGTCTGCCATTCCAGATGGTCATCTTCTCAAGTTTCATGATGCAAAAGATGCTAAGCAGCTTTGGGCTGCTCTCAAGACCAGATTTGGAGGGAATGAAGCCTCTAAGAAGATGCACAGAAACTTGCTGAAACAACAGTTTGAAACTTTCACAGTTGGAGAAAGAGAGAGTCTTGATGCTGCATATGATAGGTTCCAGAATCTACTCAACATGTTGGAATTATACAAGGCACAAGTATCAGTTGAGGATGCTAATTTGAAGTTTCTAAGGAGTTTGCCATCTACATGGCATGTGATTGCTACTATGATCAGAGGCCAACAAGGATTGGATGTTATGGACTTTGATGATCTCTATCATCAACTAAAGGTGTATGAGCATGAGATGAGTGGTCAACCAAATTCCAAATCTCACAGTATAGCTTTTCTATCATCTGAAAAGAAGAACAGTACTTCCAAAAGTACTGCTTCTCCTCAAAGTACTGTTTCTCAAAGTACTGCTGTTTACAATCCCCCATCATATGCTCAGCAGGCCTTACCCTCTACCACTTTGAACTCAGATGAAGTTGTGTGCTCTTTCTTTGCACAACAAGCAAGCTTACCTGTCACTTATGAAGAGGATCTAGCACAGATTGAAGAAGATGCACTTGAAGAAATTGATATCAGGTGGCAAGTTGCTTTGATCACTGCAAGGATCAAAAAGTATATGAAGAAGACAGGCAAAGCTATTGATTTCAAACCAAAACAAGGAATAACTTTTGACAAATCTAAAATTGAATGCTTCAATTGTCAAAAGACTGGTCACTTTGCAAGGGAGTGCAGGTTTGCTAAGTATCAAGCAAACAGAACATCTGAAAAGCCTAAACTTGAGCTCAAGGAAATTCCAATAACTGAAACAAAGGCTTTGGTTGCTCAAGAAAAGTTATCAGAAGTGGACTGGAGTGAAGAGTTTGATGATGAACCAGTGACTTATTGCATGGTAGCAGTGGAAGATGCAGTTAAGGACACAGTGGAAGCATTGGACTGGAGCACTGTTTTTGATGAAGAATCTGACCATGCTGCTTTGGAAACTGATGATGGCTTTGGAAGATTTGATTGGAGCAGAGAAAGTGAAGATGATCCTGTTCTTCTTGCTATGGTGGCTACTTCACCAACTCAGTCTCCTATACCTGAGGTATGCTCAAATTGTTATGAGTTCTATCAAAAATTACTAAACAGTTATGTGATTGAAAGAGATAATTATATTAGGGCTAGGTCTGAGGTAGCAGGTTATCAAATTACTTTAGAGTCTATGGAAGCTAAAATCATAACACATGAAAATAATGAAATGGCTTGGGCTGAAAAGTATGAACAACAGGATTATCAGTTAAAACTTAGTGAATGGAAATTAAACTGTAAAATTGCTGAAATTGAGAAATTAACTAAGGAAAGAGATGATTTGTTAGCTAAGTTTGCTGCTTGGGGAGAGTCTGGTTTGTCCCATGTTGCTTATGTTGAAAAACAGAGAAGGGCTTACATTAGAACAGGCTTAGGATTTGGAATGGACTTTAGCAGTGTCGATGAAAACCAACCTAGTAATCAGGATGATGGTGAATTTGAGGACATAACTACTAGTGATGATGAGCTCATTAACTATGTAGATACATCTAGTAATGAGGGATCAATAAGTGAACCACCTCCTGAATATAAGAAAGACAATGGTTATCATGCTGTTCCTCACCCTATTAATCATCAACCTGCTAGGCCTGATGTTTCTCGTTATGGTGTAGATAGTCTAGAGTTTAGGAAGAAGCTTATTGCTAAATCTAGGTCTGAGGAACCCAAAGAAACTGTTGAAAATAATCAAGCAGTACCTTCTGAACATGCAGTACCTTCTGCAAAACCTTTTCAAAAAGGTACTGCTAAACCTTTTTGGGATAATTTTGGTCAAAACAGATTTTATCAGTCATCAAGAAGGCAAAATAATTTTGGGCATAGACATAGAAGAAATCACTTTGGTCATATGGGTCAAAAATTGTGTTTTGTGTGTTATAGTCCTACTCACTTAATCAAAGATTGTGACAAACACTCAGAATATCTAAGCAAATTTCCAAGGAATAAGTCTACAAATCAGAAACCCAGAGAACACAAACCAGTTTGGACTAATTCCCATAGGGTTAATCACAGAAACTTCACACCAGATCATAGATACCCACATCAGAGAAGACCTTCAGTATCTCACAGTACTTTCCAAATTACTGCTCAGAGACAAGGTACTGATAACACTGCATGGAATAGAAATTCTAGGAGACCTCTCTATCAACCTAGAATGTATCACAATTCATATAGGGGATCTAGATCACAGGAACCCCCTGTTAAAACTGAATGGGTAAAACGGGGAAGTACTGGTAAGGGATACACAGTACGTTCAACAAAAAGTGAATCAGATGTTTGTGTGCCACAAGAAAATGCTAATAAACTGGTAAAAGAAATTTATGTTGAAAAACCAGAAAATCCACATGCTAAAACTCAAAAGATAATTTTGGATCACCATTTAAAAGATAGTGGAAATTACATACTCAAGGAATTTGAGTTTGTAACTCCACAAGGGGAACACAAGTCAGTAATGGCTTGGGTTCCTAAGAGTTTCTAACTCTTTTCTTTGTGTGCAGGGCGACCCAGAAGAGGAGCTTAAAGATCATCTTATTGTTGATAGTGGTTGCTCTGGTAGTATGACAGGCAATATAGAGATCCTGTCTGATTTTAGAAATATTAGTGGAGGCAAAGTTGCATTTGGGAATGATCCCAATGGTGGAAGGATTACAGGGAAAGGAACAATTAAAGCTGGGAGAATTGATTTTGAGAATGTCAGATATGTAAAGGAGCTAAAGTTCAACTTGTTGTCAGTATCTCAAATTTGTGATAAAAAGCATCCTGTGTTATTCACTGACACAGAATGTCTTATTCTTTCTTCTGACTTCAAACCTGTTGATGATGACTTGGTAGTACTAAGGGTACCAAGGACAAATGATGTGTATAGTTTAGACATGAAAAGTCTACATTCTTATGGAAGAGCCACATGTTTGGTGGCTAAAGCTACATCTGAAGAGGCACATCAGTGGCATAGAAGATTGGGCCATGTGAATTTCAAGAACATCAACAAACTGGTCAAAGGCAATTTAGTTAGAGGTTTACCTTCAAAGACTTACAAGAATGATCAATCATGTTTGGCATGCAAGAAGGGTAAACAACATAAAGCTTCCTGTAAGAAGCTTGAGGAAAGAAATCTTAGAGAACCATTGGAGCTATTACACATGGATTTATTTGGACCTGTCTCTGTGGCAAGTTTAAATAAGAAGAAGTACTGTTTGGTTGTTACTGATGATTGTAGTAGATTCAGTTGGGTTTTCTTTTTGGGCTTTAAAGATGATACCTTTGATGCTATTCAGACTCTTATAATAGCACTTGAAAACCAATTAAGACTCAAGGTTAGAAGTATTAGATGTGACAATGGAACTGAATTCAAGAACAAGCCTATGGATGATTTTTGTGCAAATAAAGGCATAAAAAGGGAGTTTAGTATTGCTAGAACACCACAGCAAAATGGTGTTGCAGAGAGGAAAAATAGAACCTTGATTGAAGCTGCAAGGACCATGTTAGCTGATTCTCATCTCCCTATTCAATTTTGGGCAGAAGCTGTAAGTACTGCATGCTATGTACTCAACAGGGTTTCTGTCACAAAACCACAGATGAAGACACCCTATGAATTGCTGATGGGCAATAAACCCAACATTCGTTTTATGAAGCCTTTTGGATGCCCTCTTACTATTTTAAACACCATTGATAATCTAGGAAAGTTTGATGGCAAGTCTGAAGAAGGTTACTTATTGGGATATTGCACTAACAGTAAAGGATTTAGAGTCTACAACAGAGTTACTAAGAAGATTCAAGATTGTCTTCATGTTGAGTTCTTAGAAGATCAGAATAATGAGAAAGGCAAAGGTCCTGATTGGATGTTTGATCTTGAGATTTTATCTCCCTCAATGAATTATGTACCTGTTAGAGAAGAAAATCAACCTTTGCATACTGAAGAAGATATTCAATATGTTGTTCATGATGTCCATATTAGACCTGATGCTGTTCCTGATAAAGATTCTGCAAGTCCAAAACAAAGTACTGATGCTCCTAAGCAAAGTACTGTTTCTCCAAAACAAAGTACTGATGCATCACAATCCTCACTATCTGCTGAGGACCAATCTATTCAAGAGGAACTTAATCAGATGCTTCTTCAAGATGTATTAGCACATTCTTACACTGATGAACAAAGGAAAGCTTATGAAGAGGCAAAGAAGCAGAACAAGCCTGCAGAGTTCTCTTACAGTACTTTGGACAGTACTTTCAACCAAAGTACTGCTGCACCAGATGACAGTACCTTAGAGGATTTGAATGATCCTACAATGCCTGGGTTAGAAGACACTGATGATGAGCTTGAAGATGAAGGTATTTTCACAGATGAAGGTGCTGATTATACTAACTTGGATGATACATATGTAGTTTCAGAATCTCCAATCTTACGAATTCATAAGAATCATCCAACTGATCAAATCATTGGTCCTACTACTTCTGGAGTTATGACAAGACACAAAGCTAAGGGTTTCCCAAAACCTCATAATGCTTTACTTAGCTTTGTGTATAAACAAAACAGGCTAAACCATAAGGATCATCAAACCTGTTTATTCACCTGTTTCATCTCTCAAGAGGAACCCAAGAATATTGCTCAAGCTTTGACTAAAGAAAGCTGGGTTGAAGCTATGCAAGAAGAACTTCTTCAATTTAAACTTCAAGAGGTTTGGGTTTTATGTGATCTTCCAGATGGGAAGAGAGTTATTGGAACCAGATGGGTTTTTAGAGTTAAAAGGGATGAAAGAGGCAATGTTATCAAAAACAAAGCAAGATTAGTTGCTCAAGGTTATAGACAGGAGGAAGGGGTAGATTATGATGAGGTATTTGCTCCTGTAGCAAGGATTGAAGCAATTAGAATCTTTCTTGCTTTTGCTTCTTATATGGGTTTTCAAGTATATCAGATGGATGTCAAGAGTGCCTTTCTTTATGGTACTATTTCAGAAGAGGTGTATGTGAAACAACCTCCAGGTTTTGAAGATCCTAAGCATCCAAACAAAGTCTATAAGGTAGTTAAGGCCTTATATGGTCTTCATCAGGCACCTAGAGCTTGGTATGAGAGGCTCTCTACATTCTTATTACATCATGGATACAGAAGGGGAGCTATTGACAAGACTTTGTTTATCAAGAGAGACAAGAAGGATATCATGTTAGTTCAAGTGTATGTTGATGATATTATCTTTGGGGCTACCAAACAGTCCATGGTTAAGGAGTTTGAGCAGCTGATGCAGAAAGAGTTTCAAATGAGTTCAATGGGAGAGTTAACATTCTTTTTAGGACTTCAGGTTAAGCAGTCTAAGGAAGGAATTTTCATTAGTCAAGACAAGTATGTTGCAGACATACTTAAGAAGTTTAATTTTGATGATATGAAGGCTGTTACTACACCTATTAAATCTATCAATTCATTGGGAAAAGATGAAGATGGACAGCCTGTTGAAGTCAAGTTATACAGATCTATGATTGGCTCTCTTATGTATCTTACTGCATCAAGGCCTGATATCATGTTTGCAGTTTGTCTATGTGCAAGATATCAAGTCTCACCAAAGATCTCTCACATGAATGCAGTAAAGAGAATTTTCTGTTATTTGAAACAACAACCTAAGTTGGGGTTGTGGTATCCTAAAGAGTCACCTTTTTACTTAGAAGCTTTTTCAGATAGTGACTATGCAGGTGATAACTATGATAGAAGATCCACAACTGGTGGATGCCAATATCTTGGGAGAAGGTTAGTCTCCTGGCAATGCAAAAAGCAGACAATTGCAGCAACATCATCTACTGAAGCTGAATATGTAGCTGCTGCAAGTTGTTGTGGTCAAGTCTTATGGATGCAGAATCAACTCTTGGACTATGGGTTCAATTTTAAAAATACTCCTATCAATATTGATAATGAGAGTACTATTTGTATTGTGAAGAATCCTGTGTATCATTCCAAGACAAAGCATATTCAGATTAGGCATCACTTTATCAGAGACTGTTATGAGCATAGGCTTATTAATGTGGTTAAAGTTCACACGGATGATAATGTGGCTGATTTACTCACCAAAGGTTTTGATGTGTCACGATTCAATCATTTGGTCGTGAGCATTGGAATGATTAACTACTAAGCTATGTTTAAGGGGAGGACTATAAGATGTTAGGTATAGTCCTGTGTATTGCTTGAGGGGAGGATACTTGTTTATACTTAGTTTCTATGAAAGAATTTGGCAAAGTACTGTATTTCCCGAAAGTACTGCTTGGGAAAGTACTGCTTGGGAAAGTACTGCTTGGGAAAGTACTGCTTATGTGGAAAGTACTGTTTGTCTTTTTAAAGTACTGTTCCAACGGTCATATTGAAGGGTAATTGGTAGTAACGGTAACTTTGTTATTTCGGCTGTGATTTTTCAAATCTCACCTATAAATAACTTCTTTCCGATTTTCCCTCTCATATTATTACTTCACATCTTTTCCATACTTATCTTCCAATTACCATCTCTTTATTATTCGATACAATCTTTCTGGTGTGCTCACTCTTTCAACAATGGTGAATCGTTTAACTGTTTCGAAGCACAATATGGTGGCTAATTTGGACAAGACTGAGGCGAATGTGGCTTTCTATGATATCATTGATTATCTCGTTGGGTCTCCTATTAGCTATGCTCTTTTAGTTGAGCCAGATATAATTGAACCCTGGATTCAAGAATTTTGGGCTAATGCTAGAGAGAATATGGAGGAGGATGTATACTATATTAGATCCTCAGTTGCTGGAAAACCTATCAAGATTACAGAGGCCTCAATTCGTGATGATTTATTATTTGGTGATGAAGATGGGGCTATTCGATTTGACAAGCAACTGATATGGGATACGTTTAGAAATTTGGGTTATGAAGGTTCTTTAACTGAACAGACTTTCAAAAAGGCCTTATTCTGTCCTCAATGGAAGTTTTTAGTACATGTTTTGCTTCACTGTATTAGTTCTAAAAGCACTTCTTGGGAGCAATTTGGGTCGAATATTGCGTCTGCAGTAGTTGGTTTGGCTACGAACAGAGTGTTCAACTTTTCACGGCTTATTTTGGACGGGATGTTATCACATTTATCATCTGGAGCTACTTGGTTGATGTATCCACGGTTTCTACAGGTTTTCTTGAACAAACAATTGGCTAATGTTTCGAAACCTACTGCTTTACTACCTCTCAATGTTCAACAAGCCAAAATCTATACCTTCATGGCTAAACGCAGTAACTTATTCAGAGGTGGAGATATTCCTTTAACAACATCCATGATGGAAGTTGTACAAGCTGTTCGTGATGCAGCTAACGAGGATGAAGAAACTGCAGGTTCTAATAATGATCAAGGTACTGCTTCACAAAGTACTGCATCTGCAAGTGCTGCTTCACAAAGTATTGCATCTGCAAGTGCTGCTTCTCACAGTACTGCATCTAAGCGTACTGCTTCTTGTGAAGATACTGTTTCGTTACAAGGTGATGTCTCTTCAGGCCCTGAGGTTCAAATCGATATTGAGCGCACACCTACTCCATCTCCACAACATTCTGTTTCAGAGATTCAAGGTGCTGCTCCTACAATTCCTCGTGCAGGTTTAACTCTGGATAACTATGCTTTGACGAAGGCGCTTGCTAGATTGAACAGGACCGTTGAGCGTCAAGCTAAAACTATTCGGAAGCTAAAGCGTAACTACTTCTGGTTGAGAAATTTTGTTAAACCCTATATTCAAGGATTTAACTTGTGGGTTAAGGAGGAAAATAAGCGTCGTAAGGAGCTTCGTAAGGAATTAAAGAGAAAGACAGTTCCTCGGTCATCTTCTGTCAACTTGGGGAGGAATTCTAAGAAGGATAATTTGAAAGAAGATGTTACACACAAAGAATCTGAAGAAGATGTTATGAAACAGAAAGAAGATTCTTCTGAGAAAGAAGAAGAAGTACAAGTTCAAAGTACTGGTCTTCAAAGTACTGGTTTTCAAAGTACTGAACATCAAAGTACTGAGCTTCCAGATGATATTACTCCAATAACTCCGAGGGTTTTAGATTTTGAAGAAGAAGCTGGTCCTTCTACATTTGTTAGAGAAGAAGAGGAGGAAGCTACTTATATACCCATCCATTCTGCTAGTGATGATGAAGTAATTGCTACAATGTTAAATCTATCACAACCAAGAGGAGGAGTTACCATTAGAGAAGCACAAGAAGAAGAACAACCAAGAACTGATCAACCTGCAATTGATCCAAAAGACAAGGGAAAAGGTATTTTGGTTGAAGTTAAGAAAAAGAAGCTTACTTTGGCAGAACTTAGAGCATTTGAAGTTGCAA
This sequence comes from Chrysanthemum seticuspe, assembly GCA_019973895.1. NCBI lineage: Eukaryota > Viridiplantae > Streptophyta > Magnoliopsida > Asterales > Asteraceae > Chrysanthemum > Chrysanthemum seticuspe. Next base: position 8,090,073 of record BPTQ01000002.1, on the reverse strand, counting down.
GGAATGAAGCTGCTGCTAGAAAAGTGCAAGAAGAATTAGATGCTCAAGATAGAGCAGAACAGCAAGCTCAAGAAGCTAAAGACAGAGAAGCAGCTCAGAAAATGCAAGAAGACTTAGATGCTGAAACAACAGAACCTTTACAGTCTCCAACACCTGTTAGATTCATGTCAAGAAGACCTAATTTGGCTAAAGAAAGGAATGCAATGATGACATACTTAAAAGGCAGAGGATTTAAAGGATTGCAAAAGCTAAATTATGTGGATATGAAAAGATTATATGATGCTGAAAGAGAAGCTTATAAGAAGGATGTTGCAGGCATTAAAGATTTTAAAGAAGAAGCTTATTGGACTGAAGCTGAAAGGAAGAAAAGCTTAAAGAGAAAAAGAAAAACTGATGCTACAGATATTCAGTTTTCAAAGAAAGAAAAAGTTGAGTTAAGATCTGAGACTAGTGATGAACTGAAGAATTATCTCAGAGTAGTAGATTTTGATTATTCCAAGGAAGATAATGATTTGAAGATGAACAGATCAAAGATCAGTGTTTTCAAAGTTGAGAAATCCAAGAATGGAGATTACATGGTTTTTCACAAAGAAGATAAAAGTTTTAAAGTTTTCAAGAGATTATGGGATTTGCTACATGTTATTGATAGAGTAGATCTATTCTACTTATATCATGTTGTGAAGTTGTATTTTGAAGATCATCCAGAAGAAGGAATTGAATTGGTTTTACATGGCGATCTTATAACTATGTGGGAGACTGATGAAGAGAGCACTGATGACATTTGGACAAATCAAGAAAACTGGGAAATTGTTTGCTGGAGATTCTTTGAAGAATCTGGAGTTCATGTCTTGGAGCTAGAGAATGGAACAATGATTCATATGTTTGTAGAAAGAAGATACCCTCTTACAGTCGAGCTCATGAGAAGGATGCTTGAGCATGGTTTGGAAGTAGAAGAGGAGAATGAAACTGCTTGCATGTTGATCAATTTGTTTATTGACTGGACTACCATTGCTGAGAATGATCTTTAACTGGTATGATTTTTGAATAAATACTTTTTGATATATCAGTACTTTTATTCAAAGTACTGCTGATCAGACAGTACTTTCTCAAAGTACTGTTTGCTGCACTAATCCAGTTAAAATGACTTTTAGAAGAAACCTTTTTGCTAAGTAATAAATATTTTTGAAATAAAGGTTGAATAAATGGTTTTTGTGATGATAACATCAATAGGTTATCAATCCACCATGGTTACAAAAGGATTGACTAATCCATGAGCAAACGGCTCTGGTAAAGATATATCAAATCCGTTTTTAGTTGACAACTTGCTAATAAGTTGGATGGTCATCAACTCACCATATCAGTAAAATGTGAAGAGTTGGCTAGCCCACAAGAAATGGCTTGTGGTAAAGGCTGTGGAAAAACCATTATTGGTAATTAGTTCACCATTAGATAAAAGAACTAACTAGTCCAGAAGGGTACAGCTTTTGGTAAAGACTAAACAAATCTGTTGATAGCTGGTGATTTGCTAAAAATCATATGGTTATCAATGTACCATGGTCTTACACACCAAAACATTTGGCTACTCCAAAGATAATGGCTTTGGTAAAGAGTTCTAAATCCATTGAATTTTCAATGATTCACTTGAAGTGATGAGAATAGTATGCAACTTAAATTGAATCACTGTACAAATTGTCATATGTTGCTGTGTTGCTGAAAAGATGGAGATTGCTGGATGATGCTGTGAAGAAAATAATTCTAAAAGATACTTTGACAAAAGCACAGATTTTACAAAGATATAATCTAAAGACTTAAGAACAATCCATTTTTAAAGATGAAGCTGTTAAAGATATATTCACAAAGGAACTTGAAGTCAAGCAAGTAGAAATCAAGTTAGGGGAGGATTGTTGGGATATGAAAGTGCTGAAGATATGAAAGTACTGAAGATATGAAAGTACTGTAAGCTGCAAAGTACTGGAAGAAGTCAAAGAGTCAAAGTACTGCTAAAGACAGAGTCAAAGTACTGCAAGATAAAGTCAAAGTACTGCTAGAACAAATAAACTGTTATATTCGTTTATGGAAAGTATTGTATTCCATGTTTAGATTACTTGTCGTACAAGGTTATCAATTGTAAACCGACTAGGATATCCTTGAGCCTATAAAAGGACTCCTAGATTGGCATTAGATATATGATTTTTAGAGTTTACGAATTAAGAGTTTAGAGAAAAGTTCGAATATCTTAGAGTTGTATTAGAGTATCTGCATAATAAGCAGATTTAGAGTTTATTAATAAAGTTTTTCTTCTTAGCTTTGTTAAGTAAATTCCGCGTACTTAATAAAGATTGCTCAGTGTTTCTTTGTTAATAACTTGGGATTTATCTGAGGTTATTAAACCTTAACAAGCTAGTTAAGTTAGTTTGATTAAAGTATATCGATCCAACAAGAAGGTAAACATTTTACTTTCTATGGATGATGACTCTGATTGGTAGTCCTTTATGAACTATATCAATGTTGACCTTAAGTATGTAGAGGACCAACGATTGAATCTTTTTTCTAAGTACAACAAGTTAAGTTTTGAATTAAACAAGTGTAGGGATGAATTGCTTCTTTTAAAACAAGCTAAGCTTGAAGCTGTCACTTTGCAAATTCAAAACACTGAACTAGTTAAAAGAATTCAGGCTCTTCAAGATGAACTGAAAAAGGTAAAAGATATCCTTGAAAGTTGGACTGCCAAGAATCCTAGGGTCTTTGATGTTGTGGGAGCCCCAAGTAGTAAAAAAAGAGTCTCAGGTGAAGATCATATCTCTGACTCTCACAACAAAGACCAGAGTCCTAAACCATTTGTGTTTGGTAGCATCATTACCAGTATGTTGTCAACTCCCAAGCCCAGTGATTGGATTGAAAGGGAAAACCCTGAGAGTAAGCTTCCAAATTTCAATTCTGGAAGAATACTAGAGCCTGAGAGTCAAGCTCTTAAGAGCATGCTTGGACTCTCTGATTTGCCCAGTAGTACTAAACACATCTCTGAGTCTGAAGCAGAATCTAATGCACCGCTTCCACCACTGAAACCTCTTCAGGGTGTTGCACCAAGCTCTGAGTTTACTCCACTACAATTCAATCCTCACTCACCAAAAGAAAGGTTTGGACTTGGTAGAACCATCCTAAAAAGACCAACAAAACTAATCCAACAAGAGTCTACCCCCACTGAGACTTCCACATCCTCTGTCCCCACTGAAGCTGACCAAATTCAGCAACTGACTGAACTTGTGAGGAAGCTAACTGAAAAGATGGAATCCATCAAAAATTTCCTGAATCAATCAAGGAAACAAAGTCAGCCTCCTCTAGTTCCTCAAAGTCAAAGTCAAACACCAAACCCAAGCAGAAGTGTGATCTATGCCACTATACCAGTCATACCACTGACAACTGCTATAGAATCCTTTTTTGTATGATCTTCAAAAAGGATGATCACAGAACTTTTGATCACCTACAATATGTAAGTTCACTCAGTAAAGCAAACTATACCAAAGTTGGTCATCAGTATGCTACAACCTCTAAATCTGCTCAGAAGCATAGAGCAAAACCCTTTCCTCCTTGCCCACACTGTGGCTTCAATGATCATCATCAGGATGATTGTCTCATGAACACATGCTATGATATTTGCGGAAATCCAGCTCATGAGACATCCCAGCATGACAGTGTCATCCAAGCAAGGAGAAGTTCCAAGCAACTCCGAGTCACTGAGTCATCCTCAGTCTCCAAATGCAAAACCTGTGGTAGCACAATGCACTCAACCACTGACCATGAGTCAATTGCCAAGTTCAAACAGACCTTTAAGCTCAAGCCCACTAGTATGTGGGTCAGCAAGAGAAACTAATCCAGTTTACTATTTGTGTAGAGACATGCTAGGGAGCCTATTTGGCATCTTGATAGTGGATGCTTAGATAGCATGACTGGCGTTAAGGAGTATCTGCACAAGTATGTAAAGGAACCAGGACCCAAGGTAGTATTTGGTGATAACTCATCATGTCCCACTGAAGGTTATGGTTCAGTATAGTGCAATGGAATAGTTTTCTCTAGAATAGCTTATGTCAATGGTCTAAAATACAATCTCATCAGTGTCAATCAACTCTGTGATGTTAAGTACATTGTGCAATTCAATGACAAGCAAGGCACCATTTTCAATGCCAACAAAGAAGTTGTTTTGATTGCTGCTAGAAGAGATGATGTTTATGTCTTAGACATGTCAACACTCTCTCAAGATGGAACTTGCCTCTTTGCCAAAGCCACTGAAACTGTCAACTGGCTGTGGCACAAGAGACTCTCTCACTTAAACTTCAAAAATATCAACAACTTGGCAAAGCAAAATAAAGTCCTTGGCTTACCATTACTGGTTTTGCAAAAGATAAACCATGCTCTGCCTGTGAGAAAGGCAAACACCACAGAGCATCATTCAAAACCAAACAAAATTTCTCCATCAAAAGCTGCCTTTACCTCCTACATATGGTTCTCTTAGGACTTGTCAGTCCAAGATCAATCCAGCATAAGAAGTATACACTTGTCATTGTTGATGAGTTTTCAAGATACACTTGGGTATACTTTCTTTCTAAAAAGAGTCAGACATCTGATACAATAATGTCATTCATCAGGAAGATTGAAAACCAGAATGACACTACTGTTAAAGAAATCAGAACTGACAATGGTATTGAGTTCAGAAATCAAGAGCTTGAAAATTTCTGTGATGAAAAGGGAATCTCCCAAAACTTTTCATCTCCTTACACTCCTGAACAAAATGGGGTTGCTGAAAGGAAAAAAAGAACTCTTATTGAGGCTGCTAGAACTATGTTAAATGGCTCAGCCCTCTCAAAACATTTCTGGACTGAAGCAGTCAAAACAGCCTGTTACACTCAAAACCGGCCAATCATTGTCAAAAGACATAACAAAACCCCATATGAGATATTCAAATGTAGACTTCCTGATATCAGCTACTTTCTTGTGTTTGGATGTCCTGTGTTCATTCACAATCACAAGGATCATCTAGGAAAATTTGATGCAAAAGCTGATGATAGATACTTTCTAGGTTACTCACTGATCTCTAAAGCCTTTAGGGTTTTTAACACAAGGAGACAACAAGTTGAGGAAACCTTTCATGTCACCTTTGATGAGAGTTCAGAAAGCATCAAGTTCACAAATGCCTCAGTGGAGGAAATAGGAATTGATAACTCATCAAGATATCCTCCTGATGAGTACAACATTAAAATCAACTCCTCATACCAAGTTGATGCTGACATCTCATATTATGTCTTACCTCACAACCTTCCCCAACCAACTATCAGTGAATTCATTGAAAATCAATCAGTCCCTGCTGGGATAGGTAATACTGAAACAAATGTTCAAGAACTTGTGATTCAAGAACCTCAACCTAAACAAGACATCTCAACAGATGATCTTAATGATTTTGTGGCTCCTGTACTTGAACTCACTCCTGAGTCTCTAGTGACCTCTTCAAGCTCAGATCCTAGACCACAAAGTAAGTGGACAAAATATCAGGACATTGAGCTTGTAAACATCATTGGTGAACCCACTGAGGGCATGCTTACAAGAAGCATGGCTGCTAAACTTACTGCAGCTTCAGCCAATGAATGTTTATATGCAGATTTCCTATCTGAAATAGAACCCAAAAGTGTCACTGAAGCTCTAAAACACCCAAGCTGGGTTCAGGCTATGCAGGAAGAACTTCAACAGTTTGATAAAAACAAGGTCATGACCTTGATCAAATGTCCTCGGGATGTCATTGTCATAGGAATGAAGTGGATTTTCAGAAACAAGACTGATGAAAACGGCACTATCATTAAAAACAAAGCCAGAATGGTAGCCAAAGGTTATAGTCAACAAGAAGGCATTGACTATGATGAGACATTTGCTCCTGTTGCAAGAATGGAAGCCATCAAAATCTTCCTTGCATATGCTACCTACATGAACTTCAAGGTTTACCGAATGGATGTAAAATATGCATTCCTGAATGGTAAACTCAAGGAAGATGTGTATGTTCAGCAACCTCGTGGCTTTGACAGTAGTGAATTCCCTGACTATGTCTGCAAGCTTGACAAAGCCCTTTATGGACTAAAACAAGCTCCCAGAGCATGGTATGAAACTCTCTCAACCTTCCTAATACAAAACAAGTTTGTCAGAGGAAAGATAGACAACACATTGTTTATCTACAGGACAAAACAAGATGTGATACTGGTCCAAGTATATGTTGATGACATCATCTTTAGCTCAACAAACTACACTCTTTGCAAACAGTTTGAAAAACTGATGACAAAGAAGTTTGAAATGAGCATGATGGGTGAACTCACGTACTTCCATGGACTACAAATCAGGCAAACTGATAAAGGAATCTCCATCAGTCAAAGAAATACACCAGAAATATCTAGAAGAAATATTAGATATCTGACTGTGCCTCAGTGAAAACACCAATGGTCCCTCATAACAACCTTGGACCTGATCTCACTGGCAAATCAGTAAATCAAACCCATTTCAGGGGAATTGTTGGCTTACTGATGTATCTCACTGCTTCCAGACCAGACATATAATTCTCAGTCTGTCAAATAGCAAGATATCAGTCCAATCCCAAAGAATCACATCTCACTGCAGCCAAAAGAATACTAAGATACCTAAAGGGAACTCCAAGCGTTGGACTCTACTATCCAAAGTGCTCAGGGTTTGACCTCAAAGGATATTCTGATTCTGATTATGCTGGCTGCAACATGGACAGAAAAAGTACCTAAGGGTCCTGTCAATTTCTTGGAGGTAAACTGGTTTGTTGGAGTGCTAAAAAGCAACAATCAGTGGCTATGTCTTCAGCTGATGCTGAGTATGTTGCTGTTGCAGGATGCTGTGCCAATGCATTAGGGATGAAAAGTCAACTCAGTGACTATGACATCCACTACAAAATGGTACCCATCTTTTGTGACAACACCAGTGCCATTGCAATCTCCAACAACCCTGTTCTTTACCAAAGAACCAAACACATTGATATCAGATATCATTTCATCAGGGACCACATAATGAAATGAGACATACAGCTTCATTTCATCCCTACTGAATATCAACTTGCTGACATCCTCACCAAACCCTTAGATGAACCTACCTTCAGGAGACTGAAAGCTGAATTGGGAATGCTAGACATTGAAAGTCAGCAACCTGAAAACCAATCCCAATCTCAGTAAGTTTTCTCTGAAATGATTCATCCTCCCTGAATATAACCCCCAAAACAACCCTCTCACTGAATGAGTAAGACTCATTCAGGGACCCTGACTCTAGATATTGAGCATTGAATGAGTAACTAAATACACCAAGTATTAGTTACTTAAATGTCCTAGGTTGGTAAACACACTAATTAAATATAGGAATATATGTCTCTTTATCTTACTGTCAGGAGTCCCTCAAAACCTTACCCATCCCACTTGGCATTAAATGCCTCCTCACACATAAAATATCCTGTGGATATTTTAATACTGCATAATGCACTTTTACTGTGTACTGCAACTGTTCCTTTGAAAACCGGGATTTTACTGCGGGTAGTGGAGTGGTGGCATTAAATGTGGAAATTCGAAACGTTTTCAAAATATGACTTTACAAATCCACATTTATGCATAAACTACCCTCTCATCCCTCTATAAATACTCCTCACAAAATCATTAAAACACACACAAACTTTTTCTGCAACTAAACGCTGTCAAAATCCTTTCTCAAACTCAGAAAAACTTGTGTGTTCTTCAAAATCCTCAACCTGTTTTTATAAGAAAATCTTCTTTATAACAAATTTACAAAAGATTTTTCATCATAACCAAAAAGAGACTCAAACACTTTGATTGTTCTTGTCAAGCATACTTTCTTCAAAACCCAAAAAAAAATCTTTCAATGAAAATGGCAAGAACACAGTCTCTTCATTTTGCACCACAGTGGGTAGGAGATCTAAGTAATGTTGAATTTAAAACGAACAACGTTATAGGAAATTTTGAATACCCTCCAAATGTCCCAGCCTATAAGGACATAATGAAATTTTTATTCAACTGTCCACTGAAAAAGGCCTTTACTCAGTCCCCTTCAATTCTGTACCAAAACCTCCTCAGGGAGTTTTGGTCTACAGCAGTGGCCTATGACCTGAGTATCTCATTAAGTTCAGTCTTTTTAATGGGGAACAGTCATTCACCCTGGATTATAAAACTTTTTGTACTGCAACAGTGTTAGACAACAACTCAGGAGTCTATGTTGCCCATCCTGAACCCTCCTCAGTTAAGGATGGGTTAAAAGAAATTGTTTTGGATCCAAATTTTTTGGACAGAACCCCAGTCACCAAGAACTCATTTCCTGCGGCTTGGAAGATCATATTCACTTTTGTGATTCAGGTTCTCGGCGGGAACCAATCATCCACTGAACAAGTTAATTCTATTCAGTTGATGGTGGCATATTGCTTGATAAATGGGGTCACTGTCGACATAGGGGAGATCATTTACAGTGATCTCGTAACCAAGCTACTGAGCAAAACTAGGGCGAAATACATTTCGTACCCTAGGTTTGTCTCATGTGCTTTACAAGTGTTACTGGGTTGCAATTACCCTCATGAATACAAATACATTGCTTTACCTGGTATCTTGAGTCCATCAAATTTTCAAAAAGACCCATTCTAAGTCACTGATATTGTATTGATGGCCCATATGATTGCTGTAAACAATCACAGGGACTCAGTGTCTCCAAACCCTGCTCCTAAAAAGAGAAAGGGGAAGTCTCTGACTGGGACTAAGACCAAACCCAAGTCTCATGGCCCTGAGACTTCTGGAGCACAGCCTAAAAGGCAAAAGAAGCCCAAGACTGATCAGCCACCCAAGGGAGACCAAACATCATCCACCCCAGCGACAACGAAGAACACTGATACATCACAGTCAGTTCCCTTGGTCACAACTACTACTCCCCAAGATCCAGAGGGAAACATACAACCCGCTGGTAGGGGAGCGCCTTCCACTCTGCCCAAGGAGGACATTCGCCAATCCAATATTTTTTCTGAGGGCCAATTGAATGATCCCAAAGAATCAGGGGGAAACAAACAACCCATTGATAGGGATATCACTGCCACTGCTTCTAAGGATGGCACTGGGAAACACCCACCAGTGCTTGAAGAAACACTGAGGGACAAAGACTCGGAGGGACTGAACCAACCCGCCGATACAGAACTCATCACCAATCCTGACTCCAGTGAAGGCATTGGGAAAAACCCATCAGTGTCTGAGGGGTCAAAGGGGGACAAAGACTCAGAGGGATTAATACCACCCACTGATATGGAACCCATCACCATGGGGTTGATGAAATACTTTTCTCTGATGAAGAACAAGCTGACAGTGAAGATGAAATTCTACCAGCAGAAGAAGAAGTGGACGCTGATGTTCAAACCGAGCAAGAACATCAGCCTGATCCACAAGAGCCTAAAGAGTCACCATTCCAGCCTGAAGAAAATGACTCTGACTCTTCCTCCTCATCCAGTTATGATGAATTCAACCGGTTTGACAACATTCATCCAATAACAGAGAGGAAACTAGTTATTTGGATCACTAAAGCTTTAAGGAAGCTATACTCTAGGGTTACTGAAACACTATGGGATCAACACACTGAAGCTACTGCCATCTATGCTGATCTAAAGTCTGATGTGCTCACATTCAATGCCAACACTGATGAACACAGGGATCTCATGTACCAGCATCTTCATAGGTTGGATGAAAACCTGGTTAAATTTCTCAAGCACCTTCAGACTTGTGGTGTTACAATAGATGAAATTAGGGATGCTGTCAAAGAAGACCCAACACTCAACTCTAAAGTGCTGGAGGCTACTGAGGCTTACTTGAAGAATTCCTCAGACCTCACTGAACTAATCACCATGCTAAAATCTGCCAATGTTCAGGGTCTTCAGTCTTCAGTTCAGTCTCTTCAGGCCACACTGGGTTCTCTGAATGCTCAAGTGACTACTTTGGCTAAGGCATCATCTTCAATGGCTTGGAATCTTGGGCCTAGGATGATTGCTTTGGAATTATCTCAGGCTAATCTGGAGAAAAAGGTTACCAGTCTTCAGCAGGATACTACTGACATCAAGGCTATGGTCACGAAAATTTATCAAGCCTTCAAAGGTCAAGCCACTCCAACTCCCGCAGTGTCCGAGGCAACTCTTGCTCTCACTGAAGTGGCCGCAACAGTTGAGGAGGAGAAGATCACTGAAGAGACTTCCTCTCACACTGAGGGGGAGCCAGCTCAACCAGTCTCTGCAATACATGTTTCATCAGTTCCACCAGTTTCAGCAACACCCATCTCATCAGTCCCACCACCAACAACAACAACAATGACAGTGGCTACACCCATCACAACAACAACACCACCCTTGGTAGCATCATCCTCCTCAGTCCAGGATAAAGGAAAAGGCATAATGCAAACTCCTGAGCCTGAGAAGATTCCTTATATGATCGACAACACTGAGTACCTGCTCACTCCACAACAGCTAAGTGCCTATCTTGCAAAAGAAGAAAGGAAGAAGAAACTTGCTGAGGAAGAAAGAAAGAGCAAAGAAGCCCTGATAAAAGTTGTCGCTGAGGAAGCTGAGAATATTGGAATTGATCCTAAGAAGCTACAAAAGGGTCAGGCTGGACAAAAGTTCAAGGATGCTCAGGCTGTTAAGATGGCTGAAATGAGAAAGCAGTTGGAAGAAAAAAAACAGGAAAACTGCAGCCATCAGGCAAGCAAGAATTGACCACTATAACTGGTCAATGACAAGTAGAAGGTTGCCTGAGAAAATCATAGATGTCAGAATCATCCCCAAGTCCAAACCACTGGCAATGAATGTCTATAGGGGGGATGATAAAAGACACTTTAAGGTTCATGATCCCCTGAAATTTACTGACTTTGGGATCACTGAACTCAATGAGCTTGGTCCAATCATTGAAAAGAAGCATAATGCAGTGGTTAAGGAGCTGATGAAAATGCTCAGCAAAAGGTATGAAAGACTGAGGGATGCACCAGCACAATTGGGGATTCAGCCTGCCTTAACTGCACCACAAGGATCTCAACCTCAATCATCCAAAGGCAAGAGAAAGAGGGTTGAGTCCGAGCCTGAGATCAAAGTGCCTAGGCTAGAATGTAATAGGGAGCTACCTGAAGGTGTGAAGTTTGTCAACTGTCTTGTGATAGAAGAGCCTGAAAGAGGACTTTTCTTTATTGATGTCTATGGGAACCCAACATTCCAAAGGTGGAGTGACATTGATCTTGCAGGAGTGCCTACAATGGCAAGTTATCTTCCAATGGCCTCTCAAATCCAAACTCCAGCAAATGTCAGGTTCTGCAAAGATCTGAATACCAAGATAAGAGAGCACCCTGACAAAGAAGCACTCCCAAGAAGAAGCCAAAGCTTGAAGCACTGGGAATCCACCTTGATTGACATCATTTTGTTTTATCCTTTTGTACTAGTGATAGGAACCATGTAATGTGATCAATAAAAGATGTATGTTTTGTTAAAATACTCAGTGTTCCTTATTGTATTCATTAGTACATTCAGTGTAAAAAGAAGCCATTTGCTCACTTACATTGATCAAACACTTGGGCTATTTGTATATCCAAATAGGGGGAGATTGTTGGGTTCAGTAAATACCCAAACCCATTAATCTAGGATTTGAATAGAAAACATCCTAATTTTTTAGACCGTTAAACACTAAAAGGTCACTGAGTGCATAGTCTCTCAGTGAGCCATCTTCAGGATACTCAGTAAGAGGCGAAGAAGAAGTCTCTCCACTCAGTAAGGCGGAACTTAAAGGGTGAAGACTGAGTCAAGAAGAAGATGGTGGATTCAGTGAGTGATGACAATAACTCACGGAATCCCTAAAACTCCTCACCAGCTACTTACACTGAAGACAAACTAAAGTAGAAGACTGAAGGATATGAAGACTGAAGAATGAGCGGGATAAGGCAGGATAAGTTTAAATCAGATAAGACGAATTCCTTATCAACCAAAGTCAACTTTCCCTAAATGGCAAACTATCAGGCTTAGTGTCATCACTGACTTTTGGAAAGTAGCCTTGTCTCTTACTTAATATATTCTTTGTAAACAGAGACAAAATACATTAGTATTTTGTCTTCTGTAAATTGTCAGTTTGTCACTTAGGAAAGAGTTAAAACTCATAATTGTATAAATAGCATAAGAGATGGAGTGAAAGTTTTAAGCTTGTGAATTGTAAAAACACACACACACGCAAGCCATCTTTCACTCCTCCAAATACAACTTAATCCCTGAGATAGCTCAGTGGGTCCTTGTAGTTGTGCTCAGACTCAGCCTGAGCTTCGTGAGGAGTTACACCCTTTGTCATTTCAATCCCAAGTACTATTCCGCAAGTACTTGGGTAATGTATTCTTGTTTGATTCATTTCTAATAAAGAATATTATGTTGAAAATTAGTCAGTGTGTTTTACTTACATCTTATCAGTCATTGATTCACTATTAACTTGTTTTTAAATACTTAACTGTTTTACTAAAACAATAGTGAATAAGGAACAACAGATGCAATCTGCAATAATCTACATGTTGGTTGAGAAGAAGTATCCCCTCACTAAGTCTACACTTTCAATGATGCTGGAGAAAAAGCTTCAACTGGAAAATTATAGTGAAATGGCTAATGACCTTCTCTGGTTTATCATACAACAACTTAAGAAGTGAAGAAGTGTTTGGAAGCACCCTCTTGGTTATTATGAAGCTTTGAATGAAGAAACTTGATGATTTTGAAGAAGAATACCAAGTTTAGGGGAGGATTGTTGGGATTAAAAGCCTTCTTCCTGCTGTTTGTGTTGGTGTTGCTCATAATAGTGTTACTGCTGCTCAGACAAATTTAATGTTGCTCATGAACTTCAAATAAAATATGCTAAGTGTTTAAGACTGCTGTGCAAAGTTACTGCTGATGGTGTCAAAGTTACAACTGTTAGGATTAAGTTAGTACTGTTAGACCTTTTTGTTAGTACTACTTATGTGATATGTATGAGATAACTTTTGATACAAAATATGTATTAGATAAGTATAGAAAAGATTTGATATACTTAGGAAACTATTGTAAGCTGTATAGGACTCCTTGGTGTATAAAAGGAGGTCCTAGGGCATAAAGTTAGATACATCAAAAGTACAGAAACACACAGTCGTTTAGCTTCAAGGTTTTGTAACCCTAATACTATTTATCATTAATAATATTGAAGCTTGTTTGTTGATTTTTGTTCCTTGTGTTTACTGTTTCATTAAAGAATTCTTCTTAATATTAAAGATTAGATTCCACATATTCTTTAATACATTCATACATTTCTATCATTAGTTGTGTTAGATTAATCTAATATAACTAGTCCTTTATACAAGCTAAAGAAGAAGATCTAGTTCAACTGGGATCAACAATTATCAATCAATTCCTCATATGAAGTTTTTCATCTTTAGATAAAGTTATATTTGTCTTTTTTTAAAATGATCCGAATAAGGATAACAAAATTACCTCAGAATGCGACGGTGGGCGGTGGCGACAACGATGAAAGGTGTAGATGTGACCAATGGTGATTAGGGTTTAAATGAGATACTTGAATGGTAGATTGGGAAATCCCGTCTTTTTTCGTTAAAGAGACAAAAGTTAAAAATTGTAGATCAGGGTTTTCATTTTTCTAGTTTAAAATTTAAAAAGTGAGAATTTAACTTTTTTGAAAGTTGTTGAAAAAGAAGTGAGACTTGCTTTTTCATTTTCCTATGAAAAAAATTCTAAAAGAAATTGGAAGTTGTTACCAACTAAACACACCCTAAGAAAATTCTAAATTCAAGTATTCTAACTCATTTTATTTTTTAGTTTTATTGAGAATGAAGTAACTCTTCTTTCTATAATGAAGTAACTCTTCTTTGTATAGGGAACCTTTTGAAAACTATAGAACTCTAAATTCAAGTACTTTAACTCATAGTTATAATATAGTAGAAATTTGATTTTCTGTTTTCAGTAGAGAACTTTCAGAAAATACTCATATTGAACATGTTTTTTGTTTTTTGTGTGTTTATTAGAAACCTTTTTTGAAAAACTTATCATTTTCCAACACCTAACCACTCTCAGTTGTCCAAAAAATATGATGTAAAGGTGTTTCTAAATTATTAACACTAGAAATAAAAACTCTCCCTCTAATTTAAAAGGATCGAAATATCTTTACTGCTTACAGAAAGTGAATCTTTTTTCTTAAATTTTGAAACTAAAATTAATGTAGTTTGTCTTAATTACCTTTAAGTACTCCTTACACTTTTTAACTTTTTTTAAACTAGACAGCTTAAATTTTTTATTTTTTTTTATTTTTTATTTTTTTATTTTTTTATTTTTTTTTATGATCAATTCTAAACTTGTCAAATTTTCAAAAAAAAATGATTTTTAATTTAAAAAACACATGTTTTGCATAAAGAGTCGAACTAGAATCACGATTTCTCAAGTATTATTATTTGTTGCTATATACCGTCGCTCTGTGCGGATATTCGTCTAGTAAAACAATAAGAAAATATCTCTACATTTAAACACACCGTAACTTATTATTTGATTTAAGTTCATTTAGATACCAAACATTTACTTACATAGCGAGAGATCAATCATAGTCACCCATTTTTTAGATTAGATAACAAACCCACTTTCACTCTATTTTTTTTCTTCAAAAATCTAATATCTCTTAAACAACTAATTGTTAAGAGAAGAAAAAAATTTACACCATCGCAATGAGCATTTAGTTTTATAAACGGGCATTTTGATTTATATATTTTTGACTAAAAAATCGTGTTCTTCATGTTTTCGTCTTTTTTTTCCTTGTTGAAACTTGCATGAGAAATCATATGTGATTTAACAATAATTTGAATATTCTAAAATCTAAAAATGAACATAACGTTTTCTACAATGTTTTAAAAGTTTCACCATTTTTTCTTGAAAATAGACATTTATAGCTTTCCAACCATATTATTACATTATATTTCGAATTGTAGATTAATAGAGTTAATTTATCAAACTTTGATTCAACACATAAAATCACATATGATTTTAACCACCTGTGGTCTCAATCACATGTGATTTTTACTAAATATGTTGTTATCACACGTGATTATAGAAGTTTCACAAATGAATGTGAGTTTTTCATTGCAAAAAACGAGACAAGTTTTTGATTAATAGACAAATACCTATGTCAGTTTTATTACATATATTTAGTGTTCAAACTTCGCTATTAGTGTTAAATCACATGTTATATGTCATGTGAATTTCAACACGAAAAACAAAACGTAAAAAAAATGATAGAAAAAAGTTTGTCGAAAGTATATCAAAGTGTCCGTCTATAGAAAGATAACTAAATGCGCGTCGTAACGGTATAATTTGTTTTATCTAACAATAAACTGTGAATGAGATATCTAAATTAAAAAAAAAAAGTTTTAATTAAAGGGGATTTAAATTTTATTAATCAAATTCTTTTAAAGATAAAATTTGTCCTCCAAGAAAAGTTTGGTATGATATTTTCAAAAAAATTATGAAGATACACAAGCTAAAGAAAAAGAGGAGAGTAATTTTACATGTCAAACTTTTTTAACATACCAAGGGATTCATCTCCACCATCCATTTAAAAAATAATCAATGGTTGAGATTAAAAACATTTTATTATTTCACTTATTTTTTATAATTTAAATATCTCTTAAACCGTTAATCGTTAAGTGAAAATATGTACACCGTCGCGACGAGCATTTAATTATGCCCGTATCATTGTTGAATGACATTTCTAGAAACGTACAGAATATCGATTATACGAGAGACATGTCGGAGAAGAATATTTTTTATTTTTTGATTTTATATATATATTTTTTTTTTGTATTTTTTGAACATTTTCTATTTTTGTATTTTGCTTTTGTTGATTTTATAAAAGAAATGGAAAATCAAAGATAGAAGATAGAGAGAATGAAGAAGAAGAGTTTACAGAATTGGAACCCTCTGATGAGCTGGGTTCAGAGATATTTGATTCACCTGCATCCAAAGAAGAAGAGTTTTCACAAATAACAGTGTTAGAAGTACATGATTCCTCACGGCGAGGGTGATCACTATCAACGGTTGTAGTGGTTTTTACTTCCTTAACTTAATGAGTTTCACTATTATCTGTGTTGGAGCAAGTATCAAAAATCTTTCCTGTGGGAATCCATCTAAGACCAACTTGGTTGAAAACTTTTCCCGTGGATATCCACCTAAGGTAAGATCTAGGAGTTGTTTTCTTATCAGATGCATCGGAAGACTCATTTTTAGAAAAACTACGTCCTGAAGAGATCCACCTATTAGGTTTATCAACGGGCTTGTTTCTATTTGGTGTCTTAGTGGATTGTGCCTTGGCACGAGAATTATCTTTCTTGAGATATTGTAAGGCACATGCATCATGATTAGCTGAAAAGACACATTTTTTACATGTAGTACAGACAAATTCAATATTTTTGTTTAAAACAGCAGCTTTAACTTTGTCACTACAGTCTTTTGGAAATTGATTCTTGTTCGAAAAAGACTTAGAATTCCTGGTGTTGTTTTCTAAGGGCATATCATTTTCTTTTGCGCAACTACTCTTAGATGCAATCCAATCCCTAGTCTTTTGTAGAGTGTTCCTAGGTAATGGTTTACTACTACTAGCAGTGCCTTGAAATCTTGTAGAATGCATCACCCTAGATGTTGCACCTAAAATTCCGTCTTTTCGAGTCTGTGCCTTTTTCCTAGCTTCTTCTAGATAGTGATTGTTGACCATGTTGTTAGAACCAACAGATTCTTTAACTGGATTTTTGGTCACATTTTGTGTACTAGTCTTAGAAATGCCAGGTGTAAACACTTTTTCTTTATCAAAAACAGGTTTTTCAGCAACTGGTTTTTCTTTTTCAAAACCTTTGATAATTCTCTTTTTAATAGGCAGGGATTGTGGAGTGACTGTTTTTGACAAATCATTTTTCTCATTGACTTTTGGAGCAAACTGAGAAATAGACATTTTTTGTTTGAAAACCGGTTTGGGAACATTTGTTTTCTCCTCAGTCAATGGTTTTGCAAACTTAGTATCCACAGCCTTTCCTTTTAGACTTTCCAGCTGAACTCTCAAAAGATCATTTTGTTCTTGCATGTCCTTGTAGGCACGCTCATACGACAGTTTGTCATACTTGCATTCCTCGGTCTTTCGATCAAGTTGTTTAAAATAGGACACGTTTTCTTTTTCAAGTTTTTCAAGAGCTTTTTCATATTTTGAAACAATTGCGGAGGTCTCAGACTGGAGTCTTTCGTGATCTTCAACAGAATATGTTTGTAAAATGATGGACATGATATCGGTAGTCATAACATCTTCGAAGAGAGAATCATTCAAATTTTCCAAAACTTTGATGTGTTCAAAACATTCATTAGCTTGCTTTACCAGGGATTTATGGTCCTTGACAAAGTCAGTTGTTTCTTTCAAAAGTGCTTGTTCAACATGAATTACCCTCGCACTGATGGCAGTTAACGGAGGGGCAATTTGAGTTTCAAAAAACTTTTTCTGTTCAATATCAAAACTATTAAACCAGATGTTTGTTGTAATATTGGTTTTAGTTTTAACAGTCTCTTGAAGATACCCAATTCTAGTTTTAACGTCATCTAAAATGCTTCTAGTATCACTTGTGTTAAAAGGATTGTTTGAAGACATTTGTTCGATTTTCGAAAGAGATTTGGAAACTACAACTGGTTTTGAAATTGGTGTTGACACTTTGTTTGAAATACTTGGTGTGATGGAAAACTTTGACTTTTCTTTTTGATTAACAAAAGTAATTCCATTAATTTTGTTCCATTTTTTATAATCAATCGGTTTAAGATCTGGATTCTTTTGTTTCATTTTTGATCTACTCTCCTCAGCTAGTTCCAACGTTTCAAGAGAATCACGAACAATTATGAGTTCATGCAAAGGTTGTCCATTGTTCAACACATTCTGAGATTTCTGAGCTTTCTTGAGGAACGAAGAAGGGTTGTTACCAAGAGCCATTTTATGTGCAGTGTGAAAAATCGGATTTGTTTGATTAGAAAGCATCTTGTTTGTTTTAGCGGAATGACCCGTTGTAAGAAGCAAATTATCCAATTTTTTGATAGTTTCATTTTTATCCAGAATTTCATCAAGAAGAGAATCTTCTCGTTTTGAAAAATCAGCAATCAACTGTTTCTTCTCTTTTTCAAGATCAGAAAACAGTGTTTTTTGTTTAGAAAGTTGGTCATTTAGATCAGAAATTTCCTTGTTTAAAGATTTTATTTTCAAGTTCAAATTCACATCAAGTGTGTCATACTTGAGTTGCAATTGTTTTTCTCTTAAAACAGAATCTCGATAACCAATTTCTAATTCTGAAAGTTTGTTTGTATGAAATTCAAAGGCTTTTGCGTTCCCCTTGTAACTCTCAAGCTCAGCGGTCAATTTTTTATTCGCAGCCTTAACCTCGCGATTGACCTTACTTACTTTCTCAATTTCAATACCACAATTATTGATTAATGATTCAAAATAAGCACGGGTTTCCTCATCATTAGCACCGTTCTGTTCAACTTGACCGTCATTAGGATCCATATATGGAGTTTCAGAGTTAACATTACTATTAACTTGCTCCCCCATATATGTGTCATAATAAGGTTCAGGAGACATAGAATGTGGCTTCTCATGAGTAAACGAATTAGCAACATTACTATAATTTGGTACCTCATTGAGTGAATATGTGTCATAGACTGGAGGTGTATCAAAAGTACCACTTGATGTTGTGTCTTGCTGGTTGACTGTAAGACAGTAGCTTGCATTATCATTTGCTTTCTCTGCCCGTCCTGGATACAGAGATTCGTATTCCTCAGCAGTCAACTCTATTCCCAATTTTTATTTTTGTGCTAACAACACCCTGTACTTGAGGTTCGGAGGAAGCATACTGAACCGATGATACCCTAAATCTTGGCTTTGAGGTTTGGAGGTAGCATTCTGAACCGAAGTCATAAAACAGTTATTCCCATTTTGATATCCCATATTCTGATTCACAATCTGACCCCCTTGATGTCCAACATATTGCATTTGATTCCCTATTTGTATACCCGTAGCAAATTCATTCTGATTCCCAATAACATCAACCATTTGTCCTCCTTGACCCATAAGCATACTTGGTTGAGCAAACTGCGGATTATACGATGAAATCCATTGGTTGTTGTTATTTGGTGTAGTTGGACTAATGTTTAGGTCATTGAAGAATGAATCAAACAAAGCAGTTTTGAGACGATCTGCCAGAGTTGCCATTGAGGAAGGTATGTATGATAAAGTTGATGTAGGATCGATTCAACGATAAAGGAGTTGTGTTTGAAGAAGATTAAGCTCGGTTGAGGTGTTTCTGAAAGTCGTACTCGTAACCTTGATTCTTAAAAAAATTTTGCCCAAAATTTGAAATTCACTATAAAAATCAATTATAAGATCGTATGAAAAATTTGAGTTATGACAATTTTGACCCCAAATTTGACTCGAAAAATTTGAATTTAGGCCCAAAAATTTGAATTTTTGACCAAAATTTTCACAGTTAAACCAAAATTTGAATTTCGCGTAAAAATTGAACGTTTAGGCTCCTCAAAAATTTAAATTTTACTCAAGATTTCCCACCAAAAAACCTTTTTTTTTTTTTTTTTTTTTTTTATGCGTAGAAAGAGCTTAGGCGTAGAAACAGGAAGTTACGAGTAGACGATGCTTAGGCGTAGGATCTTATGCGTAGGAAGCTTAGGCGTAGGATTCCTTAGGCGTAGGATCTTATGCGTAGAAAGTATCTTACGCGTAACCTTAAGCTTATGCGTAGACAAAAAGTTACTCGTAAACCTTACGCGTAATTGTGAAGTTATGCGTAGAGTTACTCGTAAGCTTTTAGCTTATGCATAAACTATGGTTAAGAACCAAAAATCCTTTACACTGTCACAGCGTAAGGGATATCCACAAGTCGAAGTGTTCCACACACTTATCCAAGTGAGGGAAGCACTGAGTAACCGTTATAGCTCGAAGATTCTTCACCAAAATATTATGCGTAGAAAACTAGGGTTTTGACTTGTTGACTTCTACGCGTAAGAAATTTCCAATGATTCAAATGATTTCTTTTGCACAGATAGCCTTAAAAACACTCGAATAACCCAAAAATGTTGACCTTTTTCACCCAAAGTGCTCAGAAAAGTTACGAGTAGAAATGACCAACGAACCAAAAACGAGTTTAAAACTCCAAAACGCGTAAAGCTTCGAACTTTTTGCAAAAAACTGAAACTTTAGCAACAAATAAACCTTAAACCACAAGAATCTTGAATTTTTAAGTGCAAAAATTAAAGCTTTAAGCGAGGCAAATATGACTAATGAGAGCCTTTACGCGTAACCCTTCAAAACAAACACAAACACTCCTAAACCATTGTTAGGCGATTGATACCAATTGTAAAGCCCCTTTTATCACTTATACCTTATCACAAACCCAACCCTTATATCACGTTAAACACAAACTGATGATATGCGTAAAGAAAGATTAAGAACGTGGTGACTTGAATGATAGATCGTGTATGTATTTAGAGAGATAAAGGAAAGAAGATGAAACAATAAGATGTTATATTGCTTCAAGGAAAAAAAACACACACACACACACACACTCAAGCACACCCCTCAAATGACATACTTGAGGGGTATTTATAGTACAAGTAGAAGATGCCCTAATGGGCTTGGCATGGGCTCGTTTGGATTGGATTGGACATGGATTGATATAAGGCTAGCTTAACATAACTTCTAACCAATTAGCTTAGCCCAATCCACGAGCCCGTTGACTATTCTATCACGATATCTAACACACGTTACAAAGTTCCTAAATGTGAATGACCATCACTTCTAATAAAACTATTAAGGCTAACACGGGCACTTTGATATACTTTCGGAAAAAAAAAAAAAAATCGTTTTTTTCACGTTTTTTTCGTCTTTTTTTTCGTTTTTTTACATTACAGAAATTTGCATGAAAAAAATTATATATGATTAAACACTAAATTGAATATCACATGTGATATCAGTGTTAAATCATATATGATATGTAATATCATATGTGATATGATATGTATATCATATGTGATTTTACACTAATATCACATGTGATATTACATATCATATATGATTTAACACTAATATCACATGTGATATTCAAATTAGTGTTTTATCATATATGATTTTTTAATGCGAATTTCAGTAATCTAAAAAAACGAAAAAACTTAAAAAAAAAACGTGAAAAATACGAAATAAAAAATTTTGTCGAAAGTATATCAAAGTGCCTATCTATAGAAAGATAATTAAATGCTCGTCCCAATGATATATTTTTTTTGGCTTAACGATTAACGGTTTGAAAGATATTAATGTTTGAAAAAAAATGATGAAAGTGGGTTTTTTAAATTGTTGGGATTAATAACTTGATATGTACAGAATCTTTTGTCCTCAAATGATCTTTAAGGAAATATTGTTTTTGTCCCAAATTCCCACTGTCCCACCCGGATATTGAAGAGGCGGGAAAAAACACATTCTTGAAAGCGTTTTCAAAACCCACAGTTTTCTCTTTTTATCTCTCACTTTACTATTTTCGTTCTTTTATTTAAATACAAACTAGAACCCTTTTCTTTTCCATTCCAAACCAAACCAAAGAAAAAAAGAAAAAAAAAACACCATGGTGACAGCTCTTAGGGTTTCCAACAAAAAAGAAGAAGAAAAAGACGATAATGCTGTTGTCAATAGGTATCCGAAAAGGAATAGGACAACTGTTGAGTTTTACATTAAAAAATCGGAAGAAAAAGAGACTCGAACCAAGGCGAAAAATAAGGGACATGGTGAAAAAAAGAAGAAAAATACTAGTAATGATACTAAGGGAATGGTGGTAGTGTCGAATGACGACACTTCGAGTTCGAAGTTTAAGTGTGCTGCTAGACATCCTGTTATTGATGAAAATGTAATGCTTTTTATTATTGTGTCAAAGTTACAACCGTTAGGATTAAGTTAGTACTGTAAGACGTTTTTGTTAGTACTACTTATGTGATATGTATGAGATAACTTTTGATACAAGATATGTATTAGATAAGTATAGAAAATATTTGATAACTTTTGATACAAGATATGTATTAGATAAGTTAGACGTTTTTGTTAGTACTACTTTTGAGCATGTTTTTTGTTTTTCGTGTGTTTATTAGAAACCTTTTCTGAAAACTTATCATTTTCCAACAGCTAAACACTCTCAGTTTTCCAAAATATATGATCTAAAGGTGTTTCTAAATTATTAACACTAGAAATAAAAACTCTCCCTCTAATTTAAAAGGATCGAAATATCTTTACTGCTTACAGAAAGTGAATCTTTTCTCTTGAATTTTGAAACTTAAATTAATGTAGTTTGCCTAAATTACCTTTAAGTACTCCTTAAACTTTTTAACTTTTTTAAAACTGGGCAGCTTAAATTATGTTTTTTTTTCTTCATGATCAATTCTAAACTTGTCAAATGTTAAAAGAAAAACACGATTTTCAATTTAAAAAACACATGTTTTGCATCAAGAGTCGAACCAGAATCACAATTTTTCAAGTCTAATTATTTGCAGCTATATACCGTCGCTTTGTGCGGATATTCGTCTAGTAAAACAATAAGAAAATATCTCTACATTTAAACACACCGTAACTTATTATTTGATTTAAGTTCATTTAGATACCAAACATTTACTTACATAACAAGAGATAATAGTCACTCAATTTTTAGATTAGATAACAAACCCACTTTCACTCTATTTTTTTTTTCAAAAATCTAATATCTCTTAACCAGCTAATTGTTAAGAGAAAAAAATTACACCATCGCAATAAGCATTTAGCTATCTTTCAATAAACGGGCATTTTGATATATATTTTTGACAAAAAAAAGTCGTTTTATTCACGTCTTTTCGTTTTTTTTCGTTGTTGAAACTTGCATGAGAAATGTTATGTGATTTAACAGTAATTTGAATATTATAATATCTAAACATCTAACAAAAATGAACATAACGTTTTCTACATTATTTTAAAAGTTTCACCATTTTTTTCGTGAAAATAGGCATTCATAGCTTTCTAACCATAAATACATTATATTTCGAATTGTAGATAGTCGAGTTAATTTATCAAACTTTGATTCAACACATGAAATCACATATGATTTTAACCACCCGTGATCTCAATCACATGTGATTTTTACGACATGTGTTGTTATCACACGTGATTATAGAAGTTTCACAAATGAATGTGAGTTTTTCATTGTAAAAAAGGAGACAAGTTTTTGATTAATAGACATATACCTATGTCCAATTTATTACATATATTTACTGTTCAAACTTCGCTATTAGTGTTAAATCACATGTTATATGTCATGTGAATTTCAACACAGAAAATAAAACGTAAAAAAACGATATAAAAAAGTTTGTCGAAAGTAAATCAAAATGTCCGTCTACATAAAGATAATTAAATGCGCGTCGTAACGGTATAATTTGTTTTATCTAACAATAAACGTTGAATGAGATATCTGTTGTAAAACTAATAAGAAGAGAATAACAAGAACAACAAGAAGATAGATGCAAAGGAAGAATTGTATTATTCATCTCTCAAAGGAGGCATGTATATATAGTTACAAAGGTGGAGTATTCCACAAGATACATTATTCTAATTAAGATAACTACTAAGAATAAGAGATATGGACATCCATTCTATATTTATCCATAACACTCCCCCTTGGATGTCCATTTGAGGATTATGCCTCGTTAAAACCTTACTAGATAAAACCCAGTGGGACAAAAATCTAGTGAAGGAAAAAGAGTACATAACTCCTTTATACGCTTGGGGATATTGCTTCATTAAAAACCTTGCCGGGACAAAACCATGGTCAAGGAAAAAAGAGTGCAATGCGTATCTTTTCTCCCCCTGATGATCACATCACTTAAGCTCCTTGAGTCAGTGAAATGCATATTAAAGTGTCTTGATAGAATCACATGAATATATATTCTCTACATGTTGTTCGCATATACATTTTTAAAGATTAACATACATCATACATCTCATTCAAGTACATCATCGTACTTCCTAAGTCATTCATTGCAAAAACAATTAATTCAAATGACATATTATATCATGTCTGACCATTGGCGAGAATCATAAATATTTCATATAAATTTTAATATGACACTTCTAAATCAATATTGCGATCATCATCTTTATAAATCAAGGGGGCCTTTTCCACATTATGTGGCTTCATAAACATGTGCGTCGTTTATCCATATGAGGATAGTTAATATCTTGTTTCATGATGTACACATATTTCATCTTTTAGATGTTCAATCATAAGCTAAGACAAAATATGTCTTTTGTTTCAAATTCAACTTCTATGCATTCATTTGCCTTTATAATCATAAATCAAACTTCATGAAACTCAAACAATATTCAAATCTAGATATCTTTATAAAGTTTCATTGGCAAATATAATTCTTTATTTGGCACAATACTATACACTAAGGCAATTATTAAATGTATGTCACAAACATGATTAATTCAATACAATCAAGTAGTGTTCTCGAGAACTTCTCTTATATGCTTTAAGCATTAAAAATCACTAGCATTCTTCATGCATTTTACATCCGATAATAAAATCTTGTATGAGCTCTATTCATTTATCTTTTAGACGCATATCAATTACTTATTATATAGCCAGACTTATAAATATTAAATTGATTATTGGATCCACCACATGAGATCAAGTCTCTATATGCAAAGTCTTTGCGAAAATATTTGTGTGCAATCATTTATGCCTTAAATATAATAGTTTCAATACTTTAATTTCGCTATCTCATAATGACCAATGCATATCCAATAATTTTACACATTCATATGTACGGACTTCAAGTCCCACTAACCATGTCTCGTCACAAGAATTTTAATCTTTCATTAGTTCTTTGCGTCTTTACTTCTTTTGGCCATTCATTTATACATCTGCACTTCCTGCAGGTATGCTTCCATGATCCTCACCATGATTATAGCGCTATCTTATTTATTTACATAATCATTACCATATCGACGTCGATCGTTACTTTTCGATTCCACACTTTACTAGACATTTCATTATATCATTTATTGAGATCTCATAGTTTTTCACGTACCCGGGGTTTTTCCAACTACCTTCATGTCTAGTGTCTCTTTATGAGACTATGGGGACTTTATTACCTCGATTCGACCATCTTATTTTTCTTGCTCCATTTTATTTATTCATTCGAGGATTTTTACTTGGAATCGATTAGTCTATCATGCTGCAGCCATGCCATAGACTCACTTTCAATCATTGGTTTTAATGTTAGGACACACATTTTAATTGGAGCATTAGCAGTGTATTGTATGATCTAGTCACTTTATTTATGTCACAAAACTTGTCTGGCAACTACTAGATCTGGAATGTAAATTGTCCCAACTTTAAGTTCATTTTCATTAGTGTGAGGATCAACATTTTTGTATCATAATTCATTCCATATTTCTCGCTGCTCATTCTCCCCCTGAATGAATTATCAACTTCAACATCCCTTGTGTGCGTTGTGGTGGATTTACAATACAGGTTCTGCACATTTACAGAAAACTTTATATGGGAAACATATGGTTTGTGACCGAAACCATTCTAATAAGGAGAATTCATTATTAATTGTTGGCAATATGCGAATTCATATTTTATCATTTAAACTTACATGCCCCATAAAGTAACATTTTTGTTCTCACAATTATTGGCTTTGCAATCAACTGAAGACGTTTTATGAACGTTTCAACAAAAGCAATTCGCGTACGAACATGGGCTACTTTTAAGTTCGTCACTTATTCCAATAATTGCCCAACATATGGAAGTATTCACCACCATTTCCAAAGATACAATTTGGAAAACCATGCTCGCATTTTATAAGACGAGCCATTCATCACGCTAACCTTAAGTTGCGTCTTTAATGATCATTTTGACGATGCATCGATTTTAAAACTCAAAATGATTCACATGGGTGGATGTATAGGCCTACATACATCCCCGTCATATTATTTCCAACACTTTATAGGACATAATCCTTACTAGTTTGGTGGTAATAGATGAACAATTAACTTCCATTGAGAACAATAAGAATATACAACTCAACCTTGAAGAACCTATGGTTCTTTTATACATTTCGCATCATTATTGACTCGGCATGGTCTAACCGGTCATGCCAATTAATACATCAATCTTGGCTCATAAACTTATACTTTATGACCACACATGCTTTACTTGCACTTTTCTTTTATAAAACCAAGAAGTCAAATCAAATTATGCAAACTATATATATCTCATATTGTAAGGATCAAATTAGCAAGCAAATACTTAGTAACGTTCGCACATATCTAAATGTATAAACAAATAGAAGTCAACATTTAATGTTATATTTTATAATCTTCAAACCTTTAAATTAAAGGCAAAAGGCAAATTTGAAGCGAGGAGGTCGATTAGGTTGAGTTTCGAATATTAGTTACATGTGTTGGGTCAATAATGATCGTTGTTTTATATGTTAGGTCTCGATGTCCATGTTGAACTTAAAGTTTAGTCTCGTATTAATATATTATATAGTATGAGCGTTCTACAAGATTAAGTTTGTAAAAAATTATGTTTCGAAATCAAGCATTAGCTAGCTGGTTAACCATGCTTGCATGTAAAATAATGGAGCTAGTCAATGCATTTGTCGAGAAAGATATTAACAAAAGCATGGTGTAAAAATAATTGTGGATTTAATTATTAAAACATATAGTTATGGCTAGTTTAGTTAATTGTCCACTACTATAATCGTTACGTACATCACAAAGCAAAATCTAAATCCCATGTTCCTGATGTTAAAGCGTCAAACACATAACAATATACACACAAGTATGCTTACTCTTTAGGTTTATATAGGATTGTGACGAGTCACAAAATAATTTTATAAAAACATGTAATATCACATATAAAGTAATATTTATAAATTCTGCATACAATTTGACATCATAATAATTAAAATCATGTCATATGGAAGCATATATCAAATATATGAGAAGTTTATAATATCAGTCACATGTCATGAGTGACAAAATCAATTAAGATGTAACTATAAGCATCCCTAAACCATATACTAACAAAACTGTACATGCTGCATATGTTTAGTAGTTTAGATGTAACTTACCTAGGTTAACATATAGTATTATGCTAAAATCATTATCGTTTAAGAGTCTATTGTAGATAGGACAATTCATATGACAATTCCAAAGTTTTTCTCTGTTAGTCAACAATTAAATCAACTTTAACAAGACTTCTTTTTAAAGTTCATTCTAGTAACCAACAATTAACTTCAATGTTTAAGATATAAAATTAACTTTATCAACAAAAATCATACTTAGAATTGATGCTCCAAAGCTATATACTAATAATATGACTCTGGTTAATATGCTAAAACGCTATGATAGAAAAATTATACTAGACCAAATATCAAAGTTATACATAATAACATTAACATAAAAGTTGTTAAATCGTTTTTTTTTTTGTTTTTTTTTTTTTTTTTTTTTTTTTTTTTTTGTTTTTTTTATCAAGATTATGCATTGAAAATTATCTTATAGTCAACCATTAAATCTACCAACTAATGAATTTATCTTAAGGCAATCTCGTTTAAGTTAAATTTAATAAAACTAATTAAAAGAAAAAAAACTACTAATGGATTTAGTAACATGACATGCATGACATATATTTAATAAGTGTAAGAGAAACGCGATATCAAAACTAATGAACTTGGCAAATAAAGAAACAAATCAGTTAACCTGTTAGAGCGTACAACAAAGAACAATATAAAGTATAAACTCTTAGACAATATAAAGTACTTCTCTAAATCAAAAGAAAATATACGATCAAAAGAAGAAAAAAAATGTAAGGAAAAGACGTACAATTTACGACCACTGTTAACGTATTATAATAGCATTGTGACTATAATAGCAACCATTGTGTTTATAATGTATTATAATAGCACTATTTGACAAAGTATGCATGTGACTATAGCAACTCTTAGACAATACACGATCAAAATAAAAAACGTACCTTTAGCGATTAAACACAAATCTAGAGCGTGTTGACAACGTGTTGTAAAACTAATAAGAAGAGAATAACAAGAACAACAAGAAGATATATGCAAAGGAAGAATTGTATTATTCATCTCTCAAAGAAGGCATGTATATATAGTTACAAAGGTGGAGTATTCCACAAGATACATTATTCTAATTAAGATAACTACTAAGAATAAGATATATGGTATATTTATCCATAACAATATCTAAATTATAAAAAAAAAAAAAAAGTTTAATTGAAGGGGATTTTTAATTTAAATTTTATTAATCAAATTTTTGTAACGATAAAATTTGTCCACCTAGAAAAGTTTGGTATGATATTCTCAAAAGAAAAATTTATGAAGATACACAAGCTAAAGAAAAAAGGAAATATTGTTTTGTCACAAATTCCCACAGTCTCATTATAGATGAAAAGCTTGTTTGGCAACAAGCATTTAGAAGCGTTTAGGAGCGACAAGCGACAAGCAGTAAGCATTATAGATGAAAAGCTTGTTTGACAATACCTCAACAAGCGTTAGAATATTAGTCTTACCGCTCCAATCTAAATGCTTCTTGATTAAGCATTCCACAGTTGCTCCAAGCGTTTAGTTTATGAAATTACATATATACTCTCATTTGTTTAATCATTTATTTTATTTTAATATGTATATGACCTTTTTCGTAATTTTACAATTTATAATTACTGCTACAGCTACGTTATCAAACATAATTTTTAAACAAACAACTACAACTTACTGCTTACTGCTTACTGCTAGTAAGTAGTAAGCAGTAAGCAGTAGCAGTAGGCAGTAAGCAGTAAGTTGTAGTTGTTTGTTTAAAAATTATGTTTGATAACGTAGCTGTAGCAGTAATTATAAATTGTAAAATTACGAAAAAAGTCATATACATATTAAAATAAAATAAATGATTAAACAAATGAGAGTATATATGTAATTTCATAAACTAAACGCTTGGAGCAGTAAGCAGTAAGTTGTAGTTGTTTGTTTAAAAATTATGTTTGAAAGCGGTTTTCAAAACCCACAGTTTTCTCATCTTTATCTCTTACTGTACTATTTTATTTTATTTAAATATAAACTAAAACCCTTTTTCTTTTTCATTCCAAACCAAAACAAAAAAAAAAAAAAAAAAAAAAAAACATGATAACAGCTCTTAGGGTTTCCAATCAAAAAGAAGAAGAAAAAGACGATAATGTTGTTGTCAATAGGTATCCGAAAAGGAATAGGACAGCTGTTGAGTTTTACATTAAAAAATCGGAAGAAAAAGAGACTCGAACCAAGGCGAAAAATAAGGGACATGGTGAAAAAAAGAAGAAAAATACTAGTAATGATAATAAGGGAGTGGTGGTAGTATCGAATGACGACGCTTCGAGTTCGAAGTTTAAGTGTGCTGCTAGACATCCTGTTATTGATGAAAATGTAATGCTTTTTATTATTGTGTCTTTTAGGAAATAATATGATTTGATTTATGTAGTTTATTGTTTGTGCAGGGGAATCTGAAATATGTAGTATCAAATATGTGCCATCAGTGTCAAAGGAATGATAAGGGAGAGGTTGTTCGTTGTCAGAAGTGTCGAACAAAGCGTTATTGTTACCCTTGCATGAAAAGATGGTATGAGTTTCATGTATAAACTTATTGGGTTTTGGGTATTTGATAATTAAGTATTGATGGGATGATTTTGAATTAGGTGTTACTTTTGTTAGTTTTTTTCGTATTATTCTGTTATTAACATAGTATTTTCAACATTTTGTTATTTACATAATACTTTCAAATTTCTGTTATTAACAGAATTTTGAACATAAGAATTTTGATAATAACATAATTTAGAAATTATTCTGTTAATAACAAAATTTTGAAAATAACTTTACAAAATTTTGAAAATGAGTGTAACAACCATCAGTGTTAATAACAGATTTTAGAAATTATTCTCTTAATAACAGAATTTTGAAAATGACTTAACAGAATTTTGAAAATGAGTTGCCAATAGTCATTTTCAAAATTCTGTTAATAACAGAATTTAGAAATTATTCTGCTAATAACAGAATTTTGAAAATGACGTAACATAACTTTGAAAATGAGTGTAACCGGCCAACATTCATTTTCAAAATTCTGTTAATAACAGGATTTTGAAAATGACTTCATAGAATTTTGAAAATGATTGTTAGCCAACAGACATGTCAATCAGTTAATAACAGAAACATCAGAATTTTGAAAATGACTTACTATTAATCAATTAATAACAAAATTTCGAAAATGTGTCAATAACAGAATTTTGAAAAGAGGAATGCTACATCCTCAAAGAGTTTACAAAATAATACCCACACAATGACTTGTCAATATAAAAAGAGGAACACTGCATATGGAGACTTGGTTTGCATGAATTTCATGTACAGGCAAAAGAACTTGCATAATTGTTATAAAAAAGAGAGTAGATGATTAGTCTTTTATATCCTGTCATCGTCTGAATATGTGCTTGGAACTACTTATATGGGTTCAAAACCTATATTAGCTTCTGGCGGATTGGTTTAAAACGTGTTGCAATCTACTCATCTTTTACAGCCTCTGATCTTATTCTTTACATTTATACTGTTATTAGGTACCCTGGCATGACAGAGGAGATGTTTGCTGAGCGTTGTCCTTTTTGTCTTAACATATGCAACTGTAAAGGTTGCTTACGCGATGTGCGCCCTAATGTTAGTTCCTGCACCTGATCTTTTGTTATCGGACATTATTGCTGTTTTTCCGCTTACTCGTATAGGTATATACATGAGTGTTTGGGAATGCTTATTAAAACTGCTTATTCCTGTTGAAATAAATAGAAGCAAATAATTTTGTGTAAAAAATGCAAGGCAGGAGATGGTGTTTGAATTTGCATCCCTTGTAACAGATCACTGTAATCAGATAAGCAACTTTTAATTCTGATTATTATAGAAATTTAAAAGGTAAAACAATCAGGATCAGATAAGCAACTCAGTTTGTTTCTATCTGAACACTCAGAAGTCCAAAGTGCTTATATATATGCTGTATCAAAACTGGATAAACAGATTAGCAGTTTTTTAAGCAATCCAAAACACGCCCCTAATAATTTTTATGCTGAATCCGTTGGTGGTTTGTAGGTCAAAGAGAAGATAAATTTTGAACCTAGTGCTGATCAAAAAGTCCAATACTCTGTTTATATTCTACATGTTCTTCTTCCGTTCTTGAAGCGTCTTAATGACGAGCACATAAAGGAGAAAGAGATGGAGGCTAAAATTCAAGGTACTTTCCATTCTCTTCTTAGTAGCTAATCTGTATGAGTACTGACATATTTTGATTCTGTATTCAGGATGACTGTTTCATTCTGATAAAATTTGAATGTTCGTGGCCTTATTTAGTTTTCTTTGTTTGATTCAAATAAATGGAAGAGATGGACTTGAATTTTGACCTTGCACTTGATTTGAGAAATTTGTGCTCATTCTTGTGGCCATTTTAGGCAATGTTTATAATTGAAATTTCAAGAAGGGTTCAGGTTGCTTAATATTATGCCAACAAAGAATCATATAAAAAACTGCATTTTATCTTTCTTTTATTGCCTTATGTGCATAAAATGATGATTGTGTATTTGTATTGATTTGTTTGGTAGAAGTATTCATAGGACTGACTGGAGTAGGAAAACTAAAAACCGAACCAACCTAAACTGGCTTGGTACTGAGTGGGTCCCCAAACTGGACCGTTACAGAAAACACACTATATTTATCGTTTGTAAAAGGTAATTTAAAAATATGCTTGATTTAAGTACAAGACGAACAGATTTCATTATGTACCATATCAGATATTGTTATTCAGGTCCGAATTTGGTTTGTTTATTCTCTCAGCTTAGACTGATTTTGCATGTTCTTGGTTTTATTTTTATCAAATTCGAGGAAAATAGTGTGAAAAATGCTCTCCTGTTAGTTCTTATTGCTCAATTATATTTCTTTCGCTTGATAGTGAGTTGGAATGATAATGCCATAATGGTATGACTCTGTTTACAAAAAAGGTGGGTTATTGCGATTGTTCATAGTTTAGACTTTATATAGTTTTCCTAAGTGTATCTTCTTGTGCAGGAACTTCGTTATCGAAGGTGCAACCGAAAAAGTCTATGTGTAGAAGTGAAGAGCGGATGTACTGGTACGTTTTTTAAATAAATGTTGTGTCATTAGAATATATTTTTGTTTTATATCGTTTTCTTTGGTTTTGTATTATAATATGTTTCTCGTTCTGTTGCATGATAAATACAGTGACTGCTGTTAAACATCAATCTTTGACTTGCATAGAAGCTGCCCTTCTTGTAATTATGACCTTTGCCTTCAGTGTTGCTGGGAATTGCGTGATGGAAACCTTCAGGGATACAAGGAAGAAGTTATCTTTCAGTTTGAAGATCCAGGTACTGAATACTTGCATGGGGAGAAGAGCAAACTCAATGTCGTGAATGGTTCTGCTAATCCCCCTAGAACAAAAAAGAAGCAAAAGTATGACTGGAACACTCTTGACGATGGAACAATTCCATGTGCTCCAAAGAGTATGGGTGGTTGTGGGAATGGAATCTTAGTGTTAAAGCACATAAAGCCAGGTAACAAGGTTTCAGAATTACTGGAGTCTGCAGAAAGTCTTCTAAAGAAGCACAAATTGGAGGAAGATATGCGAGAAATGCCTAAAGAATGGTGTACTTGTTCAGTGATTGAAAGCGCTGTTGCTGATGATGACCAGTTGCGAAAAGCTGCTTATCGTGAAAGTTCCGATGATAATTACTTGTTTTGTCCACGTGCTATTGACATTCAATCTGGAGATCTAAAGCATTTTCAGTGGCATTGGTCAAAAGGGCAGCCTGTGATAGTCAGTAATGTTCTTGAAATTACTCTTGGGTTGAGCTGGGAGCCGATGGTTATGTGGCACGCTTTTCGCCAGATCACAAATGTCAATCATGACCAGCACTTGGATGTTTCCGCTCTTAATTGTTTAGAATGGTGTGAGGTCCGTTCCACATTCAACTGAACATCTGTTCTTCATATACTCATTTTTCATAAAGTTATGTCACACTTATTATTACAGGGTGTTTTGCTTAGCTTATATGGAAGAGCTTAAGTATTTACAGATTTCCCTTAAATAATTTTACATAAGTAAACCAATAAGACCTCAAATAAGCTCCACTTTTTGGGCTTATTGTGTTTTGAAACTGAGATAAACCAATAAGCCCTCTTAGTAACCTAATCTAAAGCGCCCCTTAATACGTAATATTTTGGGAGACTACCTAAATTCTATCATGACATGCAGGATGATGTTAATGTTCACCAGTTTTTTAAGTCTTACACTGAGGGTAATTTTGACGACAAAGGGTGGCCTAAGATGCTTAAGCTGAGAGATTGGCTTACATCAAATTTATATGAAGAACGGTTACCACGTCATGGCATTGAATTTATCACTTGCTTACCCTTTAAAGAATATACGCATCCTCGTGATGGCTACCTTAATCTTGCTGTTAAGTTACCTAAAGACTCACTGAAGCCAGACATGGGTCCTAAAACATATATAGCTTTTGGTATTGCTCAAGAACTGGGGCGTGGAGACTCTGTAACTAAACTTCATTGTGACATGTCTGATGCGGTATGATTTTTTCTTATTAGACTTCACTTTGTTTCATTTTAAATCATTAGAATTGAACAGTGTTCTTTATGCATCTACCTATTTCAAGAATTCCCAGAACCTGTTCTCTACTTTTTGTTATCATGGAATAAACTCATTGTGCAGAAATTTATTTTTCATATCACAGCTATTCTTTTAATGAAAATGTTCAAAAGGGTATATTTTTATAGTTGGCACATACATTGTGACTAATTTTTTATTAAAATTTTATTTCTGGTGACATGAAGGTGAACGTCTTGACTCATACTGCAACTGTGACACCCAACACTAAAGAACTTAAAGAGATAAATAAGCTGAAGCTGAAGCATAAAGTTCAGGATAAGAAGGAACTTTTTGGCTCGAAGGGACATGATAAGGCAAAGGGAGCAGATCCAACTACTGAATGTAAACAGTCAAATGGACATGGATCAAAGGAGGAAGTATTTGATGAAGCTGAGTGTAAAGTTGACAATTATCAAGAAGATAATGGGAAAAGGAGCCGGAGAACAAGACAATATAGGAATGCAGAAAGGAAGGCGAAACCAGAGACACCTTCTGATTCTGAAGAAAGCAATAATGAGGATGGTACTTGTGTGGATGGATTTGATCTAGAAGATGGAGGCGCTCTGTGGGATATCTTTCGGAGGGAAGATACTCCTAAATTGGAAGAATATCTTAAAAAACACTTCAGAGAGTTCAGACATGTCTACTGCCGTCCAGTTCAGCAGGTAATCTACTTCCTAGTTTGGTCAGACCTTGTGTCTCTGGCTATGTGAAATTATAAGCAAATGAATTAGTGGGAAAAAAAATTGGACCTGCAAACTATGCACGTGTTTTTTGTCCTTCATATGTATTTCTTTTTCGTCTTGTCACGTAACTATTACTTTCAGTAAAGAAGGCTATGGATATTTGGTTTCTACATAAGAATGCTCATTAATTGAAGTACGTGGTTTGTCTTTCAAAGCTATAATGCTTAATTTTATAGTAGTTCACCAAATGCAAAACTGCCATTACTATTTAGAGATCACAATTATACGTGACAATCCTTGTTATGTTCACGTCAACCATGAAACTGCTATCTCCATACATGATTGAGCTCTTTCATGTTTTGTATCTTAAGTCATAATCTTTGTAATTTTAGTTTTAGCTACATGCCTTGCAAATTTGAGCGTAGATGCATCAGCGCACCTATGTTTTCTTCTATCATTCAAGGCAGTCAGAAAATTCAGAAAACTATTTGTTAGTCAATAGATTCCAAAAGCCACAGACCAAACTGTAATTTGAATTGAAATCGTCGTTCTTCGATAAAGATCATTCATCTGAAGCATCACAATCCTAAATAGTAGTTTTCTGAATTGTTTGATCATATTTTCCTGTCTCCAGGTTGTCCATCCAATTCATGACCAAACATTTTACTTGACCGTGGAGCATAAAATGATGCTAAAAAAAGAGTTTGGTTAGTACCCCTTTGCAAAAAGTGTATCAAGCTTTACTGATGTATAGATTCTGATAGTGCTCACTCTTATGGCTGTCATCAGGAATTGAACCATGGACTAGGAGACGCTGTGTTTATACCTGCTGGTTGCGCTCATCAAGTTAGAAATTTGAAGGTATTTCACTTACTACTTCATTTTTAGGTTTTCTTAACTATATTATATTTCTCAAATTGAAATAATAGGGACCAAGGTTTGACTTACAGAATATCTTGAGATTAATTTCTAAGAGATTCTGTTACACCTTGGTCGTTAGATCGCATGTTGACTTGATGCATATATGTTGTTCGATGATAAATGGTATCCTTCCTTAAATAAGCATCACTTCACAATACGATTTTGACTTGATGACATGTCTACCGAATATGCTTATTCACATCTTAAAGTTTCCATGTCCCAATAAGATTTGCGTGCTCTCTAGCCGGTAATCGGGGGAGGTTTATGTTGTGATCCATTAGTAAACAAGTAATCACATCAACCTGTATTTAATCCTTATTTTAACATGTATTTCCAATCTTAAATGGGAAATACTACAACTTAAGTCACAAAATGAATATCAGAGCTTTGAGATTTATTGAGAGCGAGTTTGAAAAGCCAAAATCGGCTTACATGCTCATCTTATGTGATATGTTGACTCCAAGGTAGTGAAGTTATCCATCCGTTTACTTTCAAAAATTAACACTCATTGGATATATTTCTCTTAGTTGCGAAACAACCACTATTATCTATGGAGGTTTTGGGAATTCTATAGCATGAATTTTGTAATTGACAAATAGGTAACCACAGTTAAACTCCAATCTAATTGTCATGAATATGATAAATGGGTTTTGTAATAATAGGAAGTCATTTTTTAGAGTAATGAAATTAATTTCCCGCACGGAATTAGTTTTGTTGCTAGAGGCTGAAGTGCGTAGATAAAGAATTAGTACCATATTTGAATTAAGAGAGCTATTTCTTTCTAAAAGAGTAAAAGTCAATGTTTCTGATTGTCAACATGATTAACTTTTTGCTGTTTTCCAGCTGTCATAAGCTTATTTAAACTTTGTTCGCTTAATGGTGATAACTTAATATCAGTGCCTGCCACCCTCAATAAGCATTTCGTTCTTTCTCTACTATTGAAACTGGTTTCCCCGTTCTTGTTGCATTCTTTGTGGTTTGCTATTGCTGCAAACTTTGTTGACATTTTATAGCTGGTCATAGCACAGGTTATTATATGGCAGACACACTTGTTTTCTTGCTCATATTTGTGGTGAATGCAAATCTTAAGTGATAGGATATGCTGTTGATTGAGAATTAATTTTCATTGCCATGTTCTGTAATTTTATCATTGACTTCGCCTCTTTTTGGTTGAATATGTGTTACTGCAGTCTTGTATAAAAGTTGCATTGGATTTTGTTTCTCCTGAAAATGTTGGCGAATGTATCCGCCTAACAGAATATTTCCGTGTTCTTCCTCAGAATCATAAGGCAAAAGAAGATAAGTTGGAGGTAAACAGTCTGTTCAATATACATAGCAGTATTATATTTTAATCAGCTTTCAGTTTAGAACTCCACTTTTTGGTAGTTCATGGTCTGTGTATTAGTGTATACAACATTTATATCCTGTAGAGTGGGTACTTACAATCCAATTATGTGAAGTCCGTGAGTTAAGTTACTTTTGGTTGATAGTGGGTCAGATGGGTACGTATAAAACCATTAGTTGTAATGAAAACGTCAGTTATAACCTCCTAAGTTTATAATAAAAAAATTTCTAGAAGATTATATTTAGTAATTTATTTTTGTAGTATATATCATTAATTTATGGAATTATAAAATTTGACTACCAACGATTCTAAACCTGTATGAGACGGAATCTAAAAGTCTAACACGAGTTGACAGGTTGGGTTTCTGCAAGACATTAGTTATCGAGTCTCAGTATCTTTATTGTTCCAATCATATCATCTACTAAAAAGCTGTTGTGAACCATCAAATTATGATGAGTTAGCCAGATATGATTACACGAAAATGATGATGATTGTTTTGTTGTAAAATAAAATGATGCAATTGCTTTATGGCAGGTGAAGAAAATGGCGCTTTATGCAGTGGAGGCAGCGGTTAAGGACTTGAAAAAACTGGAAGGAACAAAGTAAGTTGAAAGCATTTCATATGTATATTTCTTGAAGTAGAGTTGTGTGAATGTGGACCAGGAGCAAATAATTGAACCGTGACTTTTCTTCTTGTTTGGTGGTTCCAAGTTTATGTGTTCAGTTGTTTGTTTGTTTGTTTTCTGTTCATTTACAAGAAAACTGAAACTGTCGCTGAAGTGGCCTGTTTATATTTCCCACTTCTGTCTATAATCATGAAGTTGTACGACAAAGAAAAGCAATAATGGAAGAAGTTGGCCAAAATGAACCTATTTTTCATGTTTTCTTTATATCAACCTCAATATAACTACCATTCTGCATGCTAAACCAGTCGATCGTTCATTTTCTCTCGGGAGACATATTCAATCATTCTCTCCGGCTTTTGAACTTAAAAATGAGAATATTAATGCCCAAAAGGAGACAGCATGTTTGTATTAGATGAGATTGACTAACTGATGGTTTTGTATATATTACGTTGCAGAATTAAGGCTGAACCTACGCAGACTAAATCTGTGAAGTGTGACCCTAAGGAGGATGGTAGATTAAATGGTAGATCCAAGAAGCGTAAAACTGTGCAGTAGAAGAAGGATGCAGCTCACAGTGTAGTGGCTTTTTGGACCGCGTTTTTATACCGTACGATCTCTTATTATAGTTTGTAGTAAGCCAACCCTCGTATGGAACACTTTTTAGTTACCTGTAATTCGTCAAACAAATTACTTAACGGTTTTATTTTGGCCCAGTACTTGTGATGAGATATGAGAAATGCGGGTATTGTTTTTTAGGGTTCGTGTTGGGTTTGATGGTGCTATTATAATCAAAGAAGTTGGTGTTTAATTAATGTTTAGTGGTGGCTATTCATAAAATAATCAAAACACTAATCTATATAACCAAATTTAGAAAAGATAATGGATCTCATGCATGATATTAGTGATGAGAGATCTGGTACATTACTGCGACGAAAATTTGAAAGTTCCTGTGACAGTCTTTTCAAGCAATAGTTTAATGATATTCTTGTTGTTCAAAAAAAAAAAAAAAAAAGTTTAATGATATTCTTTTGTGAATGACCTTTACGTGAGAAACAGTTGGTGTTGGTGAAAAATAGCATGATACATAAACGACTAAATGAAACAAGTAGTTTCACTACAACACAAGTGGGCTAATGCTATGGTAGGAATTGGCCATTTGCAACGGATTTGCAACGGATACCTACCGTAGTGTTAATGCTCTGGAAATTTCAATTGCAACGGATTTCTAACGGGGTTAAAAATATTCTAACGGTTTTCCAACCAAGAAAAGTCCGTTCTAAATTAGCAACCGTTTTTGCAACGGATCATATTCCAACAATTTTTCTACGGTTTTGGTTTTGTTACGGTACATATTGCAAAAAAAATTGCAACGGATAACAGTTGGTACGAGATTGCAACGGAATAAATTTGCTACGAAATTGCAACGGTAACTTTGCAATTGATTTGCGACGGCATAAAGTAGCAATGGATTTTGCAACGGTAAGCAATTGTAACGGATATGAAACGGTGTAAAATTGTGACGAGTTTTCAACGGAGTGTCAACGAAATGATTCCGTTACAAAAATATGCATTTTTATATATAAAATTGCATTTAGCTAATTTTTCCGTAATATAGAAATATCTAAAACTAAATAATCCCAAACGCACAATTAAAACCTAAATTAATAATATGATGAAGATTCAAATATCATATTACATAATGTATCAAGTCCTACCAAACTACTTCTAAACCATAAGTGAATTACACGAAGTGTAACAAAGCAAATCCTACCGGATGCACCACTTCTTAACAAAATGTGTATAATCCACAAAGTTTACCAAATCCATCGTACTACTTCAAAACAAAATGTGTATAAAACACGAAGTGTACCTTAATCAACAAATGTTTATGCGGAATGGGGAGTAGGAGCTTGCTCCTTCAATTGTGCCAACGCCTCGGTGAGCCTATCATTTGCTTCTTTCTTCATTTCTTCCTTAAATGTCTCAAGTTTTTCTTCATTAAGCTTTCTTTCTTGTTCAATAGCTTCATAAAAAATCTCCTTGTCTTTCGCTCTAGCTTGCTCCAAGTCCTTCAACGATTTTTCTAGCACTTCAACCTAGCCCACAAAAAGCAACAATTTGTTTTTAGTGATAATGACACCAACAGTTTGTTTCAGTTCTGTAATGTAGACTTTTTCTAGTGATTTCAGATTTTATTAAAATATAGAGTAACAAACAAGCTAATTATTTTACATATAAGCAATCCCGAACTCAATGCAGGCATCAGTCACTTGCCTACCTTAAGCCTCAAGCTTGATGTAATAATTTGGGTACGCATTGCCTTTTCTAAAAACACTACTTGAAGAAGCGTTTAGCATCAGAATCTAGCTTCTAAGTTATTTTTCTAGTCAAGTCTAGTTTTGCAGTATGTCTATTATTGACCCGCACCTAGTTAATCCTTTACGATAGCAAAACAACTGAAGGGTGTATCTGGAATTGTTTATTTTCCTAATTTTTTTGCTTATTTAAAAGTGCTTACTCTAAACCACTCAGGGATGGCATGTTATTGAATTTCGTTCATGTTTTAAAGTGAATAAACAGTTTATATCAAGCAATACCAAAATCCTGTAACTACACCACTTGTGAACTAAATTCTGGAACAAACAGCTTCTTCATATATATGTGAACTAAATTGTGAACTAAATAAGCTATTTTTTTTAATAGGAATCACAACAACATTAAATTGTGAACTAAATAAGTTATTTTTTTTCAGTTAACTTAAAAATAAGAAAAAAATTTGACCCACTAACCTACTGTAACAGCAACACATTGTGTTTTCTTATAACTATATTAGATATTCCATGAAAATAAACAATAATAAGCTAACCTTCTCAAACCTCATTGGTGGATGTGAGGTACTGGCATTATGAGTAGAAGCCGTTCCAGTTAACAACAATATGGGATCAGATGCATTGTATGCCCCAAATGTATTTCCCCTATTAGGCGGAGTGACTTTGTTCCATAGTTCCTTATTATGTGGGTGTGATTCAACGTTCTCTCCATGACTCTCTACCATACCTTCTTGATATTTTTCCTATAAACAGTCCCAAAATAATGATTAATTGTTTTAAAGTTTAATAGTGATCTACTAAAAGTGGTTAATCAAAAAGAGGTTTGGATACATACCATATGATCACGTGACTTTTCATTAACCCATCTCGGCTCACCACCTGACCTCCGCTTGACTCACCTACCTCATTTGACTCTCCAACCCTAGTTGACGTTGACTCTTCTGACCCGATTGACCCGTTTGCCCCACCTGACCCGTTAGCCCCAGCTAATCCATTTTCCCCTGCTGACCCATTTACCTCAGCTGACCCATTTGCTCCCGCTGACCCGTTTGCCTGGGCTGGCCTGTTTGAACCACCAGACCTGCTTACAATTGGTGGTTGATCCAGCGGCTTTGTCCCTTTCATAGCATAGCAGTGGGTAAAGAGCTGAGTGGAACGTATAGTGTTGGAATCACTCCTAAACCTTAATTCAAGTGTTAGTAATTCATGTGTAATAGTTAGCTTAATATGGCCTTTATGTTAGTAATTAGCCTTAGGCTTATGTAGAAGGCCCATAAGCCTAGGCCCAAGTCCAATAAAGAAAGGAAGGGACTAGGAGTGTTGCCCTAGCTCCCTCTCCTATAAATACTCTTGTCTAACCCTCACTTGAGGGTTGGTTGTTCAATTTATCTCTCTTTCATAATCCTACGCGTAACTGTCTTAATTCATACGAGTGTGTGTGTTTGATTTATTGTTCATCCGCCTTCTCCTCCTTCTTATTTCTACATATTGATGCTTGTGTTACATATATGGTGACCTAACAGTGGTATCAAAGCCAAATAGTTGGGTGAACGTATTGTTTTTGAAGTGGGTTTTGGTCCTACGCGTAAAACATACGGTTCGTTGTTTTAAACTTTGGTTCGCTTAAAAAACTCATTTTTTCACTTTTTAATCCAATATTCTTGTACTTTCAATGTTTTAAGGTGTTAAAATATTTGTTTTTGGCATAAAGTTTCAAACTTTACGCGTGGATCATTGTTTTTAAGCTAGTTTTTGTACGAGGGT
Source organism: Chrysanthemum seticuspe (assembly GCA_019973895.1). Classification (NCBI taxonomy): domain Eukaryota; kingdom Viridiplantae; phylum Streptophyta; class Magnoliopsida; order Asterales; family Asteraceae; genus Chrysanthemum; species Chrysanthemum seticuspe. Next base: position 8,048,469 of record BPTQ01000002.1, on the reverse strand, counting down.
TTCGTTCTACGCGTAACCATTTCAGACACTTTGGATCATCAAGTTTCACACTTTTGTGTTATTTTGGTGATATTGAAGATACTTCATCACAAAAATCTGGTTTAGAAACATCTTTGGGCAAAAATCATTTTACGAGTAGTTCTACGTGTATCAAAACCCTAAAACTACGCGTAACGTGTCCTTGGTTTGATCTTCAGTTTCGTGGCTTACTCAGTGATTTTCTTGCTTGGATAAGCCTGAAAACGCTTCGACTTTGGATATCTTTTGCACTGTGATAGTGTAAAAGATCATTTGGGAAAAACCCTAAACTTACGCATAAGCATAAGCTTACGCGTAGACCTTTTACGCATAAGATTCATCTTACGCCTAAGCCTTGTCTTACGCATAAGTTAATCCTACGCTTAAGTTTTCTACGCCTAACTCCTTGTTTACGTATAACTTTAGTGTTTCCTCATTTCTTAAGCGTAAGCTAATCGTACGCGTAACTATTGTTGTTACGCGTATCTTTGGTGTTTTTACGCTTAATTGGTACTTGGCTTCTCTGTGATTTCTACGCCTACGGATACTTCATCAACAACGGTTCACTCGTCTACAAAGATCCATTTAACAACACAAGTTTTCAACATGTCACAACCACCATACTTTAGCTATTTTCCTTACACTTATAATCAACAACAACAACAGCTAAGTCCACAACATCAACAATTTAATCATCAACAACAGATTTATCAACAACAATTTAATCAATAACATACTCCACAACTTGCAGCAATTCCACAACCTCAAATGGTTCAACCACTACCAAGTCTTCAAGTACAACCTTACACTAACAATCAACATCCATCCAGGAATACTATGAAGGAACCAGCATGGTTTGGCAAGATGTGTGAAGCCTTAAGTAGCCAACAATCAATTCATGAAGCTGGCTCACTTGATAGACCTCCAATGCTCACTCTCGGGAATTATGATCAATGGGTGATTCGGTTCTTTAGGTTTTGTGATCTAAAGAAGCCTCATGGAAAATTCTTAAAGAAGGTCATTATGGAAGGTCCATTTCAGATGCCTACTACTGTCACACCCGCAGATCCAGATGCCAATCCACCAAGAGATGCCGTCACCAACATTGCTACTGTTGCAGACCTCACGGGTGATCAACTTCTACACTTTGAAGCCGAAGAACTTGCAATGCAATACATCCTTTTAGGACTACCAAATCCAATCCTTCAAAGTGTTGATGCTCAAAAGACTGCAAAAGCGATGTGGGAACATATTCATCTTCTTATGGAAGGCACAACACTCAATCAGGAAGACATGGAATCCAAAATCTACTTGGCCTATGAACACTACTTCATGATTGAACCAGGAGAGACATTAGAGTCATATCATCATCACTTATCTGACATCATTAATGATTTGGACAAACACAATATCATCATGCCTCGAATTGCTGTCAACATAAAGTTCCTAAGTAGTCTTGGTCCTGAATGGGAAAAGTATGTCATTTTTCTCCGTCAAGCGAAGAATATGCATCATGCTACCTACTGATTGTTGTACGATTATTTGAAGCCTCATAAAAAAGAAGTTGATAAGGAAAGGATTCTCCGTGGCCAAACTATTTCACCTTCACTTCCGGACAATCAACAACTTGCTTTGTGGGCTCAAACGAATGTTACTCCTCAAACAGTTCCTCAACCCGCTCCTCAATCAACTGCAACCATCACACCTTATGATCCGTCACAACAAAAATCTCAACAAACTCAATTGGTTCCATACAACAACAACACTGCTCAAGCACTTTACAGTGAAGCTGATGAGGACTCAGATGCCTTCGATGAATTGCAACAAGGATTTGTTATGATTGCTAAAGCATTTGGCAGGTATACAAACAAATCCAACAATCGCATTCGTTCCTCATCTAATACAAGAAATCAGGCTGTTGTGAGCAATGGACGCGTTGAAGTTCAAAATCGTGGTTATGGTCGTCAGATGGGAGGTGGTCAAGGGTTAAATGCGATGGGAAGGAATAACATGGGTGCTCCGCAACAGCAAAGAGCTCAAGTGGTTGAACAGGGGAATGCTCAGAATGGGGTTAATGGTCTTCGATGCTATAACTATAATGAGAAGGGTCATCTGGCTAATGCATGTCCTAAACCGAGGACAAGAGGCAGTGCTTATTTCAAAGAGGCTTTGCTCTTGGCTCTTAAGGATGAAGCTGGTGGAACTCTTACCAACAAGGAACAGAGCTTTATGGCAGATGCAGATTCTGATGATGATATGGAGGACTTGCAGGCTAATGCAGCAGTGATGTTGATGGCACAAATGCAAGCTCTACACATGAGTGACACAGGCCCAGTATATGACACTGATGGCTTGTCTCAGGTACCTGAACAAACCATTATCATTAATGAACTGATATCTCCGCCAACATCTGCATCTGACATAGATCAGAGTGTTCAACATGAGCCTTCTACATCTCATTTCGATGATCATCAACTAGACCCCGTAGTTATATTTGATGATCAAGATGACCTTATGGTCACCATTGATGATCAAGTTGACTCCGTGGTTATACTTGAGGATTTAAACAATGACTATGTTGAGACTTACGTTGAACAAAATGATTCTATGTTTGATCCAGAATTTGAGCTCCGGACCTTAGTTAAAGGCCAACAATCCCGAGTGGAACATTATCATGATGTCAATTCAAAACTAAAAGCAAAAAATGCACTGTTAACCAGGGATAACGATTGCTTAATTCGACAAATCGAAGTTTTCAAAACTCAAGAAAAACGAGAAAAAGGTTTTGAAGTCGCTTTTGCTAAATCTTATCAAAACGAAAAATCTTTAGAACGACAGATACGTGATCTAGCCGCATCGAAGAATGCTTTGTTGTCTCAAACAGAACAACTGAAACATGAACATAAACATCAAATTAACGCTCTTACTTTGGAAAATCAAAAAACCAAGGCTGAGTTGTTAACTTGTCAAAAACAGTTCTCTGAGTACAAAAAGCATTCCACGAAACGAATAGATAACTATCTTGACGAAATTGTCGACTTACAAAACAAAATCAAAGAATTTCGAAATGTTGTTTATAAACATGGTGAGTCAATCACAACTATTCAAAAGTTTACTTTTAAACCAAATCCAAATGGATATGGGCCAATTCTTGCTGATTACAAACCTAAGTTTTCAAACAGAGCATTCAAACCAAATCCTGAAGTTTACAGTGCAGAACATAGAATTGATGATTCGATTATGACTGTTGTTGAATATAATCGCATGGAGGAATTAGATGCAGATGACGAGAGTCGGTCAAAAATGGAAAATTTCGTTTATAACAAACCATTTAACTATTCGAAAGCCGTAACGTTTGTCACACAACAAGATACTTCTAACAAACCTTTGATTGTCACACCAGTTTCTGAAGTTAGTCCCCAACACAATGGTGCACAAGTTAATGGTCCTTTACCTTCACTTAGTGAAGTAAAAACTAAAGCCGAAAGTTGTCGTTGATAAGGTTTTAAAAGGTACCATTTTGAGGGGTCGTTTTAGTCCTTATTTGATCACTTTTATATCCGTTATTGCTTAATATCGTTCCTTTTCACTTTTTAGGTCTCTTGAAGGCAAAATGCTGGAATGGCACTTATTTGGATGAAAAGGCGCGAATATATGAAGAAAATGGCCAAAGTCAAAATCGAGACACTAACAGTTGCTGAAATTAGAAGGCGACGGCGTCAGGTGCTAAATTGTGACGTCGTCCCAGGATTTTTGTGACGATACAGAACCCAGAACTCGTATTTTCAAGTGACGACGTCTAGTGTAAAAGAGTAGGCCGTCGCTACTCAGACGGCCTAGATGCAATCCAGACGACGTCAGAAGCTGAAGAGGACGGCGTCACGGACATAAGGTGACGCCGTCGCAAGGTTAACGTGGCCAAGACGAAACCCTAATGACGGCGACACGACGGCGTCACTAAACATAAGGTGACGCCGTCGCATATGTAATCTTATATATAGAATCCGAATTTTTCAGTTTTTGTGGAGAGTCTTTTGGAGTAAAAACCTAAAACCGAACCTAAGGTGTCTTGTACAGTATTTTAGGGTTTTAAACCCTATCTTACATCAAGATAAGTATTTACTTCATTAATTCAATTATGTCTTTGATTATTTGTGTGTATGCTTGCATGTTTTCCATGTCCGGCTAATTTATTTGTGTGTTTGCTTAGGAAGTATGAAACTTAATTATTAAATATTGATTGGTTGTTTCTTATCTTAGTTGATTAATGATCTAGTAATGCGATAGGTCATTCGTTGTGTACTTAATGCTTGATTCATCTTTGTGAACCTTAGAATATAATTACCTGAGTAGTTGTAGGCTAAACCATCCAAAGAGTGCCTTAGAGTAAGAGTTTATCATCCCTAGTGGGTTTGTAGACGAGACCCTTTGGTAAGTTCAAAGAGTTAGGGAGAAACGCATACCCTACAACTTTAGACACACAACGCAACTAAGAATAAGGACGTGACAATTCAACCATCAATAGGAGATAATTAAGGAGTAATACAACCTAAGTAAACACATCTTTAAACTATCATACGAGCACACATTAATTAGACATAGACTCCCACAACCTTAGTTTAGATAATTAGATAATAGTAGAGTAATCGGTAGAAATACCAACCCCCCAAATCCAATACCCGAGATTCGTACCTTTCCATTTCATAAAACATAAAAAGATAAAAAATAATCTTCCTCAACCTTAACCTTAGCGTAGTAACTCCTTACTAGCATTCCTATTCCCCTAGAGAACGATATCAATACCCGTGGCTTACCCTAATTACTACACTACAACGATTAGGTTCACTGCTTAGGGTGTTATAAAACTTGCTCGAAGAAAAGGAAGTTTCCTTGACCCCGAACGACGCGTGTAGCGTTATCAAGTTTTTGGCGCCGCTGCCGGGGAATAGAATAGCTAGTTAGTAGTCCACCTCGTTTAGGTTCTTTGCTTGATTCCTATCAAGTAAATTTTTTCTCATTTTTAGCTTTCTCTTAGTCTATCCCCCTTCTTCGTGACCTTTGTTCGTAATCCCATCACTTTTCATCATGGAAGGTGATAACCCACTACCATTCATCAACCTACCACCAAATGACCCGCCAAGAGCCCGTACTCTTGGTGAATACTCAAGACCAAGCCACCTAGGCTATAGGAACACCATTGAGCTTCCCGACCAAGCCCAAACTACGGCCCTGCGATCCGACACCATCCGGTTGGTGCAAAACGGATGTGCATTCCATGGACTTCGTTCCGAAGATCCAAATCAGCATCTGAGGGATTTCCTCAAAATTGTCGATTCCATCGACCTTGATGCTACTACTCGGGAGACCACGCGCCTGCGTCTCTTCCAATTCTCTCTACGGGACCAAGCTAGTAATTGGCTTGAGCGACTTCCCGCTGGCTCCATCTCAAGTTGGGATGATCTTACCTCTCGCTTCCTTGCTCAATTTTTCCCACCGGGGAGAACCACTAAGCTTAGGCGAGACATCTTGACATTCCAGCAGCTCTAAGGTGAGTCTCTTTACAAAGCATGGACTCGATTTTAGGAACTACTCCGTAGACTTCCACACCATGGCATTGATCTATGGCTTCAAATCTAAATCTTCTACGATCATACCGATTTCATCACTCGACGATCCATTGATCGAGCCGCCGGTGGAAGGCTCAGCGACTTTAACGCAGAGAAATCATGGGATATCATAGAGGAGCTTGCCGATCAAAGCTACGAATATTGGAGTGAATCTCCCGAAACTCCGATTAACGTGGTTAATGCCATATCCACCCCTTCTGAATCCTCCGATACACTCGAAGAGCAATTGATTGCCATCGAGAGAGGAATTGATTATCTTATGGAAAGGCAGAAAAGAGCACCCGTACAAATTCCTCGAGAGGTCGTCAAATCCGCCCACTCCACCAACCGCTCCACACCTCTTTCGGAATCCCCAAGTCGCGAGCAAAACCCAAGTTCCGAAAGGCGTTTCCGTTCTACTTCCCCAATACCACTTTCACCAAGCTTCAAGGATCAAATGAGGGAGTACATGGCAGCTCATACAGAGAGATTAGCCAGATTTGAAGAGGAGGTTTATAGGCAAAGAGAGGAAATGCAAGCAAAAATGAAAGAAATGATGAATTTGGTAATTGAATTTACCAAAACAAAGGTTCCCGAAAAAGTGCTCGTAAGAAGCAACGATTGCCCTCCCACTTCATTTGTGAACACCGTTTCCATTATTCCTGAGAATGCAAGGGCTGAGATGTGGAAAACTGAGGAAGGCACGAAGGAGGAGTCCGTGCCTAATGACGAACCTGAGACCATTGAGTACTACCTTAAGCACGAAATTAACAAGAAAACCATTGCAAACCAAGTAAACAACTTTAGGTACAATGAAGTTCTTAGGGAAGCTCTTGAAGGAAAAATGACGGAAGAAGAATACGACGCCTTACCTATGGAACCTCTGTATGAGTTGGTTATAAAAAAACCGTTAACAAGAAAACGAGACACCACAGGGAATTTCGTGATACCAGTTAGTGTCGGTGACATGGACAATATAAATGCCTTGGCCGATCAAGGGACCGATGTGAACATAATGCCATTGTCAATCTATAATAAGTTAACTAAAGAGAAACCAGCCAAGACCGACCTTAGACTTTCCTTAGCTAATCACACTTATGTCCACCCCGTAGGAATCGCTGTTGATGTTCTAATTGAGGTGGCTAACATCGTTTATCCGGTGGATTTCGTGATCATTGATGTTGAGGAAGATAAAAACGTACCCCTCATTCTTGGGACACCGTTCCTGGCCACCGCCAAGGCAACCATCAAATGCGGAGAAGGCATCATGATACTTAAAAGCGGGAAGGGGTACGCTAGGATACCCATCATCCCAAGATACCCTCTTAAGATCATGGAAATGATTACGGGTGGAAATCGAAAAGCCCCGGGCAACAATGTTAAGAAGAAGATGAATGACTGGGAAAAAGGGCTTAGAGACTTTATGGTTCAAGGATTGTATGCGACATTGTGGAAACCCGATAAAAAGTTAGGAAGTAATCCCAACTCAATACCTAAGGTACAAAAGGACCCTAAGGAATTTCTAAAGGGAGAAAAAGTGCTCTTGTATAGATCTCGGATAAGGGCATTACGAGGAAGAAACAAACCAAGATGGTTTGGGCCTTTCACAGTTAAGGAGACCAATTTAAAAGATAAAACCGTCGCCATAATTGAAAGTGTTGGCAAAGAATCCACGGTGAGCATACAACGTCTACACCCTTTCGATGAAGGGAAAACAAAGGGTGAAGAGGGCGGTAATGAGAAAACGTAGGAGCACGACTATGAGTCTAGCTACAAGACTCTTAAATAAAGAAAAGCGCTTCGTGGGAGGCAACCCATGCTTAATTGTTTGCTTGTTAGTGTCATATATCTTTTATTAATTGTTTATCCTCATGTTTAAATTTGTAAAAATGCTTTATTTTGTTTTTAACCTCGTCTTAATTGCATGTAAAGGTATTTTACATAAGGGATAAGTGTAGGGAGGATTACACACGTTTTCAAAAGAAACGTAAACATGAGAATAACAATTAACGAAAAGATATTTATGTTTGTTTGTTCGAGTCAAATGCTTGTATCGAGTCATAATGGATGTTTTGCAGAAATTTTTCCAGATTCTAAAGATGTAAATTTTCCAGAAAATCGCAGACCAGTTTTTGTCAGGATAACCTGACGGCGTCAGGATTGCAACCTGATGGCGTCAGGAAGGAGTAGAAACATCAGATTACATTTTTCTCGTTTTCTGAGATACTTATAAATTTTTGGAATTTTCCAGGTCTTAATTTTCTTAGAAATTCTGTAAACATCCATTCCACAAGCATTATATCCTAGTTTAAATCGAGTCTTATATATATTATTACCGCCGATTTTACGCGAAGGTTTCGTTTGTTTTCTTCAAGTGTGCAGGTTTAGTTTGTCAAGAAGAAGTTACATAAGATTGGAAGGAGCTTTTCACGCAATAATTCTTCTTGAAATTACCTTCTTTTATCATAACTTTGATACTTTCGGGGAACATTGGGGACAATGTTCAGTTTAAGTGTAGGGAGGGAAAATAAAACGGGAACTTTGAAACTATGCTTATCCTTGACTATTTGCTTTGTCCAAATGTGATTGTGTAATAAACCATGAGAAAATGTCGGTTAGGGTAATTTTGGCACCAAATTTAAAATTTTTCATGACATATAGGAGTGGGCCATTAGTCTTAACAAAAGCGTCTCATGGATAGGAAGTTGCATGACTAGCACAAAAACCCTTTACCACCCAAATTCCACCAAAATGTGAGGATCGCCCTTAGATTAGTAGGAATTAAAACATTCATCTTCAATGCTTAGAGTGTGAACCGGTAGTATATTAGATTCTAGAACTTGTTTTGTGATGCATTCCGAAATCGCAAGTGAGGCTACACTTGTGTAGTTAGGAATAACTAAATGATAAGAGGCATTAGGATAACCCTTGTTTGATACCTGTAATATAATTACTTCTTCCATATCGGTTGAGTAATTCCCCCACACCCTTTGCGTTGTACTCATCTTTAGTACACAATACCCCTAGTTAACCCCTCAGAGCCTATCCTTTTCGCGGTTCTCGTGATGTTTCGGTTTTTCCGAAATATCAATGAAGAGCATTGTTTACACCCCACCCCCAAATATACACCCAAATTGCCTTAGCCTACCCTTATGCACTCACTTTTAGTGCAAATGTTTGTTATCACCCTAAACCCTTAGTTCAATTATCTACCATCAAATACAAGAATGTCCCTACTGATGCTGTTAAGCTTCTTCTGTTCCCATTTTCTCTTGAGGAACAAGCCCGGATTTGGCTTGAAAAACAACCCCCTCAGTCAATTGAGACATGGGAAGATCTGGTGAAGAAATTTGTGAATGAATTTTATCCACCTTCCAAAACCACGAGTCTTAAAAATGAAATCATCAAGTTCACTCAAAAGTTTGATGAATCCTTCAGTGAATCGTGGGATCGTTTTAAGGAATTGCTTCGCAAATGTCCTCACCACGGTTTCTCTGAGTTGATGCAACTCGATACTTTCTATAATGGAGTGAGTCAATCTGATCAAGATTCTCTCAATTCCTCCGCGGGAGGAAATTTCTTGAGCAAAACTGTCAAAGAAGCTTTAGCGATCATTGAAAACAAGTCTAAAGTCCGCACTGCACGAAGCAAGCCGGTTGTTTCCCAAGTCAGTGTTGGTCCTTCTTCTTCATCGCCCGTGAGTCAATCTAGCACCGATGCTAAGATTGACAAACTCACGGAAGCTATTCAAGCTTTGGTTCTCTCCAACCAAAAGAAAGTCTCTTTTCCACAAACTTCACCTCCTGCTGAAGTTAAGAAAGTGGAAGTCTGTGTTACTTGTGGTGGCCCCCATGCTTACTATAACTGTATGGCCACCGATGGTAACCCTTTTGAAGCTAATGCTGTGGGCGGGATTTCTAATCAAGGAGGCAACCACTATCGTGCTCCTATAGACCCGAACCACCGTCCTAACCACTACCCTGGACCTCCCGGTTTCAATCAAAACCGTAATCAAAATCAGAATAGACCAAACCAAGGTTTTCAAAACCAAGGTAATTTCAGTCCAAACAACGGTTTTCTAAATCAAAATCAAAATTTCCAACACCAAGGAAATTTCAATAGAAACCCAGGTCAGGGAAATTTCAACCCAGGGTATTTTCATGGCAATAATCAAGGAAATTTTCAACATCAAGGCCCTAATCCTAACAATAGAGGCCAGAATTTTCCTGTGTAAAATCAAGCCATTGTTCCAACTGGACCATCATCTGATGAGTTGTTGAAACAATTCATGAAATCCCAAGAGGAAATGAACAGGTTGTTGGTAAGCCAGATTTCTGACATTAAGAAGTCTTTAAATGATCGACCCTCGGGCTCAGGAAAACTTCCAAGCAACACGATCGCTAACCCGAGGGAAGATGCAAAGGCGATCACAACCAGAAGTGGTGCTTCTTATGATGGACCCGCTATTCCTACTACCTCTTCTTCTTCTCTCCCGAAGGTAGTGGAAAGCGAACCTGAGGCGACAAAGGACAAGGAACTTCCTACTAATAATGGAAGTACCAACAATGTCCATCCTCAGGTTGTCCCGAAACCCAAAACCAAAACTGGAGTTGTTTTTGAACCTCCAGTTGGTAACCCCAAATCCAAAACTTCTATTCCTTACCCCTCACGTTTACATGAGCAAAAACTCCGCGAAAAGGCTAGTCATCAAATGGAAAAATTCTTTCAAATTTTCCAAGAACTTCATTTTGACATAAGATTTGCGGATGCTATCATGTTGATGCCCAAGTTTGCATCAACTCTCAAACACATGTTGAGCAATAAGGAAAAGCTGTTTGAAATGGCCAAAACTCCTTTGAATGAGAACTGCTCAGCTGTTCTGTTAAAAAAGCTTCCCGAGAAGCTAGGAGATCCTGGAAAATTTCTTCTTCCTTGTGTTTTTCCTGGGATGATTGAATGCTTTGCCCTTGCCGATCTTGGTGCAAGCATCAATCTTATGCCTTATTAAGTGTGGAAGAAGCTTTCTCTTCCGGAACTCATTCCTACCTGCATGACTCTTGAGCTTGCAGATCGTTCTATCTCGCGTCCTCTTGGCATCGCCGAGGATGTATTCGTAAAAGTAGGAAAGTTCCATTTTCCGGCTGACTTCGTGGTTGTTGATTTCGATGCCGATCATCGGGTTCCTCTTATTGTTGGACGAGGATTCCTGAGAACGGGCCGTGCTCTTATCGATGTATTTGAGCAAGAAATCACTTTACGTGTGGGTAATGAGGCTGTTACCTTTAACCTTGATCAAACTTCAAGGTACTCCTCAAATTATGATACTGAATCAGTTAATCGAGTCGATTTAATTGATATTGCTTCAGAGGAGTACTCTCAAGAGTTTCTTGGTTATCTTCATAATTCTGTGAGTGGGGATTCCACCACATCTTCTAAACCAATCATTGCCGACTCTTCCCCCTCTCTCACTCCGTTTGAGGGAGGTGACTTCTTTCTGGAAGAGATCGATGACTTTCTTGCTACTGATGAATCAATTCCGCCTGGAATTGATGGTGTTTATGATTCGGAGGGAGATATCCTTTATCTGGAGCAATTGTTAAATGAAGATCCATTACCTTCACTCCCTCCGAAAGAAATCACAATTGAGGAAATCAAATCAGTACAAACTTCTACTGAAGAATTTCCCGAGGTTGAACTTAAGGACCTACCTCCTCATCTCGAGTATGCATTCTTGGAGGGTGATGATAAATTACCCATCATAATTGCTAAAGACTTAACTGAGGAGGAGAAAACTGCTCTCATAAAGGTCTTGAAGTCACATAAGCAAGCAATTGCTTGGAAACTCTCCGACATTAAGGGTATCAACCCTGAGTTTTGTACTCACAAAATCTTAATGGAGGATGACTTCAAACCAGCAGTCCAACATCAGAGGAGGGTGAATCCTAAGATTCATGAGGTTATCAAACAAGAGGTTCTCAAACTTCTTGATGCCGGTTTAATCTACCCGATCTCTAATAGTCCTTGGGTTAGCCCAATTCATTGCGTTCCAAAAAAGGGTGGCATTACTGTTGTCACGAATGAAGAAAACGAGTTAATTCCAACTCGATTGGTTACGGGATGGCGTGTGTGCATTGACTATCGCAAGTTAAACGAAGCCACCCGTAAAGACCATTTTCCTCTACCCTTCATGGACCAGATGCTTGAGAGATTAGCAGGGAACGAATACTATTGTTTCCTTGATGGTTTCTCGGGTTACTTTCAGATCCCCGTTGATCCTCTGGATCAAGAAAAGACCACATTCACCTGCCCATACGGGACATTTGCCTACAGACGTATGCTTTTTGGCTTATGTAATGCTCCTGGCACGTTCCAACGATGTATGATGGCAATTTTCCACGACATGATCAGGGAAACAATGGAGGTGTTTATGGATGACTTCTCGGTCATTGGGGACTCGTTTCATACATGTCTCTCTCATTTAGAAAAAATGCTTCAAAGGTGTGAAGACACCAATCTTTGTCTAAATTGGGAGAAGAGCCACTTTATGGTCAAAGAGGGCATAGTCCTTGGCCATAAAATTTCAAAAAATGGGATTGGGATAGATAGAGCAAAAGTTGATGTTATTGCTAAATTGCCTCATCCTACTACCGTCAAAGGTATTAGGAGTTTTCTAGGTCATGCCGGGTTTTATCGTAGATTCATACAAGATTTCTCTAAAATCGCTCGGCCTATGACCCATCTTCTTGAAAAAGATGCTCCTTTTATCTTCTCTCCTGAGTGCATCGAAGCTTTTGAAACATTGAAGAAAAAGCTTACGGAAGCACCCATTCTAGTTGCTCCCGACTGGGATTTACCCTTTGAGCTCATGTGCGATGCAAGTGATTTTGCTATCGGTGCAGTCTTGGGGCAACGCAAAACCAAGCATTTTCAGCCTATCCACTACGCAAGCAAAACTATGACTGAAGCTCAAACCCATTAAACCACTACAGAAAAAGAATTATTAGCTGTGGTGTATGCGTTTGAGAAGTTTCGGCCATACCTTATCTTGACCAAATGCGTGGTGTATACGGATCACTCGGCTCTCAAATATCTCTTTGCAAAACAAGATGCAAAGCCGAGATTGCTCCGTTGGGTTCTCCTCCTACAAGAATTTGATATCATTATACGTGATAAAAAAGGAGCTGAGAACCTGGCTGCTGATCATCTGTCCCGTCTAGAAAACCCTCACCAAGATGTGTTCGAGAAAAAGGAAATTAATGAAACATTTCCTCTCGAAACAATCAATGTGGTTTCTTTTCGTGGAGACTCTTCTACTGTAATACCTGAATTTCTAAAATTCACAAAAAGACCAAAATGCCCCTACAACCAGAAGTATGAATAATTAATTCAAAAGAATACCAAGTAAGCTATGTAAATTCAGAGAATTTTAAGAAATATCCCACATAATCTAAATAAATATTAAACACTTTGTAAATGTAATTTTTATAGTTTATGATTTTATAAAAATTACTTTTTGTATTTTACATATTAGCCGAAAATATTTAATTAACTTTATAAAAGAAATAAAACTAAATTAAAGCCCAATATAAGTTATATTATTAAAAGACCATTTAATCTAAGTCCAATACATATTAAAGCCCACAAGAAAAATAGAAACTCAAGTATAAATACATATATTCGGTTCCTATAATTCCTTATTGCCGATAACCCTAAAACCGACCTAAAAACCCCTCACAAGTCGACTTCCAGTTTCCAGAGCCTGAGACCATTTTTCTTGGACGAGATTCAAGGCATAGAAGGTGGGAAAAATAGTGGTTGAGTTCCAGAATTGCTGTGGTGATCGTTGTGAGTTTTTGAGAGAATTAGGGTTTCGACAAAAGGAGGTTTTTGTGTTCTTTTGTTCCGACGATTCAAGCACATAAAGGGTATGTTCCTAATGTTATTCTCAGTCCTATAAGTCATATAGAACACATAAAAATTAGACATGCATGATTTGTATGTCGTACGAAATTATTTGAAACATAAAACCCTAAAAAGCGTATGTGACTAACGAATGAGCTTATTATATTTTTAGAGATCATGAATCTATTTTTCCAGAAGTTGTTACATGTTATAAGACCTGAGTAAAATACATGTTTATGAATTTGAAGCTTTTGTAAATTGTTTTGGGTTTTTCTTGTTCGAAAACGCATAAAAAGGGAAGGTTTTTAAAAGGGGCGATCAGGGTTTTTCATGAACTAGGGTTTCCTTGTAATCATTGAAGGTAATTAATGAAGTATTAATGAGGAGCTAATGATTGGTGTAACTTAGGTTTAGGGCTTGCTTTTGAATTTTGCCCTAATCGGTTCTAAATAAAAAGGTTTGGGTTGGTTTTGTAATTTATGAAACTTAAGGGTTATTTTTGTGAACAGTAAAAGGGAGGTACTAAACGTATAAAAATAAGTGTGGGGGTTAAACGTGTAATTTTGGATATTTAGAGGGCCATTTGAATGGTTATTTAACCTAAAGGGGATGTTTTGTAAATTCTAAAATCTTTGGGCTAAAAGTGTAAAATATGAAAATAGAAGGTTAGATCGTATAATTAAAGATGTTGAAGGTGCAACATGTAATTTTGGGTAACTATGGGTAAACATGTGTAAATGAATTTCGTAAGGACATGCATGAGTTTAAGTAAATTTCCGTTTGAGTTTTCGTGCGTTCTAGGTCAAAGTGGAAATCATTAAAGGAAGTAACATGTTAATTGAATACGTAATAAATGATGTAAAAAAATATGGAAACCCTAGAACTAAAAATGGGAAGTTGATTAAAGGTTAAAGGTTAATTGTGTAATTTCGTTATTTCATGTGAGTCATAAATTATGTAAACTATTTTGAAAGAGAGTCTTAAAATCCGTCTTTGACATTTGAAACCTTAGGTTATGAATAATGATCATAAGAGCTCTTAAATAAGATGATTTTCATATTAAACCCATACGTTTGGCTAATTAATAATTGAAACCCTAAAACGTTGTAATTCCGTCCGTCACTAAAAATGTGAATAATCTGACCACCCCAAAAGTATTAATGAGATTAATCCGTTATACTAATAAGTATTAAATAATCATAATCCGTGTAGATTCGTTGGAGGAGACGCGACGTTACATCTTCGTATTCGTTCATTTGTTGCTTTTCTTCTCATTTGCTTCAAGGTACGGATATTCTGTCTTACTTTAAGACACTTATGTTATCGTACATGAGTTCTGACCTTTTCAGTAAAGGTCCCTCATGTTTTCCTTCTTCATCATGTTCTCTTATATATATTAGGATTCTCAATGCCATTGCTATGAACCTTTTCTGAATGTTTGATCTGTTACTTATCTGAATTTAGGTTCTAGTGAACTATGCAATATCTGATGTGAACTTATATTAGGAAGACCTTGTTATATGCATTTGTTGAGCCCTGCTATATTTGGATGATGAACTTATGATTATGAACCTCTGGTTATGAACTTCTGTTTATGAGCATATGATAAGCCACTATGATATGAACTTATGATATATGATTATCTGAATATGAACCTTTTTGATATGAACTATCTGATATGATTCTGTGACCTTGTATGTGACTATGATCTGTGCTATATCTGAAATCTGTTTGACTTAAGTTGGTTGACTATAACCAAATATTTAACTAGTCATGGGGGTTCCATGTCCGTATCAGTGATGCACCTCTGATATGACTCTAGGGCAGTAGAGTGATGTTCTGCCACGTCTCTGGATGGTGAAGCATATTTTTGAATATGTAGGAAGGGGCGTATGGATGCATCCTAGATCTGATCTGTTATCCGATATGATTTGTCTGGTGAATGATGTCGTGTGCAATACGCGTCTTCACAAAATTCTGGGAGCTAGCTACTCCATATATTTTCTGATGTTACCTTTTGAAGAAGAAAGATATTTATAATGTGATATGTTAGTGAATGTGCTATGACGTATTTGTTTAAGTGATTATTAATTGCCATGATAGGATAAGATTGTTACCTGATTAGTATATTTGATATTATGATTTGTTATTGTTACGTGAATGCGTTGATCTGCGAGATGAATGTGCTAGTATATGATTGAGTGTTTTGAAGGTTTAATTATCTGTCTGCATATGTGACCTGCCATGTTTAAACTTTGCTAAGGTTAGGATTTGATCTGAGGACTGGTTTAGCTATTATGTCTGCCATGACCTGTCTGCTATTTCCGCTGCTATATTATTGAATTAAGTGCTATAGAAGTTGATGAATTGATTTGTATGAATGCCATGTTTATTTATTAGAAAGTGAATTCCGTTAGCTTGTAGACATTCCGTTTGGCTTATACGTAAATCTATTGTTTTGATATGTTAAGTGTTTGGTTATTCTGATGTGTTTGTTTTTGTGTCTTTAATGTGCTATATGATGTCTGAACTGTTATGTGCTTGTTTGGATTTCTGTATATGTATGCTTCCGCAGAATCCTAAAAGATCCTTTGTCATTATTTTCATTTTATTTTCGTTATTCGTATATTTGTTCTGTTTTAGCTTTTTGTTTCTGTTATATCCGTTCACTGGGCTTTGTAAGCTCAGCCGCACTTTTCTTTTCCTGCGGCAGGTATTTAGCATTCAAGATGAGCTTATGGGATAGCTGATCTGGGTTTGAGAGTAGAGCTGAGAGCAAGACTTTACCTTAGAGATCTTAGATTTATTTTGAAGTTTTAGCTATTTATGTTTTCTTTTTGAATTTTTGTAAAGGCTTCCGCTATTGTATAGTTATTAAAGTTCTGATATGAAACCGTATTGTGATATCTTTACCCTTGTCGGGTCGGGGTGTTACAATTTATGGTATCAGAGCTCTAGGTTTTAGGACCCTTAGAGCTTAGGCTATGACCTGTGAGAAGTGGGTAGATTTAGGATTTTCCTTTCTGCGTACTTCTTTGCGTACCCTATCGTATTTAAGTTTTTCTGATAGTTGGAATTTCTTTTAGATGGTTATTCCCCGTCGCGCTAGTTCATCTGATAGGAGTAATCGAGGACCGGTTAGGCAACATAAGGAGAAGACGAAGTGGGCCGTTATCATTGCTAAGGGCTGCACGAGGTATGGTAAAGTGAAGAGGACTAATAAGAGGATAAAAGTTCCGGCCAATATGTGGCCATGTACCATCGAGGAGAAGTTGACCTTGAGGACCATTGATGGAGAGGTGGTGGAAGAATATGAAACTAAGGTGGTGGACAACGAAGGTTTCACTACTACATATCATGATAGGTGTCCCAAGTTCGTTGAGGATGAAGGAGTAGGACGAGCTGAGAGTCGCGATCTGTATGCCTTCGTGGATCGTGTGCCAGAGGAGGAAGAGAGGAAGTATAAAGGTGGTTTTGCTAGTGGTTTCCTACCACAGCCTGAAGGAAACAAGAACGGATGGATAAGTGAAGAGGAGGAGGAAGAAGAGGAACCTAAGGAAGAGTACGAGGTGGAGTCGGAAACGGAGTCTACGGCCACTAGTAGGTTCAACCCGACACGAGAATAGGAGTTTTGTTTCCGATTTGTTACTCTCTTTATGAGAATTTGCTGACGTTTGATTTTGAGCTAGACCTTTTGTTTTTCATTTGACGTTTGAATCTGGGATTTTAAGTTTTGTTTTGGAAGATCATCGTAAGACGATTCTGCAAATTTTGTTTGATTAATGGAAATAAAACAAAATTTGATAGTATGATTTCTGTTCGTTGTTTTCTTTCTAATAGATTCGTTGAGTTTTCCGTTAGTCCTCATAAGTTTCGTCTGCTCTTTATTTTCTTAACAATGTTGTTTATTTACCGTTTGGATGAAGTATGGCCATCATGATGGTATACTCATGTGTATCTGGTTTGTTATAGTATGTTACTTGATATCTGTGTGTTATCCGTATGTGGTATGCTTTGTTATGATAATAGTTATGTGTTTTGTCATGACCTGAGACCAAATATAATGACAATAAGAACTTGTTATGTGATGCAAGTATTATGACGCCTGATCAACGTAATAATACCGAGATCATATAATCTGAACTTATTGAAGGTATACGACGTCTGGGAAATGCCTATGATTGATGTGTGTTTAGACTTTGACTGGTATCTGTTATCTGGTGCTTCTCATGTTCGTTTGGAATTCCGTACCTATTTGTGAGATTTTCGTCGATAATTGTTACGTATAAGTTTTGTACGTTTGGAATCCGAAGTTGTTATGATTTGTGCGAACCTATAGATTGTTATGATCATCTTAACCTAATATGTCTCCCCATATTTCTGCAATTATAGAGGCCGATATTATTTATTCCGTCTATGCATTTGATGTCCTCATCATTTGATATCTGAATAAGTTAGAATTTGTCGTTTGATTTTCTGCGTCTCATCCGTTCTCTACCATTACTTGATAAGTATATAATTATCTAGTATAAGTATTTGACTATTTATTCGATTTCTGAATAAGTTTGAGTTTGAATATTCTGATAAGAAATTCATTTGTTTCGAGATAAGATTAACGTTCGTTATATTCCTAGAAATTCTGAAATCCGATTCGTTTTCTGCTCTGTTCCGTCTTGTCCAATTTCGAGGACGAAATTTTCTTTTAGAGGGGAAGAATTGTAATACCTGAATTTCTAAAATTCACAAAAAGACCAAAATGCCCCTACAACCAGAAGTATGAATAATTAATTCAAAAGAATACCAAGTAAGCTATGTAAATTCAGAGAATTTTAAGAAATATCCCACATAATCTAAATAAATATTAAACACTTTGTAAATGTAATTTTTATAGTTTATGATTTTATAAAAATTACTTTTTGTATTTTACATATTAGCCGAAAATATTTAATTAACTTTATAAAAGAAATAAAACTAAATTAAAGCCCAATATAAGTTATATTATTAAAAGACCATTTAATCTAAGTCCAATACATATTAAAGCCCACAAGAAAAATAGAAACTCAAGTATAAATACATATATTCGGTTCCTATAATTCCTTATTGCCGATAACCCTAAAACCGACCTAAAAACCCCTCACAAGTCGACTTCCAGTTTCCAGAGCCTGAGACCATTTTTCTTGGACGAGATTCAAGGCATAGAAGGTGGGAAAAATAGTGGTTGAGTTCCAGAATTGCTGTGGTGATCGTTGTGAGTTTTTGAGAGAATTAGGGTTTCGACAAAAGGAGGTTTTTGTGTTCTTTTGTTCCGACGATTCAAGCACATAAAGGGTATGTTCCTAATGTTATTCTCAGTCCTATAAGTCATATAGAACACATAAAAATTAGACATGCATGATTTGTATGTCGTACGAAATTATTTGAAACATAAAACCCTAAAAAGCGTATGTGACTAACGAATGAGCTTATTATATTTTTAGAGATCATGAATCTATTTTTCCAGAAGTTGTTACATGTTATAAGACCTGAGTAAAATACATGTTTATGAATTTGAAGCTTGTGTAAATTGTTTTGGGTTTTTCTTGTTCGAAAATGCATAAAAAGGGAAGGTTTTTAAAAGGGGCGATTAGGGTTTTTCATGAACTAGGGTTTCCTTGTAATCATTGAAGGTAATTAATGAATTATTAATGAGGAGCTAATGATTGGTGTAACTTAGGTTTAGGGCTTGCTTTTGAATTTTGCCCTAATCGGTTCTAAATAAAAAGGTTTGGGTTGGTTTTGTAATTTATGAAACTTAAGGGTTATTTTTGTGAACAGTAAAAGGGAGGTACTAAACGTATAAAAATAAGTGTGGGGGTTAAACGTGTAATTTTGGATATTTAGAGGGCCATTTGAATGGTTATTTAACCTAAAGGGGATGTTTTGTAAATTCTAAAATCTTTGGGCTAAAAGTGTAAAATATGAAAATAGAAGGTTAGATCGTATAATTAAAGATGTTGAAGGTGCAACATGTAATTTTGGGTAACTATGGGTAAACATGTGTAAATGAATTTCGTAAGGACATGCATGAGTTTAAGTAAATTTCCGTTTGAGTTTTCGTGCGTTCTAGGTCAAAGTGGAAATCATTAAAGGAAGTAACATGTTAATTGAATACGTAATAAATGATGTAAAAAAATATGGAAACCCTAGAACTAAAAATGGGAAGTTGATTAAAGGTTAAAGGTTAATTGTGTAATTTCGTTATTTCATGTGAGTCATAAATTATGTAAACTATTTTGAAAGAGAGTCTTAAAATCCGTCTTTGACATTTGAAACCTTAGGTTATGAATAATGATCATAAGAGCTCTTAAATAAGATGATTTTCATATTAAACCCATACGTTTGGCTAATTAATAATTGAAACTCTAAAACGTTGTAATTCCGTCCGTCACTAAAAATGTGAATAATCTGACCACCCCAAAAGTATTAATGAGATTAATCCGTTATACTAATAAGTATTAAATAATCATAATCCGTGTAGATTCGTTGGAGGAGACGCGACGTTACATCTTCGTATTCGTTCATTTGTTGCTTTTCTTCTCATTTGCTTCAAGGTACGGATATTCTGTCTTACTTTAAGACACTTATGTTATCGTACATGAGTTCTGACCTTTTCAGTAAAGGTCCCTCATGTTTTCCTTCTTCATCATGTTCTCTTATATATATTAGGATTCCCAATGCCATTGCTATGAACCTTTTCTGAATGTTTGATCTGTTACTTATCTGAATTTAGGTTCTAGTGAACTATGCAATATCTGATGTGAACTTATATTAGGAAGACCTTGTTATATGCATTTGTTGAGCCCTGCTATATTTGGATGATGAACTTATGATTATGAACCTCTGGTTATGAACTTCTGTTTATGAGCATATGATAAGCCACTATGATATGAACTTATGATATATGATTATCTGAATATGAACCTTTTTGATATGAACTATCTGATATGATTCTGTGACCTTGTATGTGACTATGATCTGTGCTATATCTGAAATCTGTTTGACTTAAGTTGGTTGACTATAACCAAATATTTAACTAGTCATGGGGGTTCCATGTCCGTATCAGTGATGCACCTCTGATATGACTCTAGGGCAGTAGAGTGATGTTCTGCCACGTCTCTGGATGGTGAAGCATATTTTTGAATATGTAGGAAGGGGCGTATGGATGCATCCTAGATCTGATCTGTTATCCGATATGATTTGTCTGGTGAATGATGTCGTGTGCAATACGCGTCTTCACAAAATTCTGGGAGCTAGCTACTCCATATATTTTCTGATGTTACCTTTTGAAGAAGAAAGATATTTATAATGTGATATGTTAGTGAATGTGCTATGACGTATTTGTTTAAGTGATTATTAATTGCCATGATAGGATAAGATTGTTACCTGATTAGTATATTTGATATTATGATTTGTTATTGTTACGTGAATGCGTTGATCTGCGAGATGAATGTGCTAGTATATGATTGAGTGTTTTGAAGGTTTAATTATCTGTCTGCATATGTGACCTGCCATGTTTAAACTTTGCTAAGGTTAGGATTTGATCTGAGGACTGGTTTAGCTATTATGTCTGCCATGACCTGTCTGCTATTTCCGCTGCTATATTATTGAATTAAGTGCTATAGAAGTTGATGAATTGATTTGTATGAATGCCATGTTTATTTATTAGAAAGTGAATTCCGTTAGCTTGTAGACATTCCGTTTGGCTTATACGTAAATCTATTGTTTTGATATGTTAAGTGTTTGGTTATTCTGATGTGTTTGTTTTTGTGTCTTTAATGTGCTATATGATGTCTGAACTGTTATGTGCTTGTTTGGATTTCTGTATATGTATGCTTCCGCAGAATCCTAAAAGATCCTTTGTCATTATTTTCATTTTATTTTCGTTATTCGTATATTTGTTCTGTTTTAGCTTTTTGTTTCTGTTATATCCGTTCACTGGGCTTTGTAAGCTCAGCCGCACTTTTCTTTTCCTGCGGCAGGTATTTAGCATTCAAGATGAGCTTATGGGATAGCTGATCTGGGTTTGAGAGTAGAGCTGAGAGCAAGACTTTACCTTAGAGATCTTAGATTTATTTTGAAGTTTTAGCTATTTATGTTTTCTTTTTGAATTTTTGTAAAGGCTTCCGCTATTGTATAGTTATTAAAGTTCTGATATGAAACCGTATTGTGATATCTTTACCCTTGTCGGGTCGGGGTGTTACATCTACCCCATGGTTTGCTGACTTTGCAAATTACCATGCGGGTAACTTTGTGGTCAAAGGGATGTCGTCCCAACAGAAAAACAAATTCTTTAAAGATGTGAAACATTACTTCTGGGACGACCCCTACTTGTTCAAAATTTACGCGGATCAAGTCATCAGGCGTTGTGTGTATGGTCAGGAAGCTATTGACATTCTCAAAGCTTGCCATTCTGGACCTACTGGGGGACATCATAGCCCCAACTACACCGCCAAGAAGGTGTTTGATTCCGGATTCTATTGGCCCACAATTTACAAGGATGCCCATGAATTTGTAAAAACCTGTGACGCTTGTCAACGTCACGGAAATATCTCACAAAGAAATGAAATGCCGCAAAACGCCATTCAAGTATGTGAGATTTTTGACATCTGGGGTATTGACTTTATGGGGCCATTTCCTTCTTCTCGCGGTAACAAGTACATACTCGTGGCCGTTGACTATTTGTCAAAATGGGTTGAAGCTAAGGCTTTACCTACCAACGATGCCCGAGTTGTTGTTAAATTCTTAAAATCTCTTTTTGCTAGGTTTGGAACTCCACGAGCCATAATCAATGATCGTGGTACGCATTTTTGCAATGACCAGTTTGATAGAGTCATGCAAAAGTATGGTGTAACTCACCGTCTCTCTACTGCGTACCACCCCCAAACAAGTGGGCAAGTGGAAGTTTCCAACCGGGGGATTAAAAGAATCATTGAAAGGACAGTAGGCGAAAACCGTGCCTCTTGGTCGGATATGCTAGATGACGCACTCTGGGCCTTCCGTACAGCTTATAAAACACCCATCGGGTGCACTCCATACAAGCTAGTGTACGGGAAGGCATGTCATCTGCCGGTTGAGCTTGAGCACAAGGCATACTGGGCCTTGAAGCATGCCAACTTTGATATTCAGACAGCTGGTGATCACCGGAAAGTTCAAATGAATGAATTAAATGAACTCCGTGATCAAGCATACGAGAACTCTTTGATCTACAGATAAAAGACAAAGAAGATTCATGACTCTAAAATCAAAAACCGCGTTTTCAACGTTGGTGATCGAGTCCTTCTTTTCAACTCAAGATTGAAGATTTTCTCCGGAAAATTAAAATCCCGCTGGTCTGGACCATTTACCATCACTAAAGTCTTTCCATATGGAACCATTGAGTTATCTCAACCCAATGGTCCAAACTTTAAAGTGAATGGTCATCGGTTGAAGCATTATTTTGGAGAGGACATTCCTCCTGTGGTTGTCCCGGATTTACAAACTTTCCCCATGAACCAATGAATGCGGGGATCGAGTCGAGCTAGCGACTCGGGAATCAAAAAACAGTAGCATGCCATATGGGTTTTCACCCATATTTCTGACTTCTTTCTATCTTTCTACCACCCTAGTGTGGGGGGGGGGGGGGGGGGGCTTGCCCCACATGTTGTGTATATATAAGTTCCAAAAAAAAAAAAAAAAAAAAAAAATCTTTCAAAATAATGGCCGTAGTATTTCCCTTCTACGTTCTTTGTTTCGGCATAACCGCCGGTACTTTGAATATTGAGGGCAATATTCATTTCTAAGTGTGGGGGGGAATTCTCACGAATTTTATCATGTAAATATACCGCCTAATTCCCCCGTTTTTGGCCAATTTTTTTTTTTTTTTTTGGAGTAAGTGTTTTGCACTGACTCATCTTATGGTTATCAGTCCGCCATGTCTAAAAAACAAAAGGATTGGCTAATCCAGGAGCAAAAGGCTCTTGGTAAAGATATCTCAAATCCGTTGACGGCTTGCAATTTGCCCAAAATTGTATGGTATTCAGCTCACCATATCCTTAAAAGTGAAGAGTTGGCTAGCCCGCAAGTTTATGGCTTGTGGTAAAGTCAGTGGAAAAACCATAATTGGTAATCAACTCACCAAAGATAATACTGATAATTTATCTAAGAGTTGGCTAGTCCAGAAGCAAACGGCTTCTGGTAAAGACAAATTAAATCCGTTGGAATCTGGTGGTTTGCTCAAAATCACATGGTTATCGGTGTACCATGGTTCTTACTTGAACTGAAACATTTGGCTACTCCAGAAGTAATGGCTTTTGGTAAAGAGATTCAAATCCATTAAGTTTTTCTCAAAATATTGCTAGGGACTAGCAATAGTTTAGTGTGGGGGATTGATGAGTGTGTAAATACTCATCATTTTTGGTTAAATCTGAACTGCAAAACATTTAAAAATGCTCAAGAATGCATCAAAATACTGAAAATATTTCAAAATTGCATTTTATATGTTTCAGATGCAAAATGTTTAAAATCAGATGAAAAATGAGCTAAGTTGCATAATTGGCAGTTTCAGTCCCCCAAGTTTCAAAAGTTGTCAGAATTAGTCCTTGAGCACTTAATTTCAAAAGAAAAATCACCAAAGGTCCTTTTAAAATCATAAGTTGTCAAAATTAGTCCTTTGGTGAAAAATATCAAAAGTTTTGAGAAATTACAAATTTGGTCCTTCAAGTTTAAAAATTGGCAAAAATGGTCCTTGGAAATTGGAAAATGTCAAGTTTGGTCATTGAACTATTGGAGCTTGTCACTTTTAGTCCCTTGGAGCAACTTTGTGAAAATG
Organism: Chrysanthemum seticuspe; assembly: GCA_019973895.1. Classification (NCBI taxonomy): domain Eukaryota; kingdom Viridiplantae; phylum Streptophyta; class Magnoliopsida; order Asterales; family Asteraceae; genus Chrysanthemum; species Chrysanthemum seticuspe. The sequence continues at coordinate 8,024,097 of BPTQ01000002.1, read as the reverse complement.
GCAGCAGTGGTCCTTGTATTTTCAGAAAATGGCAAAACAAGTCCTTATTAATACCCTTTAAACCAATTTGGACCCTATCATAATCCCTTGGCCCCTGCCATTCCCAATTGGACCCCTGTCAATATCAATTTGGACCCCCTTCATATATTAGCCCCCCAGTCAATATCTGGTCAAACCAAGCCCCCTTGGCGCCTTTTTCCTCTTCTCCCCAACTGCTTCTCTGCAACACACAACCTCCCATCCCCCCTCCTCAACTTCACACATCCATGTCCCCCCACCTTCAACTACCTTCCAAGAAGCATTAAATGCACCTCTTACCCCTTCACTCAACCTACAACAGGCTAATATAAGTTTTGGCGCCAAAACTTGATCAAACGGCCAAGATAGCTTCAAGACATCCAATGGCCAGGGAAAAAGGTGGGAAACAATCAGAGAGAGGAGAGAAGAAGTTTGGAGTATAAAAGAAAGCAAGAGGAAGAGAAGAGGAAGTAGTCTTTTAGTTTTTAAATATCATTAATGTCGTTTTATATATAAATGTTTTTAGTTAAGCAAGAAATTTGTAATTTCAGTACTTATGTATCAAACTAAGGTTATTTTATCATTATAAACTATTTCCAAGCATTAATTCAAGTTTGAGTTGAGATTTCTTGTTTAATGGTCACTGTTGAAAATTTCCATTTCAAATTCTTATATACAAGCTCTTACTAGCTTATTTTTAAGCTCAAACAAGCTTACATAAGCTTCTTATAGCTTTTTGTAAGCTTGTATTCAAGTTCTAAGCTAAGTTGAATTTTGGTCAAAGAAAGTCAACTGAGCTCAATTTGGTCATGGAATTGGATTTGGGTTGATGCAGCATGGAAATGGGTTGAAATTGAATGATTTGGGTTGATTTTTATAGGATAGTGGTTCATTGTGTTCTGTTTCAAGCCATTGTGGCTAAGGACCAGTTGTAAGTGAATTTCAAGGTTTCATTGCATAATTTTCATTTGTAGTTATAACTGGTTCAAATCTGTTTATTAAGTGGTATTTAAGTTAATTAAACTTAGTTTAATCCATTAGACAAGCTAGTTCAGTATATTGTGTAGTGTAATTTGCAAAACAGTTGGTTAAAGAGTGTTTGGATCAGCTGCATTAACTGATTTTTAGGTTTATTCAGTGGTAGAGATCTGTTGTTTCATGCTTGTTAAGCTCATTTGAACTCATTTGAGTCATTTAAGTGTGCCTGCAAACTCTCAAAGTCAAACTTCATCTCAATTCTGTCTTAAGTACTTAACTGTTGAGTTTTTGTAAAAACAAAATCTTGATTTGTGCTAAGATATCATAGATATAGTTTACAGAAGTGTCATTTCATCATAATACATCAAGTTCATTCCACAAATTGGTTGCAAATCTCACAAAAGTCAACTTCTTCATAACTGTCAAAAAAGTCAAAAGTGTAAAAACCTGTTTTGAGCCCAAATGGGAGGAATTTTCATGAGCTCATTTCTAAGCCAAATTAAATGAAATTGTAGGTTTAAGAAGTTCAACTGGTCTGTTTTCTTATTAGCATTTTTGTACATTTTTGTGAATTTTTTATAAGTCTCAAAAAGGCTTGCCAAATGGGTCTCAGTTCCCCTGTGCACAAGCTCAGTTTTAACTGAGTGTGCACAGGTTTTGTGCAGGCTTGCACAGAGCTCTCAAGAGCTTGTCTAGGTCTGAATTTTGGTTTACAAGGTCCCAGCCAGGTCTATTTCAAGTTCCAATTTCTGTTTTTCATTTTCTGCTTATTGGGTGGCTTGTGCTCTAGCTTAAAAGTGGTAGCCTCAACTGATTTTTAGCACTTATTTCAATTCATCAAATCTGTGAAGCTGGTGATTTAGAGGTTCAGGATAGTTGCAATTAGTTTATTTTGAGTAGTTATAACATATTATTGCTTCTGTTTCAGTTGGTAACTTGTTGTGTTCATTTGGCTTATTCAAAGTGCTTATTTATAAGCACTTACAATAGCAGTTGCATTTTCCTACACACAACACCCTGTTTTTATATTTTTTCTAGATTCCTAATATTATTTTAGGCTTATCTTGAATTTTTCAGATTTTTCCAAGTCAGTTTGCTATTTTTCTGCATTTTAATCAATTTTTAGTACTTTTTAATTAGCTTTTATTGCAATTAATTCAGAAAAGTTTCAAAAAAATAATTTTTCATTTTTCTTAAGTTAAGATAAATATAAAAAGTGAAAAAAAATATTTTTCTAGATTTTTCTTAGTTAAATTTGTATTTTTAAGCAATTTAAGTAGTTTTAAATAGTTTTTAATTCATAGAAAATACAAAAATAATCAGAAAAATACAAAAATAGTTTTGAAAATTCTCTTTTGTTATTTTAGATTTTTCCAAGTCAAAATTTCATTTTTCTAGCTTTATTTCATATTTTCTTGTATTTTAGGTTATTATTAAATAGTTAAAAATAGTTTTTAATTAATAATAATTAATTAAGTAGTTTTAAAAATAATTTTATTTTTCTATAAATTTTCTCATATCATTAGGTTTGTAAAAATATCATTTTCATATTTTTAGGATTTATATTGTTTTAATTTCATATTTTCTTTTGTACGTCGCGTAGTTTTTAATTCTAGTTTTATAAAAACATAAAATCAAAAACATCATTTTGCAAATAGTGATAGCGTTTATTTAATATTTTTTATCTTTTTAATTTTCTTTAATTTGCATTTAAGCCTATTGTAGTTATAGGCTATTTCTGTAGTTATAATCATTTACAATCCCTTTTTCTGTTCAAATTTCTCGATCACTATACGTTTGGTGATTCATCGCATAGCTCGCTGGGACATAACGACCCGGGGAAACACTGTACTCTCCAGATCTTCATTGCATTTGTTTCCAGACTGTTTTAAGTTTGTTACGGTCGGCCATTCACAAGTGGTCGGCTTGAGTGATAAAACTTGACTGTCTGGGAGCGAATCACTTACCACCACTAAAAAGCCTATCCCACCAAACCCTTTATTTCCCTACCGTAAGCCTAACATTACAACCCTTTAAAAGACCTCTTTGATAGTCTTTCCCAGGTGCTTACGCCAAAGCGATGGAGGTTTGATCTATTCTCAAGCCTATGGTAATCTATGTACTGGGACCGGTTAATGAGTGTTTATCTTCCATTTCCTATTTGTTATATTTCATATATACACCCGAGAGAGATGTGAGTATCCAAACACCCCATGTGAGGTGCTAGTATGTAATTTCCGTGCTTGTTATGACTTTTGCGGGGCTTATATGTGTTGTGGACCGTTTTGAATCAATGCTTCATGACCCCTAACTTATAAATTAATTGGCTAAAAGCACATTTGCTTGAGGACAAGCAAATAACAAGTGTAGGGATATTTGATAAGGTTTTAAAAGGTACCATTTTGAGGGGTCGTTTTAGTCCTTATTTGATCACTTTTGTATCCGTTATTGCTTAATATCGTTCCTTTTCACTTTTTAGGTCTCTTGAAGGCAAAATGCTGGAATGGCACTTATTTGGACGAAAAGGCGCGAATATATGAAGAAAATGGCCAAAGTCAAAATCGAGACACTCACAGTTGCTGAAATTAGAAGGTGACGGCGTCAGGTGCTAAATTATGACGCCGTCCCAGGATTTTTGTGACGATACAGAACCCAAAACTCGTATTTTCAAGTGACGACGTCTAGTGTAAAAGAGTAGGCCGTCGCTACTCAGACGGCCTAGATGCAATCCAGACGACGTCAGAAGCTGAAGAGGACGGCGTCACGGACATAAGGTGACGCCGTCGTAAGGTTAACGTGGCCAAGACGAAACCCTAATGACGGCGACACGACGGCGTCACTAAACATAAGGTGACGCCGTCGCATATGTAATCTTATATATAGAATCCGAATTTTTCAGTTTTTGTGGAGAGTATTTTGGAGTAAAAACCTAAAACCGAACCTAAGGTGTCTTGTACAGTATTTTAGGGTTTTAAACCCTATCTTACATCAAGATAAGTATTTACTTCATTAATTCAATTATGTCTTTGATTATTTGTGTGTATGCTTGCATGTTTTCCATGTCCGGCTAATTTATTTGTGTGTTTACTTAGGAAGTATGAAACTTAATTATTAAATATTGATTGGTTGTTTCTTATCTTAGTTGATTAATGATCTAGTAATGCGATAGGTCATTCCTTGTGTACTTAATGCTTGATTCATCTTTGTGAACCTTAGAATATAATTACCTGAGTAGTTGTAGGCTAAACCATCCAAAGAGTGCCTTAGAGTAAGAGTTTATCATCCCTATTGGGTTTGTAGACGAGACCCTTTGGTAAGTTCAAAGAGTTAGGGAGAAACGCATACCCTACAACTTTAGACACACAACGCAACTAAGAATAAGGACGTGACAATTCAACCATCAATAGGAGATAATTAAGGAGTAATACAACCTAAGTAAACACATCTTTAAACTATCATACGAGCACACATTAATTAGACATAGACTCCCACAACCTTAGTTTAGATAATTAGATAATAGTAGAGTAATCGGTAGAAATACCAACCCCCCAAATCCAATACCCGAGATTCGTACCTTTCCATTTCATAAAACATAAAAAGATAAAAAATAATCTTCCTCAACCTTAACCTTAGCGTAGTAACTCCTTACTAGCATTCCTATTCCCCTAGAGAACGATATCAATACCCGTGGCTTACCCTAATTACTACACTACAACGATTAGGTTCACTGCCTAGGGTGTTATAAAACTTGCTCGAAGAAAAGGAAGTTTCCTTGACCCCGAACGACACGTGTAGCGTTATCAAGTTTTTGGCGCCGCTGCCGGGGAATAAAATAGCTAGTTAGTAGTCCACCTCGTTTAGGTTCTTTGCTTGATTCCTATCAAGTAAATTTTTTCTCATTTTTAGCTTTCTCTTAGTCTATCCCCCTTCTTCGTGACCTTTGTTCGTAATCCCATCACTTTTCATCATGGAAGGTGATAACGCACTACCATTCATCAAACTACCACCAAATGACCCGCCAAGAGCCCGTACTCTTGGTGAATACTCAAGACCAAGCCACCTAGGCTATAGGAACACCATTGAGCTTCCCGATCAAGCCCAAACTACGGCCCTGCGATCCGACACCATCCGGTTGGTGCAAAACGGATGTGCATTCCGTGGACTTTGTTCCGAAGATCCAAATCAGCATCTGAGGGATTTCCTCAAAATTCTCGATTCCATCGACCTTGATGCTACTACTCGGGAGACCACGCGCCTGCGTCTCTTCCAATTCTCTCAAAGGGACCAAGCTAGTAATTGGCTTGAGCGACTTCCCGCTGGCTCCATCTCAAGTTGGGATGATCTTACCTCTCGCTTCCTTGCTCAATTTTTCCCACCGGGGAGAACCACTAAGCTTAGGCGAGACATCTTGACATTCCAGCAGCTCTAAGGTGAGTCTCTTTACAAAGCATGGACTCGATTTAAGGAACTACTCCGTAGACTTCCACACCATGGCATTGATCTTTGACTTCAAATCCAAATCTTCTACGATCATACCGATTTCATCACTCGACGATCCATTGATCGAGCCGCCGGTGGAAGGCTCAGCGACTTTAACGCAGAGAAATCATGGGATATCATAGAGGAGCTTGCCGATCAAAGCTACGAATATTGGAGTGAATCTCCCGGAACTCCGATTAACGTGGTTAATGCCATATCCACCCTTTCTGAATCCTCCGATACACTCGAAGAGCAATTGAGTGCCATCAAGAGAGGAATTGATTATCTTATGGAAAGGCAGAAAAGAGCACCCGTACAAATTCCTCGAGAGGTCGTCAAATCTGCCCACTCCACCAACCGCTCCACACCTCTTTCGGAATCCCTAAGTCGCGAGCAAAACCCAAGTTCCGAAAGGCGTTTCCGTTCTACTTCCCCAATACCACTTTCACCAAGCTTCAAGGATCAAATGAGGGAGTACATGGCAGCTCATACAGAGAGATTAGCCAGATTTGAAGAGGAGGTTTATAGGCAAAGAGAGGAAATGCAAGCAAAAATGAAAGAAATGATGAATTTGGTAATTGAATTTACCAAAACAAAGGTTCCAGAAAAAGTGCTCGTAAGAAGCAACGATTTCCCTCCCACTTCATTTGTGAACGCCGTTTCCATTATGCCTGAGAATGCAAGGGCTGAGATGTGGAAAACTGAGGAAAGCACGAAGGAGGAGTCCGTGCCTAATGACGAACCTGAGACCATTGAGTACTACCTTAAGCACGAAATTAACAAGAAAAGCATTGCAAACCAAGTAAACAACTTTAGGTACAATGAAGTTCTTAGGGAAGCTCTTGAAGGAAAAATGACGGAAGAAGAATACGACGCCTTACCTATGGAACCTCTGTATGAGTTGGTTATAAAAAAACCGTTAACAAGAAAACGAGACACCACAGGGAATTTCGTGATACCAGTTAGTGTCGGTGACATGGACAATATAAATGCCTTGGCCGATCAAGGGACCGATGTGAACATAATGCCATTGTCAATCTATAATAAGTTAACTTAAGAGAAACCAGCCAAGACCGACCTTAGACTTTCCTTAGCTAATCACACTTATGTCCACCCCGTAGGAATCATTGTTGATGTTCTAATTGAGGTGGCTAACATCATTTATCCGGTGGATTTCGTGATCATTGATGCTGAGGAAGATAAAAACGTACCCCTCATTCTTGGGACACCGTTCCTGGCCACCGCCAAGGCAACCATCAAATGCGGAGAAGGCATCATGATACTTAAAAGCGGGAAGGGGTACGCTAGGATACCCATCATCCCAAGATACCCTCTTAAGATCATGGAAATGATTACGGGTGGAAATCGAAAAGCCCCGGGCAACAATGTTAAGAAGAAGATGAATGACTGGGAAAAAAGGCTTAGAGACTTTATGGTTCAAGGATTGTATGCGACATTGTGGAAACCCGATAAAAAGTTAGGAAGTAATCCCACCTCAATACCTAAGGTACAAAAGGACCCTAAGGAATTTCTAAAGGGAGAAAAAGTGCTCTTGTATAGATCTCGGATAAGGGCATTACGAGGAAGAAACAAACCAAGATGGTTTGGGCCTTTCACAGTTAAGGAGACCAATTTAAAAGATAAAACCGTCGCCATAATTGACAGTGTTGGCAAGGAATCCACGGTGAGCATACAGCGTCTACACCCTTTCGATGAAGGGAAAACAAAGGGTGAAGAGGGCGGTAATGAGAAAACGTAGGAGCACGACTATGAGTCTAGCTACAAGACTCTTAAATAAAGAAAAGCGCTTCGTGGGAGGCAACCCATGCTTAATTGTTTGCTTATTAGTGTCATATATCTTTTATTAATTGTTTATCCTCATGTTTAAATTTGTAAAAATGCTTTATTTTGTTTTTAACCTCGTCTTAATTACATGTAAAGGCATTTTACATAAGGGATAAGTGTAGGGAGGATTACACAAGTTTTCAAAAGAAACGTAAACATGAGAATAACAATTAACGAAAAGATATTTGTGTTTGTTTGTTCGAGTCAAATGCTTGTATCGAGTCATAATGGATGTTTTGCAGAAATTTTTCCAGATTCTAAAGATGTAAATTTTCCAGAATTTTTTCCAGAAAATCGCAGACCAGTTTTTGTCAGGATAACCTGACGGCATCAGGATTGCAACCTGATGGCGTCAGGAAGAAGTAAAAACATCAGATTACTTTTTTCTCGTTTTCTGAGCTACTTATAAATTTTTGGAATTTTCCAGGTCTTAATTTTCTTAGAAATTCTGTAAACATCCAATCCACAAGCATTATATCCTAGTTTAAATCGAGTCTTATATATATTATTACCGCCGATTTTACGCGAAGGTTTCGTTTGTTTTCTTCAAGTGTGCAGGTTTAGTTTGTCAAGAAGAAGTTACATAAGATTGGAAGGAGCTTTTCACGCAATAATTCTTCTTGAAAAGGATTTAACCACCACTTTACACGGATCCTACCGAGCTAATCAGGGGAGTATTAGTTTCTTTCGTTTTTAATTACCTTCTTTTATCATAACTTTGATACTTTCGGGGAACATTGGGGACAATGTTCTGTTTAAGTGTAGGGAGGGAAAATAAAACGAAAACTTTGAAACTATGCTTATCCTTGACTATTTGCTTTGTCCAAATGTGATTGTGTAATAAACCATGAGAAAATGTCGGTTAGGGTCATTTTGGCACCAAATTTAAAATTTTTTATGACATATAGGAGTGGGCCATTAGTCTTAACAAAAGCGTCTCATGGATAGGAAGTTGCATGACTAGCACAAAAACCCTTTACCACCCAAATTCCACCAAAATGTGAGGATCGACCTTAGATTAGTAGGAATTAAAGCATTCATCTTCAATGCTTAGAGTGTGAACCGGTAGTATATTAGATTCTAGAACTTGTTTTGTGATGCATTCCGAGATCGCAAGTGAGGCTACACTTGTGTAGTTAGGAATAACTAAATGATAAGAGGCATTAGGATAACCCTTGTTTGATACCTGTAATATAATTACTTCTTCCATATCGGTTGAGTAATTCCCCCACACCCTTTGCGTTGTACTCATCTTTAGTACACGATACCCCTAGTTAACCCCTCAGAGCCTATCCTTTTCGCGGTTCTCGTGATGTTTCGGTTTTTCCAAAATATCAATGAAGAGCATTGTTTACACCCCACCCCCAAATATACACCCAAATCGCCTTAGCCTACCCTTATGCACTCACTTTTAGTGCAAATGTTTGTTATCACCCTAAACCCTTAGTTCAATTATCTAGTTGCTTGCATAAGTTGCTAAGTCGAGTCATATCCTTTGTATATAGTTTTGGGACGATTGGGATTCATGGGAAAAGTTAAAGTTTGTGAAATGACGGGAAGGGAACGTTAAAAATTCAAATTCCCTTTGTTTACATAATAATGTACCCCAAGTGTTTTGATCTTTTCAAATCGTGTCAAATTAGCGTTAGAGTAATAAAAACTCAAGTGTAGGGATATGCCTATAGATCCCTAGTATTTTGATGTTATCATAGAGGATGGTAGAGTAAAAGTGTATAAAAAAAAAAAAAAAAAAAAAAAAAAAAAAAAAAAAAAAAAAACATACGGGCTACCATCCTACATCTATCTTTGAATTTATGTTTATTTATTTCAGTTATCTAGAGTTTAGAGTGTCGAGTCTTGGCTTAGCAACGCCATTCTTCGTATGCATTTAACATAGAGATTTTTGACTTACCACCACTAAAAAGCCTATCCCACCAAACCCTTTATTTCCCTACCGTAAGCCTAACATTACAACCCTTTAAAAGACCTCTTTGATAGTCTTTCATAGGTGCTTACGCCAAAGCGATGGAGGTTTGATCTATTCTCAAGCCTATGGTAATCTATGTACTGGGACCGGTTAATGAGTGTTTATCTTCCATTTCCTATTTGTTATATTTCATATATACACCCGAGAGAGATGTGAGTATCCAAACACCCCATGTAAGGTGCTAGTATGTAATTTCCGTGCTTGTTATGACTTTTGCGGGGCTTATATGTGTTGTGGACCGTTTTGAATCAATGCTTCATGACCCCTAACTTATAAATTAATTGGCTAAAAGCACATTTGCTTGAGGACAAGCAAATAACAAGTGTAGGGATATTTGATAAGGTTTTAAAAGGTACCATTTTGAGGGGTCGTTTTAGTCCTTATTTGATCACTTTTGTATCCGTTATTGCTTAATATCGTTCCTTTTCACTTTTTAGGTCTCTTGAAGGCAAAATGCTGGAATGGCACTTATTTGGACGAAAAGGCGCGAATATATGAAGAAAATGGCCAAAGTCAAAATCGAGACACTCACAGTTGCTGAAATTAGAAGGCGACGGCGTCAGGTCTAAAATTGTGACGCCGTCCCAGGATTTTTGTGACGATACAGAACCCAAAACTCGTATTTTCAAGTGACGATGTCTAGTGTAAAAGAGTAGGCCGTCGCTACTCAGACGGCTGATAACGCTACACGCGTCGTTCGGGGTCAAGGAAACTTCCTTTTCTTCGAGCAAGTTTTATAACACCCTAGGCAGTGAACCTAATCGTTGTAGTGTAGTAATTAGGGTAAGCCACGGGTATTGATATCGTTCTCTAGGGGAATAGGAATGCTAGTAAGGAGTTACTACGCTAAGGTTAAGGTTGAGGAAGATTATTTTTTATCTTTTTAGGTTTTATGAAAATGGAAAAGTACGAATCTCGGGTATTGGATTTGGGGGGTTGGTATTTCTACCGATTACTCTACTATTATCTAATTATCTAAACTAATGTTGTGGGAGTCTATGTCTATTTAATGTGTGCTCGTATGATAGTTAAAGATGTGTTTACTTAGGTTGTACTACTCCTTAATTATCTCCTATTGATGGTTGAGTTGTCACGTCCTTATTCCTAGCTGCGTTGTGTGTCTAAAGTTGTAGGGTATGCGTTTCTCCCTAACTCTTTGAACTTACCAAAGGGTCTCGTCTACAAACCCACTAGGGGTGATAAACTCCTACTCTAAGGCGCTCTTTGGATGGTTTAGCCTACAACTACTCAGGTAATTATATTCTAAGGTTCACAAAGATGAATCAAGCATTAAGTACACAACGAATGATCTATCGCATTACCAGATCATTAATCAACTAAGATAAGAAACAACCAATCAATATTCAATAATTAAGTTTCATACTTCCTAAGCAAACACACAAATAAATTAGCCGGACATGGAGAACATGCAAGCATACACACAAATAATCAAAGACATAATTGAATTAATGAAGTAAAGACTTATCTTGATGTAAGATAGGGTTTAAAACCCTAAAATACTGTACAAGACACCTTAGGTTCGGTTTTAGGTTTTTACTCCAAAGACTCTCCACACAAAGACTGAAAAATTCGGATTCTATATATAAGATTACAATTGCGACGGCGTCACCTTATGTTTAGTGACGCCGTCGTGTCGCCGCCATTAGGGTTTCGTCTTGGCCACGTTAACCTTGCGACGGCGTCACCTTATGTCCGTGACGCCGTCCTCTTCAGCTTCTGACTTCGTCTGGATTGCATCTAGGCCGTCTGAGTAGCGACGGCCTACTCTTTCAAAACTAGACGTCGTCACTTGAAAATACGAGTTTTGGGTTCTGGACCGTCACAACATTTTTGGGACGGCGTCGCCATTAGCACCTGACGCCGTCGCCTTCTGATTTCAGCAACTGTGGGTGTCTCGATTTTGACTTTGGCCATTTTCTTCATATATTCGCGCCTTTTCGTCCAAATAAGTGCCATTCCAGCATTTTGCCTTCAAGAGACCTAAAAAGTGAAAAGGAACGATATTAAGCAATAACGGATACAAAAGTGATCAAATAAGGACTTAAACGACCCCTCAAAATGGTACCTTTTAAAACCTTATCAAATATCCCTACACTTGTTATTTGCTTGTCCTCAAGCAAATGTGATTTTAGCCAATTAATTTATAAGTTAGGGGTCATGAAGCATTAATTCAAAAAGGTCCACAACACATATAAGCCCCGCAAAAGTCATAACAAGCACGGAAATTATATACTAGCACTTCACATGGGGTGTTTGGATACTCACATCTCTCTCGGGTGTATATATGAAATATAACAAAATAGGAAATGGAAGATAAACACTCATTAACCGGTCCTAGTACATAGATTACCATAGGCTTGAGAATAGACCAAACCTTCATCGCTTTGGCGTAAGCACCTAGGAAAGACTATCAAAGAGGTCTTTTAAAGGGTTGTAATGTTAGGCTTACGGTAGGGAAACAAGGGTTTGGTGGGATAGGCTGTTTAGTGGTGGTAAGTCAAAAATCTTTATGTTAAATGCATACGAAGAATGGCGTTGCTAAGCCAAGACTCGACACTCTAAGACTCTATGTAACGGAAATAAACAAACATAAATTTAAAGGATAGATGTAGGATGGTAGCCCGTATGTTTTTTTTTTTTTTTTTTTTTTCACTCTATTTTTTTTTTTCGATTTTTTTTTCTCATACACTTTTACTCTACCATCCTCTAAGATAACATCAAAATACTAGGGATTTATAGACATATCCCTACACTTGAGTTTTTATTACTCTAACACTAATTTGACCCGAATTGAAAAGATCAAAACACTTGGGGTACATTATTACGCAAACAAAGGGAATTTGAATTTAACGTTCCCTTCCCGTCATTTCATAAACTTTAACTTTTCCCATGAATCCCAATCATCCCAAAACTGTATACAAAGGATATGACTCGACTTAGCAACTTATGCAAGCAACTAGATAATTGAACTAAGGGTTTAGGGTGATAACAAACATTTGCACTAAAAGTGAGTGCATATGGGGTAGGCTAAGGCAATTTGGGTGTATATTTGGGGGTGGGGTGTAAACAATGCTCTTCATTGATATTCCGGAAAAACCGAAACATCACGAGAACCGCGAAAAGGATAGGCTCTGAGGGGTTAACTAGGGGTATCGTGTACTAAAGATGAGTACAACGCAAAGGGTGTGGGGGAATTACTCAACCGATGTGGAAGAAGTAATTATATTACAGGTATCAAATAAGGGTTTATCCTAATGCCTCTAATCATTTAGTTATTCCTAACTACACAAGTGTAGCCTCACTTGCGATCTCGGAATGCATCACAAAACAAGTTCTAGAATCTAATATACTACCGGTTCACACTCTAAGCATTAAAGATGAATGCTTTAATTCCTACTAATCTAAGGGCGATCCTCACATTTTGGTGGAATTTGGGTGGTAAAGGGTTTTTTTGTGCTAGTAATGCAACTTCCTATCCGTGAGACGCTTTTGTTAAGACTAATGGCCCACTCCTATATGTCATAAAAAATTTTAAATTTGGTGCCAAAATTACCCTAACCGACATTTTCTCATGGTTTATTACAAAAGTGCAATTTGGACAAAGCAAATAGTCAAGGATAAGCATAGTTTCAAAGTTCCTGTTTTATTTTCCCTCCCTACACTTAAACTGAACATTGTCCCCAATGTTCCCCGAAAGTATCAAAGTTATGATAATGGAAGGTAATTAAAAACGAAAGAAACTAATACTACCTGATTAGCTCGGTAGGATCCGTGTAAAGTGGTGGTTACATCCTTTTCAAGAAGAATTATTGCGTGAACAGCTCCTCCAATCTTATGTAACTTCTTCTTGACAAACTAAACCTGCACACTTGAAGAAAACAAACGAAACCTTCGCGTAAAATCGGCGGTAATAATATATATAAGACTCGATTTAAACTAAGATATAATGCTTGTGGAATGGATTTTTACAGAATTTCTAAGAAAATTAAGACCTGGAAAATTCCAAAAATTTATAAGTAGCTCAGAAAACGAGAAAAAAGTAATCTGATGTTTTTACTCCTTCCTGACGCCGTCAGGTTGCAATCCTGACGCCGTCAGGTTATCCTGACAAAAACTGGTCTGCGATTTTCTGGAAAAAATTCTGGAAAATTTACATCTTTAGAATCTGGAAAAATTTCTGCAAAACATCCATTATGACTCGATACAAACATTTGACTCGAACAATCAAACATATATATCTTTTATGTAATTGTTATTCTCATGATTACGTTTCTTTTGAAAACGTGGTAATCCTCCCTACACTTATCCCTTATATAAAATACCTTTATATGCAATTAAGACGAGGTTAAAAAAAATAAAGCATTTTTACAAATTTAAACATGAGGATAAACAATTAATAAAAGATATAAGACACTAACAAACAAACAATTAAGCATGGGTTGCCTCCCACGAAGCGCTTTTCTTTATTTAAGAGTCTTGTAGCTAGACTCATAGTCGTACTCCTACGTTTTCTCATTACCGCCCTTTTGACGGTTTTTAATGAGGGATTCCATGTTGTAGAAGTGCCCTAAAATGCACTTCTTTAAGAGTTCATCCTCTCCCCAATCGGTCCTATATTCCGTTCCTAGGCTCAAGCAATCCTTATAGAATCCGAAAATCTTAGCCATAACATAATCAACACCTTTTTCCTTATCCTCATCAATCCTATAATAGACCGACAGTTTAAGTTCCTTTTCATCATTAGAGAGTGATGAAAACTTCTCAATCTTAAACGGCATTTGGTAAGCTATGTCGTTGGTCTCATTCTTGAATCGCACTACTCCTAACGAGGGGTCATAGGTCATACCGGTGCTTTCTATGAAAGGTTTTCCTAGAATAACATGGGACAAGCTAGGGTCTATGGTCGTGCTAATATCATCCACAATTATGAAGTCCGTAGGAAACGTGAAACTACCTACATAAACGGGCAATCCCTTAATTCTTCCTAGAAAATTGCAACTAACATTAGGATCATTGGGGTCTTGCCTAGTTGGAATAGGCTTCTTCAATATCCATTTGTAATAGGTGCTAGTCATTATGTTGATTGGGGATTTGCGATCAATGTAGGCTTTTGCCACAAAAAGGTGTCCTATGACACATGGTGTGTTAAGATTCCAAGGGTTCCCAAACTTGATTCGAGGACTTTTCCTAACATAGATGTGACGGAGGTCACGCACTAAGTGAGGGTGGCGAGATAGTTATTCTTCCGTAGGAAATTTGTTGAAATAGTCAATGTCTACTTCATCTACTTCCTCGGGTATTTCCTCATCCGCAAGTGTATAGTCCTCTTCGTCATTTGTTTCATTAGGTTCAACTAAGGCGATGGTATTGACGAATTGGACATGCTTAGTTAGCTTGCTTGGATCCTTAATCTCTATACCTGAAGGCTCGGGAGTTGAGATAGCACTAACCTTCTTATCACTATTAGTTATAGCTTTCAAAAGGTTGTCTAGTTTCCTATCCATCTCGGCTTGTTGATGGTTAAAGCGGTCCGAGAGCTTAGCCATTTGGGTTTCTTGGGATGCAACTAGGTTTTGCAACATCCCTTCGATGTTTTGTTGGTTAGGACCGTTAGGTGGGGGCCATGAGAAATCATTGGAGGTGAATTCTTTGGTTTGTCCCCAGTAGAAGTCGGGCTTGTTTTTTCATGCTTCACGAGTTTCATTGAAATTCCTAGGTCCGGGTGTTGTAGGGAATCTTCCTCCCGCTCCATTAATACGCGAGGATGCGTAGTCAACAGAAGCGTGTTCGGGGGATTGGGTGCTAGTGCGCGTGTTATGAGGATCACAAAACGGCTCGCACGAGGAAGAGACTTTGTTCACCTGGTGTGAAGACTTAGGATTTTCGTAGGAACTCATGAGGAATTTAACTTGATCTTCAAGTTCGATCATCCTACGGTCGGGAGGAGGCAAGGAGATTGCCTTGACGGTTTTGGGCAGCTCACGGGGGTCATCCCAACTTTCGTTGTCATAGAGGGCGAGGTCCTCTATTATTTCCCATGATTCTTCTGCGGTGAGATCACTAAGTTTTCCACCGGCCGCTTGGTCAATGAATCGCTTAGTGGGGAAGTCGACATGATCATAAAAGATTTGGACTTGGAGCCAAAGATCAATGCCTTGATGAGGGACTTTATGAAGTAAGTCCTTGAATCGGGTCCATGCTTCGTAGAGAGATTCACCTTGATGTTGTTGGAACATCAAGATGTCATTCCTAAGCTTAGTGATTCTCCCCGGTGGGAAAAATTGAGCAAGGAAGCGAGAAGTAAGATCATCCCAACTTGAGATGGAGCCGGCGGGAAGTCGCTCAAGCCAATTACTAGCTTGGTCCCGTAGAGAGAATTGGAAGAGACGCAGGCGCGTGGTCACCCGAGTAGTAGCATCAAGGTCGATGGAATCGACGATTTTGAGGAAATCCCTCAGATGCTGATTTGGATCTTCGGAACGAAGTCCATGGAATGCACATCCGTTTTGCACCAACCGGATGGTGTCGGATCGCAGGGCCGTAGTTTGGGCTTGGTCGGGAAGCTCAATGGTGTTCCTATAGCCTAGGTGGCTTGGTCTCGAATACTCACCAAGAGTACGGGCTCTTGGTGGGTCAATTGGTGGTGGGTTGATGAATGGTAGTGGGTTATCACCTTCCATGATGAAAAGTGATAGGGTTACGAAGAAAAGTCACGAAGAAGGGGGATAGACTAAGAGAAAGCTAAAAATGAGAAAAAATTTACTTGATAGGAATCAAGCAAAGAACCTAAACGAGGTAGACTACTAACTAGCTAATCTATTCCCCGGCAGCGGCGCCAAAAACTTGATAACGCTACACGCGTCGTTCGGGGTCAAGGAAACTTCCTTTTCTTCGAGCAAGTTTTATAACACCCTAGGCAGTGAACCTAATCGTTGTAGTGTAGTAATTAGGATAAGCCACGGGTATTGATATCGTTCTCTAGGGGAATAGGAATGCTAGTAAGGAGTTACTACGCTAAGGTTAAGGTTGAGGAAGATTATTTTTTATCTTTTTAGGTTTTATGAAAATGGAAAAGTACGAATCTCGGGTATTGGATTTGGGGGGTTGGTATTTCTACCGATTACTCTACTATTATCTAATTATCTAAACTAAGGTTGTGGGAGTCTATGTCTAATTAATGTGTGCTCGTATGATAGTTAAAGATGTATTTACTTAGGTTGTACTACTCCTTAATTATCTCCTATTGATGGATGAGTTGTCACGTCCTTATTCCTAGCTGCGTTGTGTGTCTAAAGTTGTAGGGTATGCGTTTCTCCCTAACTCTTTGAACTTACCAAAGGGTCTCGTCTACAAACCCACTAGGGATGATAAACTCCTACTCTAAGGCGCTCTTTGGATGGTTTAGCCTACAACTACTCAGGTAATTATATTCTAAGGTTCACAAAGATGAATCAAGCATTAAGTACACAACGAATGATCTATCGCATTACCAGATCATTAATCAACTAAGATAAGAAACAACCAATCAATATTCAATAATTAAGTTTCATACTTCCTAAGCAAACACACAAATAAATTAGCCGGACATGGAGAACATGCAAGCATACACACAAATAATCAAAGACATAATTGAATTAATGAAGTAAAGACTTATCTTGATGTAAGATAGGGTTTAAAACCCTAAAATACTGTACAAGACACCTTAGGTTCGGTTTTAGGTTTTTACTCCAAAGACTCTCCACACAAAGACTGAAAAATTCGGATTCTATATATAAGATTACAATTGCGACGGCGTCACCTTATGTTTAGTGACGCCGTCGTGTCGCCGCCATTAGGGTTTCGTCTTGGCCACGTTAACCTTGCGACGGCGTCACCTTATGTCCGTGACGCCGTCCTCTTCAGCTTCTGACTTCGTCTGGATTGCATCTAGGCCGTCTGAGTAGCGACGGCCTACTCTTTCAAAACTAGACGTCGTCACTTGAAAATACGAGTTTTGGGTTCTGGACCGTCACAACATTTTTGGGACGGCGTCGCCATTAGCACCTGACGCCGTCGCCTTCTGATTTCAGCAACTGTGAGTGTCTCGATTTTGACTTTGGCCATTTTCTTCATATATTCGCGCCTTTTCGTCCAAATAAGTGCCATTCCAGCATTTTGCCTTCAAGAGACCTAAAAAGTGAAAAGGAACGATATTAAGCAATAACGGATACAAAAGTGATCAAATAAGGACTTAAACGACCCCTCAAAATGGTACCTTTTAAAACCTTATCAACGGCCTAGATGCAATCCAGACGACGTCAGAAGCTGAAGAGGACGTCGTCACGGACATAAGGTGACACCGTCGCAAGGTTAATATGGCCAAGACGAAACCCTAATGACGGCGACACGACGGCGTCACTAAACATAAGGTGACGCCGTCGCATATGTAATCTTATATATAGAATCCGAATTTTTCAGTTTTTGTGGAGAGTCTTTTGGAGTAAAAACCTAAAACCGAACCTAAGGTGTCTTGTACAGTATTTTAGGGTTTTAAACCCTATCTTACATCAAGATAAGTATTTACTTCATTAATTCAATTATGTCTTTGATTATTTGTGTGTATGCTTGCATGTTTTCCATGTCCGGCTAATTTATTTGTGTGTTTGCATAGGAAGTATGAAACTTAATTATTAAATATTGATTGGTTGTTTCTTATCTTAGTTGATTAATGATCTAGTAATGCGATAGGTCATTCGTTGTGTACTTAATGCTTGATTCATCTTTCTGAACCTTAGAATATAATTACCTGAGTAGTTGTAGGCTAAACCATCCAAAGTGTGCCTTAGAGTAAGAGTTTATCATCCCTAGTGGGTTTGTAGACGAGACCCTTTGGTAAGTTCAAAGAGTTAGGGAGAAACGCATACCCTACAACTTTAGACACACAACGCAACTAAGAATAAGGACATGACAATTCAACCATCAATAGGAGATAATTAAGGAGTAATACAACCTAAGTAAACACATCTTTAAACTATCATACGAGCACACATTAATTAGACATAGACTCCCACAACCTTAGTTTAGATAATTAGATAATAGTAGAGTAATCGGTAGAAATACCAACCCCCCAAATCCAATACCCGAGATTCGTACCTTTCCATTTCATAAAACATAAAAAGATAAAAAATAATCTTCCTCAACCTTAACCTTAGCGTAGTAACTCCTTACTAGCATTCCTATTCCCCTAGAGAACGATATCAATACCCGTGGCTTACCCTAATTACTACACTACAACGATTAGGTTCACTGCCTAGGGTGTTATAAAACTTGCTCGAAGAAAAGTGTTGGATCGATATACTTTAATCAAACTAACTTAACTAGCTTGTTAAGGTTTAATAACCTCGGATAAATCCTAAGTTATTAACAAAGAAACACTGAGCAATCTTTATTAAGTACGCGGAATTTACTTAGCAAAGCTAAGAAGAAAAACTTTATTAACAAACTCTAAATCTGCTTATTATGCAGATACTCTATTACAACTCTAAGATAATCGAACTTTTCTCTAAACTCTTAATTCGTAAACTCTAAAACTCTTTTTCTAAAATTGTACCTCTAATGCCAATCTAGGAGTCCTTTTATAGGCTCAAGGATATCCTAGTCGGTTTACAATTGATAACCTTGTACGACAAGTAATCTAAACATGGAATACAATACTTTCCATAAACGAATAAAACAGTTCTTCTGTTCTAGCAGTACTTTGACTTTATCTTGCAGTACTTTGACTCTGTCTTTAGCAGTACTTTGACTCCTTGACTTCTTCCAGTACTTTGCAGCTTTACAGTACTTTCATATCTTCAGTACTTTGATATCTTCAGCACTTTCATATCCCAACAATCCTCCCCTAACTTGAATTCTACTTGCTTGACTTCAAGTTCCTTTGTGAATATATCTTTAACAGCTTCATCTTTAAAACGGATTGTTTCTTAGTCTTTAGATTATATCTTTGTAGAATCTGTGCTTTGTCAAAGTATCTCTTAGAATTTTTTTCTTCACAGCAACATCCAGCAATCTCCATCTTTTCAGCAACACAGCAACATATGACAATTTGTACAGTGATTTAGTTTAAGTTGCATACTATTCTCATCACTTTCAAGTGAATCATTGAAAATTCAATGGATTTAGAACTCTTTACCAAAGCCATTATCTTTGGAGTAGCCAAATGTTTTGGTGTGTAAGACCATGGTACATCGATAACCATATGATTTTTAGCAAACCACCAGCTATCAACAGATTTGTTTAGTCTTTACCAAAAGCTGTACCCTTCTGGACTAGTTAGTTCTTTTATCTAATGGTGAACTAATTACCAATAATGGTTTTTCCACAGCCTTTACCACAAGCCATTTCTTGTGGGCTAGCCAACTCTTCACATTACAGATATGGTGAGTTGATGACCATCCAACTTATTAGCAAGTTGTCAACTAAAAACGGATTTGATATATCTTTACCAGAGCCGTTTGCTCATGGATTAGTCAATCCTTTTGTAACCATGGTGGATTGATAACCTATTGATGTTATCATCACAAAAACCATTTATTCAACCTTTATTTCAAAAAATATTTATTATTTAGCAAAAGGTTTCTTTTAAAATTCATTTAACTGGTTTTAATTCAGCAAACAGTACTTTGATGAAAGTACCGTCTGACTAGCAGTACTTTGAATAAAAGTACTGATATATCAAAAAGTAGTTATTCAAATAAAATTCATACCAGTTAAAGATCATTCTCAGCAATAGTAGTCCAGTCTATAAACAAATTGATCACCATGCAAGCAGTTTCATCCTCCTCTTCTACTTCCAAACCATGCTCAAGCATCCTTCTCATGAGCTCAACTGTAAGAGGGTATCTTCTTTCTGCAAACATGTGAATCATTGTTCCATTTTCTAGCTCCAAGACATGAACTCCAGATTCTTCAAAAAATCTCCAGCAAACTATTTCCCAGTTATCTTGATTTGTCCAGATGTCATCAGTGCTTTCTTCTTCAGTATCCCACATTGTTATAAGATCATCATGTAAAACCAATCCAATTCCTTCTTCTGGATGATCTTCAAAATATGCCTTCACAACTTGATATAAGTAGAATAGATCTACTCTATCAATAACATGTAGCAAATCCCATAATCTCTTGAAAACTTTAAAACTTTTATCTTCTTTGTGAAAAACCATGTAATCTCCATTCTTGGATTTCTCAACTTTGAAAACACTGATCTTTGATCTGTTCATCTTCAAATCATTATCTTCCTTGGTATAATCAAAATCTACTACTCTGAGATAATTCTTCAGTTCATCACTAGTCTCAGATCTTAACTCAACCTTTTCTTTCTTTGAAAACTGAACATCTGTAGCATCAGTTTTTCTTTTTCTCTTTAAGCTTTTCTTCCTTTCAGCTTCAGTCCAATGAGTTTCTTCGCTGAAGTCTTTAATGCCTGCAACATTCTTCTTATAAGCTTCTCTCTCAGCATCATATAATCTTTTCATATCCACATAATTTAGCTTTTGCAATCCTTTAAATCCTCTGCCTTTTAAGTATGCCATCATTGCATTCCATTCTTTAGCCAAATTAGGTCTTCTTGACATGAATCTAACAGGTGTTGGAGACTGTAAAGGTTCAGTTGTTTCAGCATCTAAATCTTCTTGCATTTTCAGAGCTGCTTCTCTGTCTTTAGCTTCTTGAGCTTGCTGTTCTGCTCTATCTTGAGCATCTAATTCTTCTTGCACTTTTCTAGCAGCAGCTTCATTCCTAGCCACTTCAAATGCTCTAAGTTCTGCCAAAGTGAGCTTCTTTTTCTTAACTTCAACCAAGATACCTTTTCCCTTGTCTTTTGGATCAATTGCAGGTTGATCAGTTCTTGGTTGTTCTTCTTCTTGTGCTTCTCTAATGGTAACACCTCCTCTTGGTTGTGACAGATCAAGAATTGTAGCTACTAATTCATCATCACTAGGTGAATGAATAGGTTTAAATCTAGGTTCCTCCTCTTCTTCTCTAACAAATGTAGAAGGACCAGCTTCCTCTTCAAAATTCAAAACCCTTGGAGTTATTGGTGTTATAACCTCTGGCTTAGATGTATCATGAAACTCAGTACTTTGATATTCAGTACTTTGATCAACAGTACCTTGAACATCAGTACCTTGATTATCAGTACCTTGAACTTGTACTTCTACTTCTTGTTCCTCAGAAAAATCTTCTTTCTTTTTCATAACATCTTCTTCAGATTCTTTGTGTGTAACATCTTCTTTCAAATTATCCTTTTTAGAATTCCTCCCCAAGTTGACAGAAGATGACTTAGGAACCTTCTTTCTTTTCAATTCCTTACGAAGCGCTTTGCGACGTTTATTTTCCTCCTTAACCCACAAGTTGAATCCTTGAATATAGGGTTTAACAAAATTTCTCAACCAGAAGTAGTTACGCTTCAACTTCCGAATAGTTTTAGCTTGACGCTCAACAGTCCTATTCAACCGAGCAAGCTCCCGTGTCAAAGCATAGTTATCCATAGTTAAACCTTCACGAGGAATAGAATGAGCAGCACCTTGAAGTGATGAATGTCCCTCTAAAACAGGAATAGAATGTCGTGAAGATGGAGTAGGTGTTTTCTCAATCTCTACCTGAACCGCAGGACCTGAAGAATCATCACCCTGTAATGAAGCAGTACCTTCACGAGAAGCAGTACTTGCAGTACTTGCAGATGCAGTACCTTCATGAGAAGCAGTACTTGCAGATGCAGTACCTTGTGAAGCAGTATTATGTGAAGCAGTACCTTGAGCAGAATCAGTACCTTCAGATGCTTCATCTTCTCCAGCTGCATCACGAACAGCCTGAACAACTTCCATCATTGTTGTTGTTAGAGGAATATCTCCACCTCTGAACAAGTTACTTCTTTTAGCCATGAATGTATAGATTTTGGCTTGTTGCACATTGACAGGTAGTAAAGCAGTAGGTTTCGGAACATCAGCCAATTGTTTGTTCAAGAAAACCTGTATAAACCGTGGATACATCAACCAAGTAGCTCCAGATGATATATGCGATAGCATCCCGTCCAAAATAAGCCGTGAAAAGTTAAAAACGCTATCCGTAGCCAAACCAACTACTGCAGACGCAATATTCGACCCAAATTGCTCCCAAGAAGTGCTTTTAGAACTAATGCAGTGAAGCAAAACATGTATCAAAAACTTCCATTGAGGACAGAATAAGGCCTTCTTGAAAGTCTGTTCAGTTAAAGAACCTTCATAACCCAAATTTCTAAAAGTATCCCATATCAGTTGCTTGTCAAATCTAATAGCCCCTTCTTCATCACCAAATAATAAATCATCACGAATGGAGGCCTCTGTAATCTTGATAGTTTTCCCAGCAACTGAGGATCTAATATAGTATTCATCCTCCTCCATATTCTCTCTAGCATTAGCCCAAAATTCTTGAATCCATGGTTCAATTATATCTGGCTCAACTAAAAGAGCATAGCTAATAGGAGACCCAACGAGATAATCAATGATATCATAGAAAGCCACATTCGCCTCAGTCTTATCCAAATTAGCCACCATATTGTGCTTCGAAACAGTTAAACGATTCACCATGATTGTAATAGTGAGCACAATTAAGATTGTAATGATTAAGAAAGAGATGGTAATTGGGAGATAAGAATGGAAAAGATGTATAGAATAAAGTGAGAGGGAAAATAGGAAAGTAGTTATTTATAGGTAGGATTTGAAAAATCACTGCCTAAAATAACCGTTGGCTTTAATTACCCTCCAATATTACCGTTGGAACAGTACTTTAATACGACAAACAGTACTTTCCACATAAGCAGTACTTTCCCAAGCAGTACTTTCCCAAGCAGTACTTTCAGGAAATACAGTACTTTGCCAAAAACCTTCATAGAAACTAAGTATAAACGAACATCCTCCCCTCAAGCAACACACAGGACTATACCTAACATCTTATAGTCCTCCCCTTAAACATAGCTTAGTAGTTAATCATTCCAATGCTCACGACCAAGTGATTGAATCGTGACACATCAAAACCTTTGGTGAGTAAATCAGCTACATTATCATCCGTGTGAACTTTAACCACATTAATAAGCCTATGCTCATAACAGTCTCTGATAAAGTGATGCCGAATCTGAATATGCTTTGTCTTGGAATGATACACAGGATTCTTCACAGTACAAATTGTACTCTCATTATCAATATTGATAGGAGTATTCTTAAAATTGAACCCATAGTCCAAAAGTTGATTCTGCATCCATAAGACTTGACCACAACAACTTGCAGCAGCTACATATTCAGCTTCAGTAGATGATGTTGCTGCAATTGTCTGCTTCTTGCATTGCCAGGAGACTAACCTTCTCCCAAGATATTGGCATCCACCAGTTGTGGATCTTCTATCATAGTTATCACCTGCATAGTCACTATCTGAAAAAGCTTCTAAGTGAAAAGGTGACTCTTTAGGATACCACAACCCCAACTTAGGTTGTTGTTTCAAATAACAGAAAATTCTCTTTACTGCATTCATGTGAGAGATCTTTGGTGAGACTTGATATCTTGCACATAGACAAACTGAAAACATGATATCAGGCCTTGATGCAGTAAGATACATAAGAGAGCCAATCATAGATCTGTATAACTTGACTTCAACAGGCTGTCCATCTTCATCTTTTCCCAATGAATTGATAGATTTAATAGGTGTAGTAACAGCCTTCATATCATCAAAATTAAACTTCTTAAGGATGTCTGCAACATACTTGTCTTGACTAATGAAAATTCCTTCCTTAGACTGCTTAACCTGAAGTCCTAAAAAGAATGTTAACTCTCCCATTGAACTCATTTGAAACTCTTTCTGCATCAGCTGCTCAAACTCCTTAACCATGGACTGTTTGGTAGCCCCAAAGATAATATCATCAACATACACTTGAACTAACATGATATCCTTCTTGTCTCTCTTGATAAACAAAGTCTTGTCAATAGCTCCCCTCCTGTATCCATGTTGTAATAAGAATGTAGAGAGCCTCTCATACCAAGCTCTAGGTGCCTGATGAAGACCATATAAAGCCTTAACCACCTTATAGACTTTGTTTGGATGCTTAGGATCTTCAAAACCTGGAGGTTGTTTCACATACACCTCTTCTGTAATAGTACCATAAAGAAATGCACTCTTGACATCCATCTGATATACCTGAAAACCCATATAAGAAGCAAAAGCAAGAAAGATTCTAATTGCTTCAATCCTTGCTACAGGAGCAAATACCTCATCATAATCTACCCCTTCCTCCTGTCTATAACCCTGA
This sequence comes from Chrysanthemum seticuspe, assembly GCA_019973895.1. Taxonomy (NCBI): domain Eukaryota; kingdom Viridiplantae; phylum Streptophyta; class Magnoliopsida; order Asterales; family Asteraceae; genus Chrysanthemum; species Chrysanthemum seticuspe. Next base: position 7,999,456 of record BPTQ01000002.1, on the reverse strand, counting down.
GCAACTAACCTTGCTTTGTTTTTGATAACATTGCCTCTTTCATCCCTTTTAACTCTAAAAACCCATCTGGTTCCAATAACTCTCTTCCCATCTGGAAGATCACATAAAACCCAAACCTCTTGAAGTTTAAATTGAAGAAGTTCCTCCTGCATAGCTTCAACCCAGCTTTCTTTAGTCAAAGCTTGAGCAATATTCTTAGGTTCCTCTTGAGAGATGAAACAGGTGAATAAACAGGTTTGATGATCCTTATGGTTTAGCCTGTTTTGTTTATACACAAAGCTAAGTAAAGCATTATGAGGTTTTGTGAAACCCTTAGCTTTGTGTCTTGTCATAACTCCAGAAGTAGAAGGACCAATGATTTGATCAGTTGGATGATTCTTGTGAATTCGTAAGATGGGAGACTCTGGAACTGCATATGTATCATCCAAGTTAGTATAATCAGCACCTTCATTGAAATCTGTGAAAATACCTTCATCTTCAAGCTCATCATCAGCGTCTTCTAACCCAGGCATTGTAGGATCATCCAAATCCTCTAAAGTACTGTCATCTGGGGCAGCAGTACTTTGGTTGAAAGTACTGTCCAAAGTACTGTGAGAGTACTCTGCAGTCTTATTCTTCTTCTTTGCCTCTTCATAAGCTCTCCTTTGTTCATCAGTGTAAGAATGTGCTAACACATCTTGAAGAAGCATCTGATTAAGTTCCTCTTGAATAGATTGATCCTCAGCAGATAATGAGGATTGTGGAGCAACAGTACTTTGTTTTGGAGAAACAGTACTTTGTTTTGGACTCACAGGATCTTTATCAGGAACAGCATCAGGTCTAATATGAACATCATGTACAACATATTGAACATTTTCTTCAGTGTGCAAAGGTTGATTTTCTTCTCTAACAGGAACATAATTCATTGAAGGAGATAAAATCTCAAGATCAAACATCCAATCAGGACCTTTTCCTTTCTCATTGTCTTGATCTTCTAAGAACTCAACATGAAGACAATCTTGAATCTTCTTAGTAACTCTGTTGTAGACTCTAAATCCTTTACTGTTAGTGCAATATCCCAATAAGTAACCTTCTTCAGATTTGCCATCAAACTTCCCCAGATTATCAATGGTGTTTAAAATAGTAAGAGGGCATCCAAAAGGCTTCATAAAACGAATGTTGGGTTTATTGCCCATCAGCAATTCATAGGGTGTCTTCATCTGTGGTTTAGTGACAGAAACCCTGTTGAGTACATAGCATGCAGTACTTACAGCTTCTGCCCAAAATTGAATAGGGAGATGAGAATCAGCTAACATGGTCCTTGCAGCTTCAATCAAGGTTCTATTTTTCCTCTCTGCAACACCATTTTGCTGTGGTGTTCTAGCAATACTAAACTCCCTTTTTATGCCTTTATTTGCACAAAAATCATCCATAGGCTTGTTTTTGAATTCAGTTCCATTATCGCATCTAATACCTCTAACCTTGAGTCTCAATTGGTTTTCAAGTGCTATTATAAGAGTTTGAATAGCATCAAAAGTATCATCTTTAAACCCCAAAAAGAAAACCCAACTGAAACGACTACAATCATCAGTAACAACCAAACAGTACTTCTTCTTATTTAAACTTGCCACAGAGACAGGTCCAAATAAATCCATGTGTAATAGCTCCAATGGTTCTCTAAGATTTCTTTCCTCAAGCTTCTTACAGGAAGCTTTATGTTGTTTACCCTTCTTGCATGCCAAACATGATTGATCATTCTTGTAAGTCTTTGAAGGTAAACCTCTAACTAAATTGCCTTTGACCAGTCTGTTGATGTTCTTGAAATTCACATGGCCCAATCTTCTATGCCACTGATGTGCCTCTTCAGATGTTGCTTTAGCCACCAAACATGTGGCTCTTCCATAAGAATGTAGACTCTTCATGTCTAAACTATACACATCATTTGTTCTTGGTACCCTTAGTACTACCAAGTCATCATCAACAGGTTTGAAGTCAGAAGAAAGAATAAGACATTCTGTGTCAGTGAATAACACAGGATGCTTTTTATCACAAATTTGAGATACTGACAACAAGTTGAACTTTAGCTCCTTCACATATCTGACATTTTCAAAATCAATTCTCCCAGCTTTAATTGTTCCTTTCCCAGTAATCCTTCCTCCATTGGGATCATTCCCAAATGCAACTTTTCCTCCACTAATATTTCTAAAATCAGACAGGATCTCTTTATCACCTGTCATACTTCCAGAGCAACCACTATCCACAATAAGATGATCTTTAAGCCCCTCTTCTGGGTTGCCCTGCACACAAAGAAAAGAGTTAGAAACTCTTAGGAACCCAAGCCATTACTGACTTGTGTTCCCCTTGTGGAGTTACAAACTCAAATTCCTTGAGTATGTAATTTCCACTATCTTTCAAATGGTGATCCAAAATTATCTTTTGAGTTTTAGTATGTGGATTTTCAAAACTTTCTGGTTTTTCAACATAAATCTCTTTCACCAGTTTATTAGCATTTTCTTGTGTCACACAAACATCTGATTCACTTTTTGTTAAACGTACTGTGTATCCCTTACCAGTACTTCCCCGTTTTACCCATTCAGTTTTAACAGGTGGTTCCTGTGATCTAGATCCCCTATATGAATTGTGATACATTCTAGGCTGATAATGAGGTCTCCTAGAATACCTATTCCAAGCAGTGTTATCAGTACCTTGTCTCTGAGCAGTACTTTTGAAAGTACTGTGAGATACTGAAGGTCTTCTCTGATGTGGGTATCTATGATCTGGTGTGAAGTTTCTGTGATTAACCCTATTTGAATTAGTCCACACTGGTTTGTGCTCTCTAGACTTCTGATCTGTAGATTTGTTCCTTGGAAACTTGCTTAAATATTCTGAGTGTTTGTCACAATCTTTGATTAAGTGAGTAGGACTATAACACACAAAACACAATTTTTGACCCATATGACCAAAGTGATTTCTTCTATGTCTATGCCCAAAATTATTTTGCCTTCTTGATGACTGATAAAATCTGTTTTGACCAAAATTATCCCAAAAAGGTTTAGCAGTACCTTTTTGAAAAGGTTTTGCAGAAGGTACTGCATGTTCAGAAGGTACTGCTTGTTGAGCAGTACTTTGGTTTAAAAGTTCTGCTTGAGTATTTTCAACAGTTTCTTTGGGTTTCTCAGACCTAGATTGAGCAACAAGCTTCTTTCTAAACTCTAGACTATCTACACCATAACGAGAAACATCAGGCCTAGCGGGTTGATGATTAATGGGATGAGGAACAGCATGATAACCATTGTCTTTCTTATATTCAGGAGGTGGTTCACTTACTGAGCCCTCATTACTAGATGAATCTACATAGTTAATTAGTTCATCATCACTAGTGGTTATGTCCTCAAAATCACCATCATCCTGATTACTAGGTTGGTTTTCATCTACACTGCTAAAGTCCATTCCAAATCCTAAGCCTGTTCTAATGTAAGCCCTTCTCTGTTTTTCAACATAAGCAACATGGGACAATCCAGACTCTCCCCAAGCAGCAAACTTAGCTAACAAATCATCTCTTTCCTTAGTTAATTTCTCAATTTCAGCAATTTTACAGTTTAGTTTCCATTCACTAAGTTTTAACTGGTAATCCTGTTGTTCATACTTTTCAGCCCAAGCCATTTCATTATTTTCATGTGTTATGATTTTAGCTTCCATAGACTCTAAAGTGATTTGATAACCTGCTACCTCAGACCTAGCCCTATTACAATTATCTCTTTCAATTACATAACTGTTAAGCAATTTTTGATAAAACTCATAACAGTTTGAGCATACCTCAGGTATAGGAGACTGAGTTGGTGTAGTAGCCACCATAGCCAGCAGAACAGGATCATCTTCACTTTTTCTGCTCCAATCAAATATTCCAAAGCCATCATCAGATTCCAAAGCAGCATGGTCAGATTCCTCATCAAAAGCAGTGCTCCAGTCCAAGGCTTCCACCGTGTCTTTAACTGCATCTTCCACTGCTACCATACAGTAAGTCACTGGTTCATCATCAAACTCTTCACTCTAGTCCACTTCTGATAACTTCTCTTGAGCAACCAAAGCCTTTGTTTCAGTTATTGGAATTTCCTTGAGCTCAAGTTTAGGCTTCTCAGATGTTCTGTTTGCTTGATACTTAGCAAACCTGCACTCCCTTGCAAAGTGACCAGTCTTTTGACAATTGAAGCATTCAATTTTAGATTTGTCAAAAGTTATTCCTTGTTTTGGTTTGAAATCAATATTTTTGCCTGTCTTCTTCATATACTTTTTGATTCTTGCAGTGATCAAAGCAACTTGCCACCTGATATCAATTTCTTCAAGTGCATCTTCTTCAATCTGTGCTAGATCCTCTTCATAAGTGACAGGTAAGCTTGCTTGTTGTGCAAAGAAAGAGCACACAACTTCATCTGAGTTCAAAGTTATAGATGGCGGGGCCTGCTGAGCATATGATGGGGGATTGTAAACAGCAGTACTTTGAGAAACAGTACTTTGAGGAGAAGCAGTACTTTTGGAAGTACTGCTCTTCTTTTCAGATGATAGAAAAGCTATACTGTGAGATTTGGAATTTGGTTGACCACTCATCTCATGTTCATACACCTTTAGTTGATGATAAAGATCATCAAAGTCCATAACATCCAACCCCTGTTGTCCTCTGATCATAGTAGCAATCACATGCCATGTAGATGGCAAACTCCTTAGAAACTTCAAATTAGCATCCTCAACTGATACTTGTGCCTTGTACAATTCCAACATGTTGAGTAGATTCTGGAACCTATCATATGCAGCATCAAGACTCTCTCTTTCTCCAACTGTGAAAGTTTCGAATTGTTGTTTCAGCAAGTTTCTGTGCATCTTTTTAGAGGCTTCATTCCCTCCAAATCTGGTCTTGAGAGCAGCCCAGAGCTGCTTAGCATCTTTAGCATCATGAAATTTAAGAAGATGACCATCTGGAATGGCAGACAAGAGAATGTTTAGAGCCTTCTCTTGATTCCTTATGGTTGCTGCTGGTAAAACTGCTTTTGGTGCAAGAGGTTGTCCAGCAACTTGAATGGGTTCTTGAGGAACTTCATTCCCATTCACAATTACATTCCACAGAGCATGGTCTGTAATGGCAATATACTGCCTCATCTTCATGCACCAGAGATCATATTCTCCCTTTTTGATAATTGGAATTCTGAGTGAGGTGATTGAGGGTTGTGGAACAGCTTCAGTCGACATCTTGGATATTGTAGGGTTTCTTCCTAGTCAGAGTTTCCACACAAGCTCTGATACCACTTGTTGGATCGATATACTTTAATCAAACTAACTTAACTAGCTTGTTAAGGTTTAATAACCTCGGATAAATCCTAAGTTATTAACAAAGAAACACTGAGCAATCTTTATTAAGTACGCGGAATTTACTTAGCAAAGCTAAGAAGAAAAACTTTATTAACAAACTCTAAATCTGCTTATTATGCAGATACTCTATTACAACTCTAAGATAATCGAACTTTTCTCTAAACTCTTAATTCGTAAACTCTAAAACTCTTTTTCTAAAATCGTACCTCTAATGCCAATCTAGGAGTCCTTTTATAGGCTCAAGGATATCCTAGTCGGTTTACAATTGATAACCTTGTACGACAAGTAATCTAAACATGGAATACAATACTTTCCATAAACGAATAAAATAGTTCTTCTGTTCTAGCAGTACTTTGACTTTATCTTGCAGTACTTTGACTCTGTCTTTAGCAGTACTTTGACTCCTTGACTTCTTCCAGTACTTTGCAGCTTTACAGTACTTTCATATCTTCAGTACTTTGATATCTTCAGCACTTTCATATCCCAACAAAAAGGAAGTTTCCTTGACCCCGAACGACGCGTGTAGCGTTATCAGTCGTGTTATCAAATATTTTGACACTTTCTTATCTGACATCAAACTTTTGGAACGTGAGATTGATATTCAATCTGAAATAAAAGTTGAACATTTTCATTCGCCATTGGCGCGAGAACAAAGTGACATTTTTCAGAAAAGAATTTTACCCCATGTCAAAAATTTGAAAAATTGTGCACTATATTGGGAAAGGGATTTTCACAAGAAACTTGGTCTCATGAAAACAGTTTCGAGAAAACAGAAACATCGATTTCAAATACTAAACGCAAAAAGCAATTATTGAGAAAAGATGTTGATCGACTCTTGGAAAATGTTATCTGTGCTGATATCAATAATCTTGTGTTATTACATTATGTTGAATATGCATCTGATCATATCTCTGCTGATTCTGTTGATACTGTTGATATTGTTGTGAATACTGATAAGGTGCCTCAGATCGAGTCTTTAAAAGCTGAAAATGAACGATTGCTAAACGAGCTTTCAAACGCAAAACGTCGTCTTCAATGGTGTCAAAAAGATATTCATACTCAAAAATTGATTTTCAAAACAAAATCGCCCAGTTGCGTTCAAACACTTTTAATCCAAAACTTGAGCAACTGGATGATCAAAACGTGTCTGTTAAGTGTCAAATCTCAAAATATGAACAAGAACTTGCAAAAGTTAAAAAGGAAAATGGTGTCATATCTGATTTACTCAAACAGACTCGTGATGAAGCATCAAATGAACTTGACCATTATCTTGCACACACTAAAGAAGTTATGTACTTTGCTAGAACTCTTCGTTCTGAAAATCAAGAACTGGTGCACACTATCTTTAAGTTAAGGGAAATGTTAGGAAAGTATGAACAAGTTCAGCCTAGCATCATTAAGAAAATTGCACCTGTAACACTTAGCAAACATGTACCCAGAATGCCTACTGTCAAAACACAAGTTACTAATGTGCTTCCCTCTACTGAAACAGGACTAGTTGCCTCTTTTTGAAACGTCTGTACTTCACAGCCTAGGAGCAATACAAGGAAGAATAGGAAGTTGCGACCTAAGAAAAGACAAATAAAGAATGCTGAAGTAGAAGAACACCATAAGACTTTGAATAAGACTCTAGTTGCACCCACTTTAGATATTGCGTCTGGTAAATGTAATGGAAAAAGTGTTGTAACTAATGCTAAACCTTTAAGTACTTTTGATATTCAGTCTGATGCTTCTTGTGTTATATGTCGTAAAAGTATGCGTTCTGATTGTCATGATAAATGTGTTGCTAAGGCTATCTTATCTCGTTTAAGGAATCCTAAGACCCGGAATACCTCTAGGCCCACTAATGCTTCTAAGTCTGTGCTTGATAAACCGCCCTCTTTAGATTCTAAGAAACGTATTGATGTCCCTGTAGCTCCTGTATCACCTCCAAGAAATGTAGTACCACCTAGTGCATTCACTAAGACTAAAGCTAAGACTAGTTGGAGATGGCAGAAATGGATACATAATACTCTAGGATTTAAATGGATGCATAAAGTTATTGATGTGTGTATTTATACTATAACTACTTTGGAACCCTCTAACACTTCGGGTTCCACATCTACTTCTATTCCATCTGTGTCGTCTGTGTGTAATGCAGGTGATACAGATCATCCTTTGGATTGTTGATAGCGGATGTTCCCGACACATGACAGGCAACCTTAAACTGTTATCAAACTTTGTCTCAAAGTTCATTGGCACTGTCAGATTCGGGAACGATCACTTCGCAGCTATCATGGGCTACGGAGATTACATTAATGGCAACATCAAAATTAGCAGGGTTTATTATGTGGAAGGCCTTGGTCACAATCTCTTTTCTGTTGGTCAATTTTGTGATGGAGATTTGGAAGTCGCTTTTCGGGAGAAAACTTGTTTCATTCGTGATCTACAAGGAAACGATCTTATGTCTGGCTCTCGTAATTCTAGTCTATATACAATCTCAATGCAAGACATGGTTGTTTCTTCTCCCATTTGTTTACTCTCAAAGGCTACCTCAACAAAATCTTGGCTATGGCACCGTCGTCTATCACATCTAAACTTTCAAACCATCACCAACCTTGCTCGACACAAACTTGTTGAAGGTCTCCCCGAGATTCCAGTATTCTAAAGATCACCTTTGCTCAGCTTGTGAACAAGGGAAAAGCACTCGTGCTCATTTTCCTTCAAAGATGGAACACAACTCTCAACATGTGCTTCATCTTCTTCACATGGATTTGTGTGGACCGATGCGCGTGCAGACGATTAATGGCAAACGCTACATCTTGGTAATTGTTGATGACTACTCAAGATGGACTTGGGTTTACTTTCTTCGAAGTAAAGATCAAGCTCCACAGATGATCATCACCTTTCTCACGAAAATTCAAATCCAGCTCCGAAACACCGTCAGACAAATTCGAACAGACAAAGGAACTAAATTTGTGAATCAAACTCTTCGGGAATACTATGAGAAAGTGGGAATTGAGCATCAAACATCCATTGCCCGCACACCAGAACAAAACAGAGTTGTTGAAAGACGAAACCGTACGTTAGTGGAAGCTGCCAGAACGATGTTAATCAATGCTAAACTTCCAGATTACTTGTGGGCTGAAGCTGTCTCAACTGCATGCTACACTCAGAACTGCTCAATGATTACAAAACGCCACAACAAAACACCATTTGAGCTTCTCCACAACCGTAAACCGTAAACCGAATCTCAAACACTTTCATGTCTTTGGATCTCTTTGCTATCCAAATAATGATCGTGATGACTTTGGAAAGCTCAAAGCCAAAGCTGACATTGGAGTCTTTATTAGATATTGTGAGAATTCTAAAGGTTACCGGATTTGGAATCGTCGTACAAAGCAGGTTATGGAAACGATTCATGCTAATTTTGATGAACTTACAGACATGGCTTCTGAGTATAACAGCTTGGAACCCGGTCACAACCGCTTAAACTTCCCCCAAACCCCATCATCATCTGAATCAAGACCTCAACTTACTCGTCAACAAATGGAAAGACTATTTGCTCCTCTGTTCAGTGACGATATTGATGAACGTGCTCCAGGTGTATCCGATGTTTTCACTGCTCAACCTGATACTAATCTTATACTTGATACACCTGCTACAACAACTACTGTTGAAGAAGCACCACCAGTTGACTCTACAACAACAGTTGAAAAAACTGCTTCCAACGACGCAGAACCAGCTGATGATGCTCTTAATGAAGTACCCCCACCTGCAGGTTTTGATCCAAATGCGTTCTTTACCCCGTTTGCTAATGAAACTGCTGCACATGATGTCGTGGAATCATCTACAAGCCATTTGAATCCTCAGAATCTGCACAATGTATACCAACATCAACCCTCTACACATAGATGGACAAAAGACCATCATCTGGAAAATATTATTGGCAACCCGAATCAACCAGTCGTTACAAGACAACGTCTTCATACAGGTGGTGAACATTGCATCTATGCACTCACTGTCTGCCAAACTGAACCTAAAAACATTAAGGACGCAATGACAAAGGACAACTGGATCGAATCCATGCAAGAAGAACTCAACCAATTCAAACGTTTTGAAGTATGGGAACTAGTTGAAAGACCAACAGGGGTCTACGTCATTGGTCTCAAATGGATTTGGAAGAACAAATTGGATGCTAAAGGGAACGTAATCAGAAACAAGTCATGTCTGGTGGCTAAGGGTTTTAGACAGGAAGAGGGTATTGACTTTGAAGAATCATTTGCTCCGGTTGCTCGTCTTGAGGCTGTTCGGATATTTCTTGCGTTCGCGGCTCATATGAATATAACGGTCAATCAAATGGACGTCAAAACTGCTTTTCTGAATGGACAACTGAAAGAAATGGTTTATGTCAGCCAACCAGAAGGATTCGTTGATCCAGAGTTCCTGAACCATGTCTATAAACTGAACAAAGCTCTATATGGTCTCAAACAAGCTCCTCGGGCGTGGTATGATAAGCTATCATCTTTCCTTATTGCCAATAATTTCTCCAAAGGTTCGGTCGATCCAACTCTTTTTATACAATATCACAGGGAACATATTTTAATTGTTCAAATTTACGTGGATGACCTCATTTTTGGGTCAACACATAAAAAGTACTCAATCGCTTTTGCAAAACTAATGAAGAAACATTTTGAAATGTCGATGATGGGTGAACTTACGTTCTTTCTAGGACTGCAAGTTCATCAATCACCCCGTGGTATTTTCTTGAGTTAGTCCAAATATGCCCTTGAAATTCTGAACAAATTCGGAATGAATACTTGTGATACTTATGCCACACCAATGTCACATACCAAGAAGCTGGACGCTGATTTGCTTAGGAAATTGGTTGACCCTACCAAATACCGTAGTATTATTGGGTCTCTCATGTATCTAACAGCCAGCAGACCTGATATTGTCTTTGCCGTATATCTTTGCTCCCGTTATCAGTCGAGACCAAATGAAACCCACCTCTCAGAGGCTAAAAGAATCCTCCGATACATCAAGGGAACCATTAATTTGGGGATCTGGTATCCGAAGGATTCTGGTTTTGAACTAATAGCTTTTTCAGACGCTGATCACGCAGGCTGCTTAGACTCTCGGAAAAGTACTTCAAGAGCACTACAATTTCTTGGTGACAAACTGGTGTCGTGGCAATCGAAGAAGCAGGATTGTACATCCCTGTCCTCAACAAAAGCAGAATATGTAGCCATGTCGGCGTGTTGTGCTCAAGTCATTTGTATGAGAACACAACTCAAAGACTATGGTTACATATTTGACAGAATCCCGATGTACTGCGCAATCGGAGTGCTATTGCGATCTCGTGCAACTCAGTTCAACACTCAAAGTCAAAGCACACCGATCTTCAATATCACTTCATCAAGGACCACGTGGAACAAGGTACTGTTGAATTATACTTTGTGGGTACAGAATACCATTTGGCAGATCTTCTCACAAAAGCCTTAGCTCCTGCTAGGTTTAATGAGTTGGTCCACCGGATTGGTATGAGGTGTTTGACTCAAGAGGAACTGGATGAACTCTTACAACATTCTTAAAAACCAGTCAAACACCAAAATCTCTTTTGTAAATATTTTTTCAAAAACAAAATACAAAAATATAAAATCAAATAAAACTTCAAAAATATTCTTCTATCTATATTTCTTTTAATATGGCAAGTACAAATCTTCCGTCAACACTCAAATCTTTCAAAATTCAGTATTTTTCCGATCAAGTGTTGAGGGGGGGAGAAAACAAATATTTTTCAGTTTCATAAAACCTTGTACTTGCATGTTATCTTATCCCGGTTGTTTCTTTAATAATGGTGGTCACATTTCTGGTTTTCTGTCACTCCTCGGACTAAAATTTATAAACTTTCATTATTTCTTAAGTCAAGGGGGAGTGTCGTCAAAGTTATTTCCAAATATTCTTCGTTTGGTAACCAAAATGGAAGTTAAAGGCTTTGGATGAAAATGGAAAAGGTGGAGGGACTAAAACTGTCAAAATCTGAAAGTTATTTCTAATAAAACATCCCACCTAACTTACTCTTCACATTTATTACTCACACCAAACTAATCCTACGCCTAATATTCGATCTTCAAATCCGTGTGTTGGATCATCATTTTGTAAGTGACTTCTTAATCTAAACGTGTTTTCATACAAATGTTTTGATTTATATAAAAAACTAACGATTATATTTTCATTTATGATCAATTTGGTATTCTACGCATAAGCGTAAGAACACCTAATCAAGAATGGGTGTTTATGGTGAAAAAGATAGTTTTAAAACGTTTATATAACATCAATGATTATACTTTCATCACTAAAACACACCCAGATATACGAATTGAGTGATTTTGTAAATTAGGGTTTATGCGTGGGTTTGGGTATTTTCAAATGTGAATGTTTTTAGTCAAAAAGATAGTTGCGTGATGTTGTTATTATAGTGAATTGATGTTATCCATGCTCTGAAACAACCCAGAAACACTAAATAATCGTTAATTAGAAATTAGGGTTTAATGTTCTTAAGATTTGGGTATTTTTGATTCATTGCAAATTTGATGTTAAAACTTGGTCATATCACTCACATGACTACTTAGAACTACCAGAAAAACTTTGGTGCTAATCCTATGGCTAGATTTCATACGCGTAATTATTGAACCTTAGGGTTTAGGTCTACGCATAAGTTATCTTACGCGTAACTGCTTATATGAGTATTCATGATATGATCTGAAATTAAATGAATGCATGTGTTAAGATTGACGCTATGATGATTTTATTTCAGGTTATTATGCGTGAAATTCAGAATCAAGGTTATTAGCAATCTACGCATAAGGATCACCTTACACGTAGAAGGTTATGCGTAAGAGTAATCTTACGTGTAAGGTTCTACATAAGGGACTACGCGTATCCTGTGAAGGATATGCGTAAACAGTGACCTCTACGCATAAGGTCTACTCTTACGAGTAAGCCTTACACGTAAGGTTTTATATGCGCTTACGCGTAAGCTCTACGCATAAGGTTCCCTTTTTTCCTACGCGTAAGTCAGGATCCTACGCATAAGCTTGCGTTTACGTGTATACCTCTCCTGTTTACGCATAAGCTACCATTTCTACGCCTAAGCCTTGATTAAACCTTCATTATGAATTGTTACGCGTGCAAACTTGTAAATAAATAAATCATAACGTCATGAAACCAATAATGTCACTAATAAGCTTAAACGTTTAATATGTTGTGAAAAATAAGTGATAACATAAACTTTAAAACTTAAAGTTAACTAACTCACGAAACTTTTCTCGACGTCATTGGACTATTGAACAAACAAGTGACTTTGGACTCGTAACAATCATTGACATATCTCATTCAATAAGTAGACAATAAAACCTTCTGTTGACTAACATTATGTCTTTCGGTATGTTGGTTCTGTTGGCTAAATATATTTCAGATCACGACATGGACGCTCAAATAAATGTGGATGCACCAAATGTTCTCACCATTGCTGATATCTTCCCTCATGGATATCCAATGAAGATTGGAAAGAACAACCTCAAAGTTGACTTTGATACTCTCACCTGCTCAGAATCTTCTTGTCTCATTGCTGTTGACATTCTGAAGAGCCATCCTTATCAGAACATGCTCACCAATTCTGCCACAGTACCGGAGATCTACATTCAACAGTTCTGGAATACAATGAAAATGATCAAAGGTCAAAATGCTGTGACGGTGACGCTCAATCACAAGTAAATCACCATCACTCCTGCAGATTTAAGGGCTGTTCTCCTCATTCCTGAAATCATACCAACTGAATACTCTGCTGCACCCACTGAAGAGACGGTTCTGCAATTTTTGATTGATATTGGGTATGACGAAGCTTCAGGGGTTATCACTAAGCATTCTCACATGGATCTAAAGAACATTCCTCAGCCTTGGAGAACCCTTTATATCATCATCACAAAATCTGTTTCTGGTCGTGACAGCGGCTATGAGCATCCCAAGCTCGTGGAACTGCAAATCTTTTGGGCTCTAATCAACATGAAGCACATCGAAGTCGAAGCTCTGATATGGGATGACATGATGACATTACTTAAAAAGCTTGGTTCAAAGATTCCTTATATCAAATATAAAAAACTGCTGATCCAAAGAGCACTTGGGTATAACCCAGATATCCCCAAGAGAATCAATGACCTCGATAATCACGACATGTTGTCTGAACCTACTTTAACTGTCCGATTTAAGGAGACAACAACCAAGAAACAAGGTACTGTGTTGCCAGATCACCTTCTCTCAGATAAACTCAAACAACTCTACTCTTACAAAAGGTATTTGGTTGCTGTGGAAGAGAACAAAGTTGGTTTTCTCGATGAAAAATCTGCTGGTACACCTAGAAGGAAAACCCGACAAGGAAGTGCAGGGAGTGTCACAATTACTGAAGGACAAAGAAAGTTTCCTAAGAGGTCACCTGGTCGAAAAAGGAAAGTTCCCTCGAAGGAACCTATTCCAGTTCCCAAATCTGAATCGCAACAACAACTGAAAGATGAAATCTCTGAGGGAACCGAATCAGACGAAGAGGTTACATACTCTGAAACTGCTAAAGATGACACTCCAACGGTACCTAAACCTCCCAGTCCACCAGCAGATAAAGGAAAAGGAAAAGCTCCTGTGGTTGAACATGATAAGGAGAGCTCTGAAGAAGAACCAGTTGACGAAGAAAGAGAATATCAAAAGAAGTTCAAATTCCTTAGACTCCAACACGTTGCGAAAGAATTTGCTAAAGATCAAATGGGTGGCCCCGGAGGATCGAGTGGTGGAGTTCAACCTACACCAGGTCTTGATGCGGTTAATCAACCCGATAAGGGATCTGGTGCCACCACTTTGGAACAACAACAAAAGCGAGTGGAAGAATCTATTGATTTTGACTTTGAGGAACCTGATAAGGAAAAGTCTGAGAAAGAAGAGGGTGACAAGGAAAATTCTGAGAAGGAAAAGACTGAAGAGAAAGAAAAATCTGGAAATGATGAAGATATTGATTATGATAAGTTTCTTCTAGATAGTCTTACACGCTCAAAGGAGAAAACTTCTGAGCCACCAAAGGACCCAGAGTCTCCTCATATCTCATCATCATCAGATTCATCTGCTCACTCTTCACCACCACCATCAAAAAGATCAACCAAATCATCATCCAAATCTGTGAAGAAGCCAACGGCATCTTGGATCTCTCAAGCTAAGACCAGAATCGTTAAAGCTGTCAAGCAGGTCAGAGAGAAAGATATTACAAAGAGGAAGTTAGATTTTCTTGTTGACCATATACAGTATCTTCATGATGAGAAGGAAAAGATGCAAGTTGAAAGGGAGTATATCCAGAAGCTCATGAAAGATGATCTTCAAGGGAAAATGGACGAGATGATCAAGGGATACACTCACAAGTTCCTTCTTGACGTCGTTCCTAAATTGACAAAGGAGATGTACACCAGACAACTCTATCTGAACCTACTGCATTTGGCCAAGAAAGCTATGAGATCAACCCCTATGCAAGTTAACATCAACCCAGTTGATCCCTTAATATTCTAAGATGCTGAATTGGTTGACAGGCTAGTATCTCAAATGTCCAAACGATCTGCAACATTTACTTCTTCCGAAGGTAAATTGTTTGAAGCCTTACTGGAATACCAACTCAAATCAGCATGCAGAGAAGAAACTGAAAGGCCTAAACGTCCAAGAGACGATGAAGACAAGGATAAGGATAAGAGTAACGAGCCTAAATGTCCGAAGAAGTCTGGTGAATCATCTTCAATGCAACCTCCACCCCAACGGACTCCAGCTCAACAAAGATCTCCTCCTCGCTCTTCTATAGAAAAACCTCTGGATTCTGAGTTACCACCACAGACTCAGAAAACTGGTGATTACTTTGAGTATACGGGTGGTGACGATGAGGAAGTCTCTGATCCCCAACAACAACCCATATCTCCTGACATAGCCAAGAAACCAGAATCCTCCACAAGGCCAAAGAAAAAGAAGAAAAAGGTGCCTATGACTGACGTCCTATCATGGCTAGATGAGGATGATACTGAATTTGACTGGTTCTCAAATCTTGTTGATTCCACTCCCTACCCATCTGAAGGTCAAGATGTTACAGAATGTAGTACATTGGAGCATGCAAAGTTATTGCAAGAAAAATTCCGTGTGAAAAAGATGACGAAATCAGAGTTGAAGCGAATCAAGAATGAAGCATTTCAACTACTAAAAGACAGCTCGGAAAGTGCTATTGAAGTTGAGTATCACCTTGATAATATAGCACGAGCTATGTCTAACAACATGGATTGGCTCAACCCCGAAGCAAACATCAACTTCACCAAACGGGACAACCCTCCATATTACACCGACTGGTCTAAACCTCTACCAACAATTGGCTAACCAGATCAACCTAAGATTCCATTTCGCTACTTCTTCAACAAAGATTTGGAATTTCTTCTACACGGTGGCGATGGTTCAAGGAAATACGCTACATCACTGACACTTCCATTCCCAACAGCCATATACTCTAACTGCATAGCCATCGAGGAAAAGGCTAACCATATGTTTTCCAACAATGTGGAAGTATATGACCGTGATGCAATGTATGGGATTCACCATTGGCCGGAACGCCGACGAATCTACTACAGAAGCTGCCAGGTTCAGAAGTCTCAACATGAAGTGTTCAGTACTAAAGGAATCGTTGTTATTAAACATGTTGATCATTCGTCTAAATGGGACTACACTTTCCTCAAGAATATCGTGGTCAAAAGGCAAGACGAAAGGGATTATGCATTTTCTGAAGTGGACTTTGAGAATTTGTCTCTCAACGACATTGAATACATGTACCTTGCCAAAGTACAGGGTCGCATGAGACAATTCTCGACTGAAGTACAACGTGAATACATCAAGTCCTTGCTTATCTTCATCAGAAGAATAGTAATCAAAGAACGTGTAGAAGATCTCCAGCTTGCAGTTGAATCATATCAGACCCGTGTCAACTTCACCCCACCTCAACTAGAACTTCCCGACATCAACCATCTTCCACAATACACCCTCGTCAGCAGACCATTCGGAGTAATTTACCGTAGTGAGCTACAAAGAAACTGCTTGATGGCGTGTCGAGATCTTCACAAGTTCGGGGATCACACATTGAAGATGGTTAGGGATGGGTTAGCTTATCGGTTGAAGGAGATATATGAAAGAATTGGGTCTCCAAAGCGATGAAATTCTTAGGACAGACGAGATGTGAAGAGGATCATCACAAAGATTGATGAAAGGTTGTACAGAAGGGACCAGTTCAGAACTCTGGAGAGCTTTGTAGGTGGTCATCCCAGGATTGCTCTCGCCGGATATCAACGCCCTGTTCGCATTCCTGGAAAGATTGATGGACTTCCTGGTACCCCTTAAACTGCTTCTATTTTATAATATTTTGGATGTGTGATTTAATTATGACAATGGCTTGTGCACATATATCAGTGTACAACCCGTACTTGTAATGAAAGGACCCTGTGGTACGCTTCAGTGCCACAATCCTTATAAAAGGAGCGAAAGCTTCTTACTTTTGAGCAAAACCTATTAAACCTTTCATTCTTCAAGGTTTATGCTCAAAAGAACAAGTGCTTCCCCTTATGTTTTTCAAAACCTCAACCGTTTATATCACTCGTTGAGGGGGAGTATTTGACTTAAAAATCTTTGTTCACAAATTGTTCTTTGTCGTAATCTTCCCATAAAACTCGAAATGGACATATTTGATATCAAAATTTCGTCACAAATAACATTTATATGCCATTTTTGAGGGGGAGAAAAATATGTGATAAGAAATATGTTGTGTATATGCAAATGAATCTTTGTGCTATAGACTTAACCAACGAATTGACGATATCTTAACTGTTAGTAACTCGAAAAGACTTGTCCAGGACGGGTAATAATTTCAAGCTAGTTCACTAGTGATGTAAACGTGTCTCGCAAAGGACTTGTCTGAGTAGAATGTACCATTCGAAAAACTCTTGGTAGACATGAACTTTGACGGGTTTGACAACCTTTTGAGGTTTCTCCACACCTTCAAGATAGTTATTAGAGCTAGTTGTCACCTAAAAGCTGACAATGTATCTATTTAACTATACAACGTAATCGTGTCTCGCAAGGAATTATCTATCTTGAGTCGATCAATTCAAAAGTGCGCGCTCTTCCCTCACTGTGTAGATTTCCGTCAAAACTCTTAAGCACATGTGGAGGGGGAGTATTTCTGAAAATCTAAAACTCTTGAAGTGTTCAAACATGGTTTTCATTCACAAACACTTTGAGAGATTTTCATGAAAATGGTTTTATGGCAATGGAGTTATAAGGTGATTAAGGTTAGGAATAACCGTCCTATGATCCGCCAGAGCCAGAGGGATCTACCCAAGGACACCACAAATAGTTAGAATTTAGAAGTCCTTAGGTATGATTATAAAAAGGAGAAAATGAGAAACGGAGAAAGAAGGAGTTGAAGAATTAAAAAGAAATGCATAGAAAAGGGTGAAAAGAAATAGCCCTCCAGATTATTCAACTTAGGGCAGACACCGGGTTAAATTCATATGCTACTGGTTGTCACTTGCTGACGCCAGTATTGAAGATTAAAAGTCGTCATGGACCCAGTGACGCATGCACTAAACCTTCTTAGCCACTCAAGTTTCTCTCAACAGAAGCTTGTTTCATTCTCACAGGGAACCCTACGTAAACTATCAGCTTTCTCTTAGAGATAGCTGGTATTGAAGAAGGAGACCCTCTCCCTAGTCTCCGCTCAAGAAAACCCAAAACGTTCTATTGAGTCTAGAGCCACGAGATTCATCAAAAGATCTCTTAGGTACACTTGACATTTTATCACTTGTCGTTCAACAATAAGAACTTCATTGGTACATTATCGAGTCCTACACAGATCTTAGCAATCTATCGAGAACATTTATGAGAGGTTTACATTTGTGATCCTCAGTGATTGAATGGAAACTCCTGCCAGGGTCAACATCAAACAGCCCTGTCAGCAGGTCGCTTCGGTAACTCCTCATGGATTATGCTTAGTGGTCTCAAACGGTCTACAGTCATGAGGTGATGCTTCGGTGTACCTTAGCAACTCATCTGAATCGTAGGTGTGCTTCGGTACATCGTGTTATCTCACTTGTGGGACTCTGGTTCAGGAACGGCCTTTGTGAGATTTAGAGTTGTGTTTTCACACTATGCTGTTAACACTCTCGAAGTTCAAACTTGTAAGTGCCGGAATCCGTTTATTACTAACCTTTCTTATGTTTACTTCTTATGGAAGCTCTGGAGCGGACTGATCGTGCAAATTCTCCACATGCTCATGCCAACAACATCATTATGGAAGTTCTCTCATAATCAAAGGCAACACAAAGTCAGAATGATTCTTCATCAAAATAGAATCTACAAAGTTTAAAGACTTTAAGAACTTCATCAACAGTAATCCAACGTTAAAGAGCGTATGAGCATGTTGGAGAAAGATGTGGAGACACTGGAGCAGCGAAGCAGACCTGATGCACACTACAACAACATACTATCACTTTCATAGAACAAAGAACAAAAGAACCAAGAAAATGAAGACGTCAAAGCCGAGTAATTCAAAGGAAACAATTTCTCTACACTGGGGAGATTGTTCGAATCAAGACATTTCTTCTCACAAGAAAGAAGAATGTCAGAAAACGTCAAAGCTACTATTACATCAGCACATACAACGTTATCACTCATTTTATTCATCACTAGCACTTGAGGGGGAGATTGTTGGAATCACTCCTAAACCTTAATTCAAGTGTTAGTAATTCATGTGTAATAGTTAGCTTAATATGGTCTTCATGTTAGTAATTAGCCTTAAGCTTATGTAGAAGGCCCATAAGCCTAGGCCCAAGTCCAATAAGGAAAGGAAGGGACTAGGAGTGTTGCCCTAGCTCCCTCTCCTATAAATACTCGTGTATAACCCTCACTTGAGGGTTGGTTGTTCAATTTATCTCTCTTTCATACTCCTACGCGTAACTGTCTTAATTCATACGAGTGTGTGTGTTTGGTTTATTGTTCATCCGCCTTTTCCTCCTTCTTATTTCTACATATTGATGCTTGTGTTACATATATGGTGACCTAACATATAGGACGCCCATTTTTGCTTTCCTACATGTTGCATTGAAGGTATTTCTATTATTACATATTGATATATCATATAGTACAAGACAATTTGGAAATTATATTACCAAGTATTTCCTAGTTGAGTTAAAGCTCCTAGACCCACAAGTATGATGGCCACCAACTGACGTGTTTCTGTTATTCTTGTTTTGTTTTGATTTAGCCTTCCAATCATCCTTATTCCAAACATCACGTAGTAGTGGTAGCCAACAATCTTGTTTTATCCAAGTAGGGTTATATTGGGCAAGTTGACTATAATCATCATCAAAAGGAACCTTACCGTTTTTCTCATACAAGTGTATGGCTCTTGTTCTAGCAGCATTCAACATACCATTCCAACGAGATGAGGCATGTTTCACAAAACGTTTTCGAATACCTTCATCAATTCTTGGATCCCATTGATAGGATTGCTGCACATAAGATAATCGTTAATAAGTGACTAGAAGTGAATACCTTCATCATATTCAATAAAACCATTGTATCCTGTTACATATCGCAATAATAAACCATCCTATTTTTCTAAAAAGCAATGAAACTGTCAAAACCGACTTGGAGTTTTAAAACAATCATTAATGAGGGACTGGAAATACTCTTGAATATATTTATATGTTTTTTAAATTTGTAAATAGAGGCAAACCTTAAAACGAAGCCACATTTGGTCTTTCTTCTCTCGTGGAACACAGCCCCATGTTGGTCGTGGTTAAATGGTTTTTAAATTGTAGTGGCCTGTTTTCGTTGTCGTTCAAATGGTAGTTCGAATCTTGGATCAGTTTTTGGTTATGATAGACAAGGTTTCAGCTTTCAAGTATAAGTGGCTTTTGTTATGTTATGTTCGGAAGAAGGTGTTGTTAGTAGCGTTTGGTTTGTATGGAATAGGGTCGAAGTGCCAATGGTCCAAAGGTCAACAAAGAAGAGTCATTGGTCAAAAGGGTCAAGGACATTAGTTAAGCGCATTCAAATTTCATATAATCTATTTACAAAGGGTATAGATTTGGATTCGTACTTAGGGCCCGTTTGGTTTGTAGGTGGGTTTAGGATTTAGATGTGTAAATTGTAGTGGCCTGTTTTCGTTGTCGTACTTAGAGCCCGTTTGGTTTGTAGGTGGGTTTAGGATTTGGATGTGTAAATTGTAGGGCAAGTAGTTCAGGTCAAGTTGGTCGTGGTTAAATGGTTTTTAAATTGTAGTGGCCTGTTTTCGTTGTCGTTCAAATGGTAGTTCGGATCTTGGATCAGTTTTTGGTTATGATAGACAAGGTTTCAGCTTTCAAGTATCAATGGCTTTTGTTATGTTATGTTTGGAAGAAGGTGTTGTTAGTAGCGTTTGGTTTGTATGGAATAGCGTCGAAGTGCCAATGGATGTGTAAATTGTAGGGCACGTAGTTCAAGTCAAGTTGGTCGTGGTTAAATGGTTTTTAAATTGTAGTGGCCTGTTTTCGTTGTCGTTCAAATGGTAGTTCGGATCTTGGAACAGTTTTTGGTTATGATAGACAAGGTTTCAGTTTTCAAGTATCAGTGGCTTTTGTTATGTTATGTTCGGAAGAAGCTGTTGTTAGTAGCGTTTGGTTTGTATGGAATAGGGTCGAAGTGCCAATGGTCCAAAGGTCAACAAAGAAGAGTCATTGGTCAAAAGGGTCAAGGACATTAGTTAAGCGCATTCAAATTTCGTATAATCTATTTACAAGGGGTATGGATTTGGATTCGTACTTAGGGCCCGTTTGGTTTGTAAGTGGGTTTAGGATTTGGATGTGTAAGTTTTGAGAAAAAAATAGGAGAGAGTAAATATATAAATAGTACTAGCAGGGTACCCGCTCATTGCAGCGGCGGGCGCCATACAATTAAAATATTCAGCAATTTTATTTTTAATCTATATTTTACAATACAATAGATATACGGACGACGATAATTTTAGTTTTGAATACTGTTATGCAATAAAAAAGTTCATATAAAAATTGTAGATTATCCACGTGATTTGATGACAATAATGAGTTGGTAGTAGGTATATTATAAAGGTATGAGATAAAAGTAGTTGACAATAGCCCGTAGTCATAAGTTATCCTTAAATAATAACACCATAGCAAATTTTAAAAATCACTTACATAATACTAAGAAAATTTAGTTCTCAAAAATAATGTTTGTTAAATTTGTCCCACATAGATGGATGATACAAGTAAAAGATTGCTTATAAAGATAAAGTAAAAATAAATATTCAATAAATCATGTGGGTTACTTTAAAGAGTATAATTATTAATATGCAAATATATATATATATAGAGTCCGGTTCTAGAGAAAAGTGTATTTAGATAGAAAAGTGAGAAAAAAAGTTATAGGGTAGATTATGAAAACATTACAAACTTCGGGGTAAAAAAAGAAAGAAAAAAGAAAAAAAAGGTTCGGTCTTTTTGATACACATACCACCACCACCACTGACTCAAACACTCAAACACACACACCGACTCAAACACACACACTCACAGTCACTACCACCACCATCGCCAACCCGCACCGTCACCACCATCACCATCGCCACCATCATAGTCACCACCACCACTGTCACACCTGCACCGGTCAAAAGAACATATTCCGATCATAAATCACACACAAATTCGATTAAAAACAACACACTCCAATCAAAAACACACACTCCAATCGAAAAACACACATTCCGATCATCAAATAATCAAAAATTTAAGGATAGGAAGCGACCTAATTCCGTTCATTAGAAAAAAAAGTAAGTGTTTAATTATAGGTTTTATTAATTTATACAGTATGTTATTTTCGTGCATCATTGTGTCAATTTTAAGATAGTTGTTGTTATTGTTAAATGAAATTATATATTAAAGCATTTGTATATATTAAATTACAATTTAGTGCATCTGCCTTAATAGTATGTTACAACATTAGTTTGCATGAATAAGTGCATCCTGATTTATGTTATTGCATCTCTTACTATGGTAAGAGCGTCATCTTATAAGTTAGGGCATTTGTTTTTTGATTAGTGCATCAAAAAATGTGTTACAACGTCTGTTAGATAAGATCATCATGTTTTAAGTTAAGGCATATGTTTGTTTAATTATTGCATCTAAAGTAAGCGTTAGTGCACTTGTTAGTATAATTAAGGCATCAGTAGACTTGTTACGTCACTTGTCTATATAATTAGTGCATCAAAGAAATGTGTTAGAGCATCTCTTAGTATATGATAAGAGCCTAATGTTAAATTAGGGCATTTGTTTGTTTGATTAGTGCATCAAAAAATGCATTGGGACATCTATTAGTATGATAAGAGCACCATGTTATAAGTTAGGGCATCTGTTTGTATGTTTATTGCATCGTTGCAACAACTCGGGCATCTTCTTGTATATTTAGTGCATCGATGAACAGATTAGGGCATCGATGAGTAAGAATAGGGCATCATTAAACATATTAAGGCATCTATATTTGTGTTTAGTGCATCCGGTTGTATGTTTAGTGCATCTCTTAGTTTGATAAGAGCATCACATTATAAGTAATTACTGGCCCTACTGATGTCATCTTGTTTGTCAGAAGAAGCTTATATAACTCTACTTTCTCTTCTTCTGCATCACTATCCACCCAGCCCACATGTAATTTTGTATCTTTTTAATGCAGGCAGGGTCGTACACAGACAACTTATCAGTTGATTTATAAGAAAACTGAGTATGTTGTCACCTGCTTGTAGTTTATGCATATAAGCAGTTTGAAACAAGTTATTCCAAACATCCCCCCAAAGTGAAAATAAGTTGTTTCGACTAGAAGTTTTAAGTTTCTTAGAGGGTGTTTGGATTACTGATATAAGTGTGTATCTGCTTCTTTTTAGAACTAAAAATCACTTCAACTATGCATGTTTTTTTTGTTTTTTTTAATAGCCCCATATTCAAAAAATTTGTTCTCGAAGGGCAAGCAGTTATTAATGTTTTTGTTTATTTTCGTTTGATGCGTTGCAGTGGGTATTCAGGAAGGAAGCTATTAGTACAATCAACTATATCAGCTTGGTGGAATAGGTGGGTATGGAAGGAAAATAGACATGGAACCAGGAAGATGTAGGCATTGTTTTTAGTTGAGGGGTGTCTTCTTCTTTGCCAGAGAATAGAAAACAATGAGACCGCTACCCGTTGCTTCAGCTGGATAAAGACCTGTATGTAAGTAAATAATATGGGAGGCTGCTGTTGCTACTTTTCTAAAGGAGCAAAACTCAACAGTTCACCCCGAATCTATCATGTTAGTACAGTTTTTCATTAACTCTATAAGTCTATTCCTGATGCTTTGCTATTTGAGTTGGACCATTATATGTATTTGATTATACAATCCGACTTTTTATTTTGGAGGCTTGCCCATAAATGATCTTGAGTTTCGGTTTTTCAGTTTTAAGTTTATAACTGAGTTGGACACACAGTCCATAGTTAGTTATTTTGATTTAGATATCTAATAAAGAGAGAAAAAACATTTATAATGATATAACAAGGGTCTGAAGTAGCTAAAGCAAAAATCAGATGACTCTTTAGTAAGACTGAAAGAATATGAAATCTATTAATTTTGAGTTCTTTGTGTTCTTTTGTCAGACGATGTAATTATTAAATCATTTATCAATGTTCCCATTTTTTCATTACATTTATTAATAAAAGCAAATGCTTAATCAGAGATTAGAGTTCCACAGTATTTTCAGTTACATCACTTTCGGTTTTACGTTTTCAGGTCGTTGGAGTCTTTTACGGCTTACATTTTTACTCGTCTTAATGGCTATTACCTACAACATATTTGACTATAAGCATTCAAAACTTAGACTTTCTTTTTGCACCTTTTTTTCCTTTCAGGTGCAATCGAAAAAGGAAGATGAATGGTGTGGGTGGGTTGGGTAACAGGTCAAAATGGATAGAGTCAAAAAGGTAATTATTGGGTATGGTTCAAAAAGGTATATATACACATAAGGGATCTATGAGTATGATTAGTGCATCAAAAAAGTAGATATTAGTGCATCCATTTGCGTATTTAGAGCATCTGATTGAACATATTAGGTATATATATACACATAGGGCATCTATGATTTTGGTTAGTGCATCCAAAAGGTAGATATTAGTGCATTCATTTTCGTAGTTAGAGCATCTATTTGGACATTTTATGGCAGCAAGGGCGGTTGATTATAGTATCGGGAGTAAGATCTAGTAAAACTATTAAGTAACATTGGAGAGAGCTTGCATAATTGCGAATCCCACTCCTCATTTATGGAAGAAGGTTTCTAGGATGGTAAGTCACTATTACGGAGTATTAACCAATTTGATTTCTGAAAACTGATCTAAATAGGAGGTTCAGTAAGTCAAGTGACCTAAGTAAGTTACCTAACCTTACTCTTATAATACTTCCAAGATCGACATTAGCCATTTTTTTCAATTATTTATCTGTCAAGATCTCAAGTTTATTCAAGTTGCCTTGTTAGTTAGCATCATTTGAAAAACTTTATTTGATCTGTGTTGTAGAGGACTAGAGGATATACTTTTAGAGTATGTTTCTTAAGGGTCTTTTGTGCAGATTTGTAATAAAAAACATGACTGCTTTACCGGTTGGTTCATTATTCAATTATAAATTTATACACATGACCCTAAACACTGAAAGTACATTCTTTCGACATGCAATATACCCAGATATCATAACCTACAAGTGTTTAACTAGTGACTGGGTGCCAGATTACAGATCTAGGATCAGTTTAGAACTAAATATTTGGTTAAAATTGTAACAAGTACTCATAAAGTTTGATTCATAAGTTCTGTATTCATGTGTCTCCATTAGAGGGTTGGATAAACATTGAAACGATTTCATTGAATATAATTGACGAGTTTTCAGATGCCCACAAGTATCCCAGGTTTAGTTGCACAAATGAATTTACCTTTGCACGTGTTATAAATCCCCTTTGTAGAATTATACAAATTTAAGTCAAAATTTTGAAGGTTCTTACCCAACATCTAGTTCTAACTGAACCTTCATATCCCTATAAATTGAACTAAAAAATTACATTTCTTAACAGTGAAATATCTAGCTCTTTTACATCATGAAAAAGGATACAGACCACCCAACTCATTGTTTACTTGTTTCATGCAGGTGGTGGGCTTTTGAAGCTGCATGATGACATACAAACATGCGGTGGTGATTATACAGCAGATTCTCGTGGACCCTTGACATCAGCTTAGAGAGTTACATCATGTATAGAGGATGAGGCTATGGTGGTGGTCTTTATGGAAGTGGTAGCGGTATGTACGGTGGATGAATGTATAATAGTAGTTATGGAGGCATGGGTGGTATGGGTGAAATTGTTGCAAAGTTGACGTAAGATGAGGTGGATAGACTAAATTATGTACCGGATATTTTAGTGCATCAATGTGTAAGTTTAGTGCATCCATTTGTAGATGTGTTATTGGGACAATCAACATGCGATTGGTGTATCTCCTATCAACTATGTCCCGAAGAAAATTTATGTGTCCGGTTTCATTGAATCTGGTGTTGGACGTTTTGTAACAGATGTTGGCCTATCTGAAGGTTAGTTGTATTTATTTTATATTATTTTATTTTATTATTTTTTTTTGTTTTCTTTTTGTTTTCTTTTATTTATTTATTTCTTAAATTATTTTTATTTATAGAATTAATCTTGGTGTTAATATTTGTGTTTGTGGCCTGCTTTATGTAGGTAGTCCATCATTACTTGATGGTGAACATAAGTATATTACAAATCGTATGTTAGATCTTCAAAGGAATAGTATTCCAGGTGAAACGTGTTTACCACTTGGTCTCTAAGACATGGTGCATCTATAATGGCCGCCCGTACAATGTGTAATTATGATTTTGTTGCTCAAACTCTACTAGCTGATGGAGTTGTCGAGAATGTAGGCACTGAAGAAGATTCTGAGTTTCGATTGCTTACTCAATCAGCTGGTAAGCACCTTTTTTTAATAGGGACGTCTCTGGTATTGTTGCTTTTAGTTTGGATGGTGCTTTTTAAAGTCTTGGTTGTTGATTTTAACTTATATGATGTTGCAGATTTTGGAGGCCCAGTAGTTCAGGGTCGGGTGTTTGATCAACTTTGTGGGTCATCACAGCTTGCAACTGCAGTAAATCCAACTGATTCTGTACAAACTAAAGGTAAAGTTCGGGTTTTATTCCATCATGTGTTTGTCTTTGAGTATTGTGCATAGGTTTTTACATAGCTGGTGTTTGTATACATTTCGTATGATGTTGTTCTTATTGTAGATTTTTTTACGTTTGGGTCACTAGATGGTCCTTCTAATTCCGGTTCCAAATGCCGAATAAGACAGTCCCAACGCAATCGGGAAGGATCACACTCATCTGTCAGATGTCATAGGCGTAACTTGCAAGGGCGTGTTTCCACAGATGATTTACAGGATGCTACAAAAGAAGATTAGTAGGGAGTAGTATTGTTTTATTGTCGTGATGATTTCGATTGGATACATTTTATTGTATTTTTAGTGGGAAAGTGAAACTGAAGAAACAATGTGTACATTTTAATTGCATTTTTAGTGATCTTTATGCGTAGATCTGGCATAATAGCATTTACAAATTTTATAAATAGATGAGCTGGGTTTTTCTTTTGAATAATAGATTAGCTATTGAATGTTATAGATTACACGAAAGTAGTGGGTTTTTTTTAGAACAATTCATCTTTTGTGTACATGTGCAGGAAAAAAAAAAAAACTCTCCCATGGTGAATATATATTGGAGTTGTTTGACATTATAGTATTAAAGGAAATTTAAAAGGTACAAAACAGCCCTTGACAAATAAAAAAAAGTAACAAAAAAGCCCCTTGAGTAAGGAAGAAAAAAAAAGAGGGGAAGAGGGGGTGATCTAACGGTTGAGATCACTTCTCTCACTTTTCTCTTGAGATCAACTTTTTAAATGATCCAATATATATATATATATATATATATATATATATATATATATATATATATATATATATACATACATCACTTGTCTGTATAATTAGTGCATCAAAAAATGCATTAGGACATCTATTAGTATGATAAGAGCACCATGTTATAAGTTAGGGCATCTGTTTGTATGTTTATTGCATCGTTGCAACCACTCGGGGATCTGCTTGTATATTTAGTGCATCGATGAATAAATTAGGGCATCGATGAGTAAGAATAGGGCATCATTAAACATATTAAGGCATCTATATTTGTGTTTAGTGCATCCGGTTGTATGTTTAGTGCATCTCTTAGTTTGATAAGAGCATCACATTATAAGTAATTACTGGCCCTACTGATGTCATCTTGTTTGTCAGAAGAAGCTTATATAACTCTACTTTCTCTTCTTCTGCATCACTATCCACCCAGCCCACATGTAATTTTGTATCTTTTTAATGCAGGCAGGGTCGTACACAGACAACTTATCAGTTGATTTATAAGAAAACTGAGTATGTTGTCACCTGCTTGTAGTTTATGCATATAAGCAGTTTGAAACAAGTTATTCCAAACATCCCCCCAAAGTGAAAATAAGTTGTTTCGACTAGAAGTTTTAAGTTTCTTAGAGGGTGTTTGGATTACTGATATAAGTGTGTATCTGCTTCTTTTTAGAACTAAAAATCACTTCAACTATGCATGTTTTTTTTGTTTTTTTTAATAGCCCCATATTCAAAAAATTTGTTCTCGAAGGGCAAGCAGTTATTAATGTTTTTGTTTATTTTGGTTTGATGCGTTGCAGTGGGTATTCAGGAAGGAAGCTATTAGTACAATCAACTATATCAGCTTGGTGGAGTAGGTGGGTATGGAAGGAAAATAGACATGGAACCAGGAAGATGTAGGCGTTGTTTTCAGTTGAGGGGTGTCTTCTTCTTTGCCAGAGAATAGAAAACAATGAGACCGCTACCCGTTGCTTCAGCTGGATAAAGACCTGTATGTAAGTAAATAATATGGGAGGCTGCTGTTGCTACTTTTCTAAAGGAGCAGAACTCAACAGTTCACCCCGAATCTATCATGTTAGTACAGTTTTTCATTAACTCTATAAGTCTATTCCTGATGCTTTGCTATTTGAGTTGGACCATTATATGTATTTGATTATACAATCCGGCTTTTTATTTTGGAGGCTTGCCCATAAATGATCTTGAGTTTCGGTTTTTCAGTTTTAAGTTTATAACTGAGTTGGACACACAGTCCATAGTTAGTTATTTTGCTTTAGATATCTAATAAAGAGAGAAAAAACATTTAGCTAAAGCTAAAATCAGATGACTCTTTAGTAAGACTGAAAGAATATGAAATCTATTAATTTTGAGTTCTTTGTGTTCTTCTGTCAGACGATGTAATTATTAAATCATCTATCAATGTTCCCATTTTTTCATTACATTTATTAATAAAAGCAAATGCTTAATCAGGGATTAGAGTTCCACAGTATTTTCAGTTACATCACTTTCAGTTTTACGTGTTCAGGTCGTTGGAGTCTTTTACGGCTTACATTTTTACTCGTCTTAATGGCTATTACCTACAACATATTTGACCATAAGCATTCAAAACTTAGACTTTATTTTTGCACCTTTTTTTCCTCTCAGTTGCAATCGAAAAAGGAAGATGAATGGTGTAGGTGGGTTGGGTAACAGGTCAAAACGGATAGAGTCAAAAAGGTAATTATTGGGTATGGTTCGAAAAGGTATATATACACATAAGGCATCTATGAGTATGATTAGTGCATCAAAAAAGTAGATATTAGTGCATCCATTTGCGTATTTAGAGCATCTGATTGAACATATTAGGTATATATATATACACATAGGGCATCTATGATTTTGGTTAGTGCATCCAAAAGGTAGATATTAGTGTATTCATTTTCGTAGTTAGAGCATCCATTTGGACATTTTATGGCAGCAAGGGGGTTGATTATAGTATCGGGAGTAAGATCTAGTAAAACTATTGAGTAACATTAGAGAGAGCGTGATTAATTGCGAATCTCACTCCTCATTTATGGAAGAAGGTTTCTAGGATGGTAAGTCACTATTACGGAGTATTAACCAATTTAGTTTCTGAAAAGTGATCTAAATAGGAGGTTCAGTAAGTCAAGTGACCTAAGTAAGTTACCTAACCTTACTCTTATAATACTTCCAAGATCGACACTAGCCATTTTTTTCAATTATTTATCTGTCAAGATCTCAAGTTTATTCAAGTTGCCTTGTTAGTTAGCATCATTTGAAAAACTTTATTTGATCTGTGTTGTAGAGGCTAGAGGATATACTTTTAGAGTAAGTTTCTTAAGGGTCTTTTGTGCAGATTTATAATAAAAAACATGACTGCTTTACCGGTTGGTTCATTATTCAATTATAAATTTATACACATGCCCCTAAACATTGAAAGTACATTCTTTCGACATGCAATATACCCAGATATCATAACCTACAAGTGTTTAACTAGTGACTGGGTGCCAGATTACAGATCTAGGATCAGTTTAGAACTAAATATTTGGTTAAAATTGTAACAAGTACTCATAAAGTTTGATTCATAAGTTCTGTATTCATGTGTCTCCATTAGGGGGTTGGATAAACATTGAAACGATTTCATTGAATTTAATTGACGAGTTTTCAGATGCACACAAGTATCCCAGGTTTACTTGCACAAATGAATTTACCTTTGCACGTGTTATAAATCCCCTTTGTAGAATTATACAAATTTAAGTCAAAATTTTGAAGGTTCTTACCCAACATCTATTTCTAACTGAACCTTCATATCCCTATAAATTGAACTGAAAAATTACATTTCTTAACAGTGAAATATCTAGCTCTTTTACATCATGAAAATAGATACAGACCACCCAACTCATTGTTTACTTGTTTCATGCAGGTGGTGGGCTTTTGAAGCTGCATGATGACATACAAACATGCGGTGGTGATTATACAGAAGATTCTCATGGACCCTTGACATCAACTTAGAGAGTTACATCATGTATAGAGGATGAGGCTATGGTGGTGGTCTTTATGGAAGTGGTGGCGGTATGTACGGTGGATGAATGTATAATAGTAGTTATGGAGGCATGGGTGGTATGGGTGAAATTGTTGCAAAGTTGACGTGAGATGAGGTGGATAGACTAAATTATGTACCGGATATTTTAGTGCATCAATGTGTAAGTTTAGTGCATCCATTAGTAGATGTGTTATTGGGACAATCAACATGCGATTGGTGTATCTCCTATCAACTATGTCCCAAAGAAAATTTATGTGTCCGGTTTCATTGAATCTGGTGTTGGAGGTTTTGTAACAGATGTTGGCCTATCTGAAGGTTAGTTGTATTTATTTTATATTATTTTATTTTATTATTTTTTTTGTTTTCTTTTTCTTTTCTTTTATTTATTTATTTTTTAAATTATTTTTATTTATAGAATTAATCTTGGGGTTAATATTTGTGTTTGTGGCATGCTTTATGTAGGTAGTCCATCATTACTTGATGGTGAACATAAGTATATTACAAATCGTATGTTAGATTGTTAGGTTCCCATATTAGTAACACAAGCATCAATATGTAGAAATAGAGATAAGATGATCGGTTGAACACGTTATCACACACACGAATATAAATGAAGAAAAGTTATGCGTAGATTGAAAGATAAAATGAACAACCAACCCTCAAGTGAGGGTTATACAAGAGTATTTATAGGGCAAGGAGCTAGGGCAACACAACTAGACTCCTTCCCTTCTTATGGGCTTGGGCCAAGGCTTATGGGCCTTCTACATAAGCCTTAGCTTAATAACAAACATAAAGGCCATATTAAGCTAACTATTACATATGAATCACTAACACTTGAATTAAGGTTTAGGAGTGATTCCAACAATCTCCCCCTAAGTGTTGGTGATGAATGAAAGAGTGATGAACATTGTAGGTGTTGATGTAATAGTAGCTTTGACGTCTTCTGACATTCTTCTTTCTTTTGAGATGAAATGTCTTGTTCGAACAATCTCCCCAGTGTAGATAAATTGTTTCTTTTGAAGTATTCTGCTTTGACGTCATCATTTACTTTGTTCTTTGATCTTTGTTCTTTGTGATGGTAGTGATAGTATGTTGTTGTTGTCTGCATCAGGTCCGCTTCGTTGCTCTAGTGTCTCCACGTCTTTCTCCAATATGTTCACACACTCTTTGACGTTGGAATACAGTACTGATGTAGTTCTCTAAGTCTTTAAACTTTGTAGATTCTTTGACTTTGATGAAGAATCATTATGACTTTGTGTTGCCTTTGGAGAGAACTTCAATTAGTGTTGTTATTGGTTTGAGCATATGGAGAAATCTGCACGATCAGTCCGCTCCAGAGCTTCCATAAGAAGAAAACATAAAAACGGTTAGTGATAAGTGGATTCCAGCACTTACAAGTTTGAACTTCGAGAGTGTTAACAGCATAGTGTGAAAACACAACTCTAATTCTTACAAAGGATGTTCCTGAACTGGAGTCCCACAAGTGAGATAACGTGATGTACCGAAGTACACCTACAGTTCAGATGAGTCGCTGAGGTACACCGAAGCATCACCTCACGACTGTAGACCGTTTGAGACACACTAAGCATAATCCACGAGGAGTTACCGAAGTGACCTGCTGTCAGGGCTGTTTGATGTTGACCCTGGCAGGATTTTCCATTCAATCACTGAGGATCACATGAGTGAACCTCTCATAAATGTTCTCGACAGATTGCTAAGATCTGTGAAGGACACGATAAAGTATCACTTGCGTCCTTATTGTTGAACGACAAGTGATAAAATGTCAAGTGTACCTAAGAGATCTTTTGATGGTTTTCCTGAGTGGAGACTAGGGAGAGGGTCTCCTTCTTCAATACCAGCTATCTCTAAGAGAAAGCCGATAGTTTTCGTAGGGTTCCCAGTGAGAATGAAACAAGCTTCTGTTGAGAGAAACTTGAGTGGCTAAGAAGGTTTAGTGCATGCGTCATTGGGTCCATGACGACTTTTAATCTTCAATACCGGTGTCAACTAGTGACAACCAATAGCATAGGAATTGAACCCGGTGTCTGCCCTAAGTTGAATAATCTGGAGGGCTATTTCTTTTCACCCTTTTCTTTGCTTTTCTTTTTAATTCTTCAACTCCTTCTTTCTCCGATTCTCATTTTCTCCTTTTTATAATCATTCCTAAGGACTTCTAATTCTAACTATTGGTGGTGTCCTTGGGTAGATCCCTCCGGCTCTGGCGGATCATAGGACGGTTATTCCTAACCTTAGTCACCTTATAACTCCATTGCCATAAAACCAATTTCTTGAAAATCTCTCAAAGTGTTTATAAGTAAACACATTTTGTACCACTGTGAGAGTTTTAAGATTTTGCATAAATACTCCCCCTTCACACATGCTTAAGTGTTTTGACAAAAATTTGCATGGTGAGAGAAGAGCGCGCACTTTTTGAATTGATTGACTCAAGATAGACAATTCCTTGCGAGACACGATTACGTTGCATAGTTAAAGAGATACATTGTCAGCTTTTAGGTGACAACTAGCTCTAATAACTACCTTGAAGATGTGGACAACCCCGAAAGGTTGTCAAACCCATCAAAGTTCATGTCTATCAAGAGCTTCTCGAATAGGTACAATTTACTTGGATAAGTCTTGGAAGACAAATCTTTTCAATGTATGACTGTTCAGTTCCTGTCAATTCATGGGTTGAAGTCTTTTCACACGAGGATTCAGTAGCAATTACCAACATATTTCTTATCACACAATATTTCTCCCCCTTAAAAATGGCATATAAATGTTATTTTTGATGAAAATTTTGATATAGAATATGACCATTTTGAGTGTTGCGGGAAGAGTACCACAAAAGAACTATTTGTGAACAAAGTGTTTTAGTCAAATACTCCCCCTCAACAAGTGATATAAACTGTTGAGGTTTTGAAAAATCATAATGGGAAGTACTTGTTCTTTTGAGCAAAACCTTTGAAAAAATGAAAGGTTTGATAAGTTTTACTTAAAAGCAAGAAGCTTTCGCTCCTTTTATAAGGATTGTGGCACTGAAGCGTACCACAGGGTCCTTTCATTACAAGAACGGGTTGTACACTGTAATATGTGCATAAGCCATTGTCATAAATAATCACACATCCAAATCTATATTGAAATTGAAATAGTTTAAGGGGTACCAGGAGATTCAGGTAGTCCAGCAATATCTCTAGGAATACGAACTGGGCGTTGATAGCCTGTGAGATTAATCCTGGGATGACCACCTACGAAGCTCTCCAACGTTCTGAACTGGTCCCTTCTGAACAACCTTTCATCAATTCGAGTGATGATCCTCTTTACATCCCGTTTCTCCTTAGAAGTCCATCGCTTTGGTGACCCAATGCTGTTAGGAATTAGAAATTCCCAGTATTAAAGAGTCGGTCACCTCAAGTATATGTAATCGTTAGAAAGCTCGTAGTCGTAGTTCCTTTAAGTTAAGTAGTAATTTAGTTAAGTAACACCGTGGAGGACGGACGGGTCTTTACCCACTGTATGCCTGATCCACAGCCCAAAGTGTGGCGATTTATGTAAGACTATAAATACTCTCTACCTCCCAAGGTAGAGAGTTGGAGCTCATAATAATAATTTCACTTTCTCTCACTAAGTTCCCTAAACCTCTAACTTTCTCTCTCTAGAATTCCATCTATATGCTACTTTGTGTTATGGTTTGATGTGTAAGTGAAAAGTTATATCTTACAATTGGTATCAAGAGCCATGGTTAGATCATATCTTGCACATCTTTGGATTTATAGTGGTTTTTAGGTGGTCTTTGAGTTTGAAAAAGTTTAGTGGTTTTTGCATCATTTGGTTGATCTCTTGTGTTAAAGTTTGAATTTTGTTGGTACTTTTATGTTTAGAATCATCAAAAGTGTTTAGGTTTTCATTTGGTAAGCTTGAATCATCGTGGTTGGGTTGTTTTTGGATTGAAAAGTGAAGGTTACTTGGTTTTTCAAGCTAGCGACTTAGCTCTCGGATTTTTTCTTGGTAGCGATTTACTTCACAGTTTTGTAGCGAGTTACAGTGTTAAAACTAGCGAGTTAGTTCTAGCGAGTTAAAGTACAAGTAGTGGAATCTCCACTACGGTTAGCGACTTGTGGTAGCGACTTAGTCTGTAGCGAGTTGCTCTTTAGCGACTTGCATATCTAGCGACTTGTGTAGCGAATTACTGCACAAATTTGGCTAGCGACTTAGTCTGTAGCGAGTTACTACTTAGCGACTTGCTTTTCTGTTAGCGACTTGGGACTCTAGCGAATTAGGGGTGTAGCGAGTTAATTTCTAGCGACTTAGTGCATTACTTGGTAGCGAGTTAGCACTTTATCATCTAGCGACTTGAGTGATTGTTTACGGTTTTCTCTTGATTTAGTAAAATCCCGTGAAAGAATCTATTTCCCGGTTTAATCATAGAGTTATAAAATCCCGTATAATCTGTTAACATGTCTACCAACGTTCCCACTGTTCCCACTGTCATCTCCACTGTTGCCGAGGATGTTCAAGCAGCTGGCTCAGATACTCGTCCACCCATGCTTGACAGAACTGACTACGATTCTTGGGCTCAACGAATCAGATTGTATTGCCTTGGAAAGGAAAACGGTGTCAACATTCTCAAATCCATTGATGAAGGACCATATCGGGTTGAGACGACTAGAGACATACTTGATACTAATGAAGATGGTACTCCTGTTTACGGAATGGACAGACCTAAGATGTATGATGAGCTTGATGATAAGGAGAAAAAGAGATTCGATGCAGATATCAGGGCTTCAAACATTGTTCTTCAAGGTCTTCCTAAAGACATCTTCAAGCTGATCAATCATAACACTGATGCAAAGGCTGTTTGGGATAACGTTAAGATGCTTCTCTCAGGTTCAGAATTAACTATGGAAGACAGGGAATCCCAACTCTATGATGAATTTGAGCACTTCAAGATGAAACCAGATGAGAGTGTCTACGAGTACTATGTGAGATTCCATAAGTTAGTGAATGACATGAGGAACATCAGAATGACTATGCCTAACATTCAGTTGAATTCAAAATTTGTAAACAACATGAATCCCGAATGGCACAAGTTTGTTACCGCTGTGAAGCTCACTAAAGGATTGAAGAACACAAACTATGAGCAACTCTATGCCTTCCTCCTTCAGAATGAAAGACATGCCATGTTTGAAAAATTGATTCTCAATCAGTTCAAAACTAACCCAGGAGAGACAAGCTCGTCTAATGATTCAACTGCCTTCTACTCAAACATCGGAATCAAAACCAAAGCTTCACAAGTCACACCCTTGGGTAATGGTAATCACAAACTCATTCCTGATCCTATGTACAAACAAGCTGATGCTGATGCTCACATGGGTAGCTTCATTAATCAACTTGCTCTTCTCATTAGTCAAAACATGAATACTCTCCCACAAACCAACAACAACCTCAGAACTGCATCTAACCCACACAATCAAGCCACAGTTAAAGATGGAAGGATAGTGGTGCAACCAGTTCAGGAAAGACAGTATGAACAGGGACGAGGTGGAGCTGGGAGAGGTTATGTGGGAAACCAGAATCGAGGAAGGAATGGTAACCCAGGTCAAGCTAAGTCAATCAAATGCTTTAACTGTGGTGGTGAGGGACACATTGCAAGGAACTGCACATCTCCAAAGCGTCCACAGAATGCTGAATACTTCAGAGATAAGATGTTGCTGGCTCAAGCTCAGGACAATGGTGCTACTTTGAATGAAGAGGAACTGCTGTTTCTTGCTGAAGGCAATGCCAAGACCTATGATGCAGATGTAGATGAGCAGCCTATTCAGGAGATAGGTCACAATCATCAAAATGCCTTTCAAGTCGGTGACTGCGATGCTTACGACTCTGATGTGGATGATGGACCTACTGCACACACAATCTTTATGGCTAGCATTTCTCCCATGGTGTCTCCCAAGGTCACTTCCTCACCACCAGCTGGGCCATCCCATGACAAGCTAATCTCAGAGGTATTAAAACTATACGATGATGCTAATGTGCAACAGATGCATGACAAAGTACAATCAACTGAAACTATGAAACAAAGTGAAAGTGAAGTTGTACCTAGTGATGCATCTTCTGCAGTTAACAATGACTATGCTTTTGATGAATACACTGCATGTGCCTCTGATGATTCCATTATCTCTGAACTTAATGCATATAAAGAACGTGTTGCTATCTATGAACAGCGTGCCAAGTTTGAGTTGACCACTCGTGAGCAGGAAATGGATGACCAAATGCGTACAACTATTAGAAAAAGTAGGTTTAGAGAAGAAGTATTAAAACAAGAGTTAAATGCCTTACAAGAAAAGCTTTCTAAAACTGCTAAGCAAAAACAAGAACTTCAGGAAAATGTTAAAGTGCTTAAGCAAGAATTCTATGCTAAGGAGTCAAAACTTTTGAATGATTTTTCTAATCTAAAGACTTTGAAAAACAAGCTTGAAAATAAGTTGTACGTACAAGGGAATACCATTCAGACTGCTCACATGATCACTAAGCATAGAGTCTTAAGTGATAAGCATAGCACCCCCCCTTGTTGAGGAACCAAATCCAGAGGTAATTAAAAAGGCTAGAAACGCTCATAAGGTACTTTATGATGGTAATGAAATCCTTAAACCTAGACAAAAACCTAGTTGCGTTGAATGCACTGAGGAAGATAAGAAATCTGATGAAGTCACTAGGGAAAGGATGAACAAAAAACTAGATGACCCGAAATGCAAAGAGAAAAACATAAATATCACTCCTCATGATTATAAGAAGGAAAACTGGATTTCCTTAAACATGTTTAAGCCTCAGACTTTGTTGACTCCCGAACAAGTCTTCTGGAAAAAGGAAATAGATAAGCTGAAAGCCGAAAATATTGTAGAAACAAACCCTCCCCTTAGGAAAATGCCTAGAGCGACTGTGTATCCTCCTAATACACCAATGCATCTTGTACCTAGAACAATTGCCACTAAAAGCAAGACATTAATTAGCCAATACGTCATATTCCAACTATTTGTTGATTTTGAGAAAACTTGCAAGAAAAGGATCACTCCCACTGGTATAACTGAAGGTGAAAGAGGTTTTGAACAAATGAAAGAATGTTATTTAACTGAGGTCATGCCTTTCTTTAAACTTCTAAAAGATCACTTTGAGAGTCTTAAAAAGGGGGTAGAAGCTGATATTAAGGGTATGGAAAAGGAATTTGATGCAATGGTTGCTGAAGTTAGTGATTATGAGCGTGCACTAAAATATAATGAGATTGAGAGAAAGAACTTACATACATTAAATGAGAATCTTATTACTGAATGTGTTGCTCAAGATGTGTTTTTCACTGCTTCAAATTGCTCTATTAATGCTTCCAAATTTCATGAATTATCTGTGGCCCTGAAAGTCTCCCATGATCGCGTCATTGAGCTTGAAAAAACTAATTCTAAACTAAACGAGAAAATTGAACTGGATGATCACGACACTTTGGTTAAACATTTTTCTAAACTAGAAGTTGAGCATTTTAATCTACAACTAAAATATCAACATCTCAAAGAAAATGTCAAAACCTCAAATATCAAGACATCTTCAGATGCTCCAGAGTTTGATGCAGTTTTTCAAATTAACAAACGTGATGAACAGATTCAAGCTCAGTGCAACACGATCAGAAAGTTGAAAGCCCAAATCTCACAATTAAAGGGTCAATCGAACAATATGACAGGCTCCCAAATGCCTCCTCCTTTAGATTCTCAGAATTCTCAAACGTTTCATCTTCAAAACCTAGTAAATGCTTTACAAAAGGAAAACGAAAGTTTTCTAGAAGAAAATGAAAAGGTTAAACGTCATTTCAATGAGTTGTTTGAATCAATTAAAGTCACTCGAAACAAAAATAACGATCAAATAGCGTCTTTGAAAAAAGAAATTGAGAATCTGAAGAGTCAGGTAAAAGGGAAAATGCCAATGACCAATGGGGAGAATGTTGCATCTAAGGTTCCCTCCTGTAATAAATATGCTTTGTCTGTGACATATGTCCCTCCTCATCTAAGGAACAACAAGCTAGCCATTCAAACATATTTCTCATCCCTTAAGGATTGCTTAGAATGCCTGCGTGAGATTGTTGAAGAGGATAAGCTAGAGAAACCTCATGATAATGCAATTGGACATGCATGCTTATATGCCAAACGATCTCAAGAAATCTTAGAATGTTTGATCACAATATGCCCAAAGACATTAGGTGAGAGAGTTAACCCTTTGATTCCATGCTCAATGCCTAAAGCTAAGTATGATTCGCATTCGATTCCCAATGTTTTGAAAGTGAACAGTAGTGTGCCTTTAAACAGCTCAGAATCCAGATCTGTCAATGCTAAGAAAGAGAACTCAAGTGTGCCTTCTAGGAGTACAAATCACAGTACCTCTAGTCTTAAGAAAGTGAACCTTAGTGCACCTGCATGTAGTTCAGATCCCAGTACATCTAAACAGGTGATGCAAAGAGTAGTTAAGCCAACTAATGTTCCCATTCCCTCTACAGGAGAAATCAGTGACATTAAGCGGAGCAGGTCAAAGTCTCAAGACAATACAAGGAATGATAGGACCTCTCAAGCTAAGAATGTGCACTGGAAGAGAGTAGAAGAACAATCTAGGAACCTTAAGTTTGAATCGAATAAAACGAATCGTGTTGATTCTAGTATTAGCTATAGGCGTACTGTAATTAATTCGAATTCTGATACTATTTGCAAACCTTGTACTGATGCTTGCTTGAATTCTGTTTCCAATCATGAATGTGATGTTACTGTTCTGCCTAATGATGTTAAGTGTCCAGTTAATACTGTTAATGCTAAAATTCATGCTAAAAAGGCTAAAAGGCAAAAACGAAAGAAAGCTAGAAAACAATGGAAACCCACAGGAAGAACATTCAGCAGAATAGGTTTTTATTGGATACCTGTTGGTCATAAGACTAATCAGATAATGCCTACTAGAAAATGGATGCTTACTGGTAGAACTATTCCCTTAAGAAGTGGTCACACTGTAAATAGGGCTAATATAGACACTAGTGTTGCATCTATTCACAATGACTCCATCACCTCACTGTCTGATATGAATGCTTCTATTCCTGATGTGGGTGGTCCAACTGTTGCTACTAACCAAATGGAACCCATTCTTGCATGGGGATCCCAATTATCCAGTTATCCATTCTTGTCTGTGTTCAACTGCAGATCGTTCAAATCGTTCTGTGGTACCTGGACTCAGGCTGTTCCAAGCATATGACTGGAGACCGGTCACGGCTCATGAACTTCGTGAGCAAATTCATCGGGACTGTTAGATTTGGTAATGATCATTTCGGTGCTATTATGGGTCATGGAGACTATGTTGTTGGTGATAGTGTCATCTCCAGAGTGTATTATGTGGAAGGTTTAGGTCATAATCTGTTCTCTGTTGGTCAATTCTGTGATTCTGATCTAGAAGTAGCCTTTAGAAAACATACCTGCTTCGTTAGAGATCTTAATGGTAAGGAACTGTTAAAAGGAACTCGTGGCTCAAACCTTTACACCATCTCTATCGATGACATGATGAAAGCTTCACCAATCTGCTTGTTATCAAAGGCTTCAAAAACAAAGTCATGGTTATGGCATCGTCGTCTCAATCACTTGAACTTCGGCACCATCAACGATCTTTCCAGAAAGGACTTAGTTGTAGGTTTACCTAGACTAAAGTATGAAAAGGATCATCTTTGTTCAGCATGTCAATTGGGAAAAAGCAAGAAGTATGCCCATAAACCTAAACCTACTAACTCTGTCACAGAAGTTCTTCATATGATTCATATGGATTTATGTGGACCAATGAGGGTGCAGAATATCTTTGGGAAGAAATATGTGTTAGTTGTGGTTGATGATTATTCTAGATTCACCTGGGTCAAGTTCTTAAGGACAAAGGATGAAACTCCTGATATCATCATCAAGCTCATCAAACAGCTGCAGGTTAGACTAAACAGAACTGTCAGAATTATCAGAACAGACAATGGAACTGAGTTTGTCAACAAACAACTTAATGAATTCTATGAAAGCGTTGGAATCAGTCATCAAAGAAGTGTTCCACGAACTCCACAACAGAACGGTGTAGTTGAAAGACGAAATCGGACTCTTGTTGAAGCTGCTAGAACAATGCTGATCTACTCAAAGGTTCCAATGTTTCTCTGGGCTGAAGCAATTGCCACTGCATGCTACACACAAAATCGTTCCCTGATTCACACCATTCATGGAAAAACTCCATATGAACTTGTCCACAACAGAAAACCTAATCTATCTTTCCTCCGTGTGTTTGGTGCCTTGTGCTATCCAACTAATGAGGGTCAAGACTTGGGCAAACTTAGGGCTAAAGCTGACATTGGAGTATTTGTAGGATATGCACCAAACAAAAAGGGATACCGAATCTACAACAAAAGAACCCGAAATATCATGGAAACAATTCACGTTACGTTTGATGAGCTGACCGGTCAAATGGCTCCTGGACACTCCAGCTCAGGACCCGCACTTCAAAACAGTCCTATTGGTTCATCCCTTGTTCCAAACTCCTCTCAAGAAACACCATATGTACCTCCATCTGAAGATGATGTAAAGAAATTGTTTGATCCAATGTTTGATGAACTGTATGAGTCTACTACTAATGAGGTGCTGATCCCTTCAACAGAGAATGCTCAGATTCCAGTGAATGAAGTCAATCCATCAGTTTCAATATCTGTAAGTCAAGAAGCACCTGCTGCTGATCCTTCAGTCTCATCAACAAATCATCATTCTTCAAATGTACATCATGGAAATGTTTCTGGCATCAATGATGACGTTAATCCCTTTGCGACTCCTGAAGATGCTCCATTTGAAAACATATTTGCTACTCCTGAATCATCATCAGAACCATCTTCTTCAGGAGACATCGACTCAGCTACCTCAGTTCCTCAACAAATGCCACATGAACATCTCAGAAAATGGACTCACGATCATCCATTAGACAACATCATTGGTAATCCCTCTCGTCCTGTATCAACCCGGAAGCAACTAGCAACCGATGCCTTATGGTGCTTCTTCAACTCCGTACTATCTAAGATCGAACCAAAAGACGTTAAAACTGCCATGAATGAAGATAGCTGGTTCAATGCTATGCAAGATGAAATTCATGAGTTTGATCGTCTTGATGTATGGGAGTTAGTACCTGCTCCAGACTGTGCTATGATTATAGCTCTCAAATGGATCTTCAAAGTAAAACTTGATGAGCATGGTGATGTGTTGAAAAACAAGGCTC
Organism: Chrysanthemum seticuspe; assembly: GCA_019973895.1. Lineage (NCBI taxonomy): Eukaryota > Viridiplantae > Streptophyta > Magnoliopsida > Asterales > Asteraceae > Chrysanthemum > Chrysanthemum seticuspe. The sequence continues at coordinate 7,957,675 of BPTQ01000002.1, read as the reverse complement.
GATTGGTTGCTAAAGGATATCGTCAAGAGGAGGGTATAGACTTTGAAGAATCATTTGCTCCAGTTGCTCGAATCGAGGCAATCAGAATCTTTTTGGCTAATGCTGCAAGTAAGAACATGGTGGTATATCAGATGGATGTAAAGACGGCATTTCTGAACGGAGATCTTAAAGAAGTCGTCTACGTCAGCCAACCTGAAGGATTTGTGAATCAAGAGCATCCTACTCACGTTTATCGTTTGAAGAAGGCTCTTTACGGTTTAAAGCAAGCTCCAAGGGCATGGTATGATACACTGTCAAAGTTTCTTCTTTCAACCGGATTCAGCAAAGGAGCAGTTGATCCTACATTGTTCACCAGGAAGTCAGGCAAACATTTAACTCATGTTCAAATTTATGTTGATGATATTATTTTTGCCTCGACTGACCCAATGGAATGTGATCGTTTTTCAAATGAAATGAGTTCAAAGTTTCAAATGTCAATGATGGGACAAATGTCATTTTTCTTGGGATTACAAATTTCACAAAGTCCCGGAGGCATCTTCATAAATCAATCTAAATATGCAACAGAGATTTTAAAGAAATTTGGATTTGATTCATGTGACCCTGTTGACACCCCCATGATTGACCGAACCAAACTAGATGAGGACCTCTCAGGGATCATGATTGACCAAACGAAATATCGAAGTATGATTGGATCCCTGATGTATCTCACAGCTAGTAGACCAGACATTTTGTTCTCTGTGTGCATGTGTGCTAGATACCAGGCTAAGCCTACTAAAAAGCACCTTGAAGCAGTTAAACGGGTCTTTCGGTATCTCCAAGGTACCATCAATATGGGACTATGGTACCCGAAGGACACCGGTATGTCACTAACGGCCTATGCAGATGCTGATCATGCAGGTTGTCAAGATACTCGTCGAAGTACGTCAGGAGGTGCTCAGTTTTTGGGTGATAAGCTTGTGAGCTGGTCTTCAAAGAAGCAACTGAGTACTTCTATTTCCTCTACAGAGGCTGAATACATAGCCATGTCATCTTGTTGTGCTCAAATCTTATGGATGAGATCTCAATTATCTGACTATGGCTTTGAATTCAACAAAATCCCTCTGTACTGTGATAATAAAAGTGCTATTGCTCTCTCATGCAACAACGTTCAACACTCAAGAGCAAAGCATATCGACATTCGACATCATTTCATCAGGGAACAAGTAGAAAAAGGTGTGGTGGAACTATATTTTGTGAGGTCTGAATATCAATTAGCTGACATCTTCACCAAAGCTCTTCCAAGAGAACGTTTTGAGTTTATTCTTCCACGTCTTGGCTTGAAAAGCCTTCAACCAGAAACACTCAAACGTCTTCAGGAGGAAGACGAGGAGTAAAGGTCTATCTTCATCTATCTCTTGTAAATATTTATTTGAAAAACAAAATACAAAATTATAAAACCTTCGAAAATCAAATAGAAAAATATAAAACTTTCAAAATCCATAAAAAAAAAAAAAAAAAAAAAAAAAAAAAAAAAAAAAAAAAAATTTCGAAAATTCTTCAAAAAATATTGTCATATTGTCATGTTTCTCTCGATTCGATAATATCTACGGTCTTGATGTTGTCATTCAAAGAATGACACGGGACTTTAGATGTTGGTCGAATTTTTTTTATTATTTATTTTTTATTTAAAAAAAAAAAAAAAAAAAAAAAAAAAAAATTTAAAAAAAAAAAAAAAAAAAAAAAAAAAAAAAAATTTTGGGAGAAAGAGAAAAAAAAAATGGTTTATTGTCATCTTCAGGCAATAACCCGGTTTTAAAAGAAAGAACAGAGCCATGTTTTATCATGTTTTCAAAATTCCTTGCTCTGATTCTATAAATATTTATCTGCTGAAAACTAAATGCTTTGAAAAATAACTCAATCTCTATTTTTGATAATCATCAGGACTTATTTGTCAAAACATCTATCTCTCAATCAACAACCTACGTCATTGATTGAGGGGGAGAATGATTTCAATTAAATTAAAAAGTTATTTGGCATTAAATTGTTTTTCAAAAGATATACATGCATGTTTTATAAATGGAGTTTAAAGTCTTAAAATCCGATCCTTATCAGTTCAAACACTTTCACAATCATGTCACAATTCTCCTTAAAAGCTTTCAAAATCAATTTAAATCTATACGAGATCACAAATCTCAAATGATTTGATAATTGTGATCGGGGGAGAATGTGTGATTTAAATTAGATTTAAACTGATAATCAGGTAAATGGTTATAAACGGATGTACATGCTATCCCGCCCACATGTGACAAACGATTTCAAATTTTCATGCACATGTTGAGGGGGAGCATCTATCTTAAACCTTTGATTTGAAACGTGATCATTTATCCCAATGTGCAAGTTCCCTCTAGTATGTGCAAAACTCTTTTCAATCCTCGAGGCACATATTGAGGGGGAGCGAATCTATGGAAACCTCATCCTTCCCGGAAATACTATATCTACTTGACTTGTTGAGGGAAGTGATGTTGATATCTTTTAGAAAATGGTAATCAAAAAAAGTTAATTCTTTCTCTTGCCTCCGTGTGCAAAACATTTTCAAATACTTGATGCACATGTTGAGGGGGAGTTCTCGTTCTAAAAATATCAAAAACAATTCAGGTACAAAATGCTTTGATTATATATCACAAGTATCTGAATTGATTTTCAAATGGTTTTCTATTGGATCCTTTGGCAGATGAACAATACCAAATAGACCGACCAACTTTACTTTATGTACGGTGATATAAGGATGATAAGGTTAGGTATTGGTTCCCATGATCCGCCAGAACCGGAGGGATCTACCCAGGGACAATCCACTAGTTAGTGTAGAAGTCCTTAGGCATGATGATAAAAGGAGAAAAATGAGATAAGGGAATAGTGCGGACTAAGACTGAGCTAGTACTGGAATAAACCCAACAAGGTTCTAGTTATGAAGTCTCGGTAAGCACTGAAGTGGTTGAAGAATTAAAAAGAATTGAATGAGAAAAGGGTGAAAACAAATAGCCCTCCATTTATTCAACTTTAGGGCAGAAACCGGGTTCAATTCATATGCTACTGATGGTAACATCGGTATTGAAGACAAGACGTCATGGACCCAGTGACGCACTGCACTAAACTTCCCAAGCCACTCAAGTCCCTCTTAAAAGGGCTTGTTTCATTCTCACGGGGAACCGACAGTATCTATCGACTTTCTCTTAGAGATTGTTGATATTGAAGAAGGAGACCCTCTCCCTAGTCTCCGGCACAGGATCCAAATATGCACAAATTGAGTCTAGAGCCACGAGATCATCAATAAATCTCTTTAGGACACTTTCAATGAAGACTCTCTGTTTCACACAATGTGGAAAGAGAGATTATATCTTGAGTCCTACGCATTATCCTTGTGGTATTGCCAGAACATCTGAGTGATATGTTTACACATTCACAATGAAGATGGAAAGCCTTCTGGAGCCAACATCAAACAAGCTCCTGGTGGGTGGCATGTGAGATCTATTATATGGATCAACCATGTGACAACTGAACAGAAACAATGGGGCGATTCAATTTCTTGAATCAATCCTGGTTCAGGTTAGGGATTGACGGATACCTTTGAAAAACCGGTCTTTGTGCTTAAAAACTCTTTTCTTTAGCACATCGACTGTGTACTCATTCTTCAAACCAAAAGGTATTTTTATGATTGATAATTGATTTTCAATAAAACCTTCGTTGTATTGCAAAAACAACTTCTATTGAGCAATACACGATTGTTTTTCAAATCTCTCTTCATCAATCAGTGGACTTAAAATTCGCTGGTTCACTCACTCCGTGCTGTCTTCTTTGAGATGTTCCGGTTTGAGAACAGCTAGAACAGCTGCGAAACCCTGTCAAGGAGATTCTTAGGAATCCTACCTGATCACAGGCAGTATTTATACTGATCAACGGGGAACCGTGGGCCGTGTACCTCAATTCATCGAAAGTGATCAAAGACACTTTCGTGCGATTTGTTGCTAACTGTTGTATGCAGGTACGCCCGATGTTTGCAGCTGATCAGAATGAAGCGGTCAATCCATAGCCGCATGCTCACTTAACACATTCATCTTAAAAGAAATCATGATTAGTGCATCAATGACTCTGATATTTTCACTCCATGCTTCTGCTACGCTGCTGCCAATATCATGATTCAACAAATGCTTCCGCTACTCTGATGAGAAGATATCATGATCCAAAATGTGAGCATGTCGGTCCCAAAGTCACAACACCACAATGGAAGTCTCAGAGATTGTTGATTGCTGATGATCTCAAATGATGGCTCAAAATTATCATCACATGGATCAGTAAAAGACCTCCACTTGGAATAATCAAACATGCATTGTGAAGAATCGATGACTACGAGCTTAAGAGCAAAGGACTACATCAAGAATGCAAGATCAATTGTTAAATGTTATATCTATTTGTATTCAATGTAATTTTGATACATTATTGAGGTGACCTCCCTTAGGGGGAGATTGTTAGGAATTAGAAATTCCCAGTATTAAAGAGTCGGTCACCTCAAGTATATGTAATCGTTAGAAAGCTCGTAGTCGTAGTTCCTTTAAGTTAAGTAGTAATTTAGTTAAGTAACACCGTGGAGGACGGACGGGTCTTTACCCACTGTATGCCTGATCCACAGCCCAAAGTGTGGCGATTTATGTAAGACTATAAATACTCTCTACCTCCCAAGGTAGAGAGTTGGAGCTCATAATAATAATTTCACTTTCTCTCACTAAGTTCCCTAAACCTCTAACTTTCTCTCTCTAGAATTCCATCTATATGCTACTTTGTGTTATGGTTTGATGTGTAAGTGAAAAGTTATATCTTACAAATGCCTTGTTGTATCTCCTTCAACCGATAAGCTAACCCATCCCTTACTTTCTTCAAAGTATGATCTCCAAACTTATGAAGCTCTTTACACGCCATCAAGCAGTTGTGATGTAGTTCACTGCGGTAGACTACTCCAAATGGTCTGCTAATTAGGGTGTATTGAGGAAGATGGTTGATGTCAGGAAGTTCTAGCTGAGGTCTGGTGAAGTTGACACGGGTCTGATACGACTCATCTACAAGCTGTAAATCTTCTACACGCTCCTGGATCACTATGCTTCTGATGAATATAAGCAAGGAATTAATGTATTCACGTTGGATTTCAGTCGAGAATTGTCTCATTCTTCCCTGTACTTTGGCAAGATACAGATCTTCAATGTCGTTGAGAGACAAATTCTGAAAGTCCGCTTCACAGAAATCATAGTCTCTTTCGTCTTGTCTTTTGACTACGATGTTCTTGAGAAAAGTGTAATCCCATTTAGACGAAAGAGCTACATGCTTAACAGCAACGATCCCTTTATCACTGTGCACTTCATGTTTAGACTTTCGAACCTGGCGGCTTTTGTAGTAGATTCGTCGGCGTTCTGGCCAATGGTGAATCCCATACATTGCATCAATGTCATACTGTTCCACGCTGTTGTTGAACATGTGGGTAGCCTTTTCTTCGATGGCTATACAGTTAGAGTATATGGCTGCCAGGAACGGAAGTGTAAGTGATGTAGCGTATTTCTTTGAAGCATCGCTACCATGTAGAAGAAAGTCCAGATCTTTGTTGAAGAAGTAGCGAAATGGAATCTTTGGTTGATCTGGTTGGCCAATCGTTGGTAAGGGTCTGGTCTACTCGGTGTAATATGGAGCCTTGTCTTGTCGAGTGAAGTCAATGTTTGCTTCGGGGTTGAGCCAATCAATGTTGTTGGACATGGCTCATGCTATGTTTTCAAGATGGTACTCAACTTCGATATCACTTTCCGAGCTATCTTTGAAAAGTTGAAAAGCTTCACTCTTGATGCGTCTCAACTCTGATTTTGTCATCTTCTTCACTCGAAACTTTTCTTGAAGTAACTTAGCATGCTCATCAGATAGGGCGGGAGTTGCATCAACAAGATTAGAGAACCATTCGTACTCTGTGTCATCTTCGTCTAGCCATGAGACGACATCAGCCATAGGCGTCTTCTTCTTCTTCTTTGGCCTAGATGAGGATGCTGGTTTCTTTACTGAAGCGGGAGAGGTGGGTTGTTGTGTGGGCTCAGGGACATCCTCATTGTCACCACCAGTATACTCGAAGTGATCACCGGTTTTCTCTGTCTAGGGTGGTAACTCAGAGTCCTGAGGTTTATCAGCAGAAGAGCGTGGAGGAGATCGTTGTTGAGCTGGAGTCCTTTGGGGGTGGAGGTTGCATGGAAGATGATTCACCAGTTTTCTTCGGGCGTTTAGGCTCTTTATCTTTATCTTTATCCTTATCCTTATCATCGTCTCTTGGATGCTTAGGCCTTTCAGCTTGCTCCTTGCATGAAGTCTTGAGCTGATATTCCAGTAATGCCTCAAAAAGTTTACCTTCATCAGAGGTGAAAGTTGCAGATCTTTTACCCATTTGTAGCACCAATTTGGAAATCAACTCTGCATCAGAGACAACTGCCGACTCCATTGGATTGATCGTCATTGTTACCGGAGTGGATTGCATGGTTTGCTTGGCCAATTTCAGGAGATTTGGATAAAGCTGTCTGGTAAACATTTCCCTTGTAACTCCAGGAACGGTGTCGAGTAAGAACTTGAGAGTATAGCCCTTAATCATCTCGTTCAATTCCCCTTGGAAATCACGTTGCATGAACTTCTGGATGTACTTCCTTTCACTTGACATCTTGACTATCTCGTCATGTAGAAGATTGACATTGTCAGCAAGTCGATTAAGCTTTTTGTTGAGCGCGTCTTTCTTCCTGACCTGCTTGACAGCTTTGACAATCTTGGTTTTAGCCCGTGATATCCAAGATTCTGTTGGTTTCTTCACTGATTTAGATGTGGATCTGGTTGCTCCTATGGATGGTGGTGGTGAAGAGTGAGAAGACGATTCTGATGATGAGGAGATGTGAGGTGGCTCTGGGTCCTTTGGTGGCTCAGAAGTTTCCTCCTTGGAGCGTGCGGGACTGTCTAGAAGAAAAGTATCATAATCAAGATCATCATCATTTCCAGACTTAGCCGATTCATCAGCCTTAGTATCTTCACCAGAAATTTTCTCAGTCTTTTCCGTGTCTGGTTCCTCTATGTCAAAGTTGATGGAATCCTCAATCTGCCTTTGTCGTTGTTCGTGAGTGGTGGTGGTACCAGTTCCCTTATCGGGTTGATTAACCGCATCAGGAACTGGTGTGGCATGAGTTCCACCACTTGACCCTCCGGGGCCACGAGTTTGATCCTTTACAAATTCATCGGCAAGATATTTGAGTCTGAGGTTCTTCAACTTCATTTTATAATATTTTTCCTCATCTAATGGTTCTTCTTTAGAACTTTCCTTATCATGCACAAGCACAGGAGTTTTCTCTTTTCCTTTATCAGCTTTTGGACTTGGAGGCTTTATAGCTGTTTGAGTGTCATCTTGAACAGTTTCAGAGTAGATGAGCTCTTCGTCTGATTCAGTATCCTCTGAGTCCTCATCGATTAGCTTTCGTTGCGGTTCAGGTTTGGGGATAGGGATAGCCTCCTTTGAGGGAACTTTGATTTTGAGAATATGTTTCCTCTTAGGATACTTTCTTTGACTCTCAGTGCTCGTTATGCTTCCTGCAATTCCTTTCCTGGTTTTCCTGGTAGGTGTACCAGAGGACTTTTCATCGAGAAAACCAACTTTGCCTTCATCAACCGCTACCAGATATCTTTTGTATGAATAGAGTTGTTTGACTGCATCAGTTAGAAGGTGATCCGGCAACACATCACCTTGTTTCTTTGTTGTTGATTCCTTAAATCTGACTGTTAGTGTAGGCTCATACAACATGTCGTGATTGTTGGGGTCATTGAGTCTCTTGGGGATATCAGGATTATACCCAATAGCTCTTTGGATCAACAATTTGGTATATCAGATATATGGGATCTTGGAGCCAAGCTTTTTGAGGAAAGACATCATGTCATCCCATATCAGAGCTTCAACTTCAATGTGTTTCATATTGACCAATTCCCAAAAGATCTGTAGTTCCATGAGCTTGGGATGCTCATAACCACTATCACGTCCAAAAACAGATTTGGTGATGATGATGTAGAGGGTTCTCCATGGTTGAGGAATATTCTTAAGATCCATGTATGAATGCTTTGATATTACTCCTGAAGCTTCGTCATAACCAATGTCGAGCATGAATTGCAGAACGGCCTCTTCAGTTGGTGTGGCATTGTATTTTGTTGGCTCGATAACAGGAATGAGAAGAATAGCCCTTAAGTCTGCAGGTGTGATGGTGACTTGTTTGTGGTTGAGAGTCACCGTCACATCGTTTTGACCTTTGATCTTTTGCATTGTATTCCAGAACTGTTGAATGTAGGTCTCCGGCACTGTAGCAGAATTGGTGAGCATGTTTTGATAAGGGTGATTCCGCAGAATGTCCACAGCAATCAAGCAAGAAGACTCTGAGCAGGTGAGACTATCAAAATCAACACGAAGGTTATTCTTTCCGATCTTCATTGGATAACCATGAGGGAAGATATCTTCAATAGTGAGAACGTTTGGTGCATCCACATTCTGCATTTGAGCGTCCATGTCGTGATCTAAAAGATATTTAGCCAAAAGAACCAACATATCGAAAGACATTACGTTAGTCAACAGATGGTTTTTTTATTGTCTAAATATTGAATGTGATATGTCGATGATTGTTACGAGTCCAATGTCACTTGTTAGTCCAATAGTCCAAAGACGTCGTGATAAGTTTCGTGAGTTGTTTAACTTTAAGTTTTTAAAGTCCAAATCTTCACTTATATTTCACAACTTATTAAATGTTTAAGCTTATTAGTGACATTATTGGTTTCGTGGCGTTATGATTTATTTATTTACAAGATTTTACGCGTAACAATTCATAATTAAGGTTAAACTAGGCTTAGGCGTAGAAATGGCAAGCTTATGCGTAAACAGGAGTGATTATACGTGTAAACGTAAGCTTATGCGTAGGTTCTTAACTGACGCGTAAGAAATATTACGCGTAGGAAAAGAGGGCCTTATGCGTAGAGCTTACATGTAAGCGTATATGGAACCTTACGCGTAAGAGTCAACCTTATGCGTAGAGGTTACTGTTTACGCATATCCTTCACAGGATACACGTAGTCCCTTTTGTAGAACCTTACGCGTAAAATTTCTCTTACGCATAACATGCTACGCGTAAGGTGATCCTTATGCGTAGATGGCAAGTAACCTTGATTCTGAATTTTCACGCGTAGAAAACCTGAAATAAGTTCATCATATCACCAATCTTAACAGATACATTCAATATTTATCAGCTCAAACATGAATACTCAATCAAACAGTTATGCGTAGAAACCATGTTACGCGTAAACCTAAACCCTAAAGCTCAATTCTTACGTGTAACAGTTCTAACCATAGGATTAACACCAAACTCATTCTGGTAAGTCTAAGAAGCTTAGTGAGTTGTCCTATCCAAGTTTTAACATCAGAATCAAAGCGAATCAAAAATACCCAAATACTTATGAACATAAACCCTAATCTTCAATTTTCAAGCAATTAGTGTTTCTGGGTATATTCTAAGCATGGATATGGTTAATTCAACTTGTAAACAACACCACTCAACTATCTTTTTATCCAAAAACGTTCTCATTTGAAAACCCCCAAATTTACGCATAAACCATAAATTCAAGAATCAATCAATTCGTATTTCTGGGTGTGTTTAAATGATAAAAATGGACTCATTGATGTTAGAGAAACGTTTTGACACTATCATTATAACCACAAACACACAAACATGATTATGTGTTCTTACGCTTATGCGTAGAACACAAAATCACTTCTAGATAAAAATCTAGCCGTTGGATTTCAAAACGATTTAAAACATTTGCTTAGAAATTTACAAGGAATGATTTTCCACTTACAAATTGATGATCAAACAAACGGATTTGATTGTAGGATTTTACGTGTAAGATGAGGTTGGTGAAACAATAAATGTTATGAAATAAATGATATGAGAAATTAGGTGGGGGTTTTGTTAAAAAATTACTTTAAGCTTTTGACAATTTCAATCCCTCCACCTTAACCATTTACATCTAATATACATAACTTCCGATTTGGTTACCAAACGAGAGATATTTGGAAAGAAATTTGACGACATTCCCCCTCGACTTAAGAAATAATGAAATTTTATAAATTTTAGTCCGAGGAGTGTTAGTAAACCAGAAATGTGACCACCATTAATTAAAGAAACAACCGGGACGAGGTAACATGCAAGTACAGGGTTTTATGAAACTGAAAAAATGTTTGCTTTCTCCCTCTCAACACTTGATCGAAAAAAATACTGAATTTTGAAAAGATTAGAGAGTTGACGGAAGATTTGTACTTGCCATGTTAAAAGAAAGATAGATAGAGGAATATTTTTGTTGTTTTATCAGATTTTATATTTTTATATTTTGTTTTTGAAAAATTATTTACAAAAGAGGTTTTGATGTTTGACTGGTTTTAAGTATGTTTTAATAGTTCATCCAGTTCCTCTGGAGTCAAACACCACATACCAATCCGGTGGACCAACTCATTAAACCTAGCAGGAGCTAAGGCTTTGGTGAGAAGATCTGCCAATTGGTATTCTGTACCCACAAAGTATAATTCTATTGTACCCTGTTCCACGTGGTCCTTGATGAAATGATATCGAAGATCGATGTTCTTTGATTTCGAATGTTGTACTGACTTGCACGAGATCACAATAGCACTTCGATTGTCGCAGTACATCGAGATTCTGTCAAATACGTAACCATAGTCTTTGAGTTGTGTTCTCATCCAAATGACTTGAGCACAACACGCCGACATGGCTACATATTATGCTTCTGTTGAGGACAGCAATGTACAATCCTGCTTCTTCGATTGCCATGACACCAGTTTATCACCAAGAAATTGTAATGCTCCTGAAGTACTTTTTCGTGAATCTAAGCATCTTGCGTGGTCAGCATTTGAAAATGCTATTAGTTCAAAACTAGAATCCTTCGGATACCATATCCCCAAATTAATGGTTCCCTTGATGTATCGGAGGATTCTTTTAGCCTCAGAGAGGTGGGTTTCAGTTAGTCTCGACTGATAACGGGAGCAAAGATATACGGCAAAGACAATATCAGGTCTGCTAGCTGTTAGATACATGAGAGACCCAATGATACTGCAGTATTTTGTAGGGTCCACCAATTTCTTATGTAAATCAGCGTCTAGTTTCTTGGTATGTGCCATTGGTGTGGCATAGGTGTCACAGTTTTGCATTCCAAACTTGTTTAAAAGTTTAAGGGCGTATTTGGACTGACTTAAGAAAATACCACGGGGTGATTGATGAACTTGCATTCCAAGAAAGAATGTGAGTTCACCCATCATTGACATTTCAAAATGTTTTGTCATTAGTTTTGCAAAAGCATTTAAGTATTTTAAATGTGTTGACCCAAAAATGATGTCATCCACATAAATTTGAACGATTAAGATGTGAGCCCCGTGATATTGTATGAAAAGAGTTGGGTCGACCGAACCTTTGGTAAAATTATTGGCAATGAGGAAGGATGATAACTTATCGTACCACGCCCAAGGAGCTTATTTGAGACCGTACAGAGCTTTGTTCAGTTTGTAGACATGGTTCGGGAGCTCGGGATCAACGAATCCTTCTGGTTGGCTAACATAAACCGTTTCTTTCAGTTGTCCATTCAGAAAGGCAGTTTTGACGTCCATCTGAAAGACCGTTATATTCATATGAGCTGCGAACGCCAGAAATATCCGAACAGCCTCAAGACGAGCAACCGGAGCGAATGATTCTTCAAAATCAATACCCTCTTCCTGTCTATAACCCTTAGCCACCAGACGTGACTTGTTTTTGATTATATTCCCTTCAGCATCCAATTTGTTTTTCCAAATCCATGTGAGACCAATTACGAAGACCCCTGTTGGTCTTTCAACCAATTCCCATACTTCAAGACATTTAAACTGATTGAGTTCTTCCTGCATGGATTCAATCTAGGTGTCTTTGGTCATTGCGTCTTTAATGTTTTTAGGTTCAGATTGGCAGACAGTGAGTGCATAAATGCAATGTTCACCATTTGTGTGAAGACGTTGTCTTGTTACGACTGGTTGATTCGGGTTGCCAATAATATTCTCAAGAGGATGGTCTTTTGTCGAACGATGAGTGGAAGGTTGATGTTGGTATACATTGTGCAGATTTTGAGGATTCAAATGGCTTGTAGATGATTCCGCAACATCAGGTGCAGCAGTTTCATTAGCAAACGGGTTAAAGAACGCATTTGGATCAAAATATGCAGGTGGGGGTACTTCATTGTTTAGAACATCATCAGCTGGTTCAGCGTCGTTGGAAGCAGTTTGTTCAACTGTTATTGTGGAGTCAACTGGTGGTGCTTCTTCAACAGTAGTTGTTGTAGCTGGTGTATCAAGTATAGGAATATGATCAGGTTGAGCAGCGGATACACCTGGAGCACGTTCATCAATATCATCATTGAACAGAGGAGCAAATAGCTTTTCCATTTGTTGACGAGTAAGCTAGGGGCTTGGTTCAGCTGATGATGGGGTTAGAGGGAAGTTTAAGTGGTTGTGACCAGGTTCCAAGTTGTTATGCTCAGAAGCCATTTTAGTAAGCTCATCGAAATTTGCATGAATCATTTCCATAACCTGCTTTGTCCGACGATTCCAGATCCGGTAACCTTTAGAATTCTCACAGTATCCGATAAAGACTCCAATGTCAGCTTTGGCTTTGAGCTTTCCAAAGTCATCATGATCATTATTCGGGTAGCAAAGTGATCCAAATACATGAAAGTGTTTGATATTCGGTTTTCTGTTGTGGATAAGCTCAAATGGTGTTTTGTTGTGCCGTTTAGTAATCATTGAGCGATTTTGAGTGTAGCATGCAGTAGATACGGCTTCTGCCCACAAGTAATCTGGAAGTTTAGCATTGATTAACATTATTCTTGCAGCTTCCACTAACATACGGTTCCGTCTTTCAACAACTTCGTTTTGTTTTGGTGTGCGTGCAATAGATGTTTGATGCTCAATTCCCATTTTCTCATAAAATTCCCGAAGAGTTTGATTCACAAATTCAGTTCCATTGTCTGTTCTGATTTGTCGAACTGTGTTCCAGAGCTGAACTTGAATTTTCGTGAGAAAGGTGATGATCATTTGTGGAGCTTGATCTTTGCTTCGAAGAAAGTAGACCCAAGTCCATCGTGAGTAGTCATCTACAATTACCAGGATGTAGCGTTTGCCATTAATCGTTTGCACACGCATCAGGCCACACAAGTCCATGTGAAGAAGATGTAGCACATGCTGAGAGTTGTGTTCCACCTTTGAAGGAAAATGAGCACGAGTGCTTTTCCCTTGTTCACATGTTGAGCAAAGGTGATCTTTAGAATATCGGAATCTCGGGAGACCTTCAACTAGTTTTTGTCGAGCAAGGTTGGTGATGGTTTGAAAGTTTAAATGTGAGAGACGACGGTGCCATAGCAAAGATTTTGTTGATGTTGCTTTTGAAAGTAGACAAATGGGAGATGAAGCAATCATGTCTTGCATTGAGATTGTATAAAGACTAGAATTGCGGGTGCCAGAAATAAGATCGTTTCCTTGTAGATCACGAATGAAACAAGTTTTCTCCCGAAAAGCAACTTCCAAATCTCCATCACAGAATTGACCCACTGAGAAGAGATTGTGACCGAGGCCTTCCACAAAATAAACCCTGCTAATTTCGATGTTCACATTGATGTAATCTCCGTAGCCCATGATAGCTGCGAAGTGATCATTCCCGAATCTGACAGTGCCAATGAACTTTGCAACAAAGTTTGATAACAGTTTAAGATTGCCTGTCATGTGTCGGGAACATCCGCTATCAACAATCCAAAGGATGATCTGTATCACCTGCATTACACATAGACGACACAGATGGAATAGAAGTAGATGTGGAACCTGAAGAGTTAGAGGGTTCCGAAGTAGTTATAGTCGAAATACACACATCAATGATTTTAGGCATCCATTTAAATCCTAGTGTATTATGTAACCATTTCTGCTATCTCCAACTAGTATTTGCTTTAGTCTTAGTGAAAGCACTAGGTGGTACTACATTGCTTGGAGGTGATACAGGAGCTACAGGGATATCAATGCGTTTCTTAGAATCTAAAGAGGGCGGTTTATCGAGCACAGACTAAGAAGCATTAGTGGGCCTAGAGGTATTCCGATTCTTAGGATTCTGTAAGCGAGACAAAATAGCCTTAGCAACACATTTATCATGACAATCATAAAGCATACTTTTACGACATATAACACAAGAAGCTTCAGACTTAATATCAAAAGTACTTAAAGGTTCAGCATTCGTTACATCACTTTTTCTATTACATTTGCCAGACGCAATATCTAAAGTGGGTGCAACAATAGTCTTATTCAAAGTCCTAGGGTGTTCTTCTACTTCAGCATTCTTTATTGTTCTTTTCTTAGGTCGCAACTTCCTATTCTTCCTTGTATTGCTCCTAGGCTGTGAAGTGCGGACGTTTGGAAAAGAGGCAACTATTCCTATTTCAGTAGAGGGAAGCACATTAGTATCTTGTGGTTTGTCATTAAGCATGCTAAGGTCATTTTTTCTAAGTATTACGGGTGCAAGTCTCTTAATGATGCTAGGCTGAAGTTGTTCATACTTTCCTAACTTCTCTCTTAACTTAAAGATAGTGTGCACCAACTCTTGATTTTCAAAACGAAGATTTCCAGAAAAATTCATGACTTCCTTAGTGTGTGCAAGATAATGATCAAGTTCGTTTGATGCTTCATCACGAGTCTGTTTGAGTAAATCAATTATGACACCATATTCCTTTTTAACTTTTGCAAGTTCTTGTTCATATTTGGAGATTTGACATTTGAAAGACGCGTTTTGATCATCCAGTTGCTCAATTTTTGGATTGAAAGTTTTGGTTTGCAACTGGTTGATTTTGTTTTGCAAAGCAAGTTCACGATTTTGACAATCTTTTTGACACCATTGAAGACGACGTTTTGCATTTGAAAGCTCGTTTAACAATCGTTCATTTTCAGCTTTTACAGACTCGATCTGATGCACATTATCAGTATTCTCAACAATTACAACAGAATCAACAGAGATAAAATCATATGCATATGGCAAAGAATGCAATAACACAACATTATGGATATCAGCACGGATAACATCTTCCAAGAGTCGATCAACATCTTTTCGTAACATTTTCTTTTTACGTTTTGTATTCGAAATAGATTTTTCTGTTTTCTCGAAAACGAGTTTCATTAATCCAAGTTCCTTATGAAAATTCCTTTCCCAATACAATGTACAATTTTTCAAATTTTTAACATGGGGTAGAAGTCGTTTCTGAAAAATATCTCTTTGTTCTCGCGCTAGAGGCGATTGAAAATGTTCAACTTTTATTTCAGAATGAAATTCAATCTCACGTTCTAAAAGTTTGAGGTCAGAAGTGAAAATGTCAAAATATCTAAGAATTTGACGATTTTCGGGTTTTGAATTTACTTCACTGAGTGAAGGTAAAGGACCATAAATTTGTGCATAGTTTGGTTGGGGAGCAACATTAGAAGACTCAGACATTTTTATGATAATCCTGGGTGTGTTAGAAGAATCCTTTGGTGTGACGAAAGTGACAGCTTTTGAATAGTTAAATGGTTTGTTATAAACAACATTTGCTAATTTTGATCGACTCTCGTCTTCTGTATCTAATTCCTCTTGACGATGATATTCAACAACACTCATAACAGAATCATCAATTTTGTATTCTGCACTGGAAACTTCAGGATTTGGTTTGAATGCTTTGTTTGAAAGCTTTGGCTTGTAATCAGCAAGATTCGGTCCATATCCATTTGGATTGGGTTTAAAAGTAAACTTTTGAATAGTTGTGATTGACTCACCATGTTTGTAAACAACATTTCGAAACTCTTTGAGTTTGTTTTGTAAGCCGACAATTTCTTCAAGATGGTCATCTATTCGTTTCGTTGAATGCTTTTTGTATGCTGAGAACTGTTTTTGACAAGTTAACAACTCAGCCTTGGCTTTTTGATTTTCCAAAGTAAGAGCGTTAAGTTGTTTTTTATGTTCATGTTTCAGTTGTTCTATTTCAGGTAACAAAGCATTCTTCGATGCGGCTAGATCACGAATCTGCCGTTCTAAAGATTTTTCGTTTTGGTGAGATTTAGCAAAAGCGGCTTCAAAACCTTTTTCACGGTTTTCTTGAGTTTTGAAAAAATTGAGTTGCCGTTTTAAGCATTCAATATCCCTGGTTAACAGTGCATTTTTATCTTTTAATTGCAGATTTAGAGCACAACATTCTTCCATTCGGGATTGTTGGTCTTTAAGTAAGAGATCAATATCTGGATTAGACAAAGGTTCAGCGTGTTCAACGTGAGTCACAACATGATCATTATTCAGATCCTCAAGTATAAACATGGAGTCAACTTGATTGTCAAAGGTAACCATAAGGTCATCTTGATCATCAAATGTAACTACGGGGTCTAGTTGAGAATCGTCAGAATGAGATGTGGACGGCTCATGTTGAACATTCTGAGCCTCGTCGGATTCAGATGTTGACTGAGATATTAGATCAGTGATGAATATATTCTGTTCGGGTACCTGAGACAAGCCATCAGTGTCATACACTGGGCCTGTTTCACTCATGTGGAGAGCTTGCATTTATGCCATCAACATCACTGCTGCAATAGCCTGAAAATCCTCCATATCATCATCTGAGTCTGCATCTGCCATAAAACTCTGTTCCTTATTCGTGAGGGTTCCACCAGCTTCATCCTTAAGAGACAAAAGTAAAGCTTCCTTGTGATAAGGACTGCCTCTAGTCCTCGGCTTAGGGCATGCATTAGCCAGGTGACCCTTCTCATTGCAGTTATAGCACCGAAGACCATTAACCCCATTCTGAGCAACACCCTGTTCAACCACTTGAACTCTCTTTTGTTGTGGAGCACCCATGTTATTCCTTCCCATAGCATTAAACCCTTGACCACCTCCCATCTGACAAACATTACCCCGATTCTAAACTTCAACACGTCCTTGTTAACAACAGCCTGATTCCTTGTGTTTGATGAGGAACGAATGCGATTGTTGGATTTGTTTGTATATCGGCCGAAGGCTTTTGCAATCATAACAAACCCTTGTTGCAATTCATCAAAAGCATCGGATTCCTCATTAGCTTCACTGTAGAGTGCTTGAGCATTGTTGTTGTTGTATGGAACCAATTGAGTTTGTTGAGATTGTTGTTGTGATGGATCATATGGTGTAATTGTTGCAGTTGGTTGAGGAGCGGGTTGAGGAGCTGGTTGAGGAGGATAACTAGTTTGAGCCCACAAAGCAAGTTGTTGATTGTCCGAAAGTGACGTTGGAGCCGGGAGTCCACGAATAGCCCTTTCTTTGTCAACTTCTTTTTGGTGAGGTTTCAAATAGTCGTACAACAATCCGTATGTAGCATGATGAAGGTTTTTAGCTTGACGGATGAAAATGACATACTTCTCCGAATCAGGACCAAGACTACTCAGGAACTTAGTATTGACTGCAATTTTGGGCATGATGATGTTGTGTGTTTCCAAATCATTGATGATGTCAGAGAATCGATGATGATAGGACTCTAATGTCTTTCCTGGTTCAATCATGAAGTGTTCATAAGGCAAGTACATTTTGGATTCCATATCCTCTTGATTAAGTGCAGTGCCTTCCATGAGAAGATGAATATATTCCCACATTTCTTTTGCAGTCTTTTTAGCATCCACACTTCGAAGGATTGGATTGGGTAAGCCTAAAAGGATATGTTGCGTTGCTAGCTCATCAGCTTCGAAATGTAGAAGTTCATCACCAGAATGGTCAGCAAGAGTTGCAATGTTTGTGAGATCATCTCTTGGAGGAACAACATTTGGATCTCTGGGTGTGACGAGAATAGGCATCTGAAATGGACCTTCCATAATGACCTTCTTTAAGAACTTTCCATGTGGCTTCTTTAGATCACAAAACCTAAAGAACCTAATCACCCATTGATCGTAATTTCCGGGAGTGAGCATTGGAGGTCTATCAAGTAATCCTGCCTCATGAATTGATTGCTGGCTACTTAAAGCTTCACACATCTTTGCAAACCAAGTCGGTTCCTTCATAGTGTTCCTGGATGGATGTTGATTGTAAACGTTTGTGTAGGGTTGTACTTGAAGACTAGGTGGTGGTTGAACCATTTGAGGTGGAATTGCTCCAAGTTGTGGAGTATGTTGTTGATTAAATTGTTGTTGATAAATTTGTTGTTGTTGATTAAATTCTCGATGCTGTGGACTTAGTTGTTGTTGTTGTTGATTATACATGTAAGGAAAGTAGTTAAAGTATGGAGGTCGAGACATGTTGAAAACTTGTGTTGTAAAATGGATCTTTGTAGTCGAATGAAACGTTGTTGATGAAGTGTCCTTAGGCGTAGAAACTAAGCTTAGGCAAAGAAAACTTAAGCGTAAAAACACCAACACTTACGCGTAAAAGTGATATTTACGCGTAGGATTAGCTTACGCGTAAGAATTGAGAAACACTAAAGTTATGCGTAAACAGAAAGTTAGGCGTAGAAAACTTAGGCGTAGGATTAGCTTATGCGTAAGACAGAGCTTAGTCGTAAGAAAAATCTTATGCGGAAAGAGTTCTACGCATAAGTTTGAGCTTATGCGTAAGATTAGGGTTTTGCCCAAAAAATCTTTTACACTATCACAGTGTAAAGGATATCCAAAGTCGAAGTGTTTTTAGGCTTATCCAAGCAAGAAAACACTGAGTAAACCACGAAAACTGAAGATCGATCCAAGGAAAAGTTACGCGTAAAAATAGGGTTTTGATACGCGTAAAACTTGACCAAAAAATGATTTCTGCCCAATGATGTTTCTAAACCAGATGTTTGTGATGAAACAGCTTCAATATCACCAAAATAACACAAAAGTGTGAAACTTGATGATCCAAAACTTCTAAACACCTTATGCGTAGAAATACTCCCACGTTTAAAACCAAGCTTAAAAAACAATGATCCACACGTAAAGTTTGAAACATTTTACCAAAAACAGATATTTTAACACCTAAAAATGTTGAAAGTACAAGAATCTTGGATTGAAAATTGTAAAAAATAAGTTTTTAAGCGTGACAAAGTGAGAAACCGTTTTACGCGTAAGATCAAAAACACTAACTTCAAAAACAAAACCTTTTCACTCAACTATTTGGCGAATGATACCACCGTTAGGTTCCCATATTAGTAACACAAGCATCAATATGTAGAAATAGAGATAAGATGATCGGTTGAACACGTTATCACACACACGAATATAAATGAAGAATAGTTATGCATAGAGTGAAAGATAAAATGAACAACCAACCCTCAAGTGAGGGTTATACAAGAGTATTTATAGGGCAAGGAGCTAGGGCAATATAACTAGACTCCTTCCCTTATTATGTGCTTGGGCCAAGGCTTATGGGCCTTCTACATAAGCCTTAGCTTAATAACAAACATAAAGGCCATATTAAGCTAACTATTACATATGAATCACTAACACTTGAATTAAGGTTTAGGAGTGATTCCAACATAGATCTTCAAAGGGATAGTATTCCAGGTGAAACGTGTTTACCACTTGGTCTCTAAGACATGGTGCATCTATAATGGCCGCCCGTACAATGTGTAATTATGATTTTGTTGCTCAAACTCTACTAGCTGATGGAGTTGTCGAGAATGTAGGCACTGAAGAAGATTCTGAGTTTCAATTGCTTACTCAATCAGCTGGTAAGCACCTTTTTTTAATAGGGACGTCTCTGGTATTGTTGCTTTTAGTTTGGATGGTGCTTTTTAAAGTCTTGGTTGTTGATTTTAACTTATATGATGTTGCAGATTTTGGAGGCCCAGTAGTTCACTTTGTGGGTCGTCACAGCTTGCAACTGCAGTAAATCCAACTGATTCTGTACAAACTAAAGGTAAAGTTCTGGTTTTATTCCATCCTGTGTTTGTCTTTGAGTATTGTGCATAGGTTTTTGCATAGCTGGTGTTTGTATACATTTTGTATGATGTTGTTCTTATTGTAGATTTTTTTACGTTTGTGTCACTAGATGGTCCTTCTAATTCCGGTTCCGAATGCCGAATAAGACAGTCCGAACGCAATCGGGAAGAATCACACTCATCTGTCAGATGTCATAGGCGTAACTTGCAAGGGCGTGTGATGAGTGTCTAAATACTCATCATTTTTATACTGTTTATAATGCCAAAAACATCTGAAAACACTCAGAAATACATCAAAATGATGAAAATATCACAAACAAGTGTTTTATGTGTTTTAAATGCAAAAATATCAAAATCTGGTGAAAAACGTATCAAGTTTGCATTATTGGCAGTTTTAGTCCCCCAAGTTTGAAAATTTGTCAAAAACAGTCCCTGGTCTTTCCAAAACTTGTAAAATATCACAAAAGGTCCTTGGGATTCGTAAGTTGTCAAAACAAGCCCTTGAAATCAAAATTTTCAAAATTACAATTTAAGTCCTTCAAGTTTGAAAAAGTATCAAAAATGGTCCTTGGAAATTAAAAAATGGAAAATAATCAACCTTGGTCCTTGTACTATTCACATATGGCAGGAATGGTCCTTGTGAGAGCTTTGGAAACTTGTCAAGATCAGTCCCTCAAGATTGGCAGAATTACAAAACAAGTCCTTGTACTTAACTAAGACCAAATGACCCCCTTTTGTATTTAGGACCCTGCCATAACTAAAAAGAACCCCTACCATGGCCTGTGACCCCCTCAATTTTGGACCCCCTGTTATAATATCCAAAAGTCAAATAAAGTCAAACCCGCTTAAAAACAGCTTCCACTGTTCACCTTCCTCTTCCCCTCCTGCATACCCAAAACCACCTGGTTTTGCTTCCACCTTATCACCCCCCAGTTGTCCAAATACACTCATAACCATCCTTTCCACCTCACACCTAGCCCACAAAGCAATAAATGCATCCCCACCATGAACCTTTCACTGTTACACTCTCATCCCCTGTTTTTGCTTCCACATCACACCAAATCCATTGAAACTTAACCTTTTGTGTCCCCTACACCTCCACAACACCCCAAGATTCTTTAATTGCTCTGAAAATGTCTCAAGCAACCTAGTCTCAATTTTGGCGCCAAAAGACGTTTAAACGGATAGGATGAGTTTGACTCATCCAATGGCTAAGATTTAAAGTGGGAAAGTTTCAGAAGCATGTGGGGAGTATTTCAAGTCTATAAAGAAAGAGGAGAAGCAGAAGAGAAAGATATCTAGTTTTAATTTTAATTAGCTTATGTCATTTAACTTAATTTCAAGTTTCCAGTGTATTTCTTAGCTTTCAAGTGCTTTCTTAAGTATTCTCAGTGTACTTTAAATCTTTTTCAATAATAAATTTTAGTATTCAAGTATCAATTTTAGTTTATGCAATTTCATGTTCAAAAATCTCAAAAAGATCAAATGATGTTTGTAGCTGATGTTAAGGATTGAATAAGCCATATAAGCTCCTCATATAGCTTATTAAAGCTATTAAAGACCTTTAAAAGCAGTCTAGAAGTAAAAAGTAAATTCACCAAAAATACAAATAAATTAGTGAAAATTCAAAAATCAATGGAGATGGTGATCACAGCTGGAGCAGGGTGGATAAAGGATTGCCCTTGGGTTTAGTGCTTCTTGGGAAGCTATAGGATCTGTTCTCAGACCTTGGTTATCATTTTTCACTTGGAATCCATTTGTAAGCCATTTTTACCCATTTTGGCATTTTACTGTTTAATACAGTCATAAGCTTAAATCTTTGTGTTTTCATGTTCATTAGCTATAGTTAAGTGTAATCAACCATAAAAATCAGTTGTTTGTTCTTTAAATTTGTAGTTTGCAAAAATCTCATTTTGACAGTTATAATAGCATATAGATCATTCTTGAGTTATATGTTGTTGTTACTGTTATGTAGTGCTTATTCAATCTTATTACATGTTATTATAAGCTTCTTAATCAAGTTCATGGTTTTAATCAGTGTTTTGTTTTGAAAATCTCAAAACAGTCTAGTTAAAGGACTGTTTGGATTTATCAGTTTAACTGTTTTATAAGTTTCTTGTGTTATTGCTTGTGCTTGGTTTGTGTCACTTAGGTCCTAATATCTCAGTTCAACTAGTAAAACCAGTGGTCATTTGTTAGAAAAGTCAAATTACCTTTTGATCATGTCTTGTTAGTTAACTGTTGGATTTTCATAATCCATGATTATGATTTCTTGATCATAAGTTGTTAAAATCAATTAAACAAGTCTTAGTTCACCTTAACATAACATAATCAGAGCTTAGGATCAAATCAAAGTTCATTAAAGTCAACTTAGTTTCATTTTCTTACAAAGTCAAAATGTGTCCTGTGCACAGTTTTATGGTCAAAATCACAAGCCTGTCATAAGCTCTCTAGTTAACTTTAGCTTGTGATTTTTAGTGTTTTGTGAAGCTAACCTGGTCATCTTTGAGTTCCAAGTTTAATATTTCAGTTTGTAGTTTTTTAGATAGGGCTGCAAGTGCTTATTAGTTTGTCCCATTTTACTCAGCATACACTGAGTCATACTCAGTGGTTTTTCAGATTTTCAAAAGCTTCTCACAAGCTCATTTTTGTAACCCAATCTGTGTACTTTAGCTTTTTGAAAAGCTGATCTGGTCAACTAGTTAATCCAAGTCTTTGTTTTCAGTTTCTAGCTTATTACAGTGCTTAAAATTAAGCCATAAAGTGCCTAGTGATTCAAAAAAGGTGCCCTGTGCAAATCAGTTAACTAGTGCTTATTTTGGATTAATCCGTGCTTATTTTCAAGTTATTGTGCTTATTTAGTTGATACACTAGCTTATTATCAGTATTTAACTTATTTCCAATTCTCATTTTGCTTATTGAATAGCTTATAAGCCATTTGGCTTAAATCTTTGGTCTTATTCCCATTTTAGCCAACTGTTGAGTCAAATAAGCTCATTCTGAGCTTATTGGTCATTTTTAGAAAAAGTCATAGTTTTAAAAAGTGCTTATTTCAGTGTTCTTAACAAGTTTGTAAAAGAAAATCAAAAAAATAAAATAGTTAGCAAAAAGGAGTTGCTGGGATTCGAACCCTGGCCACCCAGCTCACCACACACACACACTACCACTCGCCCTTGGGTCTTTTTCAGTTTTCATTTGCATTATTTAATATATAAGCCTTGTTTCCATATTAAGCTTATTCGAGCTTATTTGCTTATTTCCAGCTTATTTATACTAGCTTTTTCATGTTTTGTATTTTTCTTAACTTTGTATTAGTATAAAGTATTTTATAAAAAAGTTTCAGATTTTTCTCAATAGTTTTAGTATTTTTAAACATTTAATTAGTGTAAAATCTTATTTAATTCATAATAAAAAATATAAAAGTCTAGAAAATATAAATCTTTTTTCTAAAATTTTCTTTTGTCATATAGTACGTAATAAAATTGTTTTTACACTTGTAGGAGTTTTATTTCACAAATTTTACGTTTTTGCTTGCGCACTCGCGTAATTTTTATAAATAACTTACGTTTTCATTTTAAGTTACGTTTTTAGGTAATTTAAGTTTAAAGTTTTAATTAAAATAGTTTATTTAAGTCATTTTATTTTAT
The DNA here is from genome assembly GCA_019973895.1 of Chrysanthemum seticuspe. Classification (NCBI taxonomy): domain Eukaryota; kingdom Viridiplantae; phylum Streptophyta; class Magnoliopsida; order Asterales; family Asteraceae; genus Chrysanthemum; species Chrysanthemum seticuspe. The sequence continues at coordinate 7,934,012 of BPTQ01000002.1, read as the reverse complement.
AAATCACAAAAACATCATTGTAAAAATAGTGATAGCGTTTATTTAATATATTTTAACTTTTTAATTTTCTTAATTTGCATTTAAGCCCCTGTAATTCATAGATCTTTTCTTTAGGTATAATTATCCATCCAAATTGTCACACCCTCGCCGGAGGCGGAAACACGAGGTGTAACGGAAGGAAACATAAGCACAAATTAATAAAACATGCCAACATTAATATTTAAAAGAAGGAATACACCATTACAATACCAGTTTAGCCGTCATCGGCAAATATATTACAAAGTTTAGATTCCAAAATATTATGTTTTATACATAATGATTTGTAGTGACAAGTGAAAACTTCATTATGCAAGACCTGGTAGAAAGAGCTTACTAACGATCACCTGAAATGCATGAGAGAAAAACGGTCAACTATGAAAATAGTTGGTGAGTAAACACGTTTAGCAAAAATAAGAAAACTCGTAAGAAATATTCAAAGCTTTCGGTCGACGAAAATGGTCCACAAAGCAAAGGCATTGTAAATCCACTCAGTTCCAAGTTCCGCCCATACAAAACTTGCAACCTGTGTGTTCACAACCCATTGCCAAAAGTAGTATGTCTAATAGTCAAGTATAAGCGGTCATAATAGTTCACAATATTGCACCATGTATATAATAATTCAGGGATGCTCCGATCATGGGAGACTTTGCACTGCTCCAACAAGGGAGACTCCTTTGTCACTCAACCACCTAGGCGAGAATTATTGAGAACGCTCCACCAATAAGGCGAGACTTTGCACACTCCACCGATAAGGCGAGATTTATTGAGAACGCTCCACCAATGAGGCGAGACTTTATAGTGATGCTCCGAACATGGGAGACTTTATAGTGATGCTCCGAACATGGGAGACTTTAGGTCAAGGTCATAACATGTACGGTTCAATAAATTCCAACAAGTCATAAATTCGTAATTAAGTTCAAGGATTTGTTTTGAGTTCACAAAAGTAAGATTCAATTTAATTCAAGTATAGTTCATGCATTCAGCCCCAAAATGTAGTAAAACGGTAAAAGAAAAGGGATGTGATTACTCACTTGGTAAACTGGTGTGATGACAAAAGTGAGTACACTGAGGTATAATGTGATGTGTTAACCGGGACCTATTACGAATGATATGATATGCAATGAGTTGCAATGTAATGTTATGCATGCATTTCGTATGTTATTTATACCATTAGCGAGTTTTGAAATTATTACTAATCGTCGAAAAATACTCTTTTGACGTCTAGACCCTTCAAAAATGACTTTACAAGTATTTACGTCAAAATGTCATCCTACAATGGTTTTATAATGATTTATAGTGAAATTTTCACTTTTCGTCGCAAAACAATGTCGTCGGAATTATCATGAAATTAACAAAAATGGCTCCGGAAATATAGTCGTAAAATAGTGTACGTCGCACGTTAGAGAACGAACTCGACGGTTTTGGAAAGTTTGTATCGATATCTAAAAGTTTCAGTTCAGGAGTTTTCGTCCAAAAGGTCTCGAACATAAAGATAATAAGGGTTAAAGATAGTGATTTTGGCTAATTGTAGTGCAAAAAGTGAGATTCGGCCAAGTTTGAACATCCGTAATTAATTTACTACAACTCCGCTATACAAACGGCTTGTCGTTTTGAAAAATATGGCCGGTGAACTTGATTTTACTAGAAGACATTTCGTTCCAAAAAGTTGCACATCATGGTTAAAAACAGCCCTCAACAGGGACGTTACAGCTACCGTAACACTTGTATCGTAGAAATAATATAGTTTTTCAGAAAATAATAGTTACGGCAAGTTTATGAAAACGTGCATATCTTTGTCGTTTCAAATCCGTTTTCTACGTATAATACGTCCTTAGCTTCGTATCGAAGTAAACTAATATATTTTTGATAAGTCGAAATAATTTGTGAAGCTTAAGGCTCATTTTTGACCCGAACAAACTAAAAATAGTATGCTGAAATTTCAGAAAATTATATTTTTCGTCGTCAAACTTGTAAAATCCATAACTTCTTCGTTATAAGTCCGTTTTTATCCGTTCAAGCGGCCACGGATTCGTTTTAAAGTATATTTTCTAAATATCAAGGCCAAAGAGTCGTGCCTACTATCGGTTTTTCCAGAAAATCGAAATAAGGACAGAACCTATTTTATACTTATCGAAAATAGTTTTTCTCGGACAAAACCTATTCTAATCCCTTCAAATCAACTCCAAAGCTAATCTAATCCTACCATACACCTTCTTAGGGTGTCATGGGTTCCTAGACATCATCAAGACCAAAGAATACCAAGGGGATATTTATAGGATGACCATATATATATAAAACTCCAAAAATCAAGTAAAAATGGTATAAATCACATATCATGCATGCTTGCTCCAAAAATGAAAAGATACATATGAGATGATAAGGAAACATGAAAAATGAAAGAAACATGCTTACAAGTTATTATGATGAGGTGCAAAGAACAAGGTTTAACCTAAATACTCTAGATTTTTATTTCAAAATCTTAATAAGAGTATTACTAGATTGTAAAATACTTGAACTTGAAAATTTTTGAATCCTTCTTCTTCTTCTTTATGTGACCGGTTTTTGAGAGGAAACACAAGAGGAGAGAAAGTTTTTGATAGCTTGTGAATTATTGTGATGTGTGTGTAAGTAAGATAGTTTGAGTGCAAATATAGTTGTGTAAGAAAAATTATCACCAACCCAAGACTATCCCCCCCCTTGGAGCCGGATTATAGGGGATATGGTTCCCAATTATTATTTTTTTTTTTTTAAATGTATTGTGTACATATACTTGTGTAATTTATAAGGAAAAGTGTAAGTGAAATGTTAAGATTAATAACTTGTAATGTAAATGGTAGTTTTTAGGTAAAAGAGATTTTTAATAGACCAAAGTAGAATGTAATGAGATCATAAAAATTGTAAAAATACATTCCTTGTAAAATTTGAGTGATAAAATAATTATCGAGTAATTTTTAAGAAAAGTGTCGTAATAATATAACTTTAACGATTTATATACGAAATAAATCCAAAACACTAGTTAAACTCAAAATATAGTTTTTATAACTAAATGTAAGTATAAAAATATGTCGGGATCATTTTTGAAAGTAATAGATTAAATATTTAAAATAATAACTCACGCGATAACGTTTATTAAATATAAAAATTACGCGTTAAATGTGAAATGAAATGCCATGAATGAATTAATATGATGCATATTTAATTTAAGAAATGACCGGAATTTGAGAATTGTGACATTCTTCCCATGTCAGCGGAATCACGTCCCCGTGATTCGATTAACGATACTATGGTCCGAACCTCGACAAGAGTTCTAAAAGTTCATGATCGTACGAACAGTCTAAATGATCATATCAATGCCCATGCGTACAGGTTCCCCATTCAACTAAGTACGTGCCCGTGATTAGATTGGATAGGGTAAACTTGCCCAATATCGAACGTAGGTCTCAAAAGACCTTTAGGTAGTCGATTCTAATTTAATCCCACAACTCATCAAACAAGAACTGTCATGAGATTAAACTAAACCGACTTGAGTAAACTTGTCTCTTAGCTTGATTTTCGCAACTCATCAAACAAGAACTGTCACTAGATCAAGCTAGGAAACAAGTTGTTAGAAAGATAGGAATCAACATCCTTGAATGAAGTCTTTTGAAAGATTCGTTCGATCTTGGATTTGCTTACACCATTCAAATCAAATCAACAAAATATATAACAACTAAGGTCGATATCAATAGGTCTCAAATTAATCAATGACGTGAACGTGGTAAAGATTGGAAGGAAGCTATGCACTCAAAATTATGTCGTACAGAAATAAGGTAGTTGTTCGAAAGAATGTACCCGTTAAGCGTTGCGGGCTTCCTCGGTACCCAGATAGAATGCTCGACCACGTGCGGGAGGAATTTCAATGTTCTGATCTTGTGGGCCTTCTATTGCCAACGCCAGGTTTGGACGATTACCTCCTTGATTGGGAGTCCTTTTCAGCTTTGGACAGGTATTGCGAAGGTGATCTAGACTTCCACACTCGTAACATGCCTTTCTCTGTCCTTGATTTCCAGTTCTGTTTGAGCACTTTCGCGCGAAGTGGCCCGTCTGTCCACATTTGCCGCACCTTGGGCAGTCTCCTAAGTGATGATAATTACATCGAGTGCACAAAGGATGTGTACCTGCATATCCTTTGCGCTCCTGGGTGGTCGCCCCATAGTTCTGGGTTATTCGCTGCCTCTTGTTTTGCTGATTCTGGTCTCGGTTTCCCTGGTGATCCTCCTGTCGCTTTTGTCCATTGTCGTTTGCTTTTGTTAGTTCTCCAGACCTGATCACATCATTTGTCAAGCGATACGCCATACTCACAGCGGCTTGTAGAGTGGTTGGTTTCGACGAAGTGACATCCCTCCTAATTTCAGGTATCAATCCCCATATATACCGGTCAATCAACTTCTCCACAGTGGAAACCATGTGAGGAACCATCCTAGTTAACTCGTGGAACCGGATCGTGTACTTGTCGATCTCTACTCCTACCATCAAGTGGTTCCAAAATTCTTCTTCCAGTTTCTGCACTTCATCTTTTCTGCAGTACTCATCAGTTAGTAGTTTCTTGAATGCTTCCCAAGATAATGCATTTGCAGCCCCTCTTCCTCTGATCTGTAGTTGGTTGTTCCACCAGGTCAATGCTCGACCCTGTAGTAGACCAGCAGAGAACTCAACCTTGTTTCCTTCAGCACATTTCGTGATACTAAGCTTCGACTCAACATTCTCAAACCAGGTTAGCAGTCCAATGGCACCCTCAGTACCATGAAATTCCATTGGCTTGCATGTCATGAAAGTTTTGTAGCTGCATCCTTGACCAGCGTTTGAAGTACCTTCTCCGTTGTTGGTTCGTCTAGCATCGAGATGTGTTATAATTTGGGTGAGTAGATCCGCTATTCCCGCAGCGTTGTTGTTTGAATCGTCATTGTTGTTTGGGTTGCCGTTGTTGTTACCTCCTGAGCGTGTGTTTCTTGCAGCCATGATCCTACAGTGGACCAAAACATCGGGTTGAGTAAACGACATTCGAACGAAGTCAGATGAGGTGCAGAACGGTGGTAATGTGTTATAGTGATCGAAACATGACAGGAACAGAGACATGCTATGTCTAACAAGTCGAAAGATGGAAAGGAGGGGGTATAAATAAGATACGGTAATGTAGACGTGAACGTAAAAACATGCCATGCATACCCACCCGACCAATGCAACTTCAGGTGACCAGACTCTAAAGACTCGACTAAACATGATTTAAAACTACCACTCTTATCATTGCATGGTTCTTCATAAATTAGACATAGTTGATCAGGCTATGTATAATTTATGATTAACGATGCAACGATAGGACTAGATGACTCGGATGATGTTCAATGTTTAATAAAATAAAATAATTTTTTTTTTTTTCCGGTTATAGCTGTGATTTTTATTTTTGAAAAATCGGCATTCTCTATAACCTTTGGCTCTGATACCAATCTGTCACACCCTCGCCGGAGGCGGAAACACGAGGTGTAACGGAAGGGAACATAAGCACAAATTAATAGAACATGCCAACATTAATATTTAAAAGAAGGAATACACCATTACAATACCAGTTTAGCCGTCATCGGCAAATATATTACAAAGTTTAGATTCCAAAATATTATGTTTTATACATAATGATTTGTAGTGACAAGTGAAAACTTCATTATGCAAGACCTGGTAGAAAGAGCTTACTAACGATCACCTGAAATGCATGAGAGAAAAACGGTCAACTATGAAAATAGTTGGTGAGTAAACACGTTTAGCAAAAATAAGAAAACTCGTAAGAAATATTCAAAGCTTTCGGTCGACGAAAATGGTCCACAAAGCAAAGGCATTGTAAATCCACTCAGTTCCAAGTTCCGCCCATACAAAACTTGCAACCTGTGTGTTCACAACCCATTGCCAAAAGTAGTATGTCTAATAGTCAAGTATAAGCGGTCATAATAGTTCACAATATTGCACCATGTATATAATAATTCAGGGATGCTCCGATCATGGGAGACTTTGCACTGCTCCAACAAGGGAGACTCCTTTGTCACTCAACCACCTAGGCGAGAATTATTGAGAACGCTCCACCAATAAGGCGAGACTTTGCACACTCCACCGATAAGGCGAGATTTATTGAGAACGCTCCACCAATGAGGCGAGACTTTATAGTGATGCTCCGAACATGGGAGACTTTATAGTGATGCTCCGAACATGGGAGACTTTAGGTCAAGGTCATAACATGTACGGTTCAATAAATTCCAACAAGTCATAAATTCGTAATTAAGTTCAAGGATTTGTTTCGAGTTCACAAAATTAAGATTCAATTTAATTCAAGTATAGTTCATGCATTCAGCCCCAAAATGTAGTAAAACGGTAAAAGAAAAGGGATGTGATTACTCACTTGGTAAACTGGTGTGATGACAAAAGTGAGTACACTGAGGTATAATGTGATGTGTTAACCGGGACCTATTACGAATGATATGATATGCAATGAGTTGCAATGTAATGTTATGCATGCATTTCGTATTTTATTTATACCATTAGCGAGTTTTGAAATTATTACTAATCGTCGAAAAATACTCTTTTGACGTCTAGACCCTTCAAAAATGACTTTACAAGTATTTACGTCAAAATGTCATCCTACAATGGTTTTATAATGATTTATAGTGAAATTTTCACTTTTCGTCGCAAAACAATGTCGTCGGAATTATCATGAAATTAACAAAAATGGCTCCGGAAATATAGTCGTAAAATAGTGTACGTCGCACGTTAGAGAACGAACTCGACGGTTTTGGAAAGTTTGTATCGATATCTAAAAGTTTCAGTTCAGGAGTTTTCGTCCAAAAGGTCTCGAACATAAAGATAATAAGGGTTAAAGATAGTGATTTTGGCTAATTGTAGTGCAAAAAGTGAGTTTCGGCCAAGTTTGAACATCCGTAATTAATTTACTACAACTCCGCTATACAAACGGCTTGTCGTTTTGAAAAATATGGCCGGTGAACTTAATTTTACTAGAAGACATTTCGTTCCAAAAAGTTGCACATCATGGTTAAAAACAGCCCTCAACAGGGACGTTACAGCTACCGTAACACTTGTATCGTAGAAATAATATAGTTTTTCAGAAAATAATAGTTACGGCAAGTTTATGAAAACGTGCATATCTTTGTCGTTTCAAATCCGTTTTCTACGTATAATACGTCCTTAGCTTCGTATCGAAGTAAACTAATATATTTTTGATAAGTCGAAATAATTTGTGAAGCTTAAGGCTCATTTTTGACCCGAACAAACTAAAAATAGTATGCTGAAATTTCAGAAAATTATATTTTTCGTCGTCAAACTTGTAAAATCCATAACTTCTTCGTTATAAGTCCGTTTTTATCCGTTCAAGCGGCCACGGATTCGTTTTAAAGTATATTTTCTAAATATCAAGGCCAAAGAGTCGTGCCTACTGTCGGTTTTTCCAGAAAATCGAAATAAGGACAGAACCTATTTTATACTTATCGAAAATAGTTTTTCTCGGACAAAACCTATTCTAATCCCTTCAAATCAACTCCAAAGCTAATCTAATCCTACCATACACCTTCTTAGGGTGTCATGGGTTCCTAGACATCATCAAGACCAAAGAATACCAAGGGGATATTTATAGGATGACCATATATATATAAAACTCCAAAAATCAAGTAAAAATGGTATAAATCACATATCATGCATGCTTGCTCCAAAAATGAAAAGATACATATGAGATGATAAGGAAACATGAAAAATGAAAGAAACATGCTTACAAGTTATTATGATGAGGTGCAAAGAACAAGGTTTAACCTAAATACTCTAGATTTTTATTTCAAAATCTTAATAAGAGTATTACTAGATTGTAAAATACTTGAACTTGAAAATTTTTGAATCCTTCTTCTTCTTCTTTATGTGACCGGTTTTTGAGAGGAAACACAAGAGGAGAGAAAGTTTTTGATAGCTTGTGAATTATTGTGATGTGTGTGTAAGTAAGATAGTTTGAGTGCAAATATAGTTGTGTAAGAAAAATTATCACCAACCCAAGACTATCCCCCCCCCTTGGAGCCGGATTATAGGGGATATGGTTCCCAATTATTATTTTTTTTTTTTTTTAAATGTATTGTGTACATATACTTGTGTAATTTATAAGGAAAAGTGTAAGTGAAATGTTAAGATTAATAACTTGTAATGTAAATGGTAGTTTTTAGGTAAAAGAGATTTTTAATAGACCAAAGTAGAATGTAATGAGATCATAAAAATTGTAAAAATACATTCCTTGTAAAATTTGAGTGATAAAATAATTATCGAGTAATTTTTAAGAAAAGTGTCGTAATAATATAACTTTAACGATTTATATACGAAATAAATCCAAAACACTAGTTAAACTCAAAATATAGTTTTTATAACTAAATGTAAGTATAAAAATATGTCGGGATCATTTTTGAAAGTAATAGATTAAATATTTAAAATAATAACTCACGCGATAACGTTTATTAAATATAAAAATTACGCGTTAAATGTGAAATGAAATGCCATGAATGAATTAATATGATGCATATTTAATTTAAGAAATGACCGGAATTTGAGAATTGTGACACAAATCCTTACTGATCACTATCCTTAGTGATTATTCGACATCTGTCTGTGTGAAACACCAATTCATCCTCCGTGGGACTTAACGACCCAGGAATCCACTATATTCCTCTGATCTTAATTGCATTTGGTGTGTAAGCTGTTTTGAGTTTCTTACGGTTGGTCATTCACAAGTGGCTAGCTTGCGTGAGATAACTTGACGGTTTTGCACCAATCAAATTTTGGCGCCGCTGCCGGGGAGGCTATAAGCGTGTTCTAAGCATTTTTCAGACCCGTACTTGCACATATACCATCATTGTAAACAGTTTTCTGTAAAGTTTATATAAATCAAAAAGTTCATTAACACTTTTCCTAAAGTGTTAACAACCCCAAAAACAATATAAAACAACAAAACAATCGTAACGTTTTCTAGCTTGTGTTTCTTTTAAGGTGATTCTTAAAGAGATACAATTTGGCTAAACGAGACGATACCAAAAATATTGTCAAAAGTTTTAAACCCTTTGCACAAATCATTACCTACGTCTTTTCAGTGGTACTTAATTTATACATAAAAATCAACCACCGCAAATCAAGGCAGTACACCTACTAACTGGGGGTGTGACCATAATAAGTTCCCGAACCACAGATTTAAAACTTGCCTTTGTGTCCTTGTGATTTGGTGTACCTTTTTCAAAGAAGCCATTTCATTTGTGATTATTGGTTAAGTTCACTTGTCGTTTTGCCTCGCTTTTGTTTTAAAAATTGATTTTTATACTTAGTATGCGCACTCGTTCTTCCAGTTCTACAAGTCCACTTTCAGAACTTGGAAAGATTCCTCGTAGACGTAGAGGACGTTCAGCTCCTTCAGCCGTGACTGAGGAACGTCTACCACCACCACCTCCTGTCGAAATGGCAGAAGACAAACCCATGAATGAGCTTCTCCAAGCACCCATCGAGGGTTACGGAGATGCCATTGTTGTCCCAGCCATCGTGGCTGATACTTTTGAGCTCAAAACCGGGTTGCTTAATCTGGTAACCCAAAGCCAATTCTATGGTTTTGAGCGGGATGATCCTCATGCACATATTCGATGGTTTAACAAGATTGCATCTACCATCAAATACAAGAATGTCCTACATGAAGCAATCAAGCTTCTTCTGTTCCCATTCTCTCTAGAGGGACAAGCCCGGAATTGGCTTGAGAAACAACCCCCTCGTTCCATTGAGACATGGGAAGATCTAGTCACCAAGTTCGTTAACGAATTCTATCCTCCATCCCGAACTACAATTCTTAAGAATGAGATAATGAAATTTTCTCAGAGATTTGATGAATCATTCGGTGAGGCATGGGATCGTTACAAAGAGTTGCTCCGCAAGTGTCCGCATCATGGTTTTACCGAGTTAATGCAAATGGATACTTTCTACAATGGTCTGAGACAAGCTGACCAAGACTCTCTGAATGCCTCCGCGGGAGGTAATTTCCTTAGCAAAACCACAAAAGAAGCCTTACAAATCATTGAAAACAAGTCCCAGGTCCGTCCTTTCCGCACAAAGACATATCAGACTCAGTCTAATGCAGAACCTTCTACTTCATCTCCAGTGAGTACATCTAGCACCGATGCTAAGATTGACAAACTCACGGATATTTTTCAGGCTTTGGTTCTTGCTAACCAAAAGAAAGTCACTTTCACTCAAACACCATCACATGGTGAAGTGAAGAAAGTTGAAGTTTGTGTTACTTGTGGTGGTCCTCATGCATACTATAACTGTACTGCCACCGATGGTAGTCCGTTTGAAGCTAATGTTATAGCCGGTACTTCACATCAGGGAGGTAATCAATACCGTCCTCAAAATGAACCAAACTACCGTGCTAACACTTATCAGGCACCACCCGGTTTTAACCAGAATCCTAACCGGAATCAGAATCAACCTAGAATGAACCAAGGTTATCAAAACCAAGGTAATTTCTATCCTGGACCCAATCAAGGTTTCCAACATCAAGGAAACCTTAATCAAAACAATTTCAATCGAGGGAATCAATTTTAGGGGAATGTGAATCCTAATCAAGGGAATTTTCAACAACAAGGTCATAATCAAAACATCCGACCTCAGAATTTCCCTCCACATCCTCCAGTACCATCATCTGATGAGTTATTGAAGCAGTTCATGAAATCCCAAGATGAAATGAACAGGTTGTTGGTCAGCCAGATCGCTGATCTCAAGAAATCTTTAAATGATCAACCCTCGGGCTCAGGAAAACTTCCAAGCAACACGATCGCTAACCCGAGGGGCGATGCTAAGGCGATCACAACCAGAAGTGGTGTTTCATACAATGGACCTGCTATTCCTACTACCTCTTCTTCTTCTCTCCCGAAGGTAGTGGAAAGTGAACCTGAGGCTACAAAGGACAAGGAACTTCCTGTTAATAACGGAGGAACCAATGATGTCCATCCTCAAGTTGTCTAGAAACCCAAGTCAAATCCAGGAGTTGTTTTTGAACCACCTATAGCTCCCGTTGAAAATACCAAATCCAAATCTTCTATTCCTTACCCATCACGTTTGAATGAGCAAAAGCTCCGTGAAAAAGCCAGTCATCAAATGGACAATTTTTTTCAAATTTTCCAAGAACTACATTTTGACATAAGCTTTGCGGACGCTATGATGCTGATGCCCAAGTTTGCATCAACTCTCAAACACATGTTAAGCAACAAGGAAAAGCTGTTTGAAATGGCTAAAACTCCTCTAAACGAGAACTGCTCTGCAGTTATCCTGAAGAAGCTTCCAGAAAAGCTTGGAGATCCTGGAAAATTTCTCTTACCTTGTGTATTTCCAGGAATGGTTGAATGCTTTGCCTTAGCAGATCTTGGTGCAAGCATCAACCTGATGCCTTATTCAGTGTGGAAGAAACTTTCTCTTCCGGAACTTACTCCTACATGCATGACTCTCGAGCTTGCAGATCGTACAATATCCCGTCCTCTTGGCATTGCCGAGGACGTATTTGTGAAAGTAGGAAAGTTCCATTTCCCAGCTGACTTCGTGGTTGTTGATTTTGATGCCGATCATCGGGTTCCTCTCATTGTTGGTAGAGGATTCCTGAGAACGGGCCGTGCTCTCATTGATGTATTTGAGCAAGAAATCACATTACGTGTTGGTAATGAAGCTGTCACCTTTAACCTTGATCAAACTTCGAGGTACTCCGCAAACTATGATTCTGAATCAGTTAACCGAATAGATATCATTGATGTTGCTTCTGAAGAGTACTCTCAAGAAGTTCTTGGTTATGATCATAATTCTTCGAGTGATAATATCACTCATTCATCTCAACCTATCATCGCCAATTCTACTCCTTCTCTCACCCCATTTGAGGAAAGTGACTTCATCTTAGAAGAGATTGAAGCTTACTTATCTAGTGATTCTGTTCCATGGGAAATTGATCACGCTCCCATCGAAATTGTAACACCCCCAAAATCACAATGTGACAGCGGAAGACTATTTGGGGTATTACTTAGAGGATCATAGTCATAAGTTATAGAAAACGGCTCTAAAGAGACGTTTTAATAAAAAGTAGTTACCATTTCATAAATCTCAGCGTTTTAGAAACACAAAAGGGAATACCACATGTTTTGGAGTTACACAAAAGATAGTTTAAATATTTATGAAATGATAACTTTAATTGAAAACAACACCACTTCAAGTGTACCACGACATCCGCTCCACGCCTTCATGATATTCTAATTAGTACCTGAGATGAACATGCTTAAAAGTCAACAAAAGTTGAGTGATATTCATAGGTTTAAATAATAAGTTGAACACAAGTAAGAGATGATAATTGCTTCGAATACAATCACCATGGAAAACATAGATTATTATTATGCACTAAGCTCATGACACCAAACTAACTGCATACACCTAATTACTGGCGTAAGTAATAATATTTCCCTCAGAGATGGAATTGCCAATTCCATAGTTAACCAAATATAGTGCGCCCCGGTTATTTCCGATAACCGAGTCGGGGTCGTTAATTCCCATAGTACTATCCACAATATTCGCGTTCACTAGTAAGTGATTAATGGTTCATGATGTAAGGGACTTATGGCAGGAAACTTAGGCTATAATAATAATGTTCAGATAAGCATACAGTTTAAGAAAAGACTTGTGTTCTAGTTTATAGCATGTATCTCCCTCGCGGGGTTTGAAAGAAATAAATAAAGGCGAGGCTATGAACTCACCTTTGCAAATGGTATCCGAGTAGTGTAAGGTCAAGTAGTATGAGCACGAAGTACCGTCACGCGACCTATAATTAGCATGGCAAGTCTTAGTTTATTGTTTTTATCCATGATTTAATGTATTGAAAACGGTTGAAGTATTTTCAAGAGTTTGAGTTTATCGTTGCTTGTGTTGGTAATGGGTAAGTTTAAATAAGTTTCAAAATGCTTATAAGTCTTTGGCTCTTGAAAAAGTGAGTGGGACAGTTTACGAAACATTCGTATAAGAGTTGGCTCGAGTATATTTATTAAAGCAGAAATAATTACAACTTATATTTATTTTATTTTTTGCTTAGTTTTGAAAAGTATAGATATATGTACAATATATATTTATCTAAGTTGTGGGAAAATATTATATTTAGAAAAGTATAATATTTTCTAGTTTATGCAAATGTGTTTGTCAAATAGAAATATGTACCAATTATATTTATGTGACGAAGACTCGTAGAAAATATAAATTTATTATCTTATAAAAGTTTTTAGGATGGGAAGCGTTAAGTGTAGAACTTGGAGGGATCAAAGTTGTAAAGATTTATATAAGTTTCAAATTTTATAAGGATTTTAAGAAATGTGACAAGTGGTTCAAAGTCGAGGGTTGAAATCGTAGATATCAATATGAGTTTATAAAGCTTATAAAAGATCTTAAGAAATATGACAAGAGGTGCGAAGTTGGGGGACTGGAGTTGTCAAGTTACGAAAGTTACTATTATAACAAAAAAAATATAACTGCCATGAGGCAGATTCGAACCCACAACCTCCTCAGTCAATCACCCACGCTCCCACCAACTGAGCCAAAGGTCCTTTTGTGTTAGTTCTCGTAGCGTGGCTCTATTTAATGGGTATTCCCACTGTTTTATAATTGCTATATATTTCTTCTCAGTAGCAAGTTTTGAAGGTTTTGCATGCATATGCATTACTTCTTCTCTTGTTCGGTGATTTTTAACAAAGATGCCGAGTGTACCAAGGATACAATCTAAGCCTTACATTCGCGTTTATTGTTAGTTTCGAAATAGGTTGACAACAAAACGAGTTTCTATCCATTCAAGTTTATTAGTTAGTTTCGAAATGGGTTGTCAACAAAACGAGTTTCTATCCACTCAAGTTTATTAATTTGTTCCGAAATGTTGTTGGTTTCGAAAAGTAGTTGGTTTTAAAATGGGTTGACAACGTAGCTTGTTATAATGAATTCATGTACAAGTGTCGTGAAAATGCATCAATGTGTTTTTAAATGGTTAAGAAACTACATCGTCCTATATACAGAAAAAGAAAAGAGGAAGGACTTACGACACCAAGAATGGTGGTGGAGAATACGTATAGACAAGAATGAGAACCAAAGAAACCCGATATGCTTTCCAAAGTGAACCCGACTACCTTGCTTCTAAAACCCTTATGCTCGTTATCAAGTACCCTTAGTTTTCTTTTGAGTGTTTGAAAGTTTAATGAGTTTGAAGAGGGTGTGGAAGAGTATGTGTGTGTCGACGTGAGCTAGAGTAACCCAAGAGAAATCCAAACTTCCAAGGCTAAGCTTTGCATACACTTAGAGGTTTTTGAATGAGATTTTGTAAGTGAAATATGTGATGAGCTTATGGCTCGTGGGTTTTTAAGAAGAAAAAGAGGAGAGCCTTTGGTTAAAGACCAAGGGTTTATGTTGAGCTTGGATACATGCAATCTTGATTTTACTTGCATCTAGGGAGTATTTAAGAAACAAGCAAATGGGTTTGTGGTTTTTGGGTGGTATTCGGCTGCCACAAGGACAAGAAGAAAAATGAGATGAGTTGTGTGTGCATGGGGAACATGTTTCATCTTGTCTCAAAAGTCAAATATCTAGATACATGATGGGTTTTAAGTTTATTTCTCAAACAAAGTTTCAAGGTTAATGCATTTGCAAGGTTTTGGAAGAGATGGGGGTACTTTGTGGGTATATTCGGTTACAAGAAAAAGAAAGAAAAGATCTCAAATTTTCGTTATGTATATCGTGTCCCGTTTGAGCTTAAATGTGAGTCACGGTGTCCCGGTTTGATGTTTTTGACTAACGTGTAATATATATATTTTTTTTTTTGGCATGTTTTTATAAAGGTAACAAATAAAATGAAATGAGATATTAATTCTAACTCGTAGAAATATTTATTTGACTTTAGCCATAACTAATTTAGTGTCGGTACGCGTGCGGCTCGTAAGACAAGAAAATTTCTTGTGAGACTGATTTCAGTTATCAGTAATTATCGGGCATGATTAAATAAGACTACTCGGAGTCGCATAAATTTTTGCTAAAATGCTCAAATAAGTTTTGATAAACAATCTAGTTTATTAATATGAAGGTTGATGATAGTGGAATTTTACAGGTGGCTACAGTACCAACCCCTTAAGAGAATTCCGTCCGCGGAATTTTAGTTTACGGTGGTTGCCGGAGTTGAATTTGCAAAGAGATGTGGGTACTTAACACGCATGGTGTCTTCGCGCTCCCACGTGTACTCCGGTCCTCTCTTGGAGTTCCATCTAACTTTGACGATAGGAATGCGACTTTGCTTAAGTCGCTTGACTTCCCTATCCATGATTTCAATTGGTTCCTCGACAAAGTTGAGCTTGTCATCGAGTTTAATCTCTTTTAGTGAAACGACAAGAGATTCATCCGACAAGCATTTCTTCAGATTTGAGACGTGAAAGGTAGGGTGTACCCTACTAAGTTCTTCCAGGAGATCTAGCTTGTAAGCAACCGGGCCAATTCTTTCGAGAATTTTGAAAGGGCCAATGTATCGAGGGTGTAACTTTCCTCGTTTTCCGAATCGAACTTTTCCTTTCCAAGGTGATACTTTCAACATAACTCGATCACCAACATGAAATTCCATGGGTTTCCTTCTAACATCGGCGTAACTCTTTTGTCGATCTCTAGCAGCTTGAAGTCGTTGACGAATTTGTACAATCTTTTCGGTTGTTTCTTGGACAAGCTCAGGTCCAGTGAGTTGGGCATCTCCAACCTCGGCCCAACAAACAGGTGATCGACACTTTTGACCATAAAGTGCCTCGAATGGGGCTACCTTGATACTAGCGTGGTAACTATTGTTGTAGGAGAATTCTGCCAACGGTAAGTGTTTATCCCAACCTTTTCCAAAGTCGATCACGCAAGCTCGAAGCATGTCTTCCAAGGTTTGGATAGTCCTTTCGCTTTGGCCATCGGTTTGAGGGTGATATGCGGTACTCATATCCAAACGAGTACCTAAGGCCTTTTGAAGAGATTTCTAGAAGTGTGAAGTAAAACGACTGTCATGATCAGAAATGATGGAAATTGGTACTCCATGACGGGATACAATTTCCTTCAGGTATAGTTGAGCAAGGGTTTTCATTTCATCATTCTCCTTGATGGGTAGGAAATGAGCGGATTTGGTAAGGCGATCAATGATGACCCAAATGGTGTCGTAACCTCTAGCAGTCTTTGGTAGTTTGGTTATGAAATCCATGGTAATTCTTTCCCATTTCCAAACTGGAAGTTCAGGTTGAGTTAACAATCCGGAAGGTTTTTGACATTCGGCTTTGACTCGAGAACAGGTGAGACATTTCCCAACGTACGTTGCAATTTCAGCTTTCATGTTTGGCCACCAATAAAGCTTCTTGAGATCTTGGTACATTTTGTCGGATCCCGGGTGAATGGAATATTTAGACTTGTGAGACTCATGCATAATGAGTTCCCGTATTCCTCCATAAAGGGGTATCCAACTTCTATCGCCAAAACATAAAGTTCCATCCGATCTTTGCGCAAAACCGTTCTCGTTTTCCGGCATTCCAAAGATCCTTTCGTTGGGACGGTTTTCAGGTTTGAGAGCTTCAGTTTGAGCTTCAAGGATTTTTGATGGAAGGGGTGACTTAATTGTCATTCCCAAAGATCTTACTCGAAGAGGTTTAGGTCGATCCTTTCGACTAAGAGCATCAGCCACGACATTTGCTTTTCCAGGGTGATAACGGATTTCACAGTCGTAATCACTAAGCAATTCTAGCCATCGGCGTTGTCGCATGTTTAACTCCTTTTGATCAAGAATGTGTTGGAGACTTTTATGATCAGTGAACACCGTACACTTGGTTCCATATAGGTAATGTCTCCATATTTTGAGAGCGAAAACCACGGCTCCTAATTCCAAGTCATGGGTAGTGTAGTTCTTTTCGTGAGTTTTGAGTTGTCGCGAAGCATAAGCGATCACCTTGTTTCTTTGCATCAATACCGCACCTAACCCTAGGTGTGATGCATCACAGTAGACCACAAAATCTTCCACTCCATCGGGTAAGGCTAAGATAGGGGCTTCGCAAAGCTTTTGCTTCAAAAGTTGAAAGGCTAACTCTTGTTCCTCACCCCAGTCAAAATTCTTCTTTTTCTGGGTTAACTCCGTTAGAGGTTTAGCGATTTTTGAGAATCCTTCGATAAATCTTCGATAATAACCCGCAAGACCTAAAAATTGGCGTATTTCGGTAGGAGTAGTAGGGGATGACCAATCTTTGACAGCTTCGATTTTTGAAGGATCAACATGAAGACCATTACTATCTATCACGTGACCAAGGAATTGAACTTTTTGAATCCAGAAGTCGCACTTGGAAAACTTAGCATACAGTTCTTCTTTCTTGAGTAGCTCTAGAATGGCTTTCAAGTGTTCCGCATGCTCTTCCTTGTTGCGGGAGTAAATGAGAATGTCATCAATGAACACAATCACAAATTTGTCCAAGTAAGGTTTACACACTCGGTTCATTAGGTCCATAAATACCGCCGGTGCGTTTGTCAAACCAAATGGCATCACTTGGAACTCATAGTGGCCATATCGTGTTCGGAAAGCAGTTTTTGGAATATCTCCTTCTCTAACTCTCAGTTGGTGATACCCAGATCTCAGATCAATCTTGGAGTAGACGCTTGACCCTTGCAGTTGATCAAACAAATCGTCAATTCTAGGCAATGGATATCGGTTCTTCACCGTTAGCTTGTTCAGCTCACGGTAATCGATACACATACGAAAAGATCCGTCCTTCTTTTTGACAAATAAGACCGGAGCTCCCCAAGGCGAAGAACTCGGTCGAATGAATCCTTTTTCGGACAATTCTTGAAGTTGGTCAGACAATTCTTGTAGTTCAGAGGGTGCCAATCTATAAGGTGCTCGTGCCACGGGTGCCGCTCCCGGCATTAGCTTGATTTGAAATTCTACTTGCCGAATCGGAGGAAGACCAGGCAAGTCTTCAGGAAATACTTCGAGAAAGTCCCTAGCCACGGGGACGTCTTTTAGTTGTTTCTCATCCGCTTTCTTCTTCTCCGTTACTTGTGCTAGAAAAATGTGGCATCCTTTTTCTATGTACTTTGCAGTTTTGACGCACGAGATGATATTCAATCGGGTTTTACTACGATCACCCCGAATGATCAGAGTTTTGCCATTGAGAGGAAGGTGAACGACTTTCTCGTCACAGATGATTCTTGCACGATTCTTGGATAGCCAATCCATGCCAATGACAGCATCGAAGCTACCAAGTTGGATAGGCATAAGGTCTATATCGAATGGGTGGTTTGATAAGGATAGGTTGCAACCTCGAAGGATAGTGTTAGTTCCTACTATTTTTCCATCGGCTAGCTCTACTTCATATGTGGTATCTAGGACGGTTGGGGTGACTTTTA
Source organism: Chrysanthemum seticuspe (assembly GCA_019973895.1). Lineage (NCBI taxonomy): Eukaryota > Viridiplantae > Streptophyta > Magnoliopsida > Asterales > Asteraceae > Chrysanthemum > Chrysanthemum seticuspe. Next base: position 7,915,472 of record BPTQ01000002.1, on the reverse strand, counting down.
GTAAGGGTGCAAACTTAGAAGACACAAAGCTTTTGTCGGCTCCAGAATCAAATAACACCTTAGCTAAATGATGATTGAGTGAAAACGTACCCGTAACGACGTCCGGGTTTTCTTGTGCATCTCCATCTCCTAGCACATAAGCTCTTGCTCTAGCAGGGTTGTTGTTGTTATTGTTGCTGTTGTTGTTCCCGTACAGTTTTGGGCACCTACTCTTGACATGCCCAGCTTCTTCACATCCAAAGCAAGTTATCCCCATGGGTTGGAGGTTACTTCCAGTAGCAGGGCTTCGGCAATCCTTGTGGGTATGGCCCACTTTGTTACACTTCCTACACTTAATAGTACAACGTCCCACATGATGCAGGTTGCATCGAGTGCACAAAGGGTGTGGTCCAGCATAGCCTCTTCCATTGGCGGGTGTAGCCGCATAAGCCCTCACAACTTCTTGCCTACGATTTTGTTGATTGTGGTGGTTGTTTCGGTTTTGGTGATATGGGTTGGGATTGTTGTTGCGGTGTTGATTGTGATTGTTGCGGCCTTGGTTGTTGTTGTTGCGGTTATTGTTGTGAATGAAAGAGTTGTGGTTGTAGTTGTTTGAAGTGTTGCCTCGACGGTCATCAAACTTCCTTTTGTTGTCGTTATTGCCTTGCACGGATCCATGTTTCAGGACTTGATCCATGAGTTGGTAGGAAATTGTGATCACTTCTTCCACGGTTTTGGGTTTTGATGCAGTAACATTGCCCTCAATGCTTCGGGGTAATCCCCCAATGAGATTTTCCAGCAACTTAACTTCATCAGAAATCATGGAAGGGCATAGAGCTTTCAATTCATGGAAACGCTTGAAGTAGGTTTTGAGATCATTGCCCTTAGTAGTCAGATGATAGAATTCATCTTCAAGTTTCTTGATCTCGGTCCTTGGACAGTATTGCTTCATCATCAATTGCTTTAGTTCAGTCCAAGTGGTCTTGTAGGCTTCTTCCATGCCAATAGGTTGGGCATGAGCCTTCCACCAAGACAATGCATCTTCCAGCAGAGTACCAGTAGCAAATTTCACCTTGCAATCTTCTGAGCAATCACTTAAAAGAAATACAGTTTCAGATCTTTCGATCCAATGAATAAGGCCAACTGCGCCTTCAGTTCCTTTGAAGAAGGTAGGTTTGCAATTCATGAACTCTTTGTATCCACATTTGCGATTTGCCACAGCTTCATTCTGGTTGGCTTGATTTGGAGCTTCATTTGCTCGAGCTGCCCCAGCAGGTCTTGCAGCAAAAGCAGCACCGATTTCATTAGTAACCAGCCTCCGAATTGCTTCAGGGGTCATCTCGGGAGTTTCAGTAGAGGTAGAGGTAGTTCTTGTTCTTGCCCTTTTTCTAAAGACATACACTCAAATTTTAGAATCATTCAACATAATTGTGAATTATTATAAAAAAAAGATTTCATAATAGTCAAGATCATCACATTATATCAATAGAGTATAATCATCATAAGAAGAATCGTAACATGTCAGAACCACACAAGAGAATATATATATAAACGATCACTTCGATTCATACACTGATAAATAAGAAAGATCATCATACATGAGAACATCAAGAAGTAACAACCATAATGCCATATGTCTATCATCCATACATAGTGATACAAAACCATACAATGTCGCATAAATAGCTTGTTCGATAGTTTACAAAACATGCGAATACAAGGCCTTTATTAGTGTCACATGCGGCAGGCTAAAGTACCAGAAAACTAAATAGATGAATCGCCACTCTAGAGGCTGTCAGGTGTGCTCCTCAATCGGCGCTGTAGGTCACGAACTAGCTCTGCCAGCTCATCCACCTCTCTATCTCGTGCCTCCAATCTCTGCTCCAAAGCAGTAGCACGAGTCTCCATGATAGTCATCCTCTCCGACTGTCGTCGTACAACCCCCTCCAACATCTCGGCTCTGTCCAGCAGTCCTAATCTATCTGACTCCATCCTCCTCTCCAACACTGTAACTGCTCCACTAGCTCTCTCACTCTGGGCACCAATCCTATCAAGCTCTCTCTCCATCGTACTCCTCCCTTTAAGGAGCTCTCCAACCTCATCTTCAATGTTCTCGATACGTACCAATGGAACCTCATCAACGAATGCCACAACATCCTCGAGCTGATCCTCAAATCGCAGAACTCGGGCAGCTATCAATGGAATGGTATGATGAAGGGGTTCTCCCGTAACCGAAAGAGTCTCAGCAGCAGCAAACCGATGCTCCCCAAGCTCCACAGCGCTAGGTGCACCCTCCTCCGACCTCCATCGACTAATGAGCGGCATCATGTATGACCAACGTCTAGCATCGACCCTCCTACGGGCTCTCGGCTCAGAGGTACCAAACATAGCCTGGTAATATGGGTCCGAATGTGTGGGTGAGAGACGGGCTCTCTTCCCAAGAGATGTCACCGGCTCAGTGTGCGTCACCAAGGGTGATGGTGCACGGGATGAGGATGAAACCGGTACAGTGGTGGTCTGGTAAATGAATGTGGTAGGTGGTGGTAGTGGTGAAACAGGTACGAGTGGTGGTGCAGGTGCAGCTGATGGTGGAAAAGCAGAGGACGATGGTATGTCAGATGGTGGAACAAAAGTGATGGGTGCCTTTACTCGTTTCCGAGCGGTATGTATGAAGGTAGCACCCTTCTTTCGGTAACGGAATGGCTGGCCAAACGGCGCGGGCTCGTAGGGTTTGAGAACCCTAGCTCGCCTTCGCCTTCGGCGAATAGGCAGTGGTGATGGGCAAGAGATAGAAGATATGGAATCAGTGGATGAGTGTGTCTGGGACATAACATCAGAGGGTGATAGCCACTGTTGTGACTCCAAATATCTGTCATAAGTAGGGGGACCAAAGACGGGCAAACGCTCAGGTATGGTCAAAGCAGGTGGGGTGACAACGACTTCACCCTCCTCGAAGGGCTCAGTCTCAGAGGACATAGGTGCAACGAGAGCCGGTGCCGTGGGAGTAGAGTCAGAAGACATAGCATCCTCCATCTCGGTGTCGGATGTCAGGTCGATAGGGTGAGTAGCGGACGACATAGTACTGTAACAACCCAAAAGAAAATATGTACTCATAAGTAAATAAAGCCATGCAGTAAATAAGATTTAGTTAGTCGCGCATAATCTGCCACGCAAATCTAAATGCCTAACCAAATGAAAGCTAGCATTATAAGTTTTTATCATGCAAAGTTTTACTAGTCATGTAGTATCTGCTAAGTGAATCTCCTACCTGTTATCGGTACGAAGTAGGCGCGGAGGACGTGAAGTGGTGGTGTAAAACGGTCCATTTGAAAATGTGGTTATAGTCCAATTTGTTTTTGAAAATACAAGTTGGTTCTCTATAACCTAGGCTCTGATGCCAATCTTTAACACCCCCAAAATCACAATGTGACAGCGGAAGACTATTTGGGGTATTACTTAGAGGATCATAGTCATAAGTTATAGAAAACGGCTCTAAAGAGACGTTTTAATAAAAAGTAGTTACCATTTCATAAATCTCAGCGTTTTAGAAACACAAAAGGGAATACCACATGTTTTGGAGTTACACAAAAGATAGTTTAAATATTTATGAAATGATAACTTTAATTGAAAACAACACCACTTCAAGTGTCCCACGACATCCGCTCCACGCCTTCATGATATTCTAATTAGTACCTGAGATGAACATGCTTAAAAGTCAACAAAAGTTGAGTGATATTCATAGGTTTAAATAATAAGTTGAACACAAGTAAGAGATGATAATTTCTTCGAATACAATCACCATGGAAAACATAGATTATTATTATGCACAATATTGCCCTCAGAGATGGAATTGCCAATTCCATAGTTAACCAAATATAGTGCGCCCCGGTTATTTCCGATAACCGAGTCGGGGTCGTTAATTCCCATAGTACTATCCACAATATTCGCGTTCACTAGTAAGTGATTAATGGTTCATGATGTAAGGGACTTATGGCAGGCAACTTAGGCTATAATAATAATGTTCAGATAAGCATACAGTTTAAGAAAAGACTTGTGTTCTAGTTTATAGCATGTATCTCCCTCGCGGGGTTTGAAGAAATAAATAAAGGCGAGGTTATGAACTCACCTTTGCAAATGGTATCCGAGTAGTGTAAGGTCAAGTAGTATGAGCACGAAGTACCGTCACGCGACCTATAATTAGCATGGCAAGTCTTAGTTTATTGTTTTTATCCATGATTTAATGTATTGAAAACGGTTGAAGTATTTTCAAGAGTTTGAGTTTATCGTTGCTTGTGTTGGTAATGGGTAAGTTTAAATAAGTTTCGAAATGCTTATAAGTCTTTGGCTCTTGAAAAAGTGAGTGGGACAGTTTACGAAACATTCGTATAAGAGTTGGCTCGAGTATATTTATTAAAGCAGAAATAATTACAACTTATATTTATTTGATTTTTTGCTTAGTTTTGAAAAGTATAGATATATGTACAATATATATTTATCTAAGTTGTGGGAAAATATTATATTTAGAAAAGTATAATATTTTCTAGTTTATGCAAATGTGTTTGTCAAATAGAAATATGTACCAATTATATTTATGTGACGAAGACTCGTAGAAAATATAAATTTATTATCTTATAAAAGTTTTTAGGATGGGAAGCGTTAAGTGTAGAACTTGGAGGGATCAAAGTTGTAAAGATTTATATAAGTTTCAAATTTTATAAGGATTTTAAGAAATGTGACAAGTGGTTCAAAGTCGAGGGTTGAAATCGTAGATATCAATATGAGTTTATAAAGCTTATAAAAGATCTTAAGAAATATGACAAGAGGTGCGAAGTTGGGGGACTGGAGTTGTCAAGTTACGAAAGTTACTATTATAACAAAAAAAATATAACTGCCATGAGGCAGATTCGAACCCACAACCTCCTCAGTCAATCACCCACGCTCCCACCAACTGAGCCAAAGGTCCTTTTGTGTTAGTTCTCGTAGCGTGGCTCTATTTAATGGGTATTCCCACTGTTTTATAATTGCTATATATTCTTCTCAGTAGCAAGTTTTGAAGGTTTTGCATGCATATGCATTACTTCTTCTCTTGTTCGGTGATTTTTAACAAAGATGCCGAGTGTACCAAGGATACAATCTAAGCCTTACATTCGCGTTTATTGTTAGTTTCGAAATAGGTTGACAACAAAACGAGTTTCTATCCATTCAAGTTTATTAGTTAGTTTCGAAATGGGTTGTCAACAAAACGAGTTTCTATCCACTCAAGTTTATTAATTTGTTCCGAAATGTTGGTGGTTTCGAAATGTAGTTGGTTTTAAAATTGGTTGACAACGTAGCTTGTTATAATGAATTCATGTACAAGTGTCGTGAAAATGCATCAATGTGTTTTTTAAATGGTTAAGAAACTACATCGTCCTATATACGGAAAAAGAAAAGAGGAAGGACTTACGACACCAAGAATGGTGGTGGAGAATACGTATAGACAAGAATGAGAACCAAAGAAACCGATATGCTTTCCAAAGTGAACCCGACTACCTTGCTTCTAAAACCCTTATGCTCGTTATCAAGTACCCTTAGTTTTCTTTTGAGTGTTTGAAAGTTTAATGAGTTTGAAGAGGGTGTGGAAGAGTATGTGTGTGTCGACGTGAGCTAGAGTAACCCAAGAGAAATCCAAACTTCCAAGGCTAAGCTTTGCATACACTTAGAGGTTTTTGAATGAGATTTTGTAAGTGAAATATGTGATGAGCTTATGGCTCGTGGGTTTTTAAGAAGAAAAAGAGGAGAGCCTTTGGTTAAAGACCAAGGGTTTATGTTGAGCTTGGATACATGCAATCTTGATTTTACTTGCATCTAGGGAGTATTTAAGAACAAGCAAATGGGTTTGTGGTTTTTGGGTGGTATTCGGCTGCCACAAGGACAAGAAGAAAAATGAGATGAGTTGTGTGTGCATGGGGAACATGTTTCATCTTGTCTCAAAAGTCAAATATCTAGATACATGATGGGTTTTAAGTTTATTTCTCAACAAAGTTTCAAGGTTAATGCATTTGCAAGGTTTTGGAAGAGATGGGGGTACTTTGTGGGTATATTCGGTTACAAGAAAAAGAAAGAAAAGATCTCAAATTTTCGTTATGTATATCGTGTCCCGTTTGAGCTTAAATGTGAGTCACGGTGTCCCGGTTTGATGTTTTTGACTAACGTGTAATATATATATTTTTTTTTTTGGCATGTTTTTATAAAGGTAACAAATAAAATGAAATGAGATATTAATTCTAACTCGTAGAAATATTTATTTGACTTTAGCCATAACTAATTTAGTGTCGGTACGCGTGCGGCTCGTAAGACAAGAAAATTTCTTGTGAGACTGATTTCAGTTATCAGTAATTATCGGGCATGATTAAATAAGACTACTCGGAG